>JAUMJL010000161.1:1200000-1935000 GCA_033558185.1 Dromococcyx pavoninus
CAATGAAATTTTGGGCTTGGCCCTGAAGGAAATTGTAAGCTTCAGTATAGCACTGGAGCACTGCTGTTGTTGCGGCCCCTGGAAGTGAAGCAGACAGTAGGGACAGGTCTGCATTGCAGGTGATGCTCCCAAGCTAGCAAGCTCCCAGTCCACAGCACAACTCCTGTATTATGCTTTACCAATCAAAACCTAGAGTAGAACAGCTGTTTCTCTTCACACCTGGTAGGTTTAGCAAGCCAACAAACTGCCAGAAAGCAGTTACACACCTCTCAAGATCAGAGTGTGTCTCAGTGGCACTGTTTCTCACCGTTGTTTCTTTTTCTGTGATTACTCTGTGCTGTGTCAGTGTGGTTTCTCTGAGCTCAGTCAGTAGACAAAGGCAAGTTGACAATTTAAAAGAAAGAAAAGAGCTGGCAAAAATTCAGCTGTGAAAAACTGTGGAGAATTTGATGTAGTTACACACTGAAATCACCGTTAGGAGCATACCTTCCTCATTCTTCCCATTGGGTGTCTGAGGGTCTACAGCCATCCCCAGCTTGCTTAGCCACCTGTGTTTGAAACAGAGGGAATATAGTTAGGGATACTTTTGTGCAGGTTGGACAGTTTTGCCCCTTTTAGATGTTTACTACATTATTACAGCTATTTTCATTAACCTGAAGACTAAATGTCAAAAGTTTTCTTCTATTTCTTAGAGCATCCTCTAGAAAGGTACCAAGTACCTCAATACTAATATTACCTGTGGTGAGCAGGACTAGTTGTCTGGGATATCTTTCTCTGATCCTGAAAAAGAGCACTACTGATGACCAAGGAGCTGCATTTGTGGAAGCTAAAGCAGAAGCATGCGTGCTATAACATAGTGTCTGTGGTTTAGTCCTGCTGTTGAGGTGTCATCTTTCTCCTGAGCTGAAGGAAAAGGCACAGGAGCCATAGAAGGTGATGTCAGTTACCCTGGTCAAAGCTATTGTAGTACAGCCCAAGAAGCTAAGACACTTAGAACTGGACTTTCTGACCATTAGATATGGCTTTCTTTAGCTCCCCATGTATGTCAAACTTCCTGTGCTGCTCTAAGGTGTTAAAAGTCTTTTTTCATTTCTTTTCCTAGGTGGTTGCATTTTTCTCCTTCTAGAAACAATCCCTGGATATACTTTTTGTACATTGTGTTTGCCTTTAGGTCATTCACATCTATGCAGGGTTTAAGAAACTAACAACTAAAAAAACCTCAAGCCTTTCAGATTAAATCTCAAAGCCTAAATAGGGGATGTATGAAGGGCAGGAATTGAGATTTGTAACTCTGAAGAAACATTGTGTCTGATCCTAATTCTGCTGAAACAATGGGAAAATTTGCTGGGAAGGTCAGAGTCAAAGCAACTGAATTTTTAGACTGCAAAATGAACAACAGAGCCACGTAACAATTCAAAATACTGTGATTTCTGTAAGTGGATTGTTGACTCCTAACAACTAATGATAACAATGATTTTTTTAAATAAAAATATCTAAACAAAAGAAAAGATTTGCTAAAAAAGTACAGGATTTTGTTAACTGCAAGGTCAGACTAGTGACTATGTTCAACAGGCCAGGTAAATGCACTCAGCAAGTCAACACAGGTTTGCTTTTTGTTTATGCATGACAATGGCAAATATGGGCTAAATTAATGAAGCAAATTACTTCCTTAATAAAATCCATTGTTGATTTAATAGCTATACATGCACAGAGTTATGAAAGGTCATGATCCATCAGGTATTTATGCACATGACACACACAAATGCCCCAGTGAGTTCAGTGGAACCACTGACATGCACATGTATTTGTGGGGCTGCAGCCAAGAGAGCAGATGTCTTTTAGTCTGTTTTGACATGTGCATGAGTATGTGTGTACTTTATGTATTAAATGCATGTATTTTATACTTTGCCAATGAAAACATCATCAGTTACAACAGTGAGGAATTAATATTAGTGCACAAGATGCTCCAACATTAGGCTACCTAGCTTTAAGCCAAAATGAAATTTATTTGAGATGTAGAGTTTGAAGAAAATAATTCTAGGGGCGTAAGAGCTGGGACACCTGCATAGATTTCAGTCACCCACTCACAGAAGACTAAACATTTCATAAGTGTCACCAAGACACTGAGAATTTCCAGCTGGACACCAAACTGGCTGTTAGCACTAAAATCTTCCATCAGCTCTAATTTTCCTTTTCCTTCTCCCTACATCCTTCCCTCTCTTTTCACCCAACCAGGATTACTCTCTGTATAGAAATACTCCTGTCCAGAAGTCCCTCACTCTCAGTCATTCTCAGCCCATCTGTCTCAAGAACTTCTCACTCTGTTCAGGAGCTCTGGTAGGAAACACAGCCGTACAGATACGGGTGGTTATGTCCCCACCAATCTGCTCCGTGCTAATCCAAGCTGCAAAGGGCAACATGTTCTTTCCATCTATATTTAATTGTATGAATCTATAGAGTACAGCTTTATGAATATATATGGATGCACATTACTGTAGGATTGTGTATTTATCTATAGGTCTTTTAGAAGATCACAGGTTCTCTCAAGCTCTATCCTTTTCTGTTGTAATAAATACGTATGAGGTCTCCCATTTATAGAGGGAACAAACAGTTCATGAAGAATCTCACAAAAGACACCAGCAGAGCTGATTAAAATCCTGATCTGGCTGTCATAGGATCTCTCTTCCCATTTAAATTGTACTGCTTTGTATCTGGTATTTGACCATTCAGTGCAAGAGCATTGTGAGCAGACTGCAATCTGAAGTCAAAAGGACAAAAATATGAGATGTATCTAAATCAGCCCAAACTGGATCAATAGCAAGTAATAGCTATTTCTGATAGCTTAGTGCTTTCTAAAAAT
Organism: Dromococcyx pavoninus; assembly: GCA_033558185.1. Lineage (NCBI taxonomy): Eukaryota > Metazoa > Chordata > Aves > Cuculiformes > Neomorphidae > Dromococcyx > Dromococcyx pavoninus. The sequence goes on from JAUMJL010000161.1 coordinate 1,202,861, forward strand.
GTTACTTTCATATCCATTTTTACTTCATGCATTAAAACCAGCGTGAATGAGTTGTCCTTACATACATTCATGGAAAAAAAAGATTCTGATCTGTCATGAGGATTGCTGAACTGCAACATAGTTTGGTGGTGAAGTAAATCCTTATTCACATTAAAGAAACAGTCCTTTCTATGCCTGTAACTCTCCTTGTTAACTGACTTGCTACTCTGAAAGAAGGCAATATGATATTGTAGTCCTAGATCATCTCTGGGACAAACTATATTAAGCTTTTCCCTCTTTCCTTTCTTCCCTCACTGCTCCCGAGGTGATGAACTTCCTACCAAACCTTTATGCCTCTGTAAAGGAAATGCTGGGAAGAGCAGTATCAAAGTCAGGCTAATAATTCAATTCTTATTTCAATCCTCATCAGTGAACAAACAGCAGTATTTTCCTTCTGTACAATGAAGAGAAAACAAACCAGACTCAGTAATTCCCCAAATAACTTTGCCAACAACTGCTTGACAGCAAGAGAATGAACTTTCAAAGAGCGTTCTCAGGCATGAGACAGGATGAAACCCGGCCAGTAGCTCCTACTTACGTGTTCATTTCCAGAACATTTTCTGCTGCAAAATAAAATGTCTTGATCTGTGGGTGGCTGATCTTAATAGCACTTTAAAAAAAGAAAAATAGAAGAGATGAAGAAAACTAGTTTACATAAGAAAAGAAAAAAAATAGCTGAATGGTTTATTTAAAATACTTGTTCACTCCACAATATTAATCCAGATCAGCTTGTCCATTCACATAGCTATTTCTTTAAAACTCTAGACTATTTTTAGCTCATCTCCTAGGCCACACATTATTCAGAGGATATAAACTACAGGAGCCAAAAAGGAAGGAATAAAACAAAGACCTTCATTATGCCATTCCATAGTTCAGTTTTATGCCCCCATCCCAAACACTGTGTGCAGCTTTGCTTCCCCCAGCTCAGAAAAGCAGAGTAAACATGGAAGAGGTTCAGAGAAAGCACCATCGGTGACCCAAAGTATGGAACAGCTTCCACAAGTGATTAATTGGGCTAAAACCCCACAGCATGGAAACCAGATTGTTGAGAGAAGAGAGATAATACACTAAAATCACAAGTGGTGTGCAGGGAGTGAGTAGGGATGATTCTTCACTGCCTTTTCCAAGACAAGGTATCAGAGGTACGAAAGAGGTTTGAAACAAACAAAACAGGCAGTCCCTTGACATGCCAACAGTTAATCTGTTGGCCTCATCCCCAGATCTTTCTTTAGTTGAATATCCACCAGTAAGATTTTTCAGAGGTTTGGCTTTTTCCTAAAGCAGTCTCCAATCCTGAGGCTGTGTGGCTTCCCTCTTTTGTTCCTGGTTAGGTTACTGTGCCATGGAAGCACACACTATTTGACTGGGCCCCAGCAGCCCTGCTCACTCCTCACAGCTCTCCTAACTTACCCCAGCCCAAATAAGTGATAAGCATGTGTTTTCCTCCCAGTCACTGACAGTCACCAGCTGCAGAACAACATTTTCTCATTGTCCTGCACGATGTGGCTCAGCCTTTCCTCTAAGAAAATAAAAGGGAGCTCCCCATATTCAAAAATAGCTCTTCCCTTTCTTCAGAGGAGTCAAGCCCACAGTTAGTCTCAAGAACACCTGCAGCAAACATCAGCATAAGACCTGAACAGAAGAACAAAGACTTTCTCTTGAGGGACAGAATAGATATCATGTTGAGCTCTAACTCTGAACAGCAGCAACTCCCCTCCAAACCTTTGAAGGGTACCCAGAAGCAGCTGCATGTGGAGTTTGTAGGGAATATTTTGAAATTTGTGCTCTGCTAAACAATTTGTATATTAAATGCATGTATTTTATACTTTGCCAATGAAAACATTAATTACAACAGTGAGGAATTAATATTAGTGCACAAGCTGCTCTAATATTAACTCATCTCCTAGGCCACACGTTTTTCAGAGAATAACAGCAGCCTGAAGAATGGTCCCAACTTGGAGGGAAGCAGCATCACTTGTACCACTGTTGACCTCCCCACCCAAGAGAAAGTATCCAAGATACAATACACCTTTCTCATAATTGGTGAACAGAGAGAAGAAAAAAAGCATTTGGCATATTGATCAACTTTTTATTTGTGGTTTTGACAGAGCAAATCTAGCAGAAAATTTGAAAAATATTTTTTGCAATATGATTTTCTTTCAGTAGCTCAGTTAATATCTCAGTATTTATACAACACAGAAGGGTTCCCCACAGCTTCAAAGTCAGGCAGTAGTGAAATCCTGTTCCTTGCAATGTTGTGAAAATCATAGAAAACTTGGGGAAGAGATAAACTTACTGCTTTTTTTTGCATTCAGTTGCTCGGTCCACACTGAAGTCTGGAAGCCTGATGAATCCTTCTGCTTTTTCAGCCTGCAGTTAAAAACAAAATCAAAAATCACCACATCAACCAATTGGTAAACTACCAGACTGCAATGCTCCATGATATTTTGCATGAGAATTTGCTGTACACTTCCAAATATGAAAGCACCTGAAAGAGGAAGGATCCTACAACAGTCCTGAGGGTAGTGTCCCCCTCATCCTGTCCTCAAAGCACCTTTATCTAGGATTCATTATTAAGTCATATGCCTAGTCCAGAAACAGAAATTGTCAAGGGGAAAGTCTAGGTTTGGATCAAATCATGACTAAAAGCAGCAGGAAGGTGGAGGAACCCCATTCCTTTGCAGTCATCAGTGATCACACAACTTCTCTTGACAGTACCAGCCATGCTTCGTGCATAGGTGACAGAACACAAAACTGCTGAACCTCAGGTTTGGAAACAGAAGCCTCTCGGAAGAGGTGGATGATGTAAGAGAGGATGAATAAGGGTTATATTATCCATTCAGGTCTGAAAGTTGTATAAAATGTCAAAGGAGAGTTTGTTCCATGGTAAAGCATGTGTGAGTGTTACTCAGATGCATAAGAGCACCACATATAATCATCTATATACACTTGAAAAAATATACAATTATAGCAACAGGAGCTTGAAAGTGACCCAAAATGATCCCAGGTAAAGATGGAGGAGGGTCACACCTGGTGACCATAACACGGACTATTTAATACAGTCACCTTTATCCACCTGTACATGAGCAAGGGGGAGGCAACAGAGGCTGCTCCCACGCCTGGAGGTGAAATGGTGCAAGTGGATGGTCCCACACAGCTGAGCTCTGTTGTTAAACACTGCAAACCAACCTCAGATGGCTTTGGCCACCCACCTATCACTCCGCTCAGAAACTTGCAGACATGGTACAGGAGGCAGCAAAAGCCAGGTAGATACTTACAGTCCACTGTTAGATGTAGACACCTCTTTCAGATGGAGATAGACTCATAGAATCATCCGGTTGGAAAAGACCTCTGAGATAATCGAGTCCAACCGTACCTGTCCACTACTAAACATGTCTCTAAGAAACTCATCCACCCATCTTTTGAACACCTCCAGGGATGGGAACTCCACCACCTCCCTGGGCAGCTGTGCCAGGGCCTGACAGCCCTTTCAGTGAAGCAAGTTTTCCTAATACCCAGTCTGAACCTGTCCTGGTACAACTTGAGGCCATTTCCCCTCATCCTATCACTTGGGAAAAGAGACCAACACCCCCCTCCCCACAGCCTCCTTTCAGGCAGTTGTAGACAGTGATGAGGTCTCCCCTCAGCCTCCTCTTCTCCAGGCTGAACAGCCCCAGGTCCCTCAGCCGCTCCTCACAGGCCTTGTTCTCCAGCCCCTTCCCCAGCCTCGTTCCCTTCTCTGGACACTCTCCAGCCCCTCAATGTCCTTCTTGTGCTGAGGAGCCCAAACTGACCCCAGTACTCGAGGTGTGGCCTCCCCAGTGCCCAGTGCGGGGGCACAATCCCTGCCCTGCTCCTGCTGCCCACGCTGTGTCTGACACAGCCCAAGATGCCATTGGCCCTCTTGGCCACCTGGGCCACTGCTGGCTCATGTTGAGCCACTGTCAGCCAACACCCCCAGGTCCTTCTCCCCCAGGCAGCTCTCCAGACACTCTTCCCCAAGCCTGGAACGCTGCTGGGGTTGTTGTGTCCCAAGTGCAGGACTCAACATTTGGTCTTGTTGAACCTCATCCCATTGGTTTCAGCCCAACCAGAAATGGTTTACTGAGCACTGGCATTTCTGTTCCAAGCCAGTTGGACTCTATGTCAGAGAGTGGCTCCAACAAAACCAAAGTTATCAGTTAGTCTGCAGCCAAAACTTCCTTTGCTACATCTCTGGACATTCACCTGCTCAGCTGCAGCAAGACTAGGACTCTTCTCAAGTGGACTGATAATGTAAACAATCTTCTGTAGAACATATTGTTAGGAAAAAAAGTCCTTTCCAAATTCAAAAAGTGTTCATTCCAGAATCTCTTTTTTGCTGCTCCAAGCCCTTTATCCCTAGTCACATTATAATGCTGAATACACACACTGAGTTAAACCAGGTAAAATATACATCATAATTGTAAAGATCGAGGATAAATGAAGATGTCTGACAGCATCTCAAGTCACATTATGCATGAATATGAAGAGACTATAAAAAGATGATCATCAAGGCAAGTCTTCGAGGTTTTGATACTAGGAAGTATGAATTTCTGAGAACTGAAATATGGATACACAATGGATATTTCAGTGGGTGGCTTCCCCACACTTCTGCATATCTGTTCTTTAGTATATAATAAATGATGGTATAACCACCATTCCTGCAGTTTACGTGTATTAAATATTCATAAGAGAGGTTTGTATTTTGCATCTTCCCCAGTAAATGGCTTTGCCTGCTCCAGGACATTAAAAAAAGAACAACACAAACAGAAGAAAAACAACGAAGGGGGGAAGTTATGTTATTTTCTTCCCATACAGAAGAAAATTGTTTATCAACATGTGAGCTGAAAAAAAAAACACTTTGATTTTTCAACAGGGTTTCATTTGTACCAGAAAGTGCTAATTTGCTATTGTGGGGTTTTAACTTTCTCTGATTATATTTGAGTCTTGTTTAAAGCCTGGCTTGGGAACCTTTTGTTTCCATTCCACAGGTCGGGATTCAGTGAGATTTAACTCATTGAGCCAAAATAACCAAAAAAATTATTATTTTAAAGTCCTTTTTGTTTTTTAAGTGTATGTGTCAGTCAATTAGACCTTAGGCTAATATTTCCATCTCAGACCCATAGTTGACCAAGTATACAGGGACAGACAAATGAGTGGGGCTGAGGAAAGGAGGAGGTCTGTTTGTGCATTGTAGTAAAGAAAGAGAAGGTTCTATCTTGCTTTTCTGTCCCAAAAAGGGTGGCCTCTTACTAGACCAGGTGCAACAAGGACACTGAAATTCCTGTCTAGCTCCCAAAACCAGTCTAAGAGCTCCAGAGACCACCCTCAAAAAGGCAGTCCTTGAGCTATCCAAGCTGTGATTACACAATGTACACAAATATTTGAGCATTTTGATTTTGTTTGGACAAGTGAATTATCAGGACCCTGTAAGTCACACCAGGGGTGCTCACACACACCTGCAAGGTGATGCTTGGACTTGAACCACTGACATATCCAATGAGTATCTAAGTCAGAGGATTACTCTCCAAATCACTACTGAAAGTAGGTTTATAGGACTTGATTTCAGTATTTTATAGTTATCCATTTCACAACAGAGAAATCTCCACGCTTCTTATGCAATATTTGGCCTGTTCCAGTTGGTAAAAGATTATGTTCTTACAATATGCTTTCTCTCTCAATGCATTCAGTTTTTATATTAATTGTCAGTGATTTCACATTTGTTCATTTGTAAGAAATGTTTAATGTTTCATTCTATGTTTGAGCGAAAGGAAGGAGGATAAAGGTGTGAATTATTTTTAATGTACAATCAGATGTGCCATCTATATAACAAATAAAAGGGGGTTGATACATCTGTAATTCCATAATTATCAGGAAAAAAACAAGGAAAAAAGGAAACCAGAGAACAGTAAAACTTTATGAACATTATTACAGCCAGCAGATAAAATTCCAAATAACCATTAGGAACAGAACATGTGGAAGTCATCTTTTCAGTCATTCTTGGAATAAAAATGATGTTTTAAAACATTAAAATTGCATAGAAGTCCTAAATGTTTCTTTTCTCCAAAACATTAACATCATTTTAAGCATGCTATTATTTATTTCATACATTACACTCAAACTTTCTTCAGATTTTATGGCAATGCTGTACAATATCCTTTAAAAAAAACCCTTAGTTTGAAAGGACTTGGACGTGTTTCCTATTTCATCAGGATGTTTAAAAGAATAAACCATTATCTCTAGTGGAGGGTATGCAGGTTAGACTAACATATAAATCTACACTTTTTGCTGTAATCAATTGTAGGAATATAATTTGTATTATTGAAAAAAACCCAACAGTCTTTATAAATGCTTGGAGCAAAAAAAGTAACCCCTTTTTCACAGAAAATGCTTTTCACTCAAAAAAAGTTTCAAATATATTTATGAAACATAATGCATAAATCCACTGAAACAGGCTAATGTGCTTTTTATTTTGCCACAATACATTGCCTAAATGTTGTGGCTTTAGGATATCTAGTAAATCATTTAATAATGCTTTTCAATATTTGAAGTGAATGTGATAGTGCAGAAAGATTTAAAGAAATAGTGCTGTAAAGTGAACATATCGAGTTATTGTGGAATAGCTCCAATCTGCAGTTCAGAGGGTATTCCTTATGGCTTCAGTGTTGCCCCCAGAAGACCCCGTGGATACTGAAGGAGCAGTTCAGTCCTCAAGACTTTTTAGTCTTCTTTTCTCTCAGCCAAGTACACGAGTGAGGCAGCGTAGAGAGTGTGAATAATTTGGGTAAGGCATTGGACCAGAGGCCCTCAAAGCCCTCAGTACAATCAGCTGACATCAATGACTGTTCATCATTCATGTAAACATCTCTTATAACTCAAAGGTTTATGTTTTAAAAGACTGCAATTATACAGATCCTGTCAAAGGTGTTGGAGTGAGGACCAATTTAAATGCAGTGAACAGGGCAAAAAAACCCTAAAGATAAATAGTGACAGTAGATCAGAGCCTGAAACCCTTTGATTTTATATTTATATTTCTTTTCAGATGAATCCCCATGACAACCATCGTTAACACATCCTGCAAAATTGTATTTCAACACTACTTGGAAAACCAACCTATTTGTTTTAAAGACACAAAAAACAGAGGCTTACAGTCCTCTCTCTCTTTTCAGCCAATGATATCCAACAAGTGCAATGAGACAGGAGTCTGGGATTACGTGTGTACACCTTCTCCTTCCACCCCTCTACCCAAGCAGGAGCACTAATTCTGTCCAGAGCTTCGGTAGGAGAAGTAAAGCTGCCAAAGGCATAGACAGGATCACACATTATCCTCTTTAAACATTTGCCTCCAAGGAGTTTGGTGTTCCTGAATGCACCCAGAAAGTCCACGGCTCAGAAACACTTTCTGACTTCATCTGTGTTTCCATTGCAAAACAAAACCTTCTGTATTTCTTCCTACTCCAAACAACTGCCTCTCACCAAACTGGGGCCTCATCCATGCTGCAAACAAAGGTTTACCCTGCCTCGGGTGGTATCCCTCTTTTATAGAAGGGAAGAGGTTTCAGGGCAGTCTACCCGAGGCTGCTGAGACCACCAGGGCTGTAACCTCACCACTCCCAGTACCTGGGACAGACAGATGAAAACTGGTTTGGGTTGCCTGTGTGTTCTGCTGTGCTTTCAGTGAAGGGGAAGCTTGCCTCTCGGGGTGTCTGACCTCTGTTGCTGACCCTGCTCGCCTTTTTTTTTATCTTTGTTGGTCTGTGGCTTTCACAACGTGTTTTTACGGTAAATTGAAGGAACTACCATCTTCAAATGTCACCACAGGTGTCCCATATTGGCTCCCCCAATCTGTCTCACATGAAAGACCAAGAACCAGAGTGAATTGAAGGCAAATTAAATCAGAGTCACAGAAATATCCAGAACTTCAGAGGGGCCTGAAGGTAGTCTTCCACGAGAACACAATGTCAACAGAGGTTACCTACCCAAATCCAGGACAACACATGTTCCCATACAAATCCCTCCCACTCCCTATTTTCTCCATCTCCATTACAAAAAAAAGGTTAGGACCAGCACCCTGTTGCTATGCTACAGTTGCTACTGTCTGCTTGATTGTGGTTTACACACAGCAGTGAACAAAACATGCTCATTTCTCACAGGAATGAAACAGGTCAAGTATAGCCACCAGCAACCAGCGTGTCCCAGTTCCTTCAACCTCAGCCCTGCTCCGCCACCACGTTCACTTCAGCCTCTAAGAGGTCCCATCATGGGAAGCCTCAGCAATGTGAGGAGCACAGCTCCTCTTCTTTTAGCGCAACCATGAACTTGAAATTGTCATCTTGGACGTCCCATTGAGATTGAGGATTGACTCCACTGAAGGTACTGGAAATGCAGGCAATATTAAAGCCAAACCAGAGAGTAAAAGGAAATACCAAGCAAACAAGTGAATATGTCACTGCTATTTCTGCTTCTTCAGTCTACTGTGAAATGGATCTAATTCATCTCAGATATGACTCTGAGCACGGCTCTGATATCATGAATGCACAGCAAGTAAGCAGATCTTAGCAAAGGACACCTCTCCTTCCCACAATTCTGCAAACTTTGCCCCGAGTCTACGGTTATGCAAAGGCTGCACTTTGAATTGTCCAAAGAAACCTCAGGTTTTTAACATAAAATAGTGTGAGAGAGTCAGCACAAGTTGAAACCAAAGAGGTGCTACAAGCTGGCGTATTTATAGGAACTGTGAGAGGTGAGAAGTCACTGCTCTCATAAGCCAACAGTATTTTGAAGCCATATGAACTCTTTAGAGCATAGAAAATAAATTGGAATGAGGCTGCCACCCATTCCTCAGCCTTCTTAATTCTGGGAGAGTCAGTGACAGCTGGAAAGCAGGCATGGACTGAAAGGCTGAGTTCACCCAAACTACAAATGGACCACTGGGATCAGCATGACCTTGGCTTCTCTGGATCCTGAGTGGAATTTAGCCGGGTCACAACAACTAAAGGAAGTGAAGAACTTTGCACCTCTTCCCTGCCACCCTTGTTTTCCCAGAAGGCAAATTTTACCTAGTCTTGCCTGGTTTTATTTCCTCCCAGCTTGATTACTCCTCAGAATAATTCTTTTCTGACACTTGCCATGTCTGAAAGGCACATCACCCAGCCAGTTCACATTTCCTAACACTGCTTGGCCAGAAACACAACTGAAAGGAGTGATTTAGAGCAGCCAATGCTAGTAAGGGTTTGCAGGGTATAAATGTCAATTAATGAGTATATCTGCCAGTTCATGTCTTTCAAGCAGAGTTACTGTAAGCATTGGGAAAACACAGCCCTTTATTCAGCTGGGGTTTTTAAAAAATTCCTGGTTTTTTCTCTTTACTCTCATGCAAGACTTGGTCTTGAAAGGACTACAACACCACCACAAAAAACAACACCCCAAGAGCAGCAGAGCTGTTTTCAACTTCCCCCCCCCAAAAAAAAAGAATAGTTACAACCATCTTTAAATGCTAGTCAGAATTTTTAGTCTGTTAAAAAAAAACCCAACACTGTACCCAAAAAGGGAGAATGCAAAATACTCTTTACGAGTAAAGTTTTGGTTAGGGTTCTGGGATTATTTTTTAATGGTTTGAACTATTTTATTTGTTCCCTGAAAGAGTTGTCAAGATTTTTAACAGAGATTACTGCAACAGAAGCAAGTGGAAACAGTTCAGATTGCATTTAACTCCTTACTATGTCCTAGGACTTACTAGGACTCCTTTGCTGTGCCTGGAACATGCTGATTTCCAGAGCAGTGCATTTGCATTTGAGAAACCTGATGCCCATTCACAATTCCAGACTTTAAGCCCCTGAGTTTCAACCCATGTTGTTGCTGTCATTCCCTAATCCTCTGCACACCCCAGTTCCAGGTTCTGTCAGTCCATTGTGAGTGTTGTGGGAGGCTTTTTTTAGAGGTAGGAGTGCAAGAGAATAACTGAACGTTCCTAGGATGGGCAAGATACCCTTCCTGCCCAGTCAAGCCAAGCTGCAGCAAACAGCCTGGAGTAAAGCCAGCTGTTCCCTAGGACTCACTGCTTCACACTCAGCCATAACCTTTCATTACAATGGTCACTCTGGATTTCTTACTATGTATGTCATCAACCCCCACCTTCCTCTTTGTTTTTAATTCCTAGTTCTTCGGTGGGTTGCAGGAATTCTGCTGTTCTTTATCTCTGACTGTTTCCCATTTACACAGTGGAGCAGGCTGTTTGGGCAGGATCAGCTGAAGAGAAACACTATCTATAGCTGCTGTCCTGAGGAAAGCCCATCCTCTGAACAGAAAGCTGGACCTTGAACTCAAAATGCTGTGTTCTCCTGCAGATTTTATTGTTAGCATCAACTCATCAGAGCAGGAAGTTTAAAAAAAATCAGCAGAACGTGAGAACCTTTAATTACAAATCTCTGGAGGAGACATGAGCAAAACCAGGAATAAAAATATCAACAGTGCTCATATTTGCAAGCCTCCCAGTGCAAACGAGGGGGGAACAAACAAAAAAAAGCAAACAAAACTAGATTAATTTCAGTGTGGAAGGGGACAGAGAGAGAAAGAGAGACTTTTGAACATTAATTAGAAGTGAAGAAGCATTTCTGTTGCGAGTCTTTGTAGCAAGTGTCTGCAAACTGCCCAAACCCAGGGAAACCCTTCCCAATTTCAAATGCCACCAGAGAATGCAAAAAAGGAGCTCTTTAAAGGGCAGAACAGACAAATTAACATTTCACGTGTACTTACTGAACTAGAGAACACACTTTTCAGCATGCTTCACATTCATATAAACACTTCCCAGATTACAAGAAATGTCAGGACTCAGTAATAAACCCAGGGTCCATCTAAATTGTGACCCCAGCTCCCCTTCTCCCAGTCCCAGCAGATGGTGTTTGCCCGGCACCCAGAGCTGGGTGGACGCTGTACTCACCAGCTGACTGCTGTACCAATACAGTGATGACTCTTTCAGCACACACCAGAACTTTTTCCATTTGTTGCCAATGAAAGCTCCTTTTTCCTTCTTTTTGTAGAGCCATCCTTGGCAATCAGCTTGCCCCAGCTCTTTACACGATATCCTTCGTCGGCTCATTATAAAGAACCCTGTGCCATTAAAAAATAGTGTTCTGCCTGTTTAAAAGTGCATTACCAATTAAAGATATCAACCTTACTTAGCAATCTCAGCTCGTCATCAAGCATAGCTTAAAATACACCTAGAAGTCATTCAGTTTTATAATAGCTATGACAGTAGCACATTCATTAGGAAGGCATTCTTATGTGCAGAAACAAAATAGTAAGCTATAGGTGATGCAGACAGTAATTAATGCTGATCACTGTACACGTTTTTGTAAATTAAAAGGATCAAAGGATGTATTTTTGGAGAGAAACGTGTGTATTACCCTTCACACAGCTGCACTGAAAAGAATGCATCTATTTAAGTCAGCTAGAGAAAACTATTATGCCAAGCACATGAAAGCCGCTCGTGTGTCTGTGCAGGCAGCTGATTCTACCTCACTGATTTCCAGCTTTGATTTAATTAACATACCACAAGGATTTAGTCCAAAGGAACAGCCCGTTGTCATTTTTCTCAGAATTGGTGCAAGAATCTGTGGAGTTAAAAAGCAGCCTTCCACCAGCTGAGTAGCAGCATAAAATCCTCACCCTCCCAGGAATAAGATACACTAAGAAAACAACAAAAGAGGAACCCAGAAGAGAAAAGAGAAAATAACCTCTCATTACCTTGACTTTTCTTTTTTGTCTTCTGACGCAAGGGAACCTGTAAGAAATGCAGGAAGGAAAGAGAAGAGGAAATTTCAGATTGTGTTGCAACATTTGTGTAGAAAGGGGAGGGGGAAGCTAGAGAAGGACGTGTTGGTGATGCTGGTGGTACATGCAGGATGGAAACACATAACCCACTCACTGCTGAAGGGACGTTAGTAGCTGAAGCATAAAACGTGTTAATTAAAATTGATGCATATCTAGTTGAGCAACAGCAAATGTAGCTCTATTATATATGTGTCTATCTCCTAGTGAAACACAGTGCTTCCTGTTTCACACCCACAGGCAGCTTCTACTTTGCTATGTTTGCCTGAATTATACTCTGTGATCAGAAGTTAAAAAGTAGAAGTCAGGACTCCAACGTTTTAATGTTTCATTACACTCCACAATGGGCATTTACAAACATGGAGACATTAAAAACACATGCCAGGTGTCTGATAGTCCTTTAGGTCATTCTAAGAAATTCTGAGAAAGTAAATATATGGAATTTTTTGCACTCTTTAGTGCAGAGATTGTATTTGCCATTATGTTAGAATTTCATAATATTTCTTAAAAAAATACATGAACCTGGCAAATGATCCAATCCATAAAATAGAAATATAGCAGAAGTTTGCCATGCCATACATTAGAGTTTTAGTCACTGCAGATATAACACAGTTGAGTTATGTTTATTCATTTGCAGTCTCTATGTTTCATCCCACATCAAGACATTGAAAATGAAACTAAAACAGAAAACCACAGACTGAAGTAAAGGTTATTAGAAATGTAAGGTCTAGATTTTCAAGTAAATTCTCCCCAGGCAGGCTGCTTGGCCAAGTGATTGTGGACAAAGCACTTGGCTTGGCTTCTCCTCCACCTTTCCATTTCTAGCACGGGAACCGTTTTCTATTTGCAAGAAGGTTTTGAAGCTTCTGGATGACAACTGCTGGAAAAGGTGATGTATGATTTAATATGCTTGGGGACAGTGTTGCTATGCAAAGCCAGTAGCCACCTGATCTGCTGCAGGAGTACGTTATGAACATCCCTAATGCAGCCCCTCTGCCTACTCAGCTGCCCATTTCCTATCATTCTTTGAAGATTGATGGCTCTTCTCACAGGTGAATTAAAGGTAAGTAAAGCTATTCCACCTCTAACCTGCAACAGGTGAGACCACTGCCACCAGTATTTGCAAGAGCTGGAATTTTCTCTAACCAGTGATCTTTGTAGCATACATTGAAGTGCAGAACTGCAGTTGTGTGCTTAGCTGGTGCCTATTCGTTGACCTGAACATACGTGTGGGAGGCTTTACCAGGAATGAATAATCCCAGACTCCTGAATAATCATCACATAGTCTTTTTTCCTTTTTTTTATTTCAATTCTCCCACTGTGCCTCTCTCAGACTCTTCTCCATGACAACAGACAAAAAAAAAGCAATGAGAAAACACATTAGTTTGATTTGGTGCTCTGCTATTTCACCCTCCTTCGTGACATCCCTCTGAAGAAAGTAATGCCCTATTTAGGACACGTGGAACTAACACATAGCCTCAGTGACCCTATGGGCCATGCTGTCACAAGAATTACTTCCCTCTAGAGCTACCCTAAGTGGGTAACATGAATCAGCTCTCCTTGCACAAAAAATATGCAGTAGGGCAACGCTGTGACACTACAGTGGGGTCATTTCATCTGTAACCAGCACAGAGTCGTACAACAAGAGCAGCAGGATATGGCTCACAAAAACAACTGAGGAAGAAGTAGGTCTTTCCACTAACCCTGTTGATGACCTAAAGCAAAATAACGTGGTCCATAGCATCTGCCAAGAAAGGGTAAATATCCATATTATGCAAATCATCTGTTAGGGCCTGCTTTATGTACTGACTGAGGAAAAAAAAAGAGCTCAGGGTAACAAAAAGAATTTACAAACGTGCATTATTCTGCAGCAATGCTGCAAGTTGACAGGGGTGATGAATCCAAATCCCTTCATATTTTGTTGGGGGAGTTGGGAAATTCATGGGGAAAGGAAGAACAGTTTCCCCAGCCAGCTCTAAATAAAAGCAGTGACAAATCTGTAATAACATAATTGTTGAGTGAGATTTTGTAGGTTAAGATACATTTCCTTTTTTTTCCCCCCACTATGCCTGAAAGCTGAAGTGACTTTTCAACAAATTAATGCTAAACTTGAAATACAGCAACTTTTAACTGGTTTTAGTGCTGTTCAGAAACCCAGCATCATCTTATAAAAAATATCAGGTTTAGTCTGTACAAGAGAAATTTCTAATCTGAGAATGCAGCAATGAAACCCAGCGTTACTCACAAAATCGCCTTCTCAAATTTTGTTGATTTTTAAATAAACAAAAGCAACCTCATTCTCCAAAGCATCTGATGGAGTCAGGTGTTTTTATGAAATAAACAGCTTTCAATAAAACTGTTTTCATCTTAAACCAATAAAAACCCTGTATGTCAAAGAATCTACCATAAAAGTCATAGAATCCAAAACCTGTTGGCGAAGTATCCAGTTTTGCACAAGAATAACACATTACCAAGTCTCCACTGGCAAACCTTTCCTCAAGTAGTTAATAAAGTTTCCTTCTCTGAGAACTGGCTCATGAGAGTCATCCTTTCAGTGAGCCTGGGTGAACATTAAGAGATGCTTTTAAGTTCCACTCCTAATAGGAGGCATTAACGCCAGTGCAGAGCAAAGAGAACTGTGGAAGGCAGTGTTATTACAGTTATTTTCAACTTCAGTAGGGTCAACATTTTTGTGCAAGCATGGCAACATAGGATAGGTTTTGATCTTTTAGAGTAGGTTTTGATTTACTCATCAGTTTACTGAGAGCTGAGGGCTGAACAAGACGGGAAAGTGCAGGACAAAGCAGGTTTCAAGCTTGCTGTCCACTGTTCCTCCACTTGGGAAACACATTGATGAGCCAGTTGCAAAAGGAGCAGTAGAACTGAACATTGTTCACAGCTATTTCTGTGCCAGGCAGGCTCCACTGACAACCAAAAATATATAAGAGAAGTGACAACTTCAGTGAGAGACTTCCATCAGTTTAGAGATCCTCTTTTTCCACAGCATTGCAGAACAGCTGAGCTTGGAAAGATCTTCTGGAGGTCAGCTAGTCCAACCCCTCCACTCAAGTAAGGACACCTACAGCCAGTAGTGCAGGACCGTGTCCAGAGAGGTTTTGAGTATCTCCAAGGTCAGAGACTCCACAACATCTCTTGGCAACCTGTACCACTGCTAACAAAAAAGTGTTTCCTGGTATCCAGAGGGAAGCCCTTGTGTTTCAGTTTGTGCCCATTACTGCCACTGGAGACCACTGAAAGGAGCCTGGCTTCACTGGTTTTGCACCCTCCCTTCAGGTATTTACATATATTAATAAGATCCCCCTGAGCACTCTCTCCAACCTAAGCAGTCTCAGCTCACTTAGACTTTCCTAATATCTCAGATGCTCCAGCACCTTCATCATGCTCACAGCCCCTCACTGAGCTCTCCCCAGTATGTCCAGGTCTCTCTTGTGCTAGAGTCCAGAACTGGACACAGTGTCCCAAGTGTGGTCTCACTATAAAGAAGAAGGGTCACCTCCCTTGCCTTCTGGCAATACTTTGTCTAAAGCAGCCAAGGACACCGTTTCAACTTGATGTCATCCAAGACTCCCAGGTCCTTTTGTTGAAAGCTGCTTGCCAGCTGGGTAGGCCCCAGCATATCCTGGTTTCCCCTGGCAGTATCATTTGCCACAGAATAGCAGTAGAAGGCAGATCCTGGTCCCTCCCAGGCAGCAAACCTCTCTGTATGGTCAGTTGGATGTTGCAGCTGTTTCCTGCAGCAACAGTCATCCATCACCATGACTTGCCATTTCTTCCTGGTAACCCTATCTGGTTTACAGTTAGGTGAACCAGATCCTTTGCTGCTGGGCACATCTGGCTCCCCACCAGTTTTGAGGGCAGTCAATCTGTTTTGAAGCTTAGGTGGGGCAGGAGCCTTCCTCCTGGTACTAGAAGACATTGGCTTCCATCTTTCTCCTCCTTCAAAGGTTTTACTTACAGGGCTGGACGCTGCTTGCTCCTCAAGGTGTTGTGTCTCAAAGAAGACCCTATCTACCTCCCTTTCATCTTCTCCAATGCTGTACTGCTCGCTTCCTCCCACATTCCCCCAACTTGCTGGCACAGCTCCTGCAGGGCAGAGGGCCATTTCTCCCTCAGAGAGAGGTCTCAGGCACTTCCTGCAGCCTGGGACCCAGAGGGCTGCCTCTGCCATCTGCAGCTTAATCTGTGTGGAAGACACTGCCCTAGCAGGGACAGCTGCTCCCACATCTGTTGGAGAAACTGCCCTGTTACCACCACGCTTAAGACTGTTACAGCAGCACAATTTCACCTGAGGCCCCCTTCCTTCACTTCTTCACACTCTTCTTCACAAATTGCTGGGCAGTCTTAAATAGGTCTCTCCCAAGTGCGACTTAACAGATGCTTGAACCTTACTAACCAGATGATCCCAGGATCCAGGCACCCTGGGTGAATAGCAGGTGATGGCTCTCTTTAGAACATACTAGAACTTCCTCAGCCCCACGCCCTTGTGGCTCCCCTTACCTT
This sequence comes from Dromococcyx pavoninus, assembly GCA_033558185.1. Lineage (NCBI taxonomy): Eukaryota > Metazoa > Chordata > Aves > Cuculiformes > Neomorphidae > Dromococcyx > Dromococcyx pavoninus. The sequence continues at coordinate 1,219,271 of JAUMJL010000161.1, forward strand.
GTCCTTGCCTGACAGCAAGGATTTGCAGATACGTATCACGAAGGCTATGTGTTTCTAGCTTTCTTTCCAGAAGGGTTGTCTTGAGCAGTCATTGCTGGGAACCAAACTGGAGTGGGCAGCATCCCATTGGGGAGCTGCCACGAATAGCCAAGGATAGCTCCAAGGGGTGCTTTTGCCTAGAGACTGAGAGCCTTGCAACCTACAGACTCCCCAGGAGGAAAACCAAAGTGACAGAATAGGTATATGAGGCTGTTTGAGGGGGAAAAGAGAAAAACTGCTCTACAAACAAAATCAGGGGTATTGGGCTAATATTGAAAACTACAATTTGTGCCTCGTGAGGTTAGACTCACAGTGCATAAATCCAAGGCAGCATCAAAGGCAGCTATTATCAATAACATTAAGCTTCTCAAGGGTTAGACAAGTGTGTGGCTAAGAAAATCCTTTGCTAAGCTCATGTGACCTAAGTTACTGCTTTCTCTCTCACTGAGGGGTAGGACTTTGAAGTGGCATCACACAATGAACTTCATTTCACCCTTAGAGCAAAACAGGAGCAGCCTGTGGCAGCCTGACCGTTTGGCCTGGCCCATAAGCAACATCCAGTCTAGATATTGATGTTGTGCACAATCTTCTAGGATTAAAAGGACACAATCCCAACGTACAACTTCTTCAGTTGTCTGATATGACTTCAGTTATACTTACGAGAGCATTACCATCAGCTTCCATGAATGGTTTCAATGTTTAGTGGGAAAGCTGTAAAAAGAGAAAGTTCTGTTTAAGTTCTATACTGTATTTTCATATAATAAAAGTCTTGAAAGTAGAGAATGTGTTAATACACCTTGACCTGTCAACTTTACCCTTCCCAATCCACCCACTCCCTCAAAAAAAGACCCTTTTTAAAGAAAATGCTGTGTGATGTGATTTTACCGATTTAGAATTCAACCAGTGCTAAGGAACACCAATTCAAAGCTACCCAAGCTTTTCTATGAAATAAAGAGAACAAAACTCATGGATGTCATTGAGGAGCTGTGCTGTGTTTTGTTGGTTTGGAGTTTTGTGGTGTGATTACAAAATGAATAGAGAATAAGTAAGTAAAGCTAGGGGCAGGGGTTTCTGTTCGATTTGTTTCTTAGTGCCAGCAAAGTTCCTATAAAAAGTCAGCCCTCTGCATATGAAAGAATTATTCAGTGAAATGGGAAAGGTTAAAGACTGTGTTGAAGTGAGAAAGAGGATTTCCAGAAATTGAGCCACACTTCAGGAGGATTTCTAACGAGATCTTTTGCCTGTTACTAAACCCAGTGGTTTAAGATACGTGCCAATCCTCATATATAATATTTGTTTTAGTTGGAAAATAAAATCTGAGAACGGAAAACAAATAGCCACCTACTGTCTTCCAGCAATCTCAAACCAAAAATAGAAAGGCAAACAAATACATATTTTTCTGGCTCCCAACAGTTTCTGTTCAAATATAGAAAGAAACACTTTATATAAGTGGCTCAAATTAAAGTAATATGACGAGGAGAGATGTTATGGCAAGTAATTTCAAGGATATTTAGAAATCACAGCTAATATAAACAAGCAGAGGAAACACCTTTAGTTACACAAGCAAGTTAACATTGAGCCTCAAATATCAAGCCAGGAAATAAGGGAATAATGATCAAATTATACTAATTATTGTAACATGTGTTGTTTTGTCTGTCATTTCTTCATTCTCATCTGTGCTTTGGGTTTAGGAGGCTGTAATTACACAAACTGCACAGATTGAATCAGCCACTGGACCAGGACCAGGAGAAGTGTGTGTTAACCAGCAAGGAAAAACTTCCACCTGCATGCTTTGTGTCAAAGGAGTTGAGATGGATTTCAGCAAAACCTTCTCAGTGACTTGAACTCAAACTTTTGTTTAGTTTCCAGACAGGGGATGAGCGGTCTTTGAACTGGCATTCGATTTTCAAAAGCAGCATTGGCTTCTGTCTCATTCTAGTTAAGAGTATGATTTATTAACCCCTGTGTAAAAAAAAACAGCCACAGGTTCACTGCAGAAATAACTCTCAAACACACAACCTGAGGTATTTCTCCTGAGTAAACCCAAACAGAGTGAAATTCTTTACGCTGTGAAATAGCTTTATGATTTTTTTCTCAATCAAGGGTGATCAACTGTGGTAAAACAAACATTTCAGAGATCATAACATGGTTATCTCTGCTATGTGGTAAAAGAAGTATTGCCTTTCAGTTTTCTGCAGGTGCCTTTTGGGAAAACTATGTATTCTTTTTGAAAATCCCAGTGAGTTATGAGAAGAAGCTGGTTAAACACGGCCTCTCAAGTAGAGCCAGTCTACACCCAGCTTACTGGATGGTTCAGCATGAACCAGCAAGGTCCATCTCTGGGAATGCTAGCCCTCAACCCACAATATTCCCACCCCAGACACTGCAGGTAGCATCCCCAGCTGAGCTGTGCCCCTCACGTGCCCTCTGTGTGATGGAAGGTGGCAGTTTTGCTGGCAGGATTTCTTCCCAGCGCACGAAAGCTGCACCTGACGGAGCTCAGGGGCTTGGCAAACCAGCAAGAGATTAGCAGGAGACTTTTGAGTTCATACCACCAGGAAGGTGTAGCAAATTCCTGATTCCTAATCAGAACACCTGCAACAGGAGAAGATTTGGCCCAGAGTGCCTCATTCCATTACACTCAGGGCATTATATTACAGACCAGAGTGTGCACACCCTTGGATGTGCCCTTGACCTGACTTGGGAGGACATGAATTTGAAGCATGGTCTCACCCCCAAAGGTCTAACCAAAGGTGAAGATGTGGCATTCTAGCCCTTTTCCTAAGCCTCTCCATTTATAACAAGGCAAGATTCTAGGAACAGAAGGAGAGGGAAACCCTCCAGCCTACAGATAAGGCACCCACATGGAAAACCTGCACCAGGATTTCAGTCTGCTCAGAAGGATTTTCAATCCACTAAAACTGCAAAGTGAAACAAACCAAAATAAAACAAGGTGCTGTGAAAGCTTTCCCACACCAAATGACTTTATAAAGGAGAAAAACTTGAATTTCTCACTGTCTGGAGAATAAAATATAATGGATCTACTGTATAAAAGCAAAAGGGATGGATTTACCTTATCCTTTTCCAAACCATACCTACATTTCTTTTACTTTTTATAGAGGTGCCTGAAACAACTCATTTAATTTCAGTCTGAATTGAAAACGGTAAGTCAAAAGTGGTTTCAGCTAAAAGATTTCTAATTCAAGTTTTTGAGTATAATTTTGATTCAATAACTGAACTACAGATATCAGTTTTCATAGCTTTATTAGTACCACTTCACTCCTGCTCTTTCAAGAAGAGTAATAAGCAAGAAGGTACATGAGTAACAGCTGATGCAACAAATGTGGAAACAGAACAAGTGACTTATCAGAAATATCTTGCAATAATTTCCACTTGACTACATCATCTCCTCTGAAATATATAGAAATATCCCTGTTAAAGATCAAAAGCAATGTTAAAGGTGGGGAAGAAAGGAAAACAACACTTATACTCCAAATTTTTAATTTATTAGTAATATTCCTCTTGTGGAAGTCAAAATCCACAAGGCCTGGCGCTGTCTCTTGGCAGTTAGAAGCTACAATGAGTATGTCAATCTGCAATGATATTGGCAGAAGCCTGCCAGACATGCCTTCCAGGCATCTCCCAGACAACATCCAGAGTGGGCATATGCCTTCCTGCTTCTGAGCAAAATATTTGAGATGTGTAGCATGACTCAAACTATTTGTATTACAGCAGTACCCAAAATGTGCATAAGCTCAGTTCCTGTTCAGATGGCATCGACACAAACTACTCAAAAAAACGAGCTCAAACAATTCTCCTTTACCAAGCACCAAGTCAGGGCTGTAAGACAACCTGCAAAGTAAGCTTTTTGCCTTCCTTCTGTTTATATTTCTCACTCATCACTGGCTTTCACCTCTCTGCTTGCTTTTTGCTTATCAGGTTGCCTGCAACGACCTGTGCATCAATGGGCAGTGAATTGACAGGAGATATGAAACTACCAACAGTGCTACAAACATTGCCCTGAAAAAAATCAATGATTACTTAACCACATCTCACTTACCAGGCATTAGGACTGCCCCAAATTATAGCACTGTCCTGTGGCAAGGAGACAGCCTTACATAAGAGCCCTAAATTATTACATTACCTCTAACTCTGGTTCTTGCAACAATGCAGGGGAAAAATAAGCACAGTGATTGCAAGTTTATAATTTCCCTTTGCATTATCAGACATCAATTTAATCCAACAGCACCTTACCATTAACTACTAATTAATCAGTTACTACTAATTAGTCAGTTACTAGTTAATTAGCTATCTAAATTGACTTTCTTCCTTGTACAAGGAGTCTCCTGACCTGCAGGTTTTTCTTTCATTTACTGGTTCACCAGTAGAGTTGGGTATTAAGCCGGTGCTTTGCCATGGGGCAGTGACAAATGGACATTAAAGCCCTTTTCACAGAAGTTCAGGGACCATTTCACCCCAGTTAAGTTGTATCTCACCCACCTTGGTCCCCGTGACTTTTTGTTTCCAATTGCAGATGAAACTACTGATTCACCATTAGCATTAATAAAAATTCCATTAAAGTATAATCAGAAGTCATAATTGTCAGAGTCAGCTTTGGCTGCACTGGGTAAATTTAAGCTTGTTAAATAAAATTTCCCCTTTGAACAGCCAAAGGGTTCTTATCACAGGCCTAGCAGCAAGAAACTGCATTTGTCACATTATAATACCACTGGTTATATCCTCATTTTCAAATGCATTTGAAATTATTCAATCCCCTCACCTGCAAGCAATTCAAAAAGACAGCTTCTGACTCCACTTGAGAGAGGGCCAGGAAAAACTGGAACAGAGTTCACTGCTCCCATCTCAGAAACACAAAGGGTCTGGAGACACCACCCTGCTTGAATCACGGCCAGATCCTGTCAGTCCTCCCAAGAGCAGCAGCTTACAGGTGTTGACAGCCCTGAGCGAGCTGTTGCGGGACCCCCACGCTCGCTGCCTTCAGGCGGAGAGGGGCTGGAAAGAAAGAAGAGGTTCAACAGAAGAGAGATGTTCCTGCTGCCTCTGTGGCCTCACGGGCAAAAATGAAATCAAAACGGCATGCTTGAAGTGCATCTGCCCCAAAGGTGAGGTTGCACGTGGACTCCTTATAGCAGGGGTGTCAAACTCACTGCTCCCACCCTTCTCCTGCTGCGTAACGCGCGTCACACACAGGAGAGCAGCACTGGCAGGAGCGCAGGGGCAAGGAGCTCGGTGTCCGCCCCTGGGTAGAACAAAGGTGCCAGGGCATGAGTTTGGCACCCCTGCCTCACAGAGTTGAGCTGATTCTTTGTGTTATGTTTGAAGGCCAAGGAAGGGGTTTCAGATATATTAAGTGTGATACTGCCCTTAGTGTGGCCTCCTTGGTGGTTCGTTTGCTGTGGTGGGCAACAAAGATGGGCAAAGTTGAGTTGACTGCAGAGATGGATGAAGAGTTAATGCAGTTAAGGGGTAAGGAAACAATTCCCATCTAAAGAAGCAGTTCCCCGGTGATCTGCTCTCTTCCAAAGATGCACTGTTCCTTGTTCATAGAATCATAGAAGAACCAGAGTTGGAAGGGACCCAAAATGACCATCAGTCCAACTCCTGTCCCTGCACAGGACACTCCCAACACTCACCCCGTGTGACTGAGGGCATTGGCCAAATGCTTCTGGAATGCTGGCAGAGTGGGTGCTGGGACTGCTGCCCTGGGGAGCTGTTCCAGTGCTCCACCACCCACTGGGGGAAGAACCTCTTCCTGATATCCAGTCTAACCCTGCCCTGGCACATCTTCCTGCCATTCCCTCCAGTCCTGTCCCAGGGCACCAGAGAGCAGAGCTCAGCCCCTGTTTCCCCTCCCTCCCTTGGGAGAAGGCAGTGAACAGCTCTGAGATCCCCTCTCAGTCTCCTCTTCTCCAGGCTGAACAGACCAGAAGATGAAACCAAAAAGAGGCAGGAAAATAAAGTCCAAAGCCTATAGCCCCTACTGAGACAACAATCTAAGGGGTTTCTCTTGAAGCAAGCCTCTCACAAAAAGATATAGATGAGGATAGAGGGAACATCATTCCCCTCTCTGTTTTTTCAGATCAGCTGTTCAGCAAACAATTTTGAGGGAACACAAGGCCCAGAACCTAAAGAAAGGATGAGACAGAAGTTTCCCCCCAGCACAAAGGCACAGAACTGCTGCACTAATCATAAACATGGATCATAGCAGTGACAGCAACATGAGACATCCTCACTGCAAGGCAGCTCTGACAAACATTTGCTGTCAAGGCACTGCAGAAGAATTAATGCATCCAATGGAAAGCAGAAACTGGAAAAACTAATCACACCAATTAGCCACTGCAGAACATTTTGTGAATTTGAAGAACAAAGTTCAGAGGAAAAGAGATTGTCACCAAAATAAACTAGATTTCCTAAAAGAAGATTTTAAAAAATTCTGCCAGATAGAGCTGACATGGGGAGGCTCCTTGGCACACTCCAGATTCCAGCTCTGCCCCACATCATTTCAAGAACAAGCTGACTTTGGGGTCTTTAGCCCAGCATAATACAGTGGCATTTTCCTTTTTTCAAATTTTTACTATTCCCCCCTCCAGTCAGCCTCAGGATGAAAACCCACCCTGAAGGCAAGAGTACACCTGGGTGGGGAATGGCCTGCCTGCAGAGGGGCTCAGCCTCCATCCACATATTGCCAGAGGCATTTTGTGGGCAGAAATAATCTGATTTAAGGCAGTGAAACCAAGGCTAGAGCAGAAGACAATCAGTAATTCCCATGTTTACAGCTGCTCTCCACGGCACTGTGGACAGTTTTCTCCTATGTCCAAAACCAGAGTAACCTTGAGCAATATTTCCCGAGCTGCCACCCTGACAAGTGATGCAAAAAGGAAATTCAGTCCTGTTACAACCACCACAACTGTGATGTAGTACATCAGGATAACAGGACCACACTTTTGGCTCCTGCATTTGAGAACAAAAGGGAACAAAATGTTACTAGTGTGTGCAGTGTCTGAAGCTTAGATGTTCATTATATCTACAGCACTACCCAAAAGGACAGTATTCACACTTCTAGAGAAATGTCAAGAGAACAAGTTTAGAAAGTAAAGCAATGATTATGTTGAATTTTATGAGGGTTAGTCATGTAAGGAAAAAATAGCTGGGGGACCTGCTGCTTCTTCTGTCAAAGATTTACAACTCTGTGTTCACAAAATACACAAGAAGCAAGTCTTGAGTCTTGTTTGATTGAAGAGTTGCTCTTCCTTCCACACTCCACAGTATGTAAAGCACAGGCACCGTCCTCAAACATCACCTCCACAATACAGCAATCTCAGTGGGGCAGGGTGAATCGATGGCAAACTGCCCTGACAGGCTCTGCTGCAGGAGGGTAGAACCACTCTTGCACTACAAGGTAATCTGGTCAACCACAGGGATTTATTTGCAGGTGGTCTTTTCCCCATGGGTGAAAGGCGTTTTCTCTTGAACGAGAGAATGGACAAAACCGAACTGCTCGCAGTAGGGCTTCTCCAGAGAACTTTAACCAGCACCCATCCCTCAGCTCAACATCCTCTCCCACGTGCTAGCATACAGCAGGGAGGACAGGGAGACCAGCAAGGTGGGCAGGCAACCAGGAGGCCAGCACTGTTCTCCCTGTATCTGAGCTAGAGCAGATATCAGCTGCTGAGAGACAAAAATCACCTCTAGGACAAAAGCTCCAAGATATGATGAGAAGGTGCTCTTCGAAACAGTTTGTTCTGGGAATCCAGTTTAATTATAAGTGGTTTCCCTGCCTCTAGATTATTTGGACAGTAGATATGGTCTTCTTTTAACCACGTTATCTGTTCAAATAGCCACCAGTCTTTACCTTATGCTTGCAATAAGCAGAAGAAAAAAGCCTGCTACACCACACAAAAAGAGCAGAGTGAGAAATATCTGCTGGAAGACAGCATCCCACCAGTGCAAAAAGGGAATCTTGTGCAAGGTGGGTAACAACACGAGCTGGTTCTCCCTGGGAGCTAAAATATATACAAAAGTATTACTCCTTGCAAAAGATTGCTGCAATACTTTTCCGCAGCCATCAGTGCCTCTAGGCTTTCAGGATTTACTGTGATACTTGTTTCTCAAACACTGTAGCCCCTGCCAGAACATCTGCACACAGAAATAAATCATTAAAGATGACTATTTGCTACTTTGCAAATGCAGATCTGAGTACGAGAGGCACTTACGTCTTGAATCTTACAGAAACTAAATCTGAAAGGAAAGCAGCAAGCATTTCTATAAAAGAGAAGATAATATAGTGAAACTATTTACAGAAAACTAAAAGATGGTTTTGTTCTTTACAGGAACAATTTCCAGGTTTTCTCAGAAGATCTGGATATTTTTATGAGCCATATTTCAAAATTTTTCTTTTAAATTCCAGCATATTATGGGTTTTCCAACACTTCATATAAAGCTAAGTCTCTGACTTTCTCTTTTTTCTTCTAAGGAGAGATTCTCTCTTCAGTGTTTTTCTTCTAAACCAGTCCCTGGCTGTTTATGTCCTTTTATATTTAGATATAAAGTACCTTCATTTTGTAACTTAATTCTAATACAAATACCTTACAAGTTTTACATAAGAAAAGCAAATAGGCAAAATAACTTTCAGATTTACCAGTGATAAAAAGATATTAACAGAGACAAAATAAAATTACTATTATCAGCTACTTAATGACAGTATATATCTCACAGTAATTGCAGTCTCAATAGCTATTTTTGCTTTCATGATCCTCTTAAAAATAAAGTATTTCAAGTGTTTCTTCCCTCTCCCCTCTCATGCCTTGTGCCACTTTGGCAACAAAATCCCCACAGTAGTATAAATAGGTAATGAGCAGCAAAGGTCTGGAGAAAAGCAACCCTGTGCTTGGTGTTTCCCATTGCAGCAGAGCTATGATTTATACCAATTAAATAGTCCAAGGCTAACATAAGGATTCAAAACACCCATAATTTAATTTGTCTCTATTTAAATCAACTCACTTGATGACACAACTTTCAACACACACTTTTTCTGACACAGGGAAGGAATGGTGTATTTGTCTCCCTGGGTGATCTCTCAGGCTTTGCTCAAGTAAAGGCCATGATAACTTCTTATGCCTTCTGACCATGTATTACAACATAGCACTGTTGAGTACAATGAGGTATTAATACCTGGTCTTGTTTAAAGTCACAGAAAGATCGGAGAGATTAAAAAAAAAGAAATAAAAGAATTGGATACAACTCCTCTTGGCATATCTCTGACAAGTCACAACTGAACTGCTACTTCATGATGGGTGACAGTGCTTTTCAGACCCACAGGCATGACTAAAAACACCTCAGGGAGCACACAGAGCTCTGAGGGGAGCATCTGGATGCAAAAGTCCTGCTCAGTACCAGTAAGAACTTTTACTCTCTGGGAGAGAGTTTTTACTGTCTATTCCACCCTCATTTTTGGGCTGGAAAAGACTTTTAAGATCACCAAATCCAAGTGTAAATGAAAATTGCTAAGTGTACCACTAAATGATGTCCCTAAGCACCACATCTATGTGTCTTTAAACACCTCCAGGGATGGCGACTCAAGCCACTCCCTGGGCAGCTGTGCCAGGGCCTGATCACCCTTTCAGCAAAGTAATGTTTCCTGATATCCAGTCTAAACCTTGCTTGGCACAACCTGAGGCCATTTCCTCTCATCCTTTCACTCTCATTTGTGAGAAGAGCCCAACACTCGCTCTGCCACAGCCTCCTTTCAGGCAGTTGTAGACAGTGATGAGGTCTCCCCTCAGCCTCCTCTTCTCCAGGATAAACACCCCCAGGTCCCTCAGCCGCTCCCCCTTGTTCTCCAGCCCCTTCCCCAGCCTCGTTCCCTTCTCTGGACGCTCTCCAGCCCCTCAATGTCCTTCTTGTACTGAGGGGCCCAAACTGACCCCAGCACTCGAGGTGTGGCCTCACCAGCACCAAGTGCAACAATCACTTCCCCAGCCCTGCTGTTCACACTGTTTCTGATACAAAAATATGTTAAAGAAAAGCTAAATGTGAACCAGATAAGCATCACACGTACATGGTTTTAACATGCTAATATGACAATCAAATTCCATCAATTACTGTAATTTTTATTAGAATAAGAGGTAAACATCATAATCACAACCCCCCAGAATTCTTCATTTTCAAGCTGCCATTAGTTCTACTTTGTACTTCTCTTCCACAAAGAAGCTCAGAGAAAAGGTTTCCATTTAGATTAAAAGAGAAATTTTGCTCTCCTCACAAAATCCAGAAATTCTACATCAGAAAATAAGAAACTTAAGAAATATACAGCTTTGAAGGAAAAGTCTTGCTTTCTTGCCATTGTTTTTTATGAAAAACTACAAATTATAAAAGCAGCCTAATAACTAAATTACTAATCAGAAAAAAAGTAATATTTTCAGTTCTGTTATCTCACAAGGTGATTTCCTTTTTTTATCTTTCCTTTTTGCTGAAACTTATACCCCAATATAGGATGACAAAAACATTAAGTTGAATCAAGCCACAGTATCATATCTAAAGTTCATTGTGCCTTGATTTTGAAATATTTACATTTCAAACTCTATTACAGTCCTAAAATTTCAATTTTAAAACTTACATAAATCTGAGCAGCAACATGAAATGCACCCAAATTCCTAAGAAGGTTGGCACAAGAAATCCACTTCTCATGAAGCAGACAGACTTTTGACCATCAGTCTATGATTTGTTGAGATCAGTGAGGAATAAAAAAAATTCAAGTTACTCCAAATAAGAAAATCATTCTACTCCAGAGGACTCTCTCAAAATGTTTGTTGGGTTTTTATGAATATCTACCACTCCAGAATTTAAGCCCCAGTTCTCAGCAGAACACGAGCTGAGTACAAATATTAGGATAAAAAGAACGCTGAAAGGTTTTACTCAAGGTAGCCACAGTTGAAACTCCACAGGGTTTTCTAAATCAGGTCAGAAGGTCAAACAGCTGTTCTAACTGGACATCAGTCAAGTTTTCAGCACATTTCATAATGTATTGCATGTGCAACCAATATGTTCCTTTTGTGTCACTTCATTAAAAGTGAAAGATGGGAGAAGCAGTGGTAAAGAAATATGAACTTTAACTCAGCACCGAATATCTCTGCACACCTGCAGAGGCAAGAATATAGGATTAGAACATAATATCATGTGATGTAGCATAAAGCAATATTATGGCCCAAAAATTAGGTGTAAAATAGTTGGGCCTGCTGAGCAGCTGTCTCTAAAGCTGTCCAAATGTTTCCATCAGGAGACAAACAGGCTAGAACACACCCACCACCTGAAAGTACATCTCAGATATTGACATGGAAAAAGCCCTATGAACTCAACAGTTCACCAATCCAACACCAAGATGTCTCTTCTGTGGTTGCAGGAGCCCAGGAATGAGAATAAGTTGTGTTTCTAGGATGGTATCTCCACAGAGCATCTCTACTGGAAATGTAGTTCATGCTGGGCACAGACAACTCATTCAGAAGAGAGAAAGCTGCTGGAGGATCTCGCTTACCCCTGCGATGGCATGTACCATGTGGCACTTCAGACTAGACCTTCAGCCTTCATCTCAACAGAAGAAGTGCCCTAAGATGCACTTGGGTGTAACCCACAAGACTCCAGATAAAAATCATGCTTGAAAAAGCTCTCCAGTGCACTAAATTGCTAGTACTTCATCAATATTAAAATTATATTATTTCTGTTTCTCCATTCCACACACACTGCCTTCCCATCCCAATTCCCTCTTACCTGAAGAGATAATCAACAACAAATATGGGAAACAATGCTTCCTACTTACTACAAACATCTTCACACTGTTGGTTTCTGAGAAAATTTGACTGTCTGACATCATCTCCATTCCCCCTGCACTTTGCAAGTTCAACACAAATCATTTAAAGACTGTATTAGGGAGATACAGAAAGCTGAGACTCATAAGCAAGTTAGTGTGTGTCAGCTGAGACATGAAATACAAAAAGAGTTAAGCTAAACTGAATTGTCAAGCAGCAGCATTTGCTTTAGATTAAGAGAAAATAAGCACAATTAATGACTCAGCTGGTACATTGCAACAGTTTTTGCATCCAGGAGCTGTTCCTGGAATAAGCTTATAGAGTCGGATGCACCAAGAGTTCTCCTGAGACCCTGTAAGAGGGAATGAGGATAATGAAGAAGCTACACAATGTAACCAAGCAAAGGGATATGTCAAATGATTTGCAGCATTGCCACCCAAAATGTTGTTGAAGAAACTTTTATGAGGTATTAGCAACGGGGATTGCAGTGTGTTTATTGCCATGATAATGGACTACGTGCCAGTTTCTGTAGGAACACGGAAGAAAAGAGAAGGTAAAACTGGAAGGTGCCAGGAGCAGAGTAACACAGGGTACAACAGGAGGGTATGGACAGCAATCAGAATCCAAGATAAGAGATGGGAGTCACCAGGAGCACATGTTGGGTCTCAGCGTGACTGAGGACAGACATTGTCAAGGTTTGTGCTAATGCCTTAGCAAGTGGCTTTGAAAAATAATGAGATGCAATATTTTCAAGTGTTTGTAAAAGTAATTGAGATCCCAGGGAGGGCAGGTCCAAGGAGTTCAAAGTGAGAATTAAGGCTCCATATATTTGATGCTGCCCAGAAGAGTAAATAAATAGGCTGGGAGATTTAAAGTGTAGAAAATTATCCTTGCAGTGAGTTTCTGAATTTATATGAGGTGGTGAAATTAATTTTGTCAGGGCCAGAGAAGAGTAGATTTCAGTAAAAGTGACACGAGATGATGACAACTTGACTGACAGACTATTTCTGTGTAAGGGGAGTGAAGGCATTTGAAAGTATGTGCAAAATTTAAATGTAACTTAGAAATGAGAGTACAGAGAATTGAAATGAGAGCACAGAGAATTGAAGAAAGCACTTAGACCATAATTGCGTTGTAAGACACAGGGATGCTTTAGGAGAGGAAGAAGTTGCATTGGTGAAAAATAAAGGTAGCTCTGTTAGAGGTGGATCTGCCCTTCATAAGAGGAGAAGCCATGCTGATGTTTGTGAATACAATTAGTTGGGCATAAGGTGCAGAGGAAAAATGGGTCACAGGACAGGATCTTTTAGCAGACCATAGACAGTATTTTGGGGGATACAAATTGCCTCTCAAGGTCTGGGTAAGTGTGTCTCAGAGAACAGATTGAGAACTATTGGCAGGCAGAATCATGGATGGTAAGGTTTTTAGAAGAGATTTTCAGATAAAATCAAAGGTAGGTGCCAGCATGAAATGGTGGCAGAGAACAGAGGGTTTTGTTGGTTTATTGTGTTCAACAGAAGAAATAAAAAGATGCTAGCGGAGGAAAGGGAGAAAGACTGGAGGGGGGTCTGGGGAAAAAAGCAAGGAAGGAAGCCAAGGGAAAAGGAGCTCCACCCAAATGAGGAAGAGAAGAAGCAGTTAAAGAAGTATTAGGTGAGGTGAGGTCACATCATTACGTTGATTCCCATCTTTACCCCCTTGCACTGGAAGCAACCAGCAAGACCTGTTTGGAGAAGGAAGAGACAACTGAAAATATATGCAGAGAAAACATGACTCAGCTAAGCCAGAGGCAGGGGATGGAGCTGAAGGACAGGCACACTCATCGTGGCAGAATTCAACCTGTTCATGGGACTTATCCTAGAGATGCCACATAGCAAAAGCAGCAGACACTGGAGGGCAGCCAGCCTGCAACTCGATGATACGAAGGGAAGTGAACAATTAGAGGGCAGAAGAAGCTGCAGAGGGAAATATTTTTAGAAATGTGTGTCACGAAGGCTCAGACTCAGAGTGTACACACAGGCATTTTGATGAGCTGTGCATTTAACTGCATGTCTTGCTTTCCAGAAAAATCCTCGAGAGACAGAAATGTGACTCTGCTTCAGCTGAAAGGGAAATTGAAATGCAGAAAGGAGCAATATGAATAGTTTCACATGCAACATTACCTCAGTGCCCCTCTCTGTTCTGTGATTGTGTAACCACACTCAGCGTGATTTCATTAGCAATAAGTGATGCATCAGGCAGAAAACCAGCTACATTTGTCCATAAATAGCACTATGTGCATTAGCAAGTGGTTGAGTGATCCCTTGGAGACAGTTCCACACATAAAATAGTGAAACTATTCAACGTGGCATTTAGCAACCCAGCCCTCTCTCTGGGTTACTGTTCCCACCTGAGGATCCCACACCAACTGAGAGCCTGCTAAGACCTCCACATAACAAGTAGGTTGCATGTCCATATCATTTAATCAAGCGAGTGCACACATCTATTTTCTGTATATTGTGCTACTTCTGCACCTTTCTCCAAACCAGTCCTCACCCTATTCACCCACAGTCAAGTCACTGCTGGTTTAGCTGGATCATTTGGGAGTGTGGAAGGGATGGATTCTGAGGGCAAGAGGAAACACCTGGAATTAACGATGACAAAACAGAGAGCATCTTGACAACTGTGGAAGTTCTTCAGCCCATGTCACCTCAGTGCCTTCCCCAGCCACCTCAAAAAGGCTGCAGTCACTGGTGGAGAGGGTGCCGTGCTGAGCATGCAGCACTCAGCTGCTGCACTCACTCAGGGGAACACACTCAAGTAAAACAGTGAGATGCAAATGCTTTTCTGGCTCAGACAGCCCCACAAGAAATCAGGTCTCCAGTGTGCACGGGGAGAAGCAGTAAGCAGCTTGCACAAGAAGATCATGTGAGCATTAGCAGCCTGGCATTGATGGCTCATTCATTTACAGAGTGAAACAGAGCTTTTTGTCACCAAAAAAGAAAGGACATTGCTTAGCACAGGATGGGTGTGGTTGGACTCAATGATCTCCAAGGTCTTTTCCAACCAGAAGACTTTATGATCCTATGATTCTATGATATTTCTTGCCAGAACTCCAAGTGATATCACTGACCCCACTAAAGTTATGTATTGCCCTACACCCCCAACTTGTTGGAAGCAAGTAGGTAAGTGAATGATTAAACAAGATGTTAATCTCAGCTTTTACCAGAGGCACATTTTTGTTGAGGAAAAGCTCCATTCCAGAGGTGCAGTCAGTGTTTTGGGGTTTCTGTTTTGGTGCAAAGGATATGTTTTAATTCCAGATGTCCTTTTGTTCATGGTATGGGTAAGCCCATTCACAGTATTTTGCTGTGTTTTTACTCACACAATTTCACGTCTATGAGAAAATCCTTAAATTTCATGTATTCTAAAATTCTTTTCACATTAAAAACAGAAATGAATCTGCTCAGTTCAGTCACCACAGCACGTTGGAGTCTATCCCTTATTGCACCTTAAATACTCTTTTATATAATACTAGATTTGCACATTTTTCCCTAGGAACCTAAAATCAATAAAGGAATTGTTTCCATTTCCATATTGCACGCTTGTCTTCACAAATATTTGATTTACATAAAACAGTCATGACCAGACTGTCACCTTGTCCTTTGACTGATCTTAAATCACAATTAAACTTGTCCAAAATAGGAATCATTTACACACATGCTGCTAGTTGTCCTCCCTCCAGAAGGGAGGATTAGATTGGATTAGATTATCCAATTGAATTTTTTTAGCTAAAAGATCATTTACACAGCCCTTAAAAAGGGTAATTACTTGCAATTATGAACTTTCTTTATCAAACCAAGCAAGCATTGTCTCTCAGGAGCTAAACCCACTTTTTTTAAAAAAGAAAGTGTATGTCATTAAGCAGAAACAGCTGATGTTCATCACTTAAAAGGAAAGAAATAAGTAACAACCTTACCAGCAAGGAATTCCGACAAACAGCCACACTTGTCCCGTCAAGTCTCACACCTCACAAAGCAGAGAGGAAACTCTTGCAGAAATCAGTTGCAATGCTGAAATTGCCCAAGAGGAAACTGGTGTCTTTTTTACAAGTCATGACTGCACAAACCACAAGCCAGGCATCAAAGGAAATGCTAAAAGCCATGCCTGCCAGAACTCCTAATACTAGAACCAAGCTGGGTAGAAATGGGTTAGGAGAAAAGACTTAAAATTTAGGAATATTCCCAAATAGCTATTCTTTAATTTGTTTCACAAGTGGAATCAGTGTTAGAAACGTCTTATCTAATACTTCTCTACGCTAATACTTCTGAGAAGAGGCTCTGAGCGCAGAGTGAGAGACAGGAGGAAGGATATTATAGATACACCACAACAAATTGCCCTACCCAAGCCTCAGCGCAGCCTCTGTTGCTGCCCCAGAGTGCCCCTTCAGCCTCAGCGTCCCAAGGGTCCTCCAGGGTCCAACCCTGCACCCTGAGGGGTGGGAGAGCTCAGGGCAGCCTGAGCGCAGCCACAGAGAGACCGAGGAGCCCCCAGGGCAAAAGGAAGAGTGGGGCATGAAGCACGACCAGTTTGGTGGCTTTTTTTCTGGGTCACCTGCAAGGTGTGCCCCAGGAAATACCATCCAGGGAGGGACAGAGCTGACAGCAATGTCTGCAGAGAAGTGCATGTGTCTGCTACTTCCAAATCAACATTATTTCCCCATTTTTCACTTGATGCAATGGCAATCCAAAGATTAACTGTTCAAAATATGACAGACACCTCTATAAGTTACATTTTCACTAGGCTTGGGGAACAAAAAATAACAAAAACAAGGGTCTTGTAGTTTTCTGGTTTGAGTATTCAACATTTTCAGTTACAGGTTTATGGACTTCAAGAGTAAAACATCCAATTATAACACAAACATCTAAATTTTCATCATTCTTTCTACACAAAGGTGCTTATTACACATCACATTAATCTAGAAAAGACAGAATGCACACCCTGCAAAATCTCATCCTTCTCCAAAGTGATAGGCACTGCTAAATATAAGGATTGAAACGAGTTTTTCCTTTTTGACTCACTGGAAGGCTACAGACCGGTTGCTTCAAAGCGCGACGGAGGGATGCGGCTGTCTAGGGATTCTCCGGTGTTTCCTCATCCCACTTGGAAATTCCAGGGTCCAAAAGCAGGTGAAGGAGACATCTAGGGATCTGAATGCTCTACTACTCGTGCCGCTGAAATTACAGTGCCACCTGTAGGACACGCAGTCGAAATTTAATTTTGGCCTTACTAATGCCACTTACAAGGCTTTCTCTTAGTCTTGACAGAAGCATAAGAACACCAAAAAGAAATGACTCCTGTCAGCCTACGAGGAGTAACTGAAAAGTCGTGTTCACATTGGGCAACATAATTGGTTTAGGTACCTTAGCGTGCCCAGAAGTGGAACATTCTGTGGGAGGAGGATGTACCAGTACCATGCACTCACAGTCCATCCACCTTAGAGCTTGTGTCACTGTAGGCAGGACATAACTGCCACATCCTCAACCCCTTCCAACCAAGAACACAGATCACACTTAAAATTATGAAGTTTCCATCATGTCTGAACACTTTTTACTTTACTTTTTAGCTATTGAACTCAGCACATGACCCTTTGGTGACTGGTACTTGCATTGCACACATATGGGACCTTACATAAGCATTGGGAAGTTCTCATACATCCTTCAGAATATACCAATAAACTTATTTTATGTTGCTTTCTCTTCCCCCTTCGCTCTTTACCACAGTCATTTTCCACCTTTACAGACATCGCCTTAGCTATGGGTTGTAAAGGCTTCTCTCCAATGTATCATTTAAATATACACACTAAGACAAATATATATGGGCCTTTGTTGTTGAATTTCCTTTAATAACATTTGAAGTGGGAAATAGCTGATTTCCCTAAAAGAGGAGGTGTGTGACATGTTCAAAGACAAATTCTGCTTAATGTTTAGCTGTGATCAAAACCACTGTTCAGACAAATGAGGAAGGGAATGGTGAATATAATGAGTTTAAGAATGTTTTTGTTTAAATCAATAGTAATTTTGTGTGGAACACTACGTAAAATAACCATTATCAATAAACAATTGAAAGAATTCTGTAAGACTAAATAGCAAAGAGTGAAAAAGTGATTGAGAACTGCCAGGGAAAAGAGCTCTTGTAGGAAGATAGATTTTAATACAAACAATGCTTTGTAACATGGCATGACTGATAAAGGTTTCAACATAAATATTTAAAATTATGATTTATATAAGGAAAACATAACTATCTCAGTCATATAAACAAAAAGGGAAGGAATACACAGTTAAGAGTAATATAAAATGGGCAGAAGGAAGTGGGTTTGAGAGCACTATTTGGAACTGAGTCTGGAATTCATTGCAGAATTGAAAATGCTACTATGTGAAGCACAAACTGATTCACTGTGTGCAGAGAGCAGTAAATGAGGTAATTTCCAGGAGCATTATTTAAAACATAAATGGCAATTTTCACACCGTAAGAAAATTATCCTCTCAGTTTTACTACCTTCTCACAGCCACAACAGTGACAGAGTAATAGACCTTTACTAACTTTTGAGGTAGACATTGCACATCACAGGAATAAAAATTTCAGCAGGATGAGTGATGCAAAGAGTTAAAAAATTATGCATAAAATTGTGCAGATACCTGCTGTAGAAATTGCTGTGTTTTCATCCAGCAGGGCAAGGGGAGGCTGAAGCAAAAGAGAAATTTCTGAAGGGATTTCCAAGTCCTTGACAGTTTACCAACATGGCTACAAGGACACAAAACTTGATGGGGGAACTACAAAAATTTAGGAATTCAATTCCCATTTATCTGGCAAGATCTCTGTGAGGAAGGAGAAGAATTGTGGAAGCAGAATAACCAGAATGTACCAGGAACGTGAGGGCAGCTCACAGAGATGGGAAGAGTGAGGCCTGGTGGAAACAGGTAGGTTAAACTACTTTTCCATTATGTTCCTACAGCAGATTTCAAACCCATTTGATCTGAATGTTGCACAGCAGAAAGCACATGTGTCTAGTTGAAAATTCATGACACATCTCTACTTTCTCCTGGAGTGGGGCAGCAATTGCCACAGGAAGAAGGAAGTAAGCGTGGCTCTGATTGCAGTTTAATTGCAATAGAACCCCATTAAGCACTGTGTCTCCTCTTCAGAAGTGCTCTGAGTATCTGTTTCTTACCAGATAAGAAAGTAAGGTATCATTTGAACCTTCCTTTGCCTATTCAGCCAACTAACTGATGACTTTACCAAAAGATATGGGAAAGCCACTGAAAGCAGTTGACATAGCACTTACTGACAAACCCTACTGGTTGTCTGACTTCTGCCTGTGGAGACCACAAGTGGGTTGAGATGAAGCTCTGCCAACCAGTATGATTCATGTTTGCCATACACATCTGTTACATGCAAACCAGTTGCTTCTGGCACTTAATATTTCTGATTGAAGCTCCCAACTCCCACTACCATAAAGTTTTCTTTCTAAGCAGTAAAGATGTTCCAGCTTCCTCTGTGAGGTTTCTTTTCTATTTCAACTTGGTTTGCAAAACAAAGTGAATTTGAAACTGAGATCACTAATCAACCTTTGAACACTCCAGTGCTGAGAGAATGGTGGGGTTTTGTTCACAAGGCTCGAGTTTTGTATTTCTCTCTCCCTCAGATGCAGCCAACCTTGTGGGAACATCATTTACAAAATCAAAGGAGGGGAAAGCAGCTGCATATTTACTTCTACCACTTGGCTAAACCACAGTGGGAGATTTGGAGAAACACAGCAGCCTTCGAGCACTCAGAGGCTCCAGCCTCCACTCACCACTTGACTTTAAATTAACTACTTCCACAGCTTTACTTTTGAAGGAGGTAGACTTTAATTACCTAAACTGGAGGAATGTTATGAAAACTCACAATATATCAGCTACATTTATACTGATGGAATTACCAGGAAATTAAAAAAATCTTTAAAGTGACCAGAAAATTGCTTAAACACCTTGAAAACAAACTATTGCCAAATTTAAACATGACACTGGTTTTATTGCAGCACTATTCTAATCAAGGTGTTTAACATAAGCACAGAATCCTAAATCCCACTATTTGCTTCAAAGTCATTTCTTGCACAACCTTATGCCACTGCTTTCCTTTCATCCCTGATAAAAAGCTTTCAGCAGTACCAATCATATCAATGGTGCTGCTGCTGGTTGCAGCTGTAGATGTTCAAAATGCATCCACCTGCCAGAGAGTCTGCAACGTTTTCCAATGTAAATATTGATGTAGACAATTTCATCACTAACCCCTGTGACAGAAATCAGGTGTTCCAGGTACACTGGGAGTGTGGTGGGTTTGTGATCAAGCCAGCAGCATACTGAACCACATCAGTGGGACCATAGCCATGAGATTGAGGCACCTGATCTTCCCCCTTGGCTTAGGTTGAACCACATCTAAATACTGCACCCAGTTTGGGATCCCAGTACAGAAAGACAGTGACAAACTGGAACAAGCTCAGCAGGAGACACCAAGACATGTGACAGTGAAGCACTTGTTCTGCAAGGAGAAGCTGAAGGACCTCCTGCTTGGGGAAGGAACGCTTAAGGGCTGCTTAACAGCAGCCTTCCACTGCTAACCAGGGGGTCAGTAGAGGGTGGGAGACAGGGTCCTCAGCAGAGCATGGCAAGAGCATGAGACAACAGACAGAAGTTGAAAGAGAAGAGCATACAGACAGGATATAATGAAAACCTCTTCCCATGAGGACAGTGGGACCAGTCCCCCTGTGCAGTCTCCATCCTTGGAGATTTTCAAGAACAGTCTGAATAAAGTCCTAAATGAGCTGATCTGAGACCACATCTGAACCTGCTGAAAGCAGGGGGCTGGACAGAGACCTCCCCAGCTCCACTCTACCCTGGATAGGGCAGTGAGCCTGTGACTACCTGTTAGATTCCAGCCTCTCTAACTAGCAGATCACCCATCATCCACAAACATGCAGTGGAGATACTAAAAATCCTTCCCAGAAATAGAAAGGTGCATATGATTTAAAAAAGCAGGATATGGATGCATAAATATACAAGTTTAAGAACCATAGAATCACAGAATCATCTGTTGGTGAAGACGTCTGAGATCATTGAGTCGTACCTGTCCCCTTACTAAACCATGTCCCTAAGAAACTCATCCACCTGCCTTTTAAACACCTCCAGGGATGGGGCTCAACCACCAATGAACTACAGAATCCATGTAGTTGCATACATTGGTTAAAATCCAATCACAAAATATTGCTGTTAAGGAAATGGTAATGTTAAGTCCTCCAAATTTAACATTTTTAAAGCACATAAGGGAAATAAATAAGACCTTTATATTTCATACTAAAATATTACTTGACAGAAGAGGAGAATTGCTGGATGTAACACTTCTCTTGAGAAGAAAAACTAATTAGGGAAAATAACTAAACACACACTATATTTCTTGCACTCTCACTCAACAGTTTGTATTCCAGACACAGGGTCATTTCACAAAAGCAAAAATTAAAATGGATAAAAATAATATATATCTTGAAAAGTAAATTTCTTAAAACTATTTCAAAGTCTTCTGAATAAAATCATTTTCACATATCTCAAATCTATTTCCTTCCAAATAATTCTAGAGTTTGCTCTAAGTGTGCTAAGTCTAACCCTGCTAATTTGCTTAAAGAGCCCCAAAGAGTGATGCCCCATCCCATAAGATGCATTTCAATTCAAGCACTGTCACAATACAATCATCTGAAAAGCAGAGCCTAACAATTACCCTCAAAAATCTTGAACTTTTAGAAGGTCAGTCTCTGAAAGAGCAATAAGAAAAGGCTGATGTCTTTTGGTTTACACATTTATTTATCAAGTAACAGCTTTTCAACTCTCATTGGGTATACACACGTCAGGTGTATTCAATTGGTTAACTAATTTTCCCCAAACCAAATTCCCTCTCAAATTTCCTTTGTGTGCATTCTTGGAATTAGGGAAGCTGACTGCTGAGCCCTCACACCTCTGAGGGCTGAAGGAGGTCATTCAGCAACTCCAACACGTTCACTAGGAAGGGCACCAACCTCAGCTGTAAGTTTGTTGTTTCTCAGCAGTATTTTCTGCTGAGGCTGCAAAGCATCCACAATTGCTCCTTCTTGTTTCTCTCCCTCCTCCACAGCAACAAAACAGCCAGGATGAGGAGGGTGAGGAACTCTCTCCAGTCACTTTCTGCCCAACCATGATTTTTACCCTTCCTCCACTCCCTCAACTTATTTGCATTTTTCATCATCAACATTCATAATAAGATGAGAAAAGGGAATAAAAGCATTTTGTGATACATCTTAGTGAACATTTGAGTCATTGTGGTCTAGTGGTTAAAATCTCTCTGTATTTTGAATAGGCTCCTGTGCTACTGCCTAAGCAGGAGGCTTCAAGAAATGCAATTAGATCACACTTCATTTTTTACCAAGTCATTTTTCCTCTAGGTTCACATAGAATCACTGAAGCTGGAAGGGACCCACAAGGATCATCAGTCCAGCTCCTGTCCCTGCACAGGACACTCCCAACACTCATCCCGTGTGGCTGAGGGCATTGGCCAAATGCTGCTGGAATGCTGGCAGAGTGGGTGCTGGGACTGCTGCCCTGGGGAGCTGTTCCAGTGCTCCACCACCCGCTGGGGGAAGAACCTCTTCCTGATATCCAGTCTAACCCTGCCCTGGCACATCTTCCTGCCATTCCCTCCAGTCCTGTCCCAGGGCACCAGAGAGCAGAGCTCAGCCCCTGTTTCCCCTCCCTCCCTTGGGAGAAGGCAGTGAACAGCTCTGAGATCCCCTCTCAGGCTCCTCTTCTCCAGCTGAACAGACCAAGGGACTTCAGCCTCTCCTCACACACCTTCCCCTCCAGAGCCTTCCCCAGCCTTGTGGCCTCCTCTGGACACTCTCCAGTAGTTGGATGTCCTTTTTATACATTTTGTACCAGCTGGCAATGCAGTGCTTGATGTGCCCCAGGACACAGCTCGCCCAGACAGGGCACTTCACCTTGGTAAAGGTTAAAGTCTGAAGTTCCCCCAATATCCTGAGGAAGACAGCTCACTGTCGGGCCTATTGTATAGATGAAGAACATGAAAATGTTAGGACTAGATTAAAAAAAAACCAAACAAAACCCTAAGAATTGTGTGATACCTCTACCAACACCTTTACATTGCTCATGACAGCAATTCTGTGCAGATGCTCTTAAAACTTTGAGTGGAGGAACACGGATTTCTGTTTTGTCAAAAGCAAGCAATTGTTTATCCACCTCTCAGAAAACTCCAAATACTCCTTGATTAAAAAGACAATGTTATCCATGGTCATCAACTCTAACTTTCAAGCTCATCACCAACCAGCAGAAATTTATTTTCCTTTTATACCAGAACTGACCAGTCTTTGGGAAAGCTCCTCTGAAAGCAGCAAGATTCAAGCCATTAGAAAAGAAGCAGATGAAGAGCCCATCTGCAGTTCTCCACCCCCACAGCCAGCGTGACTCAGTGGCATTGCCACATGCTGTTCTTCAACACTTCAAGCAGGGCTCAGAGCTCACCCACCCCACCACTACTCCTACAGAGTTGTTCCACTGCTATAAACAGCTGCTGAGACCCAAACAGCTCACCATGCAAGGCTTGGGGCATAACAGCATTTCAAACCCTTCAAGCTCATGTATTATGGCTTTTTTAGGGCCAACAGTTCCTGTTATATAGGAATTTCTTGTCCATTCAGAAGAGATAAAGGGGAACAAGAGTTAACAGTTACAGAGTGAAAAAGAGGAAATGGGAAGGCAAGAGAGAAGATGCAATTAGATCAGCCAATGGTACAGATTCCTGCTTTGCCACACACCATTTCTCCAAGAACCTGCAACAGTTCTAAGTTTCAAAGATCCTTTCAAACTCCTCAGCAAAAATAGCACCATATCTTTTGAAGATCTCTTTACAGCCCCCTGGCCCCCTCTGATTGCCAGGATGTCAGCCACCTGGTCTTCCAATTCCAGGTCTCTTTTCCCCAGTGTCATCATTTTAAAACAGTGTCATCATTTTAAAACATTTCCCTCCCTGTGGTAGATCCTGCTACAACAGTTGTAACCACACCTGTAATATCCCTGATGCCCCCCACAGTCAGAAACTACCAAGGTACTCTGTGGATGTTATTGCTTGTCTCAGTCCTTGGCAGAGCACCTCCTGCCTGCCCTGCACCACCAGCCACACCCCTGCTACTGCTGAGTTTTGGTCCAAACGCCCAGGGCAACCTTGCTCCCAATGCTGACACAGAAAGAGCACGAGAAAAACACTTCCCACAGCTGGAGACTACAGCAAGGCTCTGCAAGTGAGGTTACAGCTGGTACACGAGGCTCAGAGACCCTGTGCAAGTATTCACAGCACCAGGAGGCTCTCTGGAATTAAAGCAAGCCTCCTTGGCCATTGCAAGGCAGCACAATATTGTTCAAGATGAACATAAATTGTGCAGATTTTATCCCTGACACTTTCCACAGGGTTGGCCCAAGGCTGCTGTACCACAAGAAGTATGGGTGATAGGGGATGCAGAGGTGAAACAGCTGTATCTTTGATAACAAGATGAAGAAAACTGATTTGGGGGAGTATTTTTTCTGAATTACTTACATCAGGTTCAAAAAGAAAATGGAAATGGAAATTTTTTTAATACTCTGAACTGGGTCCAAGCACAGGTAATCCCAGTCCCTGCCTCTAACAAAGGCCAAGAGCAGATACTGCAATACAGAGCACAAGAATTGAAATAATGTAAAGTGAGACCTCCATCAGGACTTCTGCCTTCCCACATGTCTCAGCATAACCTAAAGGAAGACATACACAGCTCTCATTTTATACAACAAGCTTTCAACAGCCTCTCATTCCGTAAGATTTTCTCATTGTTTTTGGAATCCGTTCATACATTCAGCAAAAGAAAATACACGTCAACTCCCACAATTTCATTGTGCAGTGGGTTTAAAAGTATTTCCATTTTGCATAGATTTACCCCCAGGTTTGTTGGGGTTTTTTTGCTTGGATGGAGCTTTTTGGTTTGATGTTTTTAATAAATTATGTATATTAGTTTTCCTATGAAAAGATTAGCATTCAATGCCATCCTGTAACCATATCTGTGCCAGTCATAACTGGCAGCCCTTTATCACATCACCTCCCAATCCTCCTATTCAGGCTGAGGAGCTGCTGTGTGCTGAAATCATAGTTCCCCTTTTCTGTACCTTCTTTCTTACCTTCACTTCCCATCTTTTGATTTGCTGTTAACCCACGTAAGACCTGGAGCTGCTTAGCTTCTGGAATGCTGGCAGAGTGGGTGCTGGGACTGCTGCCCTGGGGAGCTGTTCCAGTGCTCCACCACCCGCTGGGGGAAGAACCTCTTCCTGATATCCAGTCTAAATGTCATATTTAACCCCCCCAAAAAACTAAATTAGGATAACTCTCACTTCATACTTGCCACTTTCTATTCCTTTGCTACCCTGTAACTTATTCAGCCAACAAATTAGGTACCATAGTATATAATTTATCATTTCCTTTACCCATTTGCTTTAGAATTCTCTATCAACACTGCCAGTTGCCAAATGCTGATGATCTATCAGTCTTTTTTACTTCTTTGTTTTAAAAGAAATCATTGTAGTGTTTCAGTTTGAGACAGTTCTTTAGATTTCTTGCACACACAAAGACTCTTCTGCAAAAACATTTAATTCAAGGGCTCATTTGACACTGTTTCTTATGGTCTTGTTATATTTTACCACTTCTTTTACAACTCAGTATCAAAAGCTTTCTCTGCTTTCTCTTTCTAATGATCTGAAAGGATTTCAGTGTGTTCCCAATTTTTTATGACTTCAATAAACAAACCAAAAAGACTAACAGCTATTTAACAGAACTTATCATCTTTTCCATTTTACTCTATTGGATGTGACTTCCATTTTTTGGAAAACATCTTTTTACATCTGATCATATCTATAAACAGTGAATTACAAGAGTCTAGCTTTTTCATTTTAACATTAGTACTTTTTAAATCTTCCTTGACAGATAACAAACATTTACTTTTGGTTTGTAGTAATGGTACACTTGAACAGTCTTGATGCCATTTCAAAAAGTTTATCCTTTTAACTGTTCATCTTCTTTATCTCTCAACATAGATTTTCATATCATGTAGGTCCACTTTGTAAAGTTGCCTCATTTTGTTTCTTAGCCACCAGACTGATGCTGACTTAGAAGTCATTGTGGTTCCTACTAAAAATTGGCTCTTGCATCTTATACTAAGATGCTTTGCACTGTGCAACATCACCTGAAGACTCTTATCAGTTAGTTTGTTCATCATTTCAGAAAGGAGTCATTCATGCTACCAATAGAGCTCCATTTAACCTAATGAAGATGAGAGATGCAATGCTTGCTTTGTCATTCCCTCTAACAATCTATTTTTACTGACATCTGAAATTAAAATTTTATCCAGGATATTTTCTTTCTTCTTAATCAATGCTTCTTACTAAACCATCTTTAAAAATGAGAGCTTTTGTCTACCCTCAGAAGTCAAATCCCTATAGATTAGGTGCTGATGTTTATTTTCTCAAAAATCCTGAGCTGTAATACTAAGTATAAAAATTAATTTAATAATAATAATAATAATAATAATAATAATAATAACAACAACAACTTCATCCCAAAGCCAGGGCTTAGGGCACTGCTCCCCGTGCAGCTCCAGCACAGCCGCCTGGAGCCAGGGAGGCTGCAGAAGGCAGCAGGATGCTGCTGCTGCATCCATGCTCCAAGGGCAGGATGCTGCTGCATCCATGCTCCAACACCAGGCAGGAGAGGGCAGGAGCTGGGCTCTGCTGGGACACAGCACCGTGCTCCAGCCTTTTGCAGAACAGCCACTCCCCTCTCTACTTATTTAATAAATACTGTGCATGCGTGCACACACTGAGCTCCATCTGTACAGCAGCGTATTTACAAAAGGCTTTCTATCCCATCCCTTGGGCTGCCTGCCAGAAACATTCAGCTGCAGCAGTTCAAGATTCCTCTGTAGCCTAATCACACAAAAATTCTAAACCAGGTTATGACCACCAGTCAGAGTGTTTAACTATTAACTACTCGTTGGACCGTGGAAGATTTAGACCGGCAGCAGGATTCCTGGTCCAGCCACGGTGTCACGGCTGGATGAAGTGCTACTTGAAAGAGCAGATCGTGGCAGCTGGTGGAGTTCTCCTCCTCCAGCAGAGAGGGAAGCAGGGACTTTGCATGCATGGCTTGCATGCTGGCCCTTTGGAGAGCTCAGGTTTCAGCAGGACCCCTTGGACTTCTTACGCTTCGAGATTAGATAAGGAGAGTCTAATAAGATATCTAATTTTTGAGCATGACTCCATCACTAATCAGAGCACAGCAGAAGCTGGTTATACTGGAACAGCATTTAGTTGTGCTAGAGATTAGTTATACAAGGTATTCAAGAAAGCACTGGTTATAAACAGCTTTCAATTCCATGAATGGTAGTCAGACTAAATATTTAAGTGTTCTTTCCCAATTCTGCCTTATCACACGCTAGAAAATCCAAGGGGAGCATTACACACACCTAAAGCTTGTGGGAAATATAAGGAAAGCATTTTGTAAGCAGCACCACCAGTCAGACTCTACTAAAATCTGTAGAAGAGGTTTGTTTCAATCATTAGACCCCAGCTGGGGCTCCCCTTCCTGCAGCTGTCTCCTCAGCCTTCTCTGGTAGAAGGTGACAGCAGTACTTGTATGTTGTCCCCAAAGGCACCACGCTCTATACACACCCTAACGGAGCAGTCAGTGGAAACACTGCAAACCACAAACCTTGAGCCTCTCTTTACACAAAACTTTTCTGTACCACAGCTCAACACATTTCCTTCCTCCTTCTCCAGTAAGGAGAACTGTGAGCGTTCTAACCCAGGAGAACTGAACAGAAATAATAAGCGTTAAGCCATGGCCACTTCTGTAACCCAAAAAAGAAAGTGGAAACACTCCAAACACATCAAAGTGGTGAATAAAAATCATAACAGAAAATTAAAAGTCGTTCTGGACAGAGAAATATCCAACTCTATGTTATTCTCCACACTAATTTACAGACATAAATTTTTAGTGTTCTTCCCTAAATAGAATTCTGATGAACTGAATGATTCACAGTCACTAAATAATTAAGAGATTGCCAGCAGGGAAGATTGCACAGCTATAGAAGAGCAGTAGTCTACAATGAGAGCTTTCCATTCCCACATTCGCTTCGCAATGCTGAGAAAGCTTGGCTTACCTCTGCCTCCCTTCCCCAAATCACCCACAGGCAGCAAAGTCTGCTCTGCTACAGATGGAAGTGTTGTGAAGAGCAGACATAAATCCACTAAACACTAGAGGAGGCTTAGGCTCCTCAGCTGTGGGAACTGCAGCCCCAAGCTACCACCTAAAAACAAGTATTTGTTATTAGAAGCCAATCGAGATCAACCTGCCTCTAACAGCAGCAGTTAACCTTTCAACCACAGTAACTAAAAAGATATAAGGACTACAAATTTCTAACCCTTTTATCATTTTAAGTTAATAAAGCTGATGACAGTGCCACAGCTACATTGATACAAAAGTCAGCTTTTGGTGCAAGAACAGGAGGTGCCTTTTCTCAGAAACCTCTCTTTCAGGTGCTTCCAATGCTCCAGTTCCCAGGAGCTGCCACGTAACAACATTAAAACCAACACATTAAGTCATTTGTCTCAGGGTTATACACAGAGCCTGCTCACTACCTCTAACAGCACGGCCTAAGGACAGAACTAAGCTTTCTAAACCTTCTGATTCTTCTCCTGGAGCGAGAGTTCCCTACATCAAGCTTGCAGCTTCCAAGCTCTTGCAGAATAAACTCCTGTATGTTCAATTCTAGTTTCATGACAACCCTCTCAAGAATACACTTGCTTCCCCTCCCCCTTCCCCCATTTAAAAATTTCAGACCTTGAGAGATAATAAGGGATTTTCCCCAACTTACACAACGCTTTCCCTTTTCCTCCTCTTCGCTTACATTGTCGGAGCCGGCGAAGCAGAGGACACGGACAAAGCCCCAAGAAGTCTGCATAAGGAAGAGCAGCAATCCTCACTACGTCTTTGCCAGTCATGCTACAGACCTCCCAGACCCAAATGGGAAGTAAGGTGAGCACCAGACTTTCTCTAACACGTGGGGATACTCCCCACCAGAGACAATCACACCTCTGCTCAGCGATTCTCTTCAGAGAGACAGAAGGAAAAGACGACTCCAGACAAACACACACGGTTGCTTTCGCTTTTTTTCCAGACCTAGTGACATCCCCTTTTCCTGGTCTTCAGTTACAAAGATTGTACTTTACCTGCTGCCCTTCCTCCAGCTCCAGGAACACCCAGATCTGAGAAGTGACCAATTGTTCCAGGCAATTACTTTTCCCAAGCCTCCGGCAGCCTGGCTGCAGTCGAATTGCAAGTGTGACAAAGGAGCAGAGAGAGAAGCTCTGGGAGATTCCTCTGGTGTAGGCTAAGGGTGGGAGGACTGGAAGAGGACTGATGTACCAATGCCTGTATAAGGCCTTGTGACAACTAGCAGTTGTCTCAGTGGCTTTACAAGTATCAGTTGTATTTACTCTAACTGAAGTGCTGCCATCAACAACAGGAATTCAGGTTTCCTATGGCTGCTTCTCTATTCAACATTCACAAAACAGCCAACACCCTTGGTCAGGATCAAGGCCTCATCATAGTAGATAAAGAAGATGACATCATCCTATCCCAGAGACCTGGCAAAGGTAAAGAGGGAATAAGACAATGGCAGTGTTCCTGGAAAGAGGGAAAACAAATCCAACCATGCCTCCCCTTGGCCTCTGTCAAAATAATGATTATGTGCAAAGCCTATGTTGTGTGCATACACATAAATAAAAATCAAGACTCAGGCTCATACCTGGGAAGATGTTTAGCTGAAGCCTGCAAGCTCCCACCTCTAATAATCTTTCTGCCTTCTGATTAGAGCCAAGAAAAGGGTTTAGCATTTTTCTTCTTCCCTAATCTAATACTATTTGTAAATGCATTTTTTCCTCCCTCCTATCTTTCCAGTTGTTTTTATTTATGCAGACATGCCAGTCTGGTACATTTCAGACCTATAATTTGTGGCTTCCTGACTTGGAGATTGTTCTGAAGCAGTTCTCATGTGTCTGTTCCTCCAGCTAAATATTTACACACGTATACACCACGCACAGTTTTACTTCAGTGCATGGGCAAAGGCTCTGCATGCTTCACAATTTTTGAGTCTACACGTGTTTCTAATCATGACAACATACTGAAAATATGTGCCTACAAAACACATCTTAAATGTATTTATACAAAACAGTACGTACTTACCCTTGAGGTGTTTTCTATATATAAAAAAGCTGAAAATTAGACTTCCTGTTCTCATTCTTTCCCTTCAAGTTCTTTTTTTGTTATTCATTGCATAGAGGTTTCCACTACGACTCAGCAATACATTATTTTTCACTGGTATGGAATCAATTGAAGTGTGAATTCTGATAATACACATGTATGTGATAAAGCATGAGACTCTCCCCTAAAGAGACATCAGAACTTTCACATTTCAGTCAGTTCAACAGCCATGATGGTGCAGGAACGAGCATCATTCTCCTGCTTAATGTCTGCTGAGAGACCACAGCTGACAGCTCTTCAATATATCAAAAATAATATCTGTGTTCATTGCCATCGTATTTAAAATACACATCCTTAAAAAAAACCATCTAAAGTCAACCTTGTCTACCTGGGTGGTTTTAAACAGTCATTCAGCTCCAAAGCCCTTTTTCCTTGGTTGTTTTAGCCTGTGGATCAGGCCAAACAAGTCATTCTTCCTGATGGCAATCCTGAAGGTATTCCTTTACAAGTTTCACATCTGAACCTTGCAGTAAGTTCCACACACAATCAAATGTCAGTCACCCTGCTGACCCCAGATGGGAAACATAAAGAGCCATGGGTAGTTCTCAATTGCTTCATGAGAGTGAATGCTTTCAAAACTGTAAGGCTTTCTAACATGAGTTAAACACTACTTCTTCTTCCAGGACCTCCCTTTACCTACTGCCAAGATGCAACACAGCAGAGAGGCTGCAGCAGCCCTGAGACCCACACTCACAATTTAGAAGTTCCCTGTTAACAGTCACTCACCTCTGGGACAGCCTTCTGCCCATGAAATACAAAATACATGTGAGCACATCTGGAAGACACCTACACATTAAAATACATGATATATAACAAAACTACTCTGGGTATTCCATAGCCTTTGGACTAATGTTATAAATTCACAAAATCCTCTAAAAGCCAACAGTGCAAAATAAATATGTACTCACACTGATAAATGCTTGCAGGGCCAGGGCCTAAATTGAGTAGATGATCTTGGATGGGTTTTTATCTGTGTGCATGGCTGGGCAGTCTGTGCTTTACATGAATGCCCATATTCATCCACAGAGGATAATAAATCATCTTTCTCCCACTGAAAAAGTCTTTCAGGGAGCAAAGAGACCCACACAGCTCAACCAGACAAATAACAAACAGGAAACCATGAAGCAAACAATCTCCAAAGGACTTTTACCCCAGGCTGTTACACTGGAGCTGCTTGTCACACTCTTAACAGACACCAGGTCAATTTGTGCAATTTAGAAACTTTATATAACCTATTTGGCATAAAACAAAAGAAAGAACTGAGTGAACCACGAAATCCAACCAGTGCCAGCCACCACTTACCAGCTCTGAAGCCCTGCTGGGTGAACAGTTACTGTTGTGCTCTCCTACAGCAGTCACACAGCTCCCTGAGGTGAGGGGTGCTGGAGGAGGAACAGCCACAGCACACTGGCACAGGGAACCTGAGGATACACTGCACTAGGGACAGGTGTAAAAGAATAGCTCAAAGGGGATTAAAAGAACATGACACTGATGCAGAGCACGCGCTCCTTCTCTTGAGCTACTTCTGGCTTTTGGTTTGGGTGCCACAGGATAAAAAGGACATCCAACTACTGGAGAGTGTCCAGAGGAGGCCACAAGGCTGGGGAAGGCTCTGGAGGGGAAGGTGTGTGAGGAGAGGCTGAAGTCCCTTGGTCTGTTCAGCTGGAGAAGAGGAGACTGAGAGGGGATCTCAGAGCTGTTCACTGCCTTCTCATAAGGAAAGGAGGAGGAGCAGACACTGAGCTCTTCCCTCAGGTGACCAATGATAGGACTGAAGGGAATGGCAGTCAGATGTGCCAGAGGAGGGTTAGGTGAGATGTTAGGAGAAGGTTCTTCACTCAGAGGGTGGTGGAACACTGGCACAGCTCCCCAGGGAAGCAATCACAGACTGACAATATTCCAGAAGCATTTGGCCAATGCCCTCAGCCACACGGGGTGAGTGTTGGGAGTGTCCTTGTGCAGGGACAAGAGTTGAACTCAATGATCCTCATTGGTCCCTTCCAAATCAGGTCATTCTATGGTTCTATGAGATAAAAGCCTGACTGCCCAACCAGTCATACTGCAAACACCATCTGCTCACAGAGTGAGATCTTAAAAAAGCAACAATACATTGTCAGAAATTCCAGATGAAAGCTGGCCTTTTGCATGGAGCCTTTTGCAATGAATCTATAGAAACTGATACGAGAATACACTATATGAATAATGTACATATTAATAGTCACTGTCTGCACTCTCACATAGAAGTTCCCCTCTTGGGCAAAACGAGCAGGGAGTGATGTAGGGTCTGTTGTTAACAGAAGATGGCACGGTTTGCAGAAGAGCACCCGATCTCCAGCTCTGTGAAGGATGCAGGGTGAGGAGGCTCCAGCAGGCAAGCACCATGGAGCATTGCATCCAAGAGAGGTCTTCCCCAGACATAGACCTTCTGAACAGCACCACAGTCACAAATGCCTCAAGGGCACCAACGATGCCAGGTCACTTGGTGTCCATCTTGAAGGTGTGAGGAGGCATGAAGTGAAGTGAGGTACCACTGCCCCTGTTTCTGCCTCACACGATGACTGTGCTGTGTGGATGAGTTCTGCAGATATCAAACACCCTTTGGTGCAGCGTATCCTCTTTGCTCTTATCTACAACCCTCCTCAGGCATCTGGAGCAGCACCCAGTGCTTCCAGAATGAGATGGTCAGGCAGACACACCGGCTGCTCCAGCCATGGGCCAGTCCCTACTGCACAGAGGGGGCACCATTCCACCTCCACCGTTGCGAGCAGGACCTGCTCAGCCCTTTCCTGCAGTGGGCAGAGTCCAGTGACAAACCACAGACACCAGGAGGACAGCCAGCTCCCTCAGGAGAGCTTTCAACAGCTCCTTGGTCCCAAAACAGACTCCAAACTACACCCCCTCTCACCCAACAGCTACCTCTTACTAAAGAAATCCCTGGCTCCAGGACCTGCTAGTAGGGTCGTTTGGAAGAAGGTATTGAAGAAGAGTTGGGTTGGGCAGCAAGGAGGCAGAAGAGCACATGATGGCACGCTTGAGAGAAAGGCTTGAGAAAGTCCTCAATGCACAAGCCTTCCCTGTGAGCATCCCTGTGCTTGCTGTGTCTCATTCCCAGATGTGCTGCTTCAGACTTGAAGTGCCATTCAAATATTAAAGAGGCAGAGACTGAAAGGAAGAATAAATAACTGTTTGGGGCGTGAGGTTTGTTCTTTGAAATATTTACCACGTTTAAGACTTGTTCTATGCTTAGAATGGAAATTCAGACCACTGTTTTTTGCCCAAATATGCAAATTCTTGGGAAGAATAAAACAGAAATTTTAAGTCAAATTCTCTGTTAATAAAACCGAGCACAAGTTCCACCTACTTTCTCCCATTCTGGTAAATCCACAATTTGATACAGTCACTGGTATTACAAATTTAATCAAGAATAATCCACTTTTTCCTATTCATTCTGGTGAGGATTTCTCAAGAGAAAAAAAAATAGACCTTTAAGACAAAAGGAATCTAAATAAAATATTTTTTAAAAAGGCTGAGCGGCGCCTGATCGTCTACAATCTGTCAAGTTAAGCAAACAAGGTGGGGAAAACCCTACCTTTTAAGTAATGCAATTACAAACCTAGTTTCTGCAGCCTGGAATGAAGCCAGGCTCTAAGTGCAAGGGATTGAGAGGAAAATCTGTTGTGAATTCCTTCAAGTGAAAGTCCCTATTTAAAAGGCAGAGAATACCAGTTTTAGAAAGGTCGTGAAGTCACGGTAGTTTTTTTTTCAAAGCACAACTCTAAATGTCAATTTGACCTCTTTTTAAAGGCAGAGGCAGACACAGCTGCATTTGGAGTGTAACCCTTATACTAGGAAGAGAACAGCAATGATTAACAAGATGTTTTGCACTGAACTTTGTGTAGACAGACACAAAAAAAATACCTACTCAGTAGGCATCACAGCCTCAATGATTGTGGACAATTGTTATATATTCTCAGTTTAAAGGAAAAGAAATAGTAGTAAGAGAAATATTGTGTGTCTCATAGAGGCATAAAGTTGCAAGTTGCACGAGCTGCATCACTAAAGCTTTCACTTGAGCCTGGTTTTGCCCCTTTTTCAGGTAAGGGGACAGGGAATCGTGGCAACTGGCAGGCAAACTGCAGCCAAGGCACACGAGCAGGTCTAAGCTCTTTGTAGCAAAGGTGAAAGTGACTCTTGAAGAAAGCTGACAAGTCCTGAAATCCCATCTCTGATAAATATTACAGAAGAACAGTTCAAATTGGGACAGGATTTAAAAAAAAAACACATGGGTGTACATATCCATGTAAGTGCTCAGGCAAATTCCACCAAACCTGCAAAGATCAACTGGAAGAATCACTTTACATTAAGCCCTTGCATTTTATTCATAAGTTAATTAGACTGTGGGTGCTGTGATTAACTGGCAGACAGTAAACTGAGGCACCACACCATGTTTGCTATGAGGTAAACTGTGTCTTCTGATTTTTAATTGGAGGTTAATTGAATTCTGGCACACTTCACTATAAACAAATCTCAGCACTAAAAAGAAAAAGACAAGGAATCACTTCACGAATGTATTCCCTGGCCCTCCATTTCTATTCAACTTACACATAATTGTACACAGAGGTAAAAGTGACTACGAGGTGGACATAGAGTGACCCAGCAACACTTGACACACATCTCCCACAACAGCAGAAGCCTCCTGGCAATGCTCCACTTGCTGCTCCTCTCGGTCAGGATGCTGGCAGATCAACCCCTCAAAAAAAAATACTTTGCAAGCATGAAGGGTCCTGGCAGAAAATCACTGGTAAATCCTAGAAGCAAACCACACGCAGACAGGCTCAAAGAGCAACCGTCTGGCCAAGCTGCCACACTTTGGGCAGGACATATCTGAGCAACCACAACCTACTTGGAGCTGCACTGTGGCTCAAGCAGAGATGAAGAGACAAATATCTCATTTGTAGCTTTCTGCATATTATGAAAAACAATCTTTATTAGTTATTGGGTTCTTAGCTTATCAAACTGTTGTTCTCTTGCATTGCTACTTTGCTATGTATATTATCCCCACCAAAAAAAGAATTAAACACAACACCCTTAATATTTTTCCACTAATAAATTAGCTATTTAATGTTTATATAGGCTCTTTTCCACAGTACAAGTCATGGTGAAATTGCCCTAACTAAAATATTTCCATTTATTTGCATGACTAATCAGTATTTATCAGTAACACGACACTTATATCTCCAAAGCAATTTAGTTGTATATAAATGGATTCTCTGAAAACTTGCCCAAGAACATATCTTGGGATCTGATGCACAGACTCAGCTATTGCTTCCTAAAATAACTATTGCCTTTACAAGCACACTGAATCACAGTGAAGTTAATGACAGGCCTGAAAAAGCACGTGTGTTACTTATGGAAAGAATGAACAGCCCATAGAAGAGATAAAGACAGCAGAACACAGAGTGCTCAGTGATGACATGGAAACAAACACGGCTCAGTTCTTGGAGTGGTAGAAAAAACAGTTTATCCCACTTTTCACCACGTTTTTTGCTGTCATACTCATGGGCAAATAAAGTTCCACATCTCTAATATTGCCTGCAAGAGACTTGCCACCATTCTTTCATTTCCTTCTCTTTGGAGCTTTCTAAAAAGACTTCAATGCCAAAATATTCAGGGCATCAGGTGGTGTTTTCTGGAGGATCAGGATGACTTGCACTGTGTGGGAAATTAATTTCTCAGTATAATATCTTCCCTGTGCATCCCCAAAAAGCTCTTATCCTTGGGCCACCCACTAGTTGAGAGAAGATGAGGGTGGATACTTGTGTTTTACAGCTTGTTTTAACAAGGAACTTAAAGTAACTTGTTTCAGCTTAAGTGCTATAAAGGCCACTTTTAAGGAAGATCTGAAAATCCAAAAGTCAATCCCCTACAGTTACCCTGCCTGCCTACAAGTTATTTTCCTTTTTAAAAACTAAGGGGAGGGAGGCAAGAAGGTCTTTCAACTCTGTCATATCAAAGGAAGCAATATAAAATAGTAGATTTTGCAGATCTGTTTTGGTTTTCAAATATTAAAATATCTCTATCAATATGTTTTCCCTCAAAGAGTGAGAACTCTTCCTTCTCTATCCTTAATTCCTTCTTTTGTTGAGAAAAAAAGTATTGTTCTTCAATTAAATATCTATGTTTTCCAATGTTCTGTAAGTGCCTCAACTGAAGAAATAACAGTGGTAATTGCAGATTATGATTTTATTCTAGAGAACTACAAATAAATATATAGAATTAGTATGTCAGTGCTCCCTGTGTTTTATGGACACTGAATTGACTCTTCCCAGGTTTTCACTCAATTGCTTCAGGCTCCTTTAAACCTCAGAACTTCACTACAGCTACTGGTGTGACCTGCATGTGGAGCCTTTTACCCAGAATGACCTCAAAGTGCCTGATGCACTCTACCGGGATGCACACACAGCCTTCTCGTACCTCTGCAGATTCATCAGCTTGGAAAGACACAGCAAGAGATCATCGTCTGCCTCTCCCAGCAGGATGAATTACACTTGGGTTGTTCCTAAAGGAGCTGCCTAACCTGTTCTTAAAAGACATCAGATAATGGAGGTTCTACAGCTTCCTCCAGCTGCCCAAACCCATGCGTAACTTCCCTTGATGTTAGGTTTTTCTACCAACTTCAAGCTTCCTGCTGTAATTTAAGCTTATTGTCTCTTGTCCTATAAAAATGTCCTATATTTTTTCCTTAAATATTTATCACATTTGTTCTTATGACTTCAACTCAGTCACCTCTTCTTAAGACTATGTAACATGATTTTATTTAATATTACCTCCAAGGCCAATGTTTTCTAAGCAAAGAGCTGCCTAAATGGGCTATTGTCCCCTCGTTAGAGGTACCTGCTGTGGGGAGTACTTCAGGTTATGAGACAGACACTGCCAGCCCTAAAATGACAGTCACCAAAGGGAATGGAAGTGACCCCCTAGCACGGTCAATGAGAGCCAAACTGCTGAGAATAAGAACCCCAACCCTTTTTTCTCTTCTGTTGGTTAGAAACACAAGCAATTTACCATCATTTCACCAGCAAATTACTATTCATACTGACACAGAGGTTGGTATAGACCCCAAAGAAGATTTAAATGACTGCTGGTTGTGGCCTTCTTCAGGTTTGTGGAAGAAAAGAAAAACTGAGCTACAAATATGATCTCTGAGCAAAACTTCTTTACATTGCTTTTTCCATTCTGCTGCTCTTTAGGCCTTTTGAACTGTTATTACTGCTTAGAACAAAAGTGCCTAGGAGCCAATTAAATCACTGACCCAGGACACTTGGGAAGTTACAACTGTAAAGCATGGCTTGCTACAAAACCCCTTACTATCTAAATAAATAAGACAGACTGTAATAAAAGGATAGAGCTTAAAAACAAAGTTGTGTGCAGTGTCAAAGTAAACAAAATATCCCACAGAAAACTCAATACATTCTATATGTGAAAAACTAAAGCTGAAGGGAGTGTGCATGGGGGTGTCTGCAAAACCACTTCTTTCCCCAACAACCCAACTCCTTAGCTGAGAGTTCTTCCAGCCTTTCACCACCACTGAGCTTACACAGGTAAGAATGTACATTAAGAATTAAGTTTACAACATACACAGCTCAAGAGATAAGCTGAGTTATCATTTTCTGGCTGGGAGGCACCAAATCTGCCTGTTTACCTCCTTGTTTTGAGAGGGGAGCAGGAGACAAAGGCACCCAGTCTCAAGGATCCGCAGCCTTAGCACAATTCTCATCTCCTCCCCGTGAAGCACTGCTTGAAATATAACTCATAACTAATCAAATGATGCCTGAAAAGTGTATAAAGCATTATTATACTAAAATAAAAAACTCTGTATAATGTAGTTGTAATACAGAATGCCTCTTCAATCCTTCAAATACAGTTTTAACTTACCACAAATCTAGAGATCTTTCAGGAAAACTGTAGAGTTTGCAAAAATGAGCAAAGAGGGCTCCCCCAACCGCAGAGACGCCTTCCCATCTTCCTTCTCTTAGCGCCCCGAACACAGGAAGAGATCACCAGCTGCCTGCTGGAAACAAGCAAATAGTGTGCATCATTCCAATGGTTTGGATGATTCAGCTTTTCCACAGGAACTCTACCAAAGTCGCACACAAATGGCGCTTTGTGCATTTCGGAATAAAACAACTTTCTATTTGAAGAACAACTTTCCACTCAAAATGTGCTGTGTCCATCACAACAGCTTCAGGCCTCAAAACTATTAAAGTTACATCTACCTGTGTTTGCATACTGCAGCATCTCCAGCCTTTAAAAATCCATTTTAGATTCTTCTCAAACGTTGAACCAAACAGGGCAGTGAAAAGAGGATCTAGAGACAAGTTCATCATTTTGAAAGCCACCTGATGTGATGTGCATTGGTTTTAGAGTGGGAGGGCTGGGAAGGAACAGAAAAGCCAGATGTTGCAAGCAGTCTGCTCTCCTGGATACAACAGCACAATAAGCAGCAGCTTGATCATAAGTGTCCCACACCGCAGCTCCATTTCAAAGGTTCAAGAGCATCTCATGGTCTAGAAACCTGCAGCAGAAAATATTAGAAGTTTCCAGACAGTAGGCTGAGAGCAAAAAAAAAACACAAAACAATAAAATGCACACACTTTTTTCTGGGTGTATTTTTGGTTTAGCACTGCTCAAAGACAGAGAAACAGTGCCTGGTTTACTTCCTTAATTTCTTTGGCCTTTTTTTATTTGCTGAGTCCTCTTCATCAACAAGATCTTAGTTTTCACCTCTGCAGCCATCAATCAGGAACAGCTCTAAAAACCCCAACAGATTTGACACCAAAAAAAAATAAAAAGAACCACCAAACCCAGCGATGCCTTGGAAAGAACCTCTTTGCCAGACAGGCCCTGTTTATTTAGCAAGAGGAATGTGTATTTATCCTAGAGAAAAGCAGCAGAAGCACAAACACAACACAGCCTTCTACAGGTGCACAGTCAAGACAATGCAGAAACTGCCCAGGGTGCTCAGCAAGGGCAGCCAAACTGGAGCCACCCAGAGGAACACAACTGCCCAAGGGCACGTGCAGCACCCAGACAGCCACAGCCCACCTTGCTTAAGCAAAAGGAGAAGGCAGCAATATATTGAATGGACTGATCACCACTAGAAGTCATTGAAGACCAAGAAAAATAACAGAAATATCACTTGGCCTGGTGAATTGATCAACACAAGGAAGGCTTTGGGGTCACCTAGTGAGCCCCTTTCCATTAGGGCACCACATGGCATTTTGTCTTAGTAGTGCAAGGTAGGTGAGAGTATTGGGAAGCAACCAGAAAACCATGTCTTGACAGCACCTCTTCTTCCACTGGTGGCTTTTGTTTATTTTGGGTTTGTTTGTTTGTTTCATAACTGACTTTCACTTCATTTTGAGATGTAAACATGTTGAGTATGCTCAGCCTGAAGAGCTTGTATCAAACTAGTCAGGCCAGTGCAACCCTCTCCTTGCAGCTCCTGCCCCGAGTACTTCCAGACAACCACCCTCACCAAGACACCTCCTGTCACTCCCACCCACACCAGCAGCAAGCACTGTGTGAGACCAGAGGGTGCCCAAAGTCTTCTGCATTTTGAAAACATGTCAAATGCTTCATTAGAAACTAGACAAAAAAAAAATCCACATTTGCAGGAGGGAGCTGTGGGAGATGTTACGTGGTTTTGATACCAGAGTAGTTCAGGTTTTCTGAACTTCTAGTTTCTGGTGATGTTATTTTTATTCCCCACCTTTTTTTATAGTAATGGGAATATTTATCTTCCACACTCCCCTTCTTTGGTCAACTTGGAAAATGAGTCATTATACCAAAACCTAAGTCTCTTACATCCTTCTGGAGGCCTTATTCTACACACACAGACCACAGCCATCCCAAGCACAACAGCAGCTCCAGTCACTCTTGTTGCCATGAGCACTCCCAGGTGTCTGTCTCTGTGCCCTGCAGAGCAGTGTCTCCCAGACAACTCCAGTTTACTTGTCCTCTCTGGCTTAATAACACAGCACTGGGTGAATCATGACAGTGCCACAGAAGGAGCTCACACACTGCCAAACTCTCCTTAAGCAACAGCTCCCTCACATCACCTGTGCACTAACACTGTGCTGTGGGACACACATCCCTCCAAGCCATCCCCACACTTCCACAGGATAATAAACTTTGCAAAGCAAAGAACAGCTCTTCTATCTTATCACATTAGCCTTTCAATCTGGTTTTTTTTTTGCATTTCCAGTCCCAGATTCATTTTCTTTCCAAGAATACCCATAAGTTAGTCTGGGCTACAGCTCATGAGGTCACAACAATCAAATGCAGGTCAGTCACTGCAGGATAACACTCAGCCAGGGGGGACCAGATATGACCCAGGATATCACTCCAACCTCTCCCCCTGCTAACACGAGGTGGGTCTCACCTGGCCCCCAGCTCATGACAAAGTCACACTGGGAGAGGGAGGAAACTCCCCATCTCACAACAGGAAGCTGCCAGTGTGGATTATGTCCTTCCCTCAAAAAAGCCACACAGCAGCTCCTGCGTAAGAGCAGATGGGGACACAAAGCTCACCACTGGCTTGCTGCTTCAAGGGTTAATGCTCAGCCACATCAGCAGTGTCTCAGGGAAGGAAGCCTTCTGACATTAGTTGCACTTGACCCAAAATTCCTAAATGTTTGTACTTCCTGTCGTGATTTCTTCTAAATGATACCTGAACAATTACTCCTCTCTTCTGCAACCAAAAAACCTTTCTATATTTGTATTTTGAGAGCTGAAGCAGAAGCCCATTGCTCAGCTACTGAGCAGGAGGAGGAGGAGAGGGATGGCTATTTTAACTGAGGGGCTCCCTGACTTTATCCATCCATCCTACCAAGCAAATGCACAGGAGCAGGAGAGGGGCAGGAGGTCTGTGTGGCAGGTGGTCTGCACCCATCTCTCCAACAGTATCCAGAGTTACAAAACTCAAAGCTACAAGAATAAGCAGACTTTTCTTCCTCTCCAGTGATACAAAGCCAGTATCTTTAGAACTAAAGGACCAAGGACTGCTTGGGGTGGTCTAAGCAGCCTCAAAGCAGAGCCTGAGCTCATAATTTACTAAGCAGAGAGGAATCCTCATGTGAATAAAGAGCTTGGAAATACCATCTTGCCGGCAGCGCTATTCCTTACTGGAAAGCTCTGGCCAAAGTTATCTTGGACAACAAAACAAACTAGACTAGGCTATAAATATTGAGAGCTTTATAGATGTTTGTTTGTGCAATACATTCCTGGAAAGCCCATTGGCCTTAACGTAGGGAAGAGAAGGTCAGAGAGGAAAAAGGAAGCGGGGAAAAAGACATAATACATTTTAGAGATCAGTGATCCTGTTCTCATCCTACTCATTACCAACTTCCTACCAGAAACAAACAGTCAAGAGCTGTGCCAGAAGATATTAAGATTTTTGCATGTTCAGTGGGACATTCAATGGGCTTGGAGAAGACAGTCTCAGCTAGAGAAAGTAAAACCTTTGTTTATATTCTGTGGAGAGAAATTTAAGCACCACCATTGCTGTACAAGAACCTACACTACCTGAACTACTGCCCCTGCTTCCTACTATCAAGCAATAAAACCAAATAAACCATCCAAGATTTATCATTTTACCAAGGTTTATTATTCATGATAATTCATTTTTATTACTCAAAAGACAGAAAAGGGTTTCTTTTTGTTTTGGTTTTCTTTTGTTAGTGTTTGTTTGGGGTTTTTTTCGTTTTTTACAGTTTAAAAACAGAACTTAATGGCCCATTTATGACTGCTTGGCATTAACAAAAAGCATCTCAGCAAAGGTCATGAGGGTCTGAAGCTCATTACCTGCAAAAGCACCCCCAAAATACATCAGAAGATGTAGCAGCTGAGCAGAGATCACAGCCCACTGCTTCATTGGAATCTCACTGGGTTTGCTCCACACATGTTCCAACAGCTCCTACTCTTGGCCCACGTGTACTGAAGGAAGGCTACACTTATAGAAACAAAAAAACCCAAACCCAAACCCAAAAAACCCCCAGGCAGCCACGAATATGCTTTGCTGAAAGCGGCAGCGTAAATTGGATTTGGTTGTTCTGATTCTTTGGCTGCTGCCTACCTGCCATCGTGTGTGATCAACACATCCTCAACAGACCCCAGGGAACAAACAGAAACTGCAATCACAAACCAGCTGCAAGGACTCTTCCTGCAAATCAGCACAGTCCAGCACTTGTGCTATGGGTAATTCCTCCATCTCCATACCCAGTTAACAAACCACACAACCACCCAAGGAAAAAGATCTTTGCCTTTTCCCCCAGAAATACACGAGGTTAACTCCACAATCACTTAAGAGGAAAAGTCAGTGGCTTACATCACCCTGAACAACTGAGGTGGCCACACAGGGAGGTTTAAAAAGAAATGTTTATATCTATTCCATGTCATGCCAAAATAAACACATTTCTCCCACTGGCAGGAACTGGAAGAAACCCAAAAGGTCTGGGTTTGTTTTTTTTCCTCTACCAAATATGTAATCCTCATTTTTCTTCCTACTGGCAAAGTAAGCGCAACAGACAACTCCTGTCTGTTTCATATTCAATATGTATAAAAAAAAATCCCAACTCTAACTGTTATTAG
Organism: Dromococcyx pavoninus; assembly: GCA_033558185.1. Classification (NCBI taxonomy): domain Eukaryota; kingdom Metazoa; phylum Chordata; class Aves; order Cuculiformes; family Neomorphidae; genus Dromococcyx; species Dromococcyx pavoninus. Next base: position 1,262,236 of record JAUMJL010000161.1, read on the forward strand.
TCCAGCAATACTGGTTTTAAACATGACTTTCCACTTCTGGACTTAATCCAGAGTAACCCAAACTGACTAAGCTTTTAGAACACTGCATGAGGTGCCATGGGAATGACACAATCTCACCAGCAGTTACCAACTACCAGAAAAGAAGGCAAAACTGATGGTTATGCACTTCCCAGAGAGCTGGTTCACATTGTGTGAGCAACAAGATAAGGAGGGGTTACTATTTTTAGTTGCCACAGCAGCAACGTAGGCAGCAGAATTTGGTGAAATTATATAGACAGCAGCTCTCAACTGCTTTTGTCATGCATCTTACAGCTCAAGTGCTGTGCATGGAACTAAATATATACATAAAACTACCCTGAGTGACTGTCCTTGCTGCATATTCCAGCACCACACAAATGTAGCAGTAGAAACAAATGGGCACATAGTATGGGTTATTTTCTGTGCAGTCACTGCTGAAAGGGTGTTCAACACAGCACAGACCCCTACATTCAGCTTAGCCTGACCCCTCTCTCTCCATTCTCCACACTGAGTCTTTATGGAGTGGTTTTTCTACATTTTAGCTTAAGCAGATGGCTTTCTTGAGAGCTCTTGTCCATTATAAAACCTTACAGGCTGCAAAATGACAAAAGCATTTCTATGTGATGGCTACAAAAAACCTGCTGCATGTGCAAAGGAAAAACCTCAGCCTGAAGAGAAACACAGAATCACCAGAGCTGGAAGGGACCCACAAGGATCATCAGCCCAACTCCTGTCCCTGCACAGGACACTCCCAACACTCACCCTGTGACTGAGGGCATTGGCCAAATGCTGCTGGAATGCTGGCAGAGTGGGTGCTGGGACTGCTGCCCTGGGGAGCTGTTCCAGTGCTCCACCACCCGCTGGGGGAAGAACCTCTTCCTGATATCCAGTCTAACCCTGCCCTGGCACATCTTCCTGCCATTCCCTCCAGTCCTGTCCCAGGGCACCAGAGAGAAGAAACAAGCCACGACTGTACAGCAGGAAAGGGACAGTTTACACCAAAGGATCCAACACTTCTTTCCAGCTGGGCACGAGCATTTCCAGCTCCTGCTCTCAGCTGGTGCACCAGGACATAAAATGGGAGACAGGGAGAAGAACTTGAATAAGTGCAGAAAACCACAAGCACAAACCAGCACACACCTTCCTCCAAATATACCAATCCTGCTGGCAAAGGCAGTTCTGAGAATGCATGCACACAGCAGCCTTGTTGCTCAGCTCATGCTCAGATGAGTCTCTTACAGACTCCAGAAACTGACTGATGAATGCAGAAAAAAAAGCCCCCGAGAAAGTAAAGCTTGCAGGAAAAGGTTTGAGTTGAATTTATCAACAAGGCTGATGAAAACCCCTAACGAGGGCCTAACGTGGCCTATTCAGGACTGCAGGCACAGAGCAGTTTGCAGACTGCCTGCTGGCAACATGTGGTAAAAAAGGACCTGAGATTTGGACAAAATTATTTGCATAAAAAGAAAATTCTTTACCCTCTCCAGCAACTTCAGCTTCTGTTTCCTGGTCTGGCTAAGGTTTAGATTATTTTTTTCCCTCCCCTTTCTATTCAATGAACACCCAGTCTATGGAGTATGTTGTTTTTAAAACAAGCCCTACTTAGGAGGAAGAAAAGGTTATCAGTACATTGATTAGTACAAAACTAGTATAATATTCAGTATTCTGTCCATCTCTGGTGATCATCCAGAATTCAAACACTAATTAATTTCATTATTCATAATGTAAGAGGAAACACATTGCCTGAGGAATTGCTCTGAACTCTGTCCCTACAAGCCATTAGTATTCCTTTTTATATCTTATTTCCTCTTCCACGTTACCATCTAAAATAATATTTTCTTGCAATGGTTATGTAAAGGAACACCCAGACTATTGGCTTGCAAATACTCTACAGACCAAAATAGAAGCCTGCTCAGCATTTCTCTAGTGCACATTCCTGAAGCCTCACAATACATAAGCAGAAGTATTAAATATTCATTTTCATTTTTGTGAGTTTTACAATCTTTTCCAGTTGTGTTGTTTCGCCACCATACAGATTATTCAGGGTATTGTGGAGTACAGTACCATGGCAAGATATCTGGATGCATGTGTTGTACTCATTAGGGAAGTCAGCCTTGGCACAGACTGACGTAAGATATCTACCTTCAAACACTAAGAGATGAGCCAAGTTTCTGCATAGCAGCAGTTTGACTTATTACCTACATTTCTCAGATTAAGCCAGAAAGATATTGCCCAATTAATTCCTAGCTTTGTGTTTTCCCTGCCCACCCCACAAACTAAAGTACCCTCTATATTCACAGAGTAAGAAGTTAAGCTATCAACATCTTTCAGATTTGGACAAATAAAGTGCACTTTCTTTGGGAGCTCAGAATTTCAGATGTTTCCCCTCACTTTTCTATTAGTATGGTACAAAGAGGAAGAGCACAAAAGACAGGTAGGAGAAATTATTCCACAAAGAGAAGAAAATACACCCTCTCCAAGTGAGATTAAAATGCAAAATGAGCCATCTGCAGAAGTTGAATTTTGAACACTTCTCCATGCACTAGAATGTCTAAGAAGAACCATTACTGTAAAGAAAAATAACTACAATCAGGAGTATTGGGACTTGGCTTGCTAAGGGTCCTTCCTGCACCTTAAACCACTCCTTCAAACTAACAGTGACATTTCTCCCAAACAGTATCAAGAGTGGTAAGTGATCTGTGCCATGGTGCTGCTTGCCAAATATCAGCTAATTAATGCTGTGCATCAAATTGTGCAGAGGGAAAGCTGGGGTTTTAAATCCCTATTCTTTACTAGGAAAGAGGGGTCACCTCGGGAACCAAACCATCCAAAGCCTAAGTGCTTCTCACAGAACAGTAAAACCTGCTCTTGAAGATCTGCTTTCTACCACTTCCTTACAACTTCACTTTACTTCTCTTCCTATAACACTTGTAGGAGGGTGTTTGTATTTTCCTCTTCACTCAGTGTTCATGCAGTGGGAGACTTTCAGTGTTTCTTTGCAACAAAATGTAGGACTTCATTAGCTGCTGCTGCACATCTGCAGCAACTTATTCAACAATTGCATTATCATCCAGTGGTAACTTGTTCACTACACTGAGGTTCTTCTGCTGGGGTTGCCCATAACAGCCGAGAATAACCTTGATCAGGAGGGCTATGGGGCAGTGGTCCTCCCTCAAAATACCTCAGCTGCACATGGCTATGGACTTACAGCCTTTCCCTTTCCATGCTGGAAGAGAGAGGACTGTCAATTCTCCTCAAACTCAACATAATTCATGAACACGTGTCTCCCATTGATACTCCCCTTCTCCTTCCTTTCTCTCAGGAAAAGGAACAAAATGAGTCAATTATAACTCATTCTCACTTTGAATCAAGATTTCTAGAGTGAATAATGAGAGCAGAACCATAAAGCCTGACAACAGTTGATAAAAATTTAAATTAGAGGAGAATCTTGCAGCCAACACCTTGGCAGGAACCCCTGTGTAGCAAGATCAGATTAGGCCTTTAAACAGATACAGACATTTGGAAGAAGGTTAAGTTAAAACTGTTAGAGAACTACATAGGCAAAGGAAAAGGGGGCCTGGTGTTGAACTCCCCTTATCAAGTGCTTAAAGTTACAGCTATCTCCTTGTTCTTCTGCATTTGCTTTTTGGTAATCAGCATCACCAGCACAGGAGGCAAAAGCTCTAGTTCATATATATTAGAAAAAGCAGAGTCTGCTCCCACAAGTCTTTCAATTGCACTTATCTCATGTTTCAAAAAACAGATATGGCCACATTTTAGGTTACTGTGTTAAATGCTTGTTCCTAGAAGTGAAGTCACTGCATCAAAAAATTGAGAGGTAGAGGGATCTGGGAAGACTGTGAGCATTGAACATCTACAGTTCATACTGCAACCCTAAATAATCTGTCTGTTACTATCGAGAACAGATATTGGATCTCTTCCACCTGACAATCAGAGGAGGGGGAAAAACCCTCTCTGCTGAGGCCAATAAAATGCCACCTTCCCAGAGAAAGCCTCCTGCACTCCATACATTACATGAAAAGGTTTGGAGCACACAACAAGCAGGAAGCAGTACTTGTAGACAAGCGCTTAGAAATCAAGGTAGCTTTCACATTAGTAAGGATGTGGCTTTTGCAACAAACACAGGTATATCATGTTCTGCTATATTTATTCTGCATACACACACTCCAACGACCAGAAGTCCATCAATAATGATGGATAAATCTCAAGAGGGGCAAATAAAAACCCCAATGTTATTGGTTGTCTTTGATTTGAGGAACCGTGTGGGACTTCTCAATGACCTTGGCTAATCTACAGTGGAAAAACTGCTGCATTAGACAAAGCACTGCCAGCAGGTCAAGACAGACCATCCTCTCCCCTTACTCAGCATTCATGGGACCCCATCTGGGGTACTGGATCCAGTTCTGGGATCCCCACTACAAGAGATATGGACATACTGAAGATGATGAAGATGAAGAGGCTGGTGCATCTCTCCTGGGAGGAAAGGTTGAGAGACCCGGGGCTGTTCAGCCTGGAAAAGGCTCATGAGGATCTTAACGTGCACAAACACCTGAAGGGAGGGTCCAAAGAAGACAGAGGGGTTTGTACCAGTGATGCTCACTGACACCATGAGAGGCAACAGGCACAAACTGAAGTGCAGGAGCTTCCCACTGAACACCAGGAAACACTTTTTCACTGTGAGGTTGACTGAGCACTGGCAAAGATTGCCCTGAGAGTTTGTAGAGTTTCCATCCTTAGAGATACTGAAAGGGCACCTGGACAGGGTCCTGGGCAACCTAGGCTAGGTAGCCCTGCTAGACCAGATGATCTCCAGAGGTCCCCTTCCAACCTCAACCATTCCATATTTCTGTCAAACTGCAATACATTTCCTGGTGAATTCCAGAAAAGCATCCGTTTCCCTGTTCATAACAGCCAGGCAACTCTTTCCCTGCAATATCAACTACAAGATATCCTTATGATTGACTGACAATAGGTTAAACTCAACTCAGCTTGGCTCAGACAATGGAGCATGGATAGGACATCAGTTGGTTGGGTTTGTGGGATTGTTGGGGTTTTCCTTTTTTTTGGGACACACACACAAGTGTTGTCTTATATTTAAGCAACAGGACAGACTCTCAGTGTCATTTTACCCAAATCCTTACAAATCTCTCTTTCCTCAAAGCTGCAGTGTTTTAAATCTATTTGTTAAATTCTGGCAAACTCATTTCACTACTCTTAAACCAAGAGAACATAACCAAAGGCAGGAAACTTCTCAGTGTCTTAAAAACACGTGACAGGGTACAAGCCAAAGAAACCACGAGCATCCACAGATTCTTCCACATAAATATGCATGAATAAGGAACACCAAAGCCTATCCTTCCCCATCCACTTTTAAACCATGGAAAACAGGACATTAAAGAAAGAAAAACTGTTTTAAAGTCTTTTTTAGGTATCATCTCCAACTTAAATTGATTTAACGTTATTGAAGTAGATTGAATTTAAACAGTTCAGTCAGTTTGGGGTTGGACTATACCACAACAGGAGTTCCAGCCCTCTCCTCAGAGGGAGGACCACACTGGTTTAAGATTATTCTGCACTGCTGCTGTGCTTGGTTTAATCTCTGCTGCAGACTGCCACCTTGGAAGGTGAAGAGTGGCACAAAACAACCCTATCATAATCTTCTTTGATTAAAAAGATCCAAACCAACCCCCACTTAGATCACCCATTAGTCAAAATCAAACATATTGACAACTGAATTTAACACCCCATGTCTCTGCAGGACTGTAGCACAACTCCATTAACTTGTTGCAGCAGAATGGTCACAGCTTCACAGCCAGAATTAGGGTACGTTTAATGCTTGTGTTATCACATACAATTTCTGCCCCATTTCAAAGTGCAAACTAGTGTTGAACCTCCCTCTTTCCCACCAATTATTTAATATTAATTCTTTTCTTCAGGAAGATCAAAGAAGTAAGGGCTGTTGACAATGCATTATCTACAAAAATAGTTAGTCTTATAATCAGCAAGGAATCTATATTCAACTAATCTGTGCCCAGTACCACAGACAGGAAGGTACAAACTGTATCTGTTTAAGTGTAAAAAATATATACAACTATATTTAACATTTAAATTAAACAACTGTTTGCACACTAACAATGTTATGTACATCAGTTTTAAACAATACCTCTTTAATATCCTCTTGTTTCATTAAACAAGTTTTATTTTCCTCCCAAAATACCCAACGCTACTTCTGGAGGGGGAAAAAGTTGAGCTATATAGAAAATAGCAAGATGTCTTACAACTGTAATGTATCATAGCACATACTTTTCATAAAAACAACACATCATTCAAAAACTGAACCATTGTAAAAGTTCTCTTAAGTCCAACAGGACTGTCTTTAAAAGCTTACTCTGGTTAACAGCAAATCATTCTTAAACAATTAAGGAAAAAAATGTATATTCTTTTACCACCTCTACAGATGCATTTCCTTGGCATGTTGTAGCAATCCATATCTCTTTACAGATAAGCCCTGCAGCTGTTCTGTGCTCTTTATTTATACTGTGATTTCAATAAAATGGATTATGTATCTGGTTGGATTGATTTTTAATTTAAATTAGTCCAACTTCCTAAGATTTCTGAATAAGAACTCCCTTCCCTAACACCTCCTAAGATCTCCAGGTGTCAGAGAAAGAACAGCAACCCTAATACTTCTTCCTTACAAGTTGAGCCTCATGCAGCACTTGCAGCAGCATCACTAATTTGCATGAAACTGCCATTTCTCTGCTTGTCTTTCCGGGTCAGGAAAGTAACACAACTTTTGTGGAGCTCTACCTATTCTTACAGGCAGCAGCACCAGCCTCAGAGCCCTCAGACAACTCAAGTGCCACTGGACTTCACAGCAATGCAATGATTTCCTCAGCATCATTATGCAGATGTCAGGTCACACGTGGGCCTATCACTGGCATTTTACTCATTTCCAGTGGAATAAATGCCCTCAGCTTTCGGCCAGGAAAAGGAATTGTGTTTTCCCTCCCTCCTTGCATTACAAAATCCTCTGATCCATTAAAATCAAACAGAAAGGCAAAAATGTAAGATTCTCCAGGAAAAGAACACCACATTAGTTGCTATGCATCATTGAAGCTGGAAAATAGAGCAGTCTGACTGATGAGCAAAGGCACTTCGTAACAGTCCCGTGAACAACAGTCAATGAGTCAACAGTTTCAGTCTTGTGATCCAACTGACCAGCAGCGAGGGCTCTGGAGAGGAAGATTTTGTGGACGACGTAACAGAGGATTTTTTAGCACCCTCCTCTTGAAAAGGAATTGTTGCACTGTTGTGGAGGTCTGTGTTCATAAAACATCTGCTGCCTCGAATATAATCCGTTCCTCTCACTAACTGCTTATCAGACACTGGCCTCGAGAGGGGGTGTTGTGCAGAGGGGCTTTCCTCGATGATTGGAGGTATCCTTTCATTACTGAAGTACCTGCAGAGGACATCTTCACCTGTGTGAACAGAAAGAGGGGAAACAAATTACTGCCAATTTTAAACCCCTCCATTAACATTTTCTGTTTTCACAAAACCAGTGAGGTTACATTTCAAATTACACAGATTTTGGTTAACTTTCACAACACACCCAGACATAAGCAGCTGCCTATAGATTTATGGCTTTTTGCATCTTTATCTTAAGCAACACACAGAACAAAATAAATTCATACTCCAAGAGGATACCATGACTGTTAAACTCCAAATTCATACACCCAAACTGCTAGTACAGAATACCTTTGTGCATTATCAGAAGTGAGACCTTGCAAGCCTTCTCAAACATGTGTCACTCAAGATAGACCAGAGTTGAATCCACATTTATCTGAACATAACTCATGCCTAAAAAACTACAAGTATTACTCTGGGCAACAATTTTGCAGATAAAGATGTGAGCACTTTCCTGCTTTTGACCATTGATAAATGATCCTTTTTCTGTTCTTACTTCTCCCTCGACCATGGCTGCAGCTAGAGACATCCTACAGGCTAGGCAGATCTTTGTTCTGACCCAATTCAGCTCACATACTGAAGTGCTGCAGGCTTGTATATTTCAAGTGTTAAAAGAGAAAATACAAAAGTAAAACAAAAAGTACCATACACACAAAAACCTGCCCTGCCACCTGGTGATCTTCCTGTTAGATTTGTTACCTAACCTGTTAAAAATATCCCTACAAGTTGCTGCTGCTTGTTATCAGCTTCTTCCTATTTTTGCATTAAAATAGTAGAATTCAGCTTCCATTTTCCCTCGCTTTCATAACTGATTTCAGGAATGAACTGAAGAGCCATCCTTTCTTATTTCCCACTCTAGCAGGATTGAGCCTTCCAGATGCAGAAGGGAGGAAGGAGAGAAGGGCAGCAGGGGAAGGTAAAAAGGCCGCTCAACACCCAACATTAGCAGCTCTTCTCTCCCCCATTCTGTGTTATCTGCAGAGCATGTTGTTTTACTAACAGCAAAAAAGCAACTCCTAAAAGGCCTTACATTTCACTCTTCAGAATAAGCTTGCTTCTACCACAGCCTCCACAGTGAGTTAAAAGCTACAGGTTTGGGGAAGAGTGTCTGGAGAGCTGCCTGGAGGAGAAGGACCTGGGGGTGCTGTCTGACAGCGGCTGAACATGAGCCAGCAGTGGCCCAGGGGGCCAAGAGGGCCAATGGCATCTTGGGCTGTGTCAGACACAGCGTGGGCAGCAGGAGCAGGGCAGGGATTGTGCCCCTGCACTGGGCACTGGGGAGGCCACACCTCGAGTACTGGGGTCAGTTTGGGCCCCTCAGCACAAGAAGGACATTGAGGGGCTGGAGAGCGTCCAGAGAAGGGAACGAGGCTGGGGAAGGGGCTGGAGAACAAGGCCTGTGAGGAGAGACTGAGGGACCTGGGGCTGTTCAGCCTGGAGAAGAGGAGGCTGAGGGGAGACCTCATCACTGTCTACAACTGCCTGAAAGGAGGTTGCAGTGAGGTGGGTTCTGCTCTCTTCTCCCAAGTGACACAAAGAAATGGCCTCAAGGAGAAGTTTAGACTGGATATCAGAAAAAATTTCTTTACTGAAAGAGTGGTGAAGCATTGGAAGAGCCACCCAGGGCAGTGGTGGAGTCACCATCCCTGGACGTGTTCACAAAATGTGTAGATGTGGCACTTAAGGACATGGTTTAGTGGGTGGGCACGATGGTGGTGTGTTGATGGTTGGACTTGATTATCTTAGAGGTCTCTTCCAACCTTAACAATTCTATGATTCTAAAACTAATAGAAAGACTTATCAAAAAACAGTTTTATGAGCAATATTAAATGTAGAAGAAAGGGAAGAATCCACGTGTAAAAGCAAAATGGTAAACTTGTGCTATAAAGGGACACGTAGAGATCTGCCCCAGACACACTTGCCTGCTATTAAAGCTCACAAGAATTCTGAAAATGGAACAACAGAAGTCTGAGCCTCAGCACTGAACAGCTTCACAAATTTCACAAGTATCGCTTGGCATGCCTGCTAAAACCAACAATGACCACCTTGGACCAGTTAAGCAACATGCAAACGCTAATCCTTCACTCCCAATTCACTCTTCCATTCAGTTCACCCAAAGGAAATTCTGGAGAGGAAGGGAAAAGAAGACGACCTAAAACCTTGCCTTTTCTCCCTGGTGCTCGTGGCCTGTAGAAGGGTTCTGCAGCTCCTACCCAGCTCCCATCAGCGGGCATTGACAAAGGACGAGGTTTTCCTAAAGGCAACAGAGAAAGTTGAGGAATTACATGAAGTCTAGGAAATTATTTTTTAGGAAACCAATTGCAGAAAAAAATATTTCAAAATACTTGCACTAGAGGAAGCAATTTGCTGAGATTTTGAACAGTCACTCTTGCTCGTTTACAGCAGCAGTGGACATAATGACAAAAGTTATAACCAAAACACATGTGGAAATGGCCAACTGCAGCACCAGAGCCCAGAAGAATTACATTTATTAAAGAAATAAAGGCGTTTAAGTGAAATTATTTCAGATCTGGAAGTTGATTCACATTCACAATTTGCACAGACTGTCCTTAATATGCATCGAGTCTAACAAGCAGTTTTCTAACATTAATTATTACCAAATGATCAAAGCATTTATAGCAGCAACAATGAAAGAGAAATGAACTCACCATAGGACTGGGTTTTTTCCCTCATCTTGGCTGGTAGGATATTTGCTTCCATGGGATACCCAGGCAACTGATCCGAATCAGCAATTGTAAACCTTCGCCTTCGACTCTCCTGATCCAGAAAAGAATTGGGAGACTCTGCACCCTTGGAACCAGGCAGTGGCTGACTGGGTTTGTTGCCTCCTCCACACAAAAAACTCCCCTTTTCATCTCTGAAAGCACAATTCACTTCAGTTAGTAGCTCAGGGCTTCCACGCTACGGACATGAGTAGGTTTGAAAGATACTTCCAGGCCCTGAGTCATGCTCCTGAGAGCTGACATTGTGCTGCAAACAAGCTGAAAAAACAACCCAGTTCAGGTGACAGAGGGCTTCATTATAAATATATTTACCAAAGAGAAAAGTAAGCTGCCCACCCCTTCATATTATCACAGTATCACAGTATCACAAGTTTGGAAAGGACCTTTGAGATCATCGAGTCCAACCTATAACCCAACACTAACACCAACCACCATCTAAACCATGGCACTCAGTGCCTCATCCAATCTCCCCTTAAACACCTCCAGGGTCGGCGACTCCACCCCCTCCCTGGGCAGCTCATTCCAATGGCCAATCACCCTTTCAGTGAAGGACTTTTTCCTAACATCAAGCCTAAACTTTCCCTGACGAAGCTTGAGTCCATGCCCTCTAGTTCTGTCACTGGTCACCTGAGAGAAGAGACCAACCCCTGACCGACTACAACCTCCTTTTAGGTAGTTGTAGAGAGCAATGAGGTCTCCCCTGAGCCTCCTCTTCTTCAGACTAAACAGCCCCAGCTCCCTCAGTCGCTTCTCGTAGGGCTTGTGCTCCAGCCCCTTCACCATCTTTGTTGCCCTCCTCTGAACACATTCCAGTATCCTGACATCTTTCCCAAACTGGGGGGCCCAGAACTGCACACAATATTCAAGATGAGGCCTGACCAGTGCCGAGTACAGGGGGACGATAACTCCTCTGGTCCTGCTGGCCACACTATTCCTGATGCAGGCCAGAATGCCATTGGCCTTCTTGGCCACCTGGGCACACTGCTGGCTCATGTTGAGCTTCCTGTCAACCAGCACTCCCAGGTCCCTTTCTGCCTGACTCCTCTCCAGCCACTCTGTCCCCAGTCTGTAGCTCTGCATGGGATTGTTGTGTCCAAAATGAAGTACCCGACATTTGGACTTATTAAACATCATCCCATTAGAATCGGCCCATCTCTCCAATCTGAACAAGCCAGTAATTTAACACAGAGAAGTTATGAGGTACCATCCCTGAGAAAGCTTCTGAAAAATAAGACCTTTCTTCCCTGTGGCATCCGAGTTTCCCATTCAGTGCCTGTTCAGTACAGAGTTGTGATAGAGGAGCACATACATAGATCTCTGTAATGACAACACCTATTGCCTCCATCTGAGGGAATACGCTTTTCAGTCATTCTAAGACCCCAAAACTACCACTTGATATCACTCAATATTAATCACCTTCTCTCTATCCAACATTGAAACACTCCAGAGAGTTCTACTAATAAATTCACAGTGTATATACATATGATTTTCAGCAATTTCTGCAGGAACTCCCTTCTCAGAGCAATTCTTCATTTCAAAGGCCAGGAACAGCCATTTTAAAAACCAACTCTTGTTAGTACCCTTGGAAGAGAAGCTACCCTCCAAGTTGAGACTTGTCTGGGTTTTTCCCCCCGATTTGTATACGGTGCAATCTTATTGCTTGAAGCAATCATCTGCCAACTCAGCCATAGAAACACACAGCTGACTGCCAAAGCACATGCCTACCCCAGAATTCACAACTGCCCCCTGGCCAGCAAATACCCCTTTCTCCAGCTCTCCCTCAAGAACAATGCTAGAGCTCAGTGGATGCAAGGGAGCTATTTAGAGAGATTCAGGAACCAAAGCTTGCACAGAAGCGTTGCACCACAACCATGTGTGCGCAGAGAGCTCTCCTGCAACACCACCATGTGGAGAATGCTATGGGGAAGAGAATCCAGCCACTGTTCTCTGCCTCCCCAGTGCAGATCAGAGAAGGTCCATGCCAGCAAGAGAACAGAAAAGATGGGGAGAGAGAAAAGAGAAATGAACACATAAACACACCACAGTTTGAAGAGAAGACGAACACACGCAGAGGTGAAATTAAACAGCCAAGCAGAAGGCAAGAGAACTGCCCTTTCTCCTCCTCCTGGCTGCCACAGCTTCTCACATTTGTTTTCTTCAAAAGTCAAAGTCAAGAAGCCTTCCCATTTCCATACATTATCCAGGACAGGTTTTACAGTTCACAGCACTATTTCCTTTCCTGACAGAGATTCAGGTCTAAAGGCATCCAAAGCTAAATACAACTTTGTGACTCTTCAGGAAAGAGATAAAGAAACAGAGCATTTGGAGATAATCCACCAGTGTGCTTAAAATTTAACAATTAAAGAAAAAAACCCAAAGCATTCTAAACTCAGCTCTAGCTATATATTTGTTTTTATGCCAAAAGATTTGGTTATTCGGACTTTTTTTTTTTAAAGAACTGAGAACACAAACACGAAAACCAGGAAGAGAGTAGGTCAAGGTGGGTCCAACTTCAGTAAAGAGACCCCACACAGAGGAAACCTTCTCCCTCTGGCCTGGTAATACCCCAAAAACTGCAGTAAAAACCTCTGTCAGCAAAAGGTCAGAGTTTTTGCGTTGGGCTGTCCACATGCAATCTAAAGCATCAGGGCAGGCCAAGAACCGTGCCCTGCCTGAAAACCCTTTTGTCCATCATCTTCCCAGTTCAGCTGGCAGAGTCTGGACATGAGGCAACACAGATTTGAGAACAAATAAAAGCTAGCTATACCATACTCCCACCCTCCTGCCTTTGTACATATTTTTTAATATTTTATTTTATGTTATATATAAAACATTTCATATTTTTATCCCTGTAGCTGAATGTAAGCTCAAGTTGAATGAATCGCCTCTCCCTTCCCTTCAGTGGGAACATTCCTGTTTTATGCAACTTGCAAACTTAATTTAAAAGAATTTATTTTCTATCCTACCTCCCACAACAGCTATTTAACTTGCCAAAAAAAGCCCAGCTAAAAACACAGTGGAAAAAGTTGCAGACAAAAACGACTTCTTGCTATGTGCAGTCAGATTTAAACAAAACCTAAAACATAACCCCACAACAACAGCAGGGAAGACAGCATTCCTGTTCTGGGAACAACTGATCTACGTGGCACACAACAACCTTTTAATAAAATCTATTACAACCCTGACAATTTATACATTTAAGCATAAGTTAAGCAATCCTGTGCATTTAAGCAACTAGGAGAAAGCTTGTGAGATCGCTAATTTGCACAGAGCTCTAACAGCAAGCCAGCTCAGAAACAAGTGAAATAAGAGAGTTTTCCTGCTCAGCAGTGCACATTTACTTGCATACCGAGGAGAGTATGGAACAGCTGGTGGAGGTGGTATGTACAGATCCAAAATAGCTGGCTTCTCTTTTTTCAGTGATATATCCACGGTGCTTTCTGGTGACTGCACTGAAGTTGGCGGAGGACTGGTCTGAAATGTTAAGACAGCAATCGATCATCTCAGAATTGATTTATCATTCAACAAAAAGATTATTCAATAAAAATCATACCATTTCACCCCCTAGTGAACTATTGCTATGTTTAATAAACATACTAAAGTCTCGTGGCATTTATATTCTCTTCCACTCGCAGCTTTGGCAAGCTTTGCAGCCACTCCTACAGAAATCCTATCACAGGTAATGCATTGCTCAAGAACTTTTTGCTCTTTCCAGTTTCATTTCTTCCTGCAAATTCCATGGACATAAAAAGCAACAGACACAAAACTCCTTCTATATTTAGATCCATTAAAAGAACACAAATTGTTAAATATAGATATGATCTACGACACAGCCGGCTCATGCTGCCCTCATTCTACACCGTCCAACGCCTGGGGCGTGGGCACAGGCAGGAGTATGGAAAGCATGCCAGGTTCCTCTCTGCCTCCAGGAGAGCAGAGGCTTGAAGAACCCTTTCACTTTGTCAGGCAAGAGGGCTGCACTCTCCCCTGTTTGTCAAGGGCCTGCCCAGATTTTCATTCTGGCCACTCAGTTCACAGCACCCCTGCGCATTGTTGCCTTTTACCCGCGGGCACACTGGAGCCCAGAACTGTCAAGAGGCTTCTCCAGCCACCCACTGCCCTAAGCAAACACTGCTTGGCACAGCCTGCACCCCAGTCCACCCCAGCTCTTCACACCAGTAACAGCCCTTGCTTTGGGTAAAACTCAGAGCGCTGTTTTCTCTTCTCTGGCTCGGATTACATGGCAGGCAAAATGCCACAAAAAACAGGCACTGGTGAAAGGAAGGATGAGGAATGAGTCAAGCACACAGTCTCTACCCACTTTCAGAGAAATTTGCCTGCCTTCAGACTTGCAACAGCCACTGGCACTTTGCAGGTTGATGAATTACGCTCACAACTGCGTGCTCACAACTCACATCAGAACGGGAATATGAATGGGAACTCTCTTTTTTATTTCAGACAATCAGTTTGGATTCAAGTATGTTGTTTCCTCCTGTAAACATTAAGCCCTAGGCTTCCTAATACTCCAAGCCATACCTCAACACAGTTATTTACGTTAACTTCACTTTCTGTCTGCTCATTACCCAATCTGTGACTTGTCCAACAACCAAATCTTATTTAAACAAGCAGCTTAAATAACTTGAAAAATATTCACTCTTTCCCACACTTCACCAGATGAAAGAGGACAAATATACAGAATAATTTATTTCAACAAAAACTTCTTACTCTGCTAAACAGAGGAGACATTCATTGCTCCATGCTGACAAACTTCTTAAGCATCAACAGTTTCAGCAGCTTCACCTCAGGTAAGTTCTCCCAGGGGCACATTAAATGATTAAAATGCTCAACACACCCAGTTCCATTGTGTATCAAGATGACATTATTTGGGTTTAAGGAAAAAAACAGGGCAAAAACATTTTCCCTTTTATCTAGGAACCGGAAGAGGACAACAATTTCACCTTTAAACATGAGTACCTGCGAGTGTTCCTAGTATTTCACTTCCTCAAGTTTTAACCAAGGCCTTCCCATCATCCCAACATTAGAGCTGAGCCAGCAGCCTCTCACCTGCACCAAGGGTGGTTTCCAGCGCAGGTTCTTCAGTGGAGCAGGAGTGAAATGGAAAGAGCCAGTAGGACGTTTCTTAAGCAGCAGCCTAACTCCAGCAGGATTCTCTCGCAACTTCGCCACCAGATTTTTTAGTTGCCATCCAACCTGGAAGAGGATAAAAGACACCTTTTATTTAGTATTATTTTCCTGAAAGCAAGCAAACAAAAAAAAAAAATCCCTCAAGTCAAACTGTCTGTTTTAACCTAGAGTGAGAAAAGAGTTCCAAAAAAGCCAGGATGAAGAAAGAAATTGGAACGCTCCTTTTTTGGAAGGGTCATCTTTCATTGCCAAGCAAGATCTCTACTTAAACTGTAAATTAAACACCGAGACATTAAGTAATGCTCCTTATTCCTCAGCTCAGATCCTAGAAAGAGGCATGAATGTGCTGAGATTAACACAGAGATCAGTGTGAAGTACTGCTTCAATGTGAAAAAGAAACAAAGGGCACTGCTTATCTACAATAAAAAAATAACATTTTTGCTTAGCAAAGTTTGCACATGAAAATGATTTGACAAATGCTTGGGGGGTTTTTTTTGAAGCATTCCACTAGATTGCAACAATCCATTTTAAAGCAGTCTTTAAATACAACATGAAATATTTTAATATGATGCATATAGCATTCAAATACAGAAACACTGCACATTTATTTTAAGAAAATATTGCTAAGAATTAATTTTAAGTACAAATAAAATTTGTGTTGAAAGCCAAATGTTACGAAGCCTCAAAGATCTCAACAGGAAAACAGCAGAACTGTCTCCTGACCCCATCCATTTAGAACCTATGGTGAGTAAACTTTGCAGAAGAGGCATAAAGGGAAGATTGGCAAGACTTTTCCACTAACCACAGTTTGCCGATTGACCTGGATCACCTCATCACCAGCATGAATCTTCTGAGATCGATCAGCAGGGGACTACAAAGAGGAAAACAAGCACATGCTTAGGTAGGTCTTCTTCACTTCTGTAACAATCCCCCAACCAGGCTAGGTCAAAGGTTGTGTCTATACTGAACAGCATAGCTGAAAATTCTTGTACAGCCAGATTACATTTTGCACATCTCAAGTCATCAAGGAATGTACATCAACTCAACTTGCAGCTTATTTTTGATCCTGAGGGAACTAGGGGGAAAAGGAAAAGGCATAGCCTACATCTGTCACAGGCCAAATTGTACAGAAGTCATGGGATGGTCTCCACTGTCCTTCTGCCTCCAGTTTGCACTGTAGTTCCAAACAGCAGTGGGAGAAGACTGAAGGGAAGACTTCTGTCCTAGCACAGCAACTATCTTAAACTTCTCTTCAAAGAAATGTATATTGATTTTTAAAAATACATTAAGGTTCTGAAAGTACTGAACAAAGGAACAAAATACTTTCAACCCACAAAATAGGCCCATTTCACTTTCCCTTTCTGTTTCTTAATGCAAATAACATCTCTCAACTTGCATGTGAAATTATCTGCCTGCATCAAGGTCAAAAGATAAAACATACGCTTGTACACGTCAAGTGTGCTTAGACAGGTATTTTTCAAAAACCTATCTGATAATAACACACTTTAAAATACAATTTTCTTGGAACAAAATCCAAGCTCTGGGGAACAAGGAACAGCTAAATGTGTCAATATTTATTTACATTTATCTACAGCTGGTGCCATGTACCAGCTATCGCTGCAGTTATTGAAACTGTCTCACTGCAATAACACACCAACTCTGAACAGCCTTGACAACACCCCAAGTGCACAGGTATATTGCACCTTGGTCACAGGACAACAACTCCTCCCATTCCCCCCACCCCTTGAGGAACCACCTGGCAGCAGGCCAGCTCTTCCCAGCAACTCCAGAACTAAATCCTTGGATTAAGGACTCTTTCTCCTCGCCATCACGCTTTCAGAGCTTGAGTAACTTTTTATTAAAAGGAACTGCAGGAATACAGTGCAACAAGGGAAGACAACACGGGTGGAATTGTGGGAGGCTCCAGCTATCACGAATAAGCCCATTTCTTCATTGTCTTCTCACTTCCTCTGAGAGGAAATGCCTCCGTGGAAGGCTGCGTATATGCGAGTTAACCAAGATCATGAAAAAACACCGGGCCAAAGCTTGGGAAAAACAAGAGCTCATTTCAAGCTGTCCTTTGGGCTCTCAACAGCCTGCCTGGAGGAAGGTGGGCAACCCTTGCAGGGGACTCCTACAAGTGCCAGTTAGTCCAGCAGACACCACAATCGCATTGTGAGAATGGAGGAAAAGAATAACGGTTAGATCTAGGCCAACGTGACGCAGGAAGTCACAAAGAGGAAGGCACAACTCAGGAATCCTCTTGGCTAACTGGGTAAAACACATGGACTTTGCCAGTCCTTTCAATGTAATGCACTGTTAATTTTGGGGTGCAGTTCCATTCCAACACATTGGCTTCTGAGAATCGCTACTGAGCCTCCAAACTGAGATCTACATGCACATGGAGCTTGGTAACAGTCAGTGCTGCATTCTTTGGCATTTATAAGATTAATTTGCTGTCAAATGGCCCCATCCATGTTTCATACCCTACACAGAGTTATGTCAGAGCAATAGCACACAAGCTACAAAAGCTTCCCAATTTTCACTCTGAACTGCAAGCACAGCTTTCCACCCACTCCTCCCTGGCCTCTGGGCTTGGCAGGGGTACAACTAGAACCATGGGTTCTTTCCTATTCACAAAAACAAAGGCATTGCTGCAAAAGCCAAGTTCCTCTGCTCCTTCTTTCAGGCACTGCTCTTGTAGAGCACCACAGCATCACCCACCACCCTCAGCTGCTGGCCAGAGGTCTGCAATGACTGCCCAGAAGCCTTTAATAAACTCTCAGCTACAGAGAACTTGGTTTAAGAATAGAACAAGAACCATCTGCAGCAAAAAAATACAGCTGTCTGTCAAGCCCACCATTTCCTTCCAGCAGACAGCTCTAAAAGTCTTAGTTTATCATAGTCTGCTTACTCTGCAAGCTAATTTTGTCACTGGACAGCTCACTGATTGCATTACTTATTATTCAGATTGCCTTTGCCAGCAGAGAGCAAATATGTTCAAGGCTTTGTGAAGCAAGATGCCATAAGCACCCAGAAAAGCAGATACAGTAACCTATTAAACCAATTATTTTAATGACAAGTGTTTGAACTAACTCATGTACTGAAGCTGGTTTAATTAGCCTAACAGTGAGACATGCAGACAAAATATTTACAAACTGGGGATAAACAAAAGGATGCATCACACAGTATTTAAAGCAGAAACATAGGGAAAAGTAATAAAAAGTCAAACTCAAAGCTACTGTCAAGGAGCCCAAGTTCATCTACATTTACTTCACTTACATTTTCTGTAGTTCCAGTAATTACATGCAATCCATCATAAGTTGATTTGATGTACATTCCCTAAATATAAGTGGAAAATGAAAAACAAGTTTAAAGGCAAAGAAAATGCATAACTCTAAATAAACAACTGTTGGCAACAGACTCAAAACATTATTAAAAACATTGAACAATTCACGTTTTCCCCAGAAAAGTGTGTGGTCTAACACTACAACATTCTAAATCTCTTTAAAGATAGCTTTTACAGTAATTAATTGTATTTATAATGATTTAAGACACCTAATATATGGAAAGCAATTTAGAAATACTGGTTGGTAATAGCAAACACTGCTGGTCTTGCTGCCTTGTTGGTCTTCAGCCTTCATCAGAACTTCATTTCTTTACTGCCTGGTCTTGCACTAGAGAATTACAGGCTTTACCAGATGCCACCAGCTCTCTCCATACAAAGCACAACTGGGTTGCCTACATGTTCTTTTGTAATTTCTCTCAGCAAGTCAATACACAGATTCACTTGCAACCACAGTGCAGACATCAGTAATAAAAGCTCTTGTAGAACTCTGCATTTGTGGCTCTACCTGTTAAAGTTGAGTATGAATGCAAGGACAAACTAGGCAAGGGGGGTGTTGACCACACGAATACTGAACTAAAAATCACCAACAGGCTATTAACTAATAATTACATAGATTTCCCCACAAGAGGCAAGTAATTTCATAATTTATGAACAAATACATGTCTACTTTTCCTACCTATACCTGTTGAAAACATTCACAGAGCTGTGCAGGATTGGGCCACACTGTGGACTCATAGACAGCTTATCTGCCTGAGGCTGTCAGACTTGCTTAGAAATAAAAAAACAGGGTTGGGGTTTTTTGCCCCTTTCTCTCCAGCCAATACTCTTCCACTTGGTAACCAATTGTGTTCACCTACCTCCTCGTTTCTTACTTAGTCCAAGCCAGACTGACTCTGCTTCACTGCAGTTTGGGTGTTAACAAAGAGGTCCTTGTAATTTCAAGAATGCATGACTGGATCAAATCCAGTGGCCTAGGTAAAACTCTGTAGCACAGTAAGAGCATAAAGCTTCCTCTAAAAGTGTTCATCTATGCTGCCTTTGGGGCTGGGGGGAAATACAAATGCACTTAAGAACTTAAATTCCCTCCAACTTGTTCTGGCATGTCTGTTCCGAGATTTCAAACTCAGCTTCTGATAACCAGCATCCACTGAACAAGCTGGATTTAATAATATTACACAACCACTGAATATTTGAAAGGATTTCTCATATTCCTGATAACAAACTTAAATCCTCATATTCTTCAAAATGTTGCTAGAAATACATATAAAAATGTGTCTTTCAGAAACAAGCAGCGTTTCTCATCACCTTCTCCTTCCCTCACCTAAAAAAACAGATTAAGGTAACCTGCAAAAATAAAACATGCTATTTCACAAGCACCTGTAAATGCCCTCATACCCTGGTTAAGACACAAATCTGCAACACTTCACCATCAAAAATAATAAGTTTGATCCCAAAGATAAACATGCACACCCACCTCTAGCCAACCCACCTGACAATTAAACCCTCCAAGTTCTCCCCATGATTCTTTCTGTTCCCCACAGGATATTAATGGTTTTGAAATATCTCGCTATACATACACATGCAGTGACTCACAAACTACCTCTGAAACACTGGGGACATCAAGACACTCCAGAATCAGTCCTTACCAGGCCTTCTCCAGGTTTAATGTTGGTTAAATGAACCTCCTCCAGACACGCACACTGGCTCATCAATGGATCTGTGGTGGATCGGATGGCTTTGTCACAAATGCCATTTAAAGTCTTGGCCTACAAGGAGAACATATGGATAACAACTACAGAAATTATCTCCTGGCTTCCTCCTCTTTTGGTTTTAAAAAATAGCAAGTAAACTAGTTCTAAAACTTGGTCTGCTAATAAAGCATAAAGAACCACTGAAATGAATCTTCCACTTGTACAGATCTATTCCACAGCAACTTAATCTTTGTACTGTAGCACAAACCACCAGTGTCCATTAGTACCACCTCATCACCACTAACAGATGCCAACACATATGTTTAAAAAAATACACACAGAGCAGGAAAAACATGGGTTTAGGGGTTGTTTGCTTTAACCAAAATATAACCCATCAAAATAAACATTGGGATGATTCCTTCTGGGAACAACTGACACTTTGTCATGTTGCTCTCAGCTTCTGCTCCAAGAAAATATTGGCCATGTGTCAGAAAAAGTGAGGTGCTGTTCCACTGACTTGACTTGTCTACTTAAAGCTTTGCAGAACAAGGTAGGACACCTAGCATTTAAGCATTTCAGCATAACCTCCCTCCATCGTACCTCTGAGCTGACCTCTTCCAGAATGCCTGCACAGGCAAGGTTCATAGTTCCTCTTGACCCAAATACAGCTGCTCCTAAGCCAATAATATAACTACAGGCAAATTCTGACCAGGTGTGGATCAGTAAAGTCAGAGGCAGAACAGCTTTGTCTTGTAGAACTTAACTAGCAGAATAGCTAATCAATTAGAAGGGTGAAAAAAATCATAGTCAAAAAAGTCTGTGCTGTCCCTCTACTCACAAATTAATCAATGCCCCAGTATGTGTTCTGGGTCTTGACTTTAATGGAAGCAATGCTGAAATTCAAAGTAGGTTACAAAGGCTCAAAGGAGAGGGGAAGGAGGATTAGCACACAGTGCAGTAGTTATACACAACCAAGGAATCAGCAGGTTAAGCCACCCTTCACAAGAGGTTTGAACCCTTCAAACTAGACATATGTCATGATAGGGCGGGGACAGCTGTGCTGAAGGAAGACATTGGTTTGGATTACAATGGTCCCTGGAAACAATAGTTCCAACTATTTGTTTTGCTTCACATTAGATTTACAGAGCAGCAATAAAAGAAATCAAAACAATGCTTAAGTGTGAATGTGAGGAACTGCCCAAAGAAGGGAACTCCGAACAACAATAGCTACTCAGAGAGTGGGTGTGCACAAATGGAAAATGAAAGATGCAAAAAAACCCCCTCCCTTTTACGTGGTCTCATTATTTACAGACAAAATTATTTTTAGTTATTGTGCTACTAAATTCCTAAGCATCTATGAGCTAGTGGAAGGCCTTATCAAAGAGCACAGCCTGGTTCATGTCAAAAGCAGGAAGCGATGATTAACAGTTACAAAATATAAAAAGCATTCCATTACTCTCCCCCTTTGGTTACAAGGCTGCTCCAAGCGACTCTGAAAACAGATCTTTCAAGCTGAAGCACTATCAGAACTTCACTTAAGTAGCAGGGCAGTTTCACAAAGTTTAATAATGCATAGTGCCTGCTTATTAAGGCATTAAATGCATATCACAGGCAGAAGTGGTTTATTTAGCCTATGATCGTGCTATAGGACTGCCCCTCCCCTTGAAAATCTGAGGTCTAAATTCTCTTGAAACAGAGCTGTGCAATGGAATTTAAAGGAATACTTGACTCCATGTTATTACAGATAGTACCTGTCTGTTTAAGGTTTATTGATTTCCCCTACAGTGAAGAATATTCACAAAATGGCCCATATTGATGTTCACTTGCAGGATACACTTAGATGTGTGGGACTGAAAGCTGTTGTCAGTACAATCAGTGTAGAAGTCACCCAAAATATGTGAATGCAGGCAGCTGAGTTTCAACAGAAATACATACTTACTACAGTTTGAACTTTATCTTCCATGTCAGCCACAGTGCAGTCCTAAAAAAGAAAAAACAAGAACAAAAGCTCTACATTAACCTATAAACGTGAAAACACGCCTCTGAAAACACTGCAAAACTGCCACTTCAGCCTTGAACTGAAATGAAGTTATTCATGCTGGCAGGATTAATCAGATTAGTTCCACCCAGTAGGGCTCAAATGTACTGTTAAACAACTATTTTCTGGCCCTGGTAGAAAGCAATAATAAACCTTGAAAACCAGGAGAACGTGAGATGCAATTACAGCAGCAGATTATTCCTGAAAAGCAGAACCCTGCATGATAAAACTAGACTCTCATGAAGCCAGGCACATGAGCTTGCCTCACACAGATAAACCCCATCTCAAGCATCCTTTGTCCCAGACAAAAAAAATGAATCTAAAACATATTGTTAAAAACAGCATATTTATAAAAATCAATTCTTACGCTACCAGTAACGTTCCTGAGGGCCAGAGGACTGCACACAAAGCATTATTTACACAGTCCAGGTACAAAAGTCTGAATGGACACAAGTTCATGTAACAGACTACAGAAGTCATCATTGTTCTCCTCCAAGAACAGCTAAACTAAACAAAGGATTCTCTAAGATAAAACAGCAAGTAAATAACAAAATAAGATTTACAATATCTGTAAGGAGAAAAATGTCAACTCCCAAACGTTTAAACAAGCTCAAATTCCAATATATTTGCCATTGACATCTCAACCTGCATAACCACCAGACAAAGCCCAAGAGATGCATTCAGGACCTGTGAATTGAAGCTGTTCCATATTTCTAATAATCTGCAACACTTCTTCTGTTCCTTCCTCGCTCTATTCTGTGTTTTTAAGCACAGGAACTAAAAAGAAAACCATATAGTCCTCCAGATACAGATACACCAGAGATTTAAAACAGTTCAGCTACGTTCTCTTTTATGTTTTCATAGTAAGTAAACATCTTGTTCACTGTTGTAATGATCACCAAGGAATGAGGTCACACTTTTTACATTCTGTCACCAAAAGCCTTAAGACATTTCCTGAACACTACTTCAATATTTAGAGTCCATCGTTGTGCATCTTTCCTCTGCTAAATACACCTGCACGAATCAATAGTGAATGTCACCTACCACCAGGCAGCCTACTGGCTCAATATTACAAAGCCCTTCTGCTCCTCTAAATTTCTGTTTACCCTGATTATTATTTTAACCTTTAAGTTTGCCATAAATTTTTAAGAAACAGCAAACTGTTCCTTGTATCCACATAGATGTCATTAAAGCAAACTGAAGTCTTGCTGCATTCCATTATTCACCCACTGTTACCATGTGTTATGATTTTTCAGAGCAGCTTTGGTTCCACAAGAGCCTCTTCACTATGAGAAATCAGTATTTACTCCTATGCTCTATGTTCTATTCTCTGAAACACCTCTGAAGCCTAAAAACTCATCTAAATATTTCAGTTGTATCTTTTTCACATCAGTGCACTCCTCCTGACCATCCTAACGTATCTACAGTGTCCCACCTCAAAATAGTGTTGATTCTTCCCCATTAATGCTTTTTCTCAAATCAAACAATCCTGCTCTTTATAGCTCAAACTGGCAGAGAAGTACTCTGACACTTTATAAAAGGTAGGGTTGTATTCACCAGCTTCTATTCCCCTGCCATCAAAGGCTGATTCAAGGGACAGATTAGATGCCATTTTTAGGAGTTTTGTTAATACAGTTCAGCAATCTCATATCTCAGTTCCTGTAGCACTCCTGGGTGAGCACCATCTGCTGCTAGAACTGCTCACTGTTCTCCTTCACAGTCTGCAAACCTGTAGCTGTAAATCACAGACTCACTGTGCTCATCACACAGCTGCATAAATGGAAAGTTGGGAGAAGAAACACTGAGGTCTCACACTACTGGCAGAAGCCTGATTCGTATCATAAAGGTGGCACCTCCTTCCAGTACATGCAACATTTCTCATCTGATGGCTAAAACACTCTGTATGGGACAAGATAAAGAGTCTGCAAGCATGAGTATAATAACCAACAGAGTCGTTTTTGTTTAGAGTTAGCACTGAGTGTTATTCAGTGTTGTTTGGAACTTGAAAAATGTTCACATGTAGACCAACTATTTAAATAACTCTTTCCACTGAAAAACACGTAGCCTTTAAGCCACAGTCACTTAAGATATAGGGGGAAAAGAAACCCTCAGAAAAATGGACAACTGAAAGTGACCTTCAAAGCTTGAAGTAAGCTCTCATTCCCAGATCTGCCTTCCCGATAGCACTTGGCACACAGCGAGCACGTTGCTTCCCCAAACACCCCCCTTCCTTCCCGTTTGGAAAGCAAAGAGGAAAAGAAATCAGCTGACCTTCTGAACAGTAGTAGTGAGATCCAAACAGAGCTGAATGATTCTGTTCTTCATTGATGAAAAGTCAGCAATACCTGTAAATGGGGTCCTGCAACAAGAGAAAATTCCTCTTAGATCCCAAGGGGCTGGGCTTCTCCCATCCTACCTTATCAGTGAGGAATAGCATGTGAGAGCAAGAACTGTAACTCTGACATCCAACAAGCACAAGGACATAGTTTTGCCATGTAAGTATTCCTGACTGCACAGTCCCATTCCATCCTTGGACCAAAACTACTGAATGCCTAGCCTTGTGGTAAGCCAGTTCAGAGAGTAAAACCAGAAGAAACAGTCAATTTTCCAAACTGCAGCTCTCTCAGCTGCATGCTTGAGCCAGATCAATGTGTTATAAAAAAATCACACTCTTGGTTTGTCAGTGGGATCTTTATTTTCCAAGTCTTTGATTACTAAACTCAAACTGAAGAGAAAAAAATTAATTCTTCTAAAAGGAAAATGAATTTCACATTTCACATACAGTGAGGCTCAACCTTGGAAAAGGATAATTACAGGCAAGGCACCTTTAAGAACCTACAGACTCTCACCTCAGACCCTTCAGACAGCTAAAAGGGCTAGAAGGGGGTTCAGAAGTAACCCCATCAGACTTGGAAATGGACATGCCACTCATCTCCCTATGTGTTGCAGAAGAAATTTAGGGTGAGCTGCCATTACCAGGCTGAGTGGAAAGGAGCAGGTGAGAGGCACAAGCTTTTCAAGCACACTGCCTGGACACAGAACCAACTCCTTGTTGGAAAGTAGGGATATTGAAGGATAAAAGCTGTCCTCGCAGTCAGCCTCCACGCAGCTCTCCTCCTAACCTTCCTTCTCAGGAAAGCTGGCAAGGGGCGTGAGAATTTATATTCATCTGTTATTCTGACCAGCATCCCAGCCAACACCCAACCAGCCCTTGTTGTCTGTTTGCTTCAGCTGCCACAAAACAAATCCAGCTCTTGTCAGGGAAAAATAAATAGAGGCACAGAGACTCTCCTACTACTGGTTTCACATCAGGGAGCTAAGGCCACAATTTAAACAAAGTACCAAAAATTCTTTTAGAAATAGACCTGTAAATGACAAGTAATTCAGAAGGTAAGAAGGGGAGAGAAGGAAGACAGATGCATGAAAAACTAGCCTGAAAGTTGGTCATCTCCCCCAAATGGGAAAACTCCCACTTTTATAAACACCCATTTGGACACAGCCTTAACGGGTTCACTGGTTTTAGCAAGAGCAGAAGCACAAGAGTAGGTACCATAGATTAAATGTGTCCACTGGAGGCCTTCTGGCTATACCAGGAAGAGGTGAATGAAATCAAAATCTTTACACCCAAACACCTACAAATTCCCCTGCAAGGAGAAACAACTCATAGTAGGAAATCAAAATACAAAGATGTGGTTCTTACCTGTCCAACCATGCAAGCAAGGCTTTAGCAGCACCAATGAGCTCTACCACCGAAGTAAGAAATTCATTGGGGGGCTTGTGAGAGGTATTTCCATCATAATTTGAACTCTTCCTACGGCTGCTGATGTAGTTTTGCAGATTGTTGGACGATGCTCGCAGCTTGAGAACCAGGTTCTTCATATTGTCTGTTTCGAGGCCGTAGTTCTACAAGGAATATTAAGATGGATAAATCTCCCCATTGAGTCCTCCTATTTATTACAGCACAAGTTCCAAACTCATCTGGGGTGAAAGGGATTTGTCCTATTTTCAGGGTGGGTTTTTTGGCAAAAATGCATTCTAAAATTTGATCTACATTACAGCCACTACGGTGGGTGTTAAACCACTCAGTTTGACATTAATGAGATTTGAGGACACTTTTCAATCAGAATGAATTCCCAGTGTCCTATCAGGTGTCATTTACCTTTAAGATGTAGTTGGGAGTAACAGGATAGTGGGTTTTTTTGTTAAAGAACAAAAAATGCTGTGCTTTAAGATGTTTTCTATACTGCAGTACATAAACAGTGACGTAACATTTCATTCACAGCTAAAGATAAGTTTAATCTGGCAAGAGATGAAAACATCTAATGAAAATAAATACAATTTCACAGTCAAAAGCTGGAATAAATATTTAGATCACAAGTTTTCAATAACTGGGTTTTGATTATAGCAGTACGATTATTTGCTAATTTAACAACTATATTAACACTATACCCAGTAATTAAAACCATTCTTAGACGTGATATTTCTCATTCAATAGCATCTTAATAAAAATTCCAGAAACCTCAGCTTTATAAATTCAAATACATCCCAACTGCGCTCTAAGATTATAAACCAATTGTTTTGAGCAACACATTGATCACCTCATCACAAACAAGTCAGAAATGCTACATTATATCTGTCATGAAACTAACACAGTTTTTAATCAAGATTTTCTTCTCTTGACTGTCTGTTGACACATATGTGAGTTCCATAGCTATATGTTGCTGTATACCTTTGCTGTTGAGTCACCCCCACCTTGAAAAACCTCTGTGGCATCTTCTGAAAGTTAAGACCCAGGCAGACCTTAACTCTTTTAGGGTGAAAATTACTACTTTTCTTAAAAAAATAAACATACAGCCACACAGAAGAACAGCCATCAAATGAAAACAAAAAAACAACCCCAAAACCACAAAAAAAAAACCCTCTAGGTTCCAGACTTTAGTCAGCTCTACTTTCCCCTCTCCCTCTCAAAAAACTGAGGCAACTAAAGCGTATCTTAACTCCATGCAACTCCAGTTTTCCAGGGGTTCCCAACACCACCCCTTAGGATCACAGCATCACCTGGGCTGGAGGGAAGCTCACAAGGTCTGTCTCACCTTCTGTTCACAGCTGGCTCAGCCGTGACCTCAGACCAACTCATCCAGGGCTTTATCCACTCCATCTTGAAAAGTCCCAAGAACAGAGACTGCACAGCTTCCCTGGGTGACCTGATCCATTGCCCAACTGTCCTCAGGGTGAGAAAGTGTTTCCTTAAACCCAGCTGGAACTTCTAAATTCAACCTCTGCCCCAAGTCTCTCATTCCTCCTGCTATGCACCACCACAAATACCCACAGCAGGTGCTGGGGGTTCTGCTGTTGGGTCTCCCCAAAGCCATCAATTCCCCAGGCTGGAGAAGTCCCAGTTCCTCAGCTTCTCCTCACAGAGGAGTATTCCAGCCCTGAGCAACCTGGTCCACCGAGCTTGCTCTGGTTTGTCCATGTCTGCCTTGTACTTGGAGGCAAGGAGGCCTACACAGACAGATGAATAAAGGGCAATAATCACTTCCCTCCCTTTTCCTGGCCATGCTCCCATTAACACAGCCCAGAATGCTGCTGAATTCTTCACTGCTAAAGTACTCTGCAGGCCCATGGCTCCATTTCTTCCTCACTAAAGCATCCCTAAAACAGGCTGGAATAACTTATATAATAAATTGCAAAAGATGAAACAGAACCTTTGCCTCCTAAAAAAAAACCAAAAGGGGATGTTTCAGCTATTCAGATACCTTTAAATTATCTACCACCTCCTATGGATAAGATCCCAGTAGGTGTAAGTTACACAAGTGCCTCTCTCCTTCTCCAGAGGGCTCTTGGCAAGGAAGTACCCTTAAAGTGCAGCCAGGAGTAGGGATTGAGAGTATAAACCCAGTTACAAAAAATACACTGTTGCAACAGCAGAGGATATCCTGAAATCTTCCAGGATCAGAGATAAAGAGTTGAATTACTAAACAATGTTAAAGTACTTGCACACTGTCATGTTTGACCTTATTACCTTTTCAGTAAAAAAAACCCACCACACTACCAAGAAAAGCATTGTTTAGAAGCATTTCTTGCAGTTAAGTTTTCTCCTCCTCACAGGACACTACCTATTGGTCTATTTTTGGAGGCATATGTTTCCACCAACAGGTCTGGATGTGGGGTAAGTTCCTGTGACCACAAGAATTTGAAAGTAACCATGTGCCAGAGATCACTCCTGCTGGCATGTAAGAAGGGAAGTGATTGTGCCTCTGCACTTGGCGCTGTCGAGGCCACACCTTGAATGAATCCTGTGTTCAGTTTTAGACCACTCAGTACAAGAAACACATTGAGTTGCTGGAGCGTATCCAGAGGAGGGCAATGAAGCTGGTGAAGGGATGGTGACACCATCACTTCCCTGGGCAGCCTGCTCCAATGTTTCACCACTCTTTCAGTAAAGATTTTCTTTCCTAATATCCAATTTAAACATCCCCATCTTCTCATCCTATTGCCTCTCACTTGGGAGAAAACATCAACACCCACCTCGCCACAATCTTGTTGCAGACAGTTGTAGAGAGCCATAAAGTCTCCCCTCAGCCTCCTCTTCTCCAGGCTGAACAACCCCAGGTCCCTCAGCTGCTCCTCATGAGACTGGTGATCCAGCCCTGTTGCCCTTCTGTGGACGCTCTCCAGCCCCTCAATGTCCTTCTTGTACTGAGGGGCCCAAACTGACCCCAGGATTCAAGGTGTGGCCTCACAAGCACTGACTACAGGGGTGATGACCACTTCGCTGCTCCTGCTGGCCACACCATTTATGCTACAAGCCAGGATGTCACTGGCCTTCTTGGCCAGTCACTTCCACTCAGCTGTCAACCAACACTCCCGGGTCCTTTTCCACTGGGCAGTTTTCCAGCCTCTCTTCCACAAACCTGTAGGATTGCACGGGGTTGTTGTGACCAAAGTGCAGGACCCACAGCACTTGGCCTTGTTAAACCTCACACAACTGACCTCAGCCCATCGATCCAGCCCAGCCAGACCCCTCTGCAGAGCCTTCCTACCCCTGAGCAGATCAACACTCCCACCTAATTTGGTGTCATCTGCAAACTTACAGAGGGAGCACTCAATCCCCTCCTCCAATCTCCTTATCACACCCCTTCAACTTATTTAAACAGCAAGTCAGTCCAGTGTGACTTTTCTAGTTCAGCTAGTTTTTAAATAAATACTTTTGCTGAGTAGCTCTCAGTTTTGAGGTGGTTGCCTCTGGAGATATAAGGGCTCCAGATGACCACAACTGGTCTCCTCCTCAACAGCCTACCAAGAGCACATCATAGCCTCTCCAGACTGCAGTGAGCTTTGCTACAGCTTCTCCCAGAGACCTTACAGAACACAGCTGAGATACCTAAACCAGCAGTTTGGGCTCTAGGAAAAGTCCTGGCTAAGAAATACAACCAATCCAGCAGAACAGGGAGCAACAATAGCAGCTCTTTCAGTACTGGCAACTGAACTCCCCAACTTTGATCTCTTTAATCCAACACACAGAAATCATGCTCCTTCTTCAGATACAGCAATGCCTCTACCCAAACTGACACTGTCTGACCATCTCACACATAACCACCTATTCTTGCTGGTTTTCTGCTCCTTCATTTAATATGTGGGGAGGGCTGGTTTGAGAAACTAAACCAGTCAAACTTATCTAGTGCTCTCACAGCTGGTTTAGCTCCCTGAAGCAGCTCACCTTAGGGTCACTGGAGTGCAAGCACAAAAGATCACTGATCTGAGGACAGGAGGAGGTGGAGGCAGCAGCAGACTTGGATTAACCTGTCATGCAGCTGTAGCCCCAATTCAGGACAGATAGGAATGTTGATAGCGTGGCAGCACTCCAAACAGCCTTCACAGTGACACACAGTTGAAGATTAGCAGGCTGCCTATAAATATTCTTACAGAACCAAGGCTACAATATGTAGCAGATTATTATTTAGGCAACCAAAAGGCTTGAGATGTTGCTCATGAACTACAGAACACAGTACATTTTCCTATTGCTTGCAAGGTAAAACAACACAGTTGCCTTCATCAAAACACAGGTAGAAGCCAGCAGCCAGGAACACCTCATGGCAAACATTCCCAGGTTGTCACTCATTAACTTGGCAAGGCACATGCAGAGCTGGAGTGAGAGACAAGATGCACACGTGCACGAGACGGCACATGCGCAAGAGCACTGCACTTCATGAGAAAAAGCGTACTGACCAAACAATTGCTCAAGGTCAGGCAGACAACAAAAAATAAAGTGTGGTTAAACAAAGTCAAAAGAGCACAGCAGCTGTGTCAGAGCTGACCTGGGTCAATCCAGAGCTCTGCCACTGCCCAGGGGCAGCAGCACTCTCCCCTTCACTGCCAGGTTCACATACTGCAGTGTGATCAGCTGTATCTGCTGGCTGATCCAACTGAAAACCAGCCCTGGCAATAAAAATTAATAAAACAGACTGAATGCCTACTCAAAAGCTTATCCAACACACTTCATGCCTTTATCACCACTAGAATTAACACAAAGTACTGTTATAGTCAACCATTCTTGCTCTGTCTTTTAACAAAAATGCATCCTACAGAATTCTTTCAAGTCCCAAATTTCCCACTAAACAGCACCAAACCTGAGACCTTTTAGCTAACTGAAATCTTAAGAGGTGGTGCAAAGATGTGGTGCTTTTGAGAAGGATTAGCCACAAAGGGTAAGTCTTCATGTATGAATATTCTAATTTAAGCTTTGATGTTAGATTTTGTTGCACTGCAGCTATCCTGGCAGAACGTTACTATCAGTGAAATTACCCAAGACACAATGCTAAAACGATTTTCTTTTCATTTTGTGAAGGTTTTTGTTTGTTTAGTTGGGGTTTTTTTGGATTGCTTAAACCAAGCAAATTTTCATTCAAACATCCAGAAAAATCAGCTGGTTTTTTTACTTGCAAACTCTCCCATCACATAGTGTAAGTAAAGACTCACAAATCTAATCCAAAGAACACATTAAAGGTGAAAGTATCATTAAAAGTGATAATATTTGCACAGTTTCCTATTAATGCTTGCATTGTTTTATATTGATTAAGCACTAAAAGGGAAGACTACTCATCAATGATGGATAAGTATTGAGTTTTCACCACCACTCTAGCTGCTTTTAGTTGCCTATTTGCTGGATCCCTGTCCCCGCTTTTGTGGTTTTGTATGAGTTTAAAAATAAGGTTTATGTCTGTTTTCCCTCCTCCAAATACTTCACTAAGAAATATCTTCTTCCTATCTCTTTTCCCCTCAAAGCAGATTTTGTGACCAACAAAAACACTGAGATACTCAAAATTATGTTCCTCCCCACCCTGTGGAATTCAACTTCTTTACTATGTCCTCCAAATTCCTTAAATCAACACCTGTTCAAAACAATCTATTGGAGGAGCTCAAGAGAAACACGTGCTCCCAGTAAATCTTCATTTTTCATCCCTGTGCAACCTGTCTCCTGCTGCCTGTTCAGCTGCAGCTTTGTGGCACATGCAGCTACTGCTATGAGAAGATGCAGGAACACTGCCTCATCACCAAAGCAGAGAAAGATGTACCCATTTCTCTTTCAGCTATACAAGTTCTAGAGTTCACTTATTGCAGCAGCAACACCATAACTTGCAGACATATTTTTAAATTGGCAGTGTAGCTGCCAAAAAGTGCTCTATCCCTAAAGAAAGTTAATATTTGGTGTCCTTTCTCAAGGCAAGGATTACCTTCACATTGTATTTTTTACAACTGATCTGCTGAGGTTGGAAAAAGAGGTCTGTATTGGCCAATGCTTGAGAAGAGTTACTGCAGGAGAAAGATGCTCCAAAGACAGCTGCTTCATAGCCTTCAGAGCTACAAGTGTTCTTGCAGTATGAGGGAACCAAAGCACTGATCTGAAAGAAGCTCAGCTGGAAAACTACCAAGGCAAAAATCACACACAAAAAAGGAAATTCTTGAGAACTCCAGGACTGGGGAACCACAAAACCTCTCTCAGCCCTTCCCTGCCCCTCCACAAGAACAACAGCTTTCAAAGCCTGACCTCAGGCCGGCCCAGCCAATGCCATATTTCAACAGTGTGAACTAAAAACCTGGTGGGGAGAGGAAAGAGAACTTCCCAAAATAGTTCATTTGCTTTTTAATTCAAGGCCCCAAAAGTTAGAGGAATTTCACCATATATACACACACAGAGAAAACATTCCCTAAATGATATCAATACACAGACCCACTAATGGAGGTGAAATAGGGAAATCTTTATTCTCTAACACAAAAAGAGGAAATAAGAATATAAAAAATTAGTTCTAAACAGAACTTAAAACACAGCATCCCCTTGGGAAGAATATCAATGATGATTTTATAGAACTAACTCAAAAACTCAAGGGAAGGAGCCATCAAGAAGGTGATAAAGGGCATACCTAAAACATGGGAACTCTTCCTCCACCTCTTAAAAGATAAAAAGAACATTTCAGCTGCAATATGGGAACTGTCTAATGCATTAACTTGAGCTGCATTTCACAAAGGATTTCCAGAAATGAGTCTGAGGTCAAAATTTTGTCTACAAAGGAAATTAGAAGGAAATCGTAGGAGATAAAACACAGCTTTGGGTTCTGGCGGTCATCCAGCTTTGTTCATTTTATTCTAATATTTCAAAAAGTATGAAGAAAAAAGTGCCTTTGGGGACTGCCACAGCCATCACTTCAGCCAGGGCTGTATCCAGCACACACTACATTTACTAACTAACCAGACCTCTTCACTCCCACAACATGAACTGCATTTCAGGCTAATTCTAGTCTTCTGTTACATTTTTCATGTTAAATGGATTGATCCAATACTGAAGAGGAAATAAAACTTTTCAAATAGAAGGGCAACTCTCGGGAAACATTTTGGATTAATTGATTTCACTACATACACTTCTTCCAGTATAGGCTATCCAATTTGTTTCTGGTTACAGAGTACAAGAGAACCTTGTAGCACCTCTGCAGTAAATAAAGTATGTATCACCCAGGCAATAAAGACTCCATTCTAAGAGTATGCTCAGTGCTGCAAGTCTTGCCTAATTAAGGGAAGGCTGGCCAGTGCTGGCCAAGGCATCACCAGAAAACCTTTCCCACCACTCTCCTTCATGTAATCATATATACCTCAGGTTCCCCTTTCATTGTGTTACATCAAACACGTCAAGACTGCGTCCAAACCTGTGGTTTCTAAAGAAAGCCTACACTAGGAAAACAATCTGAAATATATTTCTTCTTTTCAGGTTTGTTTTAAAAGCATCTGTGCAGTTATGTGTCAGGGGCAAGGCAAACAGCTCAAGATCCAAATCCAATAAGAGCTGAATTCAACCATAACTGAGTTAGCAAAGTGCCCCTCATTTCAAGGATATTTTCTTCACTTTGTATGTAGACAACAGAATTGCCCTAAACCCCATTTCAACAGACCTGAGGCACCATTGGCAGCTGTCATTTTAACAGTGTCTTCCATCTTCTACAACCAGTTGGCTCCAGCCAACAGCAATTTTAATCACTATTCACCAACAGGAGCCACAAGAACTAACAGTGCTACTCAGACAACTTTCTTCAGAGGTGCAACTGAATGAATTAGCTTTGCCTCTTACCAGGACAAAGTTAGAGCTATCAACACAAAGCTCACACTAATTAAACAAATTCTTACTGTTTGCTTTTACCATGAGTGTAACAAACCACAAGAGACAGGTATTCTGTTTTTATCAGTCTCATTCACCCAAAAGAGCACTTTAAGAGATTCTTTGTGTGTCTATTCACCAGTTAACTAACCAGTGCACACAGGAGATCCACGGCTTCTAGGACCAGTTCCTGGTGTCCAATCCGTGAGATACCCAAGTCTTCAAGGTCCTGGTGAGAGATCTGTAATAGCTGTTCACCATTTATCTTCTCCCGTTCAAACTTATGGACATACTGCTGCAGGCAATCATCCAGGCCTACCAAAACACAAGAGAGAAGGGGATGAGATCACAAAACAACTTTTTTTCCACTCCTCCCCACAAAATAAAAAATACCATACTCACAAAAAATAAAAACAAACCCCACCAGAGGAACCAATTACAAGTTCCTATAATATATAATGGCAAATTACAAAAGAAACTCAATTTCTTTTCAAAATTCTTTCCATTTTCTTTCACAAAAGAAAAGTGCAATTGAAGTTTTACCACAGAAAGCACAGAAATGGAATATGCATGGTCTGTGGATCTTTGGGTGACTCAAAGCAGAATCCACCTTGTGGATCAAGCACAGCAGGTAAGACTGTCCCTTTGGTGTTTGCATAGGCAAAGCTATCAGAGGGCATGCATAGATTCAGCTATCAGGGCAACCCAAAACCCTGAAGAGCAACAAAAGCAACAACAAAAAAATGTAATAACTGACCAAAAAGATGATAAATGCAACAAGGCAAGGCAAAAACCAAAGGTGTTGCCCAAAGTCTAGTTAAACAAGCAAATAAAAGCACAAAAACCTGCAGTTCCCCATCCACTTTTATGTAGAAGGGCTGAATGAGGAGAGGAGGAAGAGGAATGAATGAGGAAAATGGAACAATCAAAGGCAACACAATCAAAACTGTGTTTGGCTCAAGTCTCATTATTTCCTGAACCAGCCATTCCTTCCCTGGAACACATCAGTAAGAATTCTAAATCACTTCTGTATCTATGAAATAGTTCTAAACCAGTTTATTTTGACCCAGCAATATTCCCAAAATCCTCACTTCAAATTGTGATTCTACGATCGTGCTTTTTACAGAACCCTTTCCCCCGTCATTAGAGAAAGGATTTCTGGTTTTCAGTTTGTTTAATTTAACTAAACTTCATGTGTTAATCCTGTTTACTTGTGTATTCTGCTCATTTCCTCTGTTCTTTAAGATCCTGTATGCAGCACAATCTGGGCAAAACATTTGGAAAGACGTGCTACTTTAAAGATGATGCAGCACTCCTGGTGCCCTATTCCACTTCAATACGTTAATCAGAGCAAAAAGAACAGATCTAATTAGATCTGTTTTGCAGAAATACATCATGTTCACTGGAAGTAGCTGACAGGATAAAAATTTTGGATTACATATTTGATATTTACTTTGTAGCATCCACAATAGGTACATTGTTTGGCCACTCAGTCTTAAAAAATTGAGCCGTTGGCTGTATAAAGGATGTTTATCCACTAAGTGGGCTCAAAAGGAAGCCATTGAGATGGACAGGATGCCAAATGCTGCAGATGAGAAACACAAACAGCATCCTGAACTGCAAGGAAAGGAGAGCCAGCAGCCCAGCACTCAGTTCCACTCATGGAGCCACAGTAGCAGCCTTGAAAATAAGCACTGCCAGCACACACTACTGCCAAGAAAACATTCGAGACAAATCACAAGAGGGGTTTCTAGGAGTCACATGAAACATTCAATCCATAACAGCAGCACAAGCAGTCACTGCTGCCTTGCAGTGCCTGGTTACAGCAGATCTGTAGATTAGATTCTCACCACACATCACTTGTCTTTACAATGCTCGCTCATAAATTAATAAGGATAGACACCCTGGCACTTAACAGTCACCCTTTGCATGACTGGGGCAAGCTTAATTATTGTAGTACATCAAAATCTGGCTGAACAAGCTCGTCTCCTCCACGTGCAGAGCTACTAGTGTGCACAGCTTGACTTTTAAGCATGATTATGAATGAGAAAACCCGCATGCAAGATGAGCAGAGTCTCCCAGGGCTACAGTTGTTTGGGGTGCACTCTTGTTACTTCCCATCTGTCTTGGCAAAGCCACATAAATTTTGAAAATTGAGCCCAGTGTTCTCTTTCCCACAGGCACCAAATTCTCCCTTAGGCTATACAAACTCTTTTCCCAGGAAAAAATAATAAAAAGATCTGGCCTTCATTGTTTAACAATTTATTTTTTCAAAACAAATTCTCAACCGAGGCTGACATACAGCGCGCATACTTGGCATTCCCAATTCTTAATGCTATCTTGAAGATCACTGTTTCCCATCATTTGCCACTGTAAGCCCATAGTTTCCCTTGCAAACTGCACAAGCACACAGACTAAACCACTTTATTCAAGCATGTAAAGTTTTAGTTTTTAAAGTTTCATGGATGCAGTGCTGCTTTTGCCTGCTATCCTTTCTGTATGTTGGCTCAACCTTCTAGATCCTCACTCTGTGCTAAAACACAACACTCAAATATATTTCTTCAGATACAACTACAGCTTTCAGCTTGCCTGTGTTATTTTTAAATTCATGCCTGCCTGTCCTTGAAGGTCTTTTAGCTACCTCTGAAGTATTTTTTTTTTAAATGAGTTCTTAAAAACCAATATTTCTACAATCACACAATAAGACTATATTTCCCAAATTACAAAATCACACAGATGTTAACTCAAAGCACTCAAGTGGCACAGTCTCTCAGCTAGAAATGTAAGATTAAGTGACCAAAAGTACACAAAGCAGTCAGTGAAGACAGACCCACACACTCATGTTAAGATGAGCTTACTAATATTAGTGTTATTATTTCTACTAAGTAGCATATGGGAAAATCTTAAACATGTTAACTGCTGTTGCAACCACGTTTACAGCCTATTGTTTAATTTTCCATCACATGAATGAAATGTTTAAACATCTTATGCAAACCAAAAAAATCCTGTTTCTCCAGGACAGAAAGGAAAAAGGAGAAAAAAGGACTCATAAATCAGTTCAAGAAAATAAACTAAATATTTAAGTAAAGTTTAAAAAGTCAGCATTCAAATGCCATTTGTAATCTAAATGAACTGCTTATTTTTTCCTTCTTAGAAACATCTCAGTTCTTTCCATGTGTTTTCTCTGAATTTCAGAGCCTCACATAGACTTGGTATTGCCCACTTATAAAGTCTGGATATTTCTCAGAAACTGACATAAATTAAAAAGAAGTAAAAACCAGTTAACATTACTCAAAAACACTTTCTTACACGCTAGGTCATTTTCAACAGTGCAATATTAGGTTCATGCAAGAAAAATGATTTCTCTATTTCCAAAATAATAAAATTAAGACTGTCATTAGAAAAAAGATATCTTTATCTCCTCTACCCACTGTAGAACCCTTTTGAAATCTACTCTATTTTATGCTCAAAGCGTGCTCAAATAGCATTTGTCTCAATTGCACGTGAGAAATCTTTGTTATTCCTTGCACATACATCAAAACCCACACAAAAGAACATCATTCCCGCTTGTTACAGAATGAGGGAAAACAGAAATAGAAGGAGCAGTTACAGAATGTTATCCAAATTTTACAACAATAGCAGAAACGATGGGGGGGAGGTGGGGGAAGACAGCTTAGTCTAGTTTGTGTTATTTGTATCATGAAAACCTCAGGAACTGCAGTGTAAGTTGAAAAAACCTCCCACATTTTGGCAGCTGCAGTGATGTGCAATAGATCCCAAGAACTGTCTAGACTTTTCTGTCTAAAATAACCTTCCACCACCACCACGCAAAGCACCCCAGAAGACATTCAATACCTTACATTCATGCAAAAACACTGGGATAGGGCTTACGCTTACAGATTTCACTGATACCAATCTCATCTGTTTCCAAGAGTAAGAAAGTTACTTTGAATAAGAATTGAGGTAAAAAAAACAACCTTGAGGGTGTTAAGGGCAAGGCTTGGGTCTAAGCCATAACTATCAGTTTACTATTCAGAGAATTAACATTTGCACTGTTAGAAAATGTCAGCAATGACATATCTGGCTCCCAAAGTACTAGAGAGATGTGTTTTAGAAGCAGAGTCATTAAGTAGTTTCATGCTTTCTCCTCAGTTTCTGTGCTGGACATTACTAAGTCATCTACCCACCATAAAGCAATAAAACCAGTTAACCAATGTATTACAGGTACAAAGGCAGCTGATTCATTATCTCTTCTTTCCTCCCACCATGCCACTATTCCTCCCTCTTGTCTTGTGAGAGTCTCTGTACTCTGATGTGGAGGGTGGGGAGAGCAGGGAAGGGGGAGACAGGTGATGGGGATAATTTTCTGTTAGTTCCAGAACTTGAACAGATTCACAGGACAGCTCATAAAATCCCAAAGCTGACAAAGGAAAGCAGGAGGAGCACAAGCCACTTGAATAGAGTAAGAACTCTGGAGTACAAGACCTTTTCCTTCACATAGCACCACCAAGGGCACCACTGGTTATGTAGCCTGGTAATTATAAACATGTCCTCAATTTTCTCCATTGGGTGACCAGTTAAACTGGCAGCACGTGGTGTCTCAGCATAGCACAAAGGTTCAGCAACAACCCTCAGCCCATTAAGGGGCACCTTTGGACAGCTGGCTAGGTGTGACTTGCAAAAGTCTTTTTTGCCTCATCACCTTGAAAAACACACATTCAAATGTTTTGGGAATCTGACCTTCCTGTCTAAGAAAGTTACTTCCATGCTGGTCTCCCCTTCAGAGACTATTAATTTGCCATTTCTAGTCTCCAAAGACTCCTTGTAGGCACCAACTTCAATACATCCTCCCAAGCTTTGAAAGATCACCGGTTCTAGAAGAATCATTGACATACCCCACGGCACATGCCTTTATACTACCACTTTATACTACTAAATGATATTCCACATCATTTTATAATTGTTATTGTGCTAGCTTCCTCCATTTCCTCCATCTACTTCCAGGACCATAGAAATTAATAACAGAAAAAGCAGGAGGGAACCAAGGCAGCAAAGGAATGTTAGAAAGAGAAAAGAGCTACTTTATAAGCAGATCAAACAGCAACTCAGAAGACACATGAAAGCGAGGAAAAAGAGTCTGCAAGACAGCTCAATAGGACAAGTACAAGGTAAAGAGGAACAAATTGAAAAATTCAAGGAGAAAGAAAACAAACACAGTTGTCTTTAATATTAGGTTGTTCAACGCAGTGCAAAGGTTGTTACACTACCACCACAGATGCCATTCTCCTGCAATATTACAGGGAGAGCCAGGGATGACTTTAACAAAGGAATTCAATGTCCTTTAAAAGGATGATAGAAAAATATATATCTAGAGCAGTCAGTAAAAACTGGAATTAGTAATAACCTGAGCCCTCGTAAGGAATTACTTTCTAGGATCTACATGCCTAATTGTTTTAACATTTATCATTGTTTAAGTTTTCCAAATATAAGTTCAGTCATCAGTTGGTTAGAGGGGCCAGAAGCAAGCTCAAAGGCCTTAGTTTGCCAAGAAAAAAAGAGGTTCAAGAGATTTTTGAATTACTGTCCCATGAACAAAGATAAAAACCTTCTTGTTCAGTTTTTTAATCCATTTCACAATCACTAATAACACTGCCACCATCTGCAGAATCAATCACCTGAAAAAAACCCCGAGTTGAAGAGCGAGAGT
The DNA here is from genome assembly GCA_033558185.1 of Dromococcyx pavoninus. Taxonomy (NCBI): domain Eukaryota; kingdom Metazoa; phylum Chordata; class Aves; order Cuculiformes; family Neomorphidae; genus Dromococcyx; species Dromococcyx pavoninus. The sequence goes on from JAUMJL010000161.1 coordinate 1,302,063, forward strand.
TGTTTATAACTAGAATCACAAAATGCCTCCTGCAAACCACCTTCTTTATAAAATGAATTTTCCTCATGTAATCAACTGTAAGCAACTCTTCCACGTTTCTTTTTAATCATCTGCATCCTAACCAAGTAGGCCTGTTGCCTGACCAGGTGTTGGGTCTAGCGTTGCTGAGGATTGGCACTGCCTAGAACAGCCAGAATGATCCAGAAGTTTCTTGTCTGACCCCCAGCTGCATAGGTGGATAGAGAACCAGACAAATCCCTGGCCTCTGCCTACCAGCTGGGATGTAAAGGGCAGCTCTCTCATAACAGTCACTGCAGGACAGAGTTTTCAACTTTGGTAATGAATGCTTTACTGCCCCCTCTGTGATCCCCCTCTGACTGACAGCTGCACAGAAAGCCTTTTGCCACACGTTCCTATTTCCAGTATTCCAACTAACATATTTAGCCTGGAAAAACAGCCTACACAGACATGCGTTCACTCTACCTCAAAATAAATCCTTTCATTCCATTCAAATCCATCCACAAATCCCTTAGATTATTTTGAACGCAAAACTGAAAGGTTTGCCTTGTAACATAAGAAGCAGTTGGGTAAATTTGGGTTGTAAACCATTCTGATCATAAGGGCTATGGAGTCTCAGCTCAACAGGTCTCCGTTGTGCTGTGCTCTTTACCAGTCCTCCCTACAAAACCATCGACTGTGACCATCCCAGCAGTCCTCATTATCATATTTGAGGACAACTATAAGCTTCAGTGCTTCACAGGGCAAATCAAGAAGTATATTAAGGAAGAGTCAAAATAACTTTTGCCCACACACTGGCTGAATCACTCCAAGAACTACAGCAGGTTTGGAAAGCAAGACCTCTCTCTACAAACACCAGTATAATCCACTCAAAATATTTTCAGGGAACTAAGCAGACATGGATAAGAGTGAGGCCTTTAAAGCAGAAAAGGAGGGAGTTGAAGGATACACTAAAGGCCTATAAAAGCAGAAGCAGCAGAGAAAAACAGAAAGATAACTGATTATGCATTGTCTCTTCCAACACACTCTGGCTTTACTGGCTCTCCCCAATTCCTGTAACAGGTCCAAATAAGCAATAAAGAGTGATTCTTCACACAGCAATATGCAGCGAACGACCAACATTTACGTGGGTTTGGGGGAAGTAAACTGGTTCGTGAAAGAAATTAACACAAAAGTCACGTTCGACTACAAAAGACTCAAACAGAATAGTTTGAGTTCAAGTTGAAAGCTTGGAGAGTCCTACAGCAGGGAACACAATCTGCTGTCATCCATGCTATCCTCCTTAGCATATCCCTTTTCAGTAAACATTGAAGATGGGACAAAGCTGAATGACACAGGACATCCACAGCTGTGCCATATACAGCACCAAATGGAGATGACAGCTTCTTTTGAATTACCTTAACCCTAACACCGAAGGAAGTAGCTTTGAATAATGAAAACAGTGGTGTTCATATGTATTTAGCATCATAAGATCTTCATTAAAATGCAAAAACTCTATAGAGAGAAATAAAAGGGGGAGAAGGCTAAACACATAATATCAATTATGATATCAGTTTAACCCAGAGACAGAACTAAGGCTTTTCCAGACTGGTAAACACACACACAGCAAAAACAGATGCTGGTAATACTAGGAAATAGATTACACTAAATCACACAGCTGCTCTTAAGGGTTGTAATCCAGTTTGAGACATTAACAGTGAGTGAGGAAACTGAACAGTGCATTCATTTAGAAATTGTACCTTCAGCTGACAAAGTCTTAACTTGCATCAGGACTGCAAAACCCCATTTGACATCACCGAATGGTAGCATACAATAAACTGAGATAGAAGAAATTCTATAACAAATGAAAAGTTAATGGTATTTAATTCCAAAAGCATTTCAGCTAAAACTCAAAATGGAGTTCTCTTTCCTTTAAATAGATCTTTTACTGTGAAGTAATGAAAAAAAATGGGTTGGAGGAGGAGAAACCTATTTCCACTATTTCCCATAGGGGGGTTTCTTACTGTGATATAGCTTTAAGGCTTCAAATTAAAGGTAAAATTAAGATGCAATGCTACAGAAATTGAAAAGTGAATTGTAATGGCATGCCACGTTTCTAAAAAGAATAGGACACAACAAAATGAAATATAAGTTTCATCAGAAAAATCTCTTTATGAAGGAGATAAACATGAAGACAGGACAATCATACTTTACTACACTGTGAAACATCTGTATGCCACAACCAAACAGAGACAGAAATTAAAGCCTCTTTCAATTTGACAGGGCATTCTCTCTAGTCATGAAAATTAGAGTATACCAAGAAACAGCAACAAAAAATTGTATTACATGCCCACTGATTAGAAGGCAGGTGGGTCAGAATAGACTCAATAACATCACACACTCCCCTGAGAACACAATTGACTCCACCTTTGAACATTAGGCCATAAAGTATCATTTGGCTTCTAGCATTGAAATTTTGACTCATCTGGAAGAAAGAAGGAAGAGAGACCCTTGTTCAGGGCTTACCACTCAGACCCAGGCAGCCAGACCCTGCAATGCTGCCTCAAATACTCATCTATAGGAAATGAGTTTCCAAGAAGGAAGGATAAGAACTACAAACAAGGGCTCATATTCAAGACCTCAAACACCTGGCAGCACCATGATATCTTGCTGTCAGCATTTCAGTTGTACCTCTTTGCTAATCCCAGCTACCACCAGAACAGGACTGCTGACCCGAGAAAGATGAAGGATGAAAAAAACCCAAGAAATACTGATGCATACAGATCATTTTTTCCTGCTGACTTTGGTGTACATTCTCTGTCTGCATCAAGGATTAAGTTCCATGTGGTGAAGCAGCTTCAAACGACACACTCATGATTTGGTTTTCTCTTAAGAATCAACTACACCACTCGCTGACACTTGGCAAAAGCAATCTTTCCCTGCTATAACAGATTTTGTTTGGCAAACTAAAGAAATGAGATGGAAGCAGAGCATATGCATTTGTTCTCTGCAGAGAGACCTGGCACTCCAAGTTTCAACAAAACGTGACGAAAGCCAACATTCAGCAAATGCATGCAAAAGACATCAAAACAGAGAACACACCTGCTCTGGGCACACAGGCCCAAAGAGCTTCCTAGCCAACACCACAAGATATCTCCAGGGACATTGCTGACATCACCCTTCCTGAATTCACAGCAAAAATAAAAAGTATCCTACTTGTGGTAAATGCAACTCAACATAAATAATATACCCTGGGTATATTGCAGTACAAGCAGGGCAACATGAACCAAATAAAAGAGCAGTACGTTGTAGCAGTAATGAGACACTTATTTAGTCAACAGGTGCTACTTGAGCAATAAATAATTATTATAAACTCCAAACTGAAACAAGAAAACATCTTTGCCCAATATACTAATATGTACAAAGGTGTGCCTAGCTGTTTGTTGGCTGAATTTAAACTAGCTGTAATTAAATGGGTTTAGAATGGTTCTCCACTGACACAGAAGCACTTCCAATATGTATGATCCAGATGTTGTTTTTCTTTTTCACCATAAGTTTTTACCATTGATACATAATATCTAGCAATCAGCTTATTTCCCTGACCCACACTCCCCTGAAAAATTATTTTAAACCCTCAGAGTTGGGCACTGCATTCTACAGTAGACTTTATAGGCAGAAAAATGACTTTTTCAACTAGTTTTCAAAATCTTTTGACAGCCATTGCATCCAGTGAACTTATCCTGGTGTTTGTCAGAACTTAATAAAATCATTTTGCTGTTAAGATATGACAGACAATGTCAGCAAACAGAGCTTTCAGCATGGTAAAAGAATAATCACCCAACACGACTTTAGAGTCACTTGTATACATTAGGGGAGGGAAGAAATACAACTAGAGGGCTGTGGTAAGTGATAGATGCAACAGGACTTAAAAGGTTTAAAACCCACTGCCAGTTCCTTCCTAAGAAATTCTCTCTGTCTTTTTGTTGCTTGCAACTGATGTCCATGACTAATCAAAAGGTGTTGCTTAAATAGGGCATCAGCAGAAGTTACTTTATTACACCAACATTGAGTGTCTTCATTAATTCCATTCAGGCAATGAGTGGAGAACTGTTTCACGTACATCAGGACAAATTAATGCACCCTAGAGGCTATTAGTGACATAAACCATCATCCTCACACACCGTGTCAAAACTGACAATGACATCTTCAAACCTTAAACATTGGGATTCTGTTCCACCCTGGGCTTAAAAATCTCATTCCTCTGGGTTGCTCAGAAGTTGCTTCCCAGCGTACACGGGCTCAAAGAACCACTAAAGGATGCAAAAGCAAGTGGTAAAATCAAAAGTAAGAAGTAGATAAAATCAGATGATTCCAGTATTCTGGTTTCTCACCCCACTAAGGCTTTTTCTTCTTATTAAGTATACTTCAAGACATGCTGGCCAATACTTTCTACATTATACTCAAACAGGAATTTGCAACTTCTGTAGTAGAGGTAGGTCTGGTTTTCTCTCACTGAAAAATTAACTTCATTCTATTGATGTAAATAACAGCTTTGCAACAAAAATTAATTGTTGCAAAACAGGCACAGTAGAGCTTTGGTAGGAACAAAAGCAGAGTGGTATCTGGCCACTGAAAGCCACAGCTGAGATCTTTGTCCCTCTCTCCATCCGGTGCTACACTTTATAGGGAATCAAACTCACTACACCATATGCCCTCTCCTGTACAGAGCTTATGGGGTGACTACCTCAGAAACAAACCACACGTGTGCATACCACAGCATTTGTCTCTTCTGCAGCTAGGTGGCAACAACAACTGAGGTAGGACACCAACTGACGTTTCATCTTCAGTCTGGTCCAGCTCCTCTTAAGGCTGACTCACTCCTTCAGTAAGGAGGCCACACACAGGCAGCCAACACGACCTCAGAACATTCACTTCTTTGGATCCCAGATGGCACAGACAGATGTATAGTTTGCTACTGCCAACTCAATTCCACCCAAAACTGAGGTAAAACTCCCCCTGCACCACCAGAGATTGATTTTTACCAGCTGCTTAACACCAACATCTCGACAGAACGCAAGCTGTGCAGATGCCGGTGCCTCAACCACTGCAACAGGACCCTCATAAGCCCAACATCAGCAGCAGCTTCAGCTACTGTGAAGTGCTGTAAACTGGGGAAATGTAGGAGGACACAACCTGGTCTGCCAACTTTGCTGTGGGATTACTGCAGAGGATGAAGGCAAAAAGCTGAAGGGAGACAGGGGATAAACAGGAGACAGTGGCACAATCATGCCCAGCAGAGCTGATCCATCAGAAACCTGACCTGTACCTTCTGAGACTCCCCCATACTGGACCAGCAGCACATCCCACTCAGTTTTATGTCCTCACTCATTAACAGCTCCAAACAGAAGCCCAAAAGAAATCTTATTTCTGCTACTAACAGATACAGACGTTTTCACTAAACCAATGCAACCACAGAGAAATACATTTCCCAGAATTTTCCAACCCACACAACCACGCTGAATTTGGGTTTTTTATACCACTATTCTAACACACTCTTTTTACAGGAGAACTTTTCTTCAAAACAAACCTTTAAAACATTGTTTTGCTTACAGAAGTATAATAGCACTGAAGTTAAAATAGTCTTAGTGCTAGCTGTGGATTCATCCAAAGGATTATGGTAACTAGATTTTTTTAATGGAAACAACTTCATTTTATTTTTCTAGTGAAATACATGTTGTAGCTTAAATCATTTCTGCTATGGATTAAGTCCCCAGACGTAAAAACTCCAGAAGCTGTAGAAATTATGGATTAGAACACAGCTGGTAAATCATGTTGTATGGCTGAAGACCACCTTTCTAGTCTCATTCTTCCAATCTCACTCCTCTCTATAACATCTCAGATTCCCTTCTTCCTCACCTGTACCATACTGCCAACCTCTTGCCAGAAAAATCTTAACAAGTCCATAGCAAAAGTTGTGACAAGAGAGTGAACTACATGTGATGAGGGGCTCCACTGGGTGCTCAGGCTGTGGCTGAGCATCTTCTGGGAGACACACCAGAAAAATGCAGCTAACATTCGAGACACCAACTGTATTTACTGCCTAAGTGTTCAAAACTGGCTGTGCTGGGTCACATCAGCGTCCCAAGCTGCTGGTCAGAATAGTCTTCTGGGACCCAGCTGTTCTTACCATCAATCACTTTGTCTAATATTGCTTAAAGTGAAATGTCTCACCTCTTCCTGAGGGTACATCCTTTGGCAGGTTTCACCCCATCCTTCGGAACATCTCCCTGCTCCACCTTTCCAAAACGCAGACATATGAAATTGAACTTCCCAAGAGGCAGATCCTTACCACTGTTCTTTTCTAGCTTACTTAACTTCATTACTACTTTAAAGTAATTCAAAATCAAATTTAAAAACAATTTTAACAATAGCACTAGACATGAGAACGCTCCCGGACAACTTAATGAACTGTTCTCCTTATAAAAGTCTTGTAATTTCAATTATAATGCTAATGAATTCCCAGTAACGAGCAGTTTACATCAGAACCATCACAATATGAAACTTCAAGGTGTCAAAAATTCAAAGCTGTCTGAACAAGGAAGTGTTTCTGCTTCAGAGAGAATTATAATACACAGCCACCTGTATCTCCTCCTGTATCACCTTTTGCCTACTGACACTTCAAAGGAATGTTTCTTCAGTTCATTACTTTCATACATTTAACAATTCTCTTTGTCTGCATGGCATCACTGACTTATGTACAGTGGATTTTTCCCTATAATGAGTTTTTTTCTACACCACTATCCATTCTTTTTAAAAAAGGGAATAATTTTACATTCAAAATCTGGTTTAGCTATTTTTTTATCTTAACTTCTTAAATTAGGGTTAGCTTTCACACCAAACATTAATAATCAAATAAAAAAAGCAAAACCACCATTCCTATGCCTGTCTCACTTAAGCACAGATCAAACAGCTGAAAGGAGAGGAACTGTTAGAGAACAACAGTCCTTCCAAGAGACGAGAAGAGACAGATACCTCCTAAAAGCTGACAAGTCATCCATGCAGAAATCATCTCAACCCACTGGCTGATACACCTTGGAAGGGCCATATCGCTCCCTCATCCCAAAATCTACTACTCCCAACTTCAGTTATATCAAACTTCATATCATGCACATCTACAGGAAGGATTCTCTGAACTGGATTTTTAATAAGGCTAAATAATTAACATTTGTCAAAGTGATAAATCAACCACTCAATAGTCCTATCAATAGAGTATTGAGTGGACAATCTCCCCATAAGGCTTCAAGCTCTGTATTTGTAAAACATATGCAAGAAGTCATGAAAAACACAGAAGTGGTTTGCATTCTTAATCTCTGACACAATCTAGTCCTTGAGGAGCACACTACCTGTGCAGTGTCTGTATGTGTCAGCCTACATGTAATCTTTTACAATCAGGTCCTGATCCTGAATCTGTATTACTTTAAGCACCAGAAATGACCTATAGTTCTGCTGTATTAAGAGCAATGATCAAAATGTCACCTATTAACTTTTGCAACTCTGACAGGTTTGTTTTCCTGCTTCGCATCCAATCCAGATGCTCTTCCTCACTTTTCTTGGTTGCTCTTCTTACAAAATAAGCAAATGAACAAACCCCTCATACTTATTGTATATTTATGTAGATGATTCTGTGCATATCAGTTTCCTGAACTTAGACCCCAAGCACATAATCACAAGGGTCTAGCTATTCAGTTGGACATAAACACGAGATGCCTATTAACAAAAGCACACAGACAATACTCTTCCATGACATGTCCCTAGTCTGGGTTAAGATCACATGCAAGAGAAACTGTAAGAGCAGGGGAGAGAAGAGTGCACTTAAGCCTAATGCAGTAGTTAATCACAAAGAATGAACTTGATCCATAAGTAAAAGAGGTAAAAAACAGGCTAGAAACAAAGGGATACAAATACTGTCCTAAAAAACAGTGGCTACAATCATTCTTGCACCAGTTTTTAAAGCCAATACACTCTCCTCCATTTCCATTTCTAGGGTCACCTAGCCATTCATTTCTTTATCTTCCTCCATTTATTTCTACTCTATTTACCTCTCCAATAGCATTAAGATTTTTCTAAAAAGATTGCATCCTTTCAGTGGCTCAGGTTTTCTGCTCTCCACCACCAGCTATTAGAAGCTTCAGTGTCTTCTGCAAATCAGTACAAAGAGTAGAAATGATGACAAGTCGTAAATGCAACGTTCCATGTGAAACTGAGTGCCTTATGTAGATCCACGACTAACACTATGCTTGAAAAGAATGGGGTACAAAGAACCACCAAGTTACATTTCAAGTGCACTGTAAAATCCTCAAGGCTTTGCTGGTCCTTGAAATACAGATTTGGAAGAAGCCTAAAAAGACCAAAGTAACTTCTCTGAACTAGACATTATTTCCACAGCTCGGACTTCTGCAAGCTGATCTGCTGGTGATCAAGTTTTCCAACTTCCAAACCATGATAAATTGTTCATTATTCCAAAGGATGGTATTTGGAAATGTAAATTCAGAAGTAATACTTGGGTGTATTACTTTGCAAGAGGACAGTGAACATGCAAACAGGTTGATCCTCTTCAACCCCTGAGAGTGCTCCTATTTGTTTACTGTATGGTGATGGGCTTGTATTTAAGACTGACTTATGTAAGTCTGTTTGATCATTGCACATCTTTGTTCCTCACCTTGCAGGCGCCATAGTGACCTTAAACCCAAGTTAACCATTCTGTCTTACAGAAGGTGGAGAACAGTGGGGGAAAATAAGGGGCAGGGAAAGGAAGGAAACGAGGGCTTCTCTTCTAAAACAAAGGCACTATTGATTTTCAGGAGTTACTGAAATACCAGCAAAGAAAGTATGTCTCAGGCAGATAGTCCTTCTGCAGACACAGCTTCATATCCACAAATGGAGATGGCTACTGGGAGGATGGCACCATCCCCATGGGCTCTCTACCAAAAATTCCAGAAACCCCACCAGCTCCAGCAGTGCCCTCTGCACAAGTAATGGAAACACATAAGTAGAAACCTGTCAAGCATCAGTTTATTTCCAGATCGTCACCACAGAGGATACCAAGAACTCCTGTCATCTGCTTACCATTAGCTGGAAAAGGATGAGGGCTCCCCCACTCAATGCTCTTCATCACTTCTATAAGCATCCTACTAAGGAAAAAGTCTAAAATCCTCTGAAAACTTACAAAACTGTCAGGAGGCAGTGAGGTTACTCCTACTTATGTAAGACCAATGTGACCAAACACTACCTGGCAAAAATGACCAAGCAACAGGAAAATGAGGAATAAAAGGAAATAAAACCACAAGAATAAAGATGAGGAGAGATTACTACTGAAAATTTCCATTTGAAAAACTCACCCCAGAGACCATCTAACTGACCTTTAAATCACATTGCTTCAACCACAGCAAGCACATTGATTTCTTCCACTACTTCCCTCTCTCAGTGTTTATTTCAAATGACAGAAGTAGTGGTATCTCAAAAACACGCAAACCACTGAAGAGCATTACGGGCCTGTAATAAGCAGGGTAACAGAGGTCTTCCTGTCCCCAAGGAACAGGATGTCTCTAGACATCCCACTCTGTTCACACACACAATCAAGCAGACATTTCTTTAACACCCCATGTTTTCAATTCTAATAGATATAAAACTGTCATCAATCTCTTGGTCCACAGACAATAAACTTCAACTACTGTTTCCCCCTCTCATGCACACAAGCTAATCCTGGTGAAAGACACTGGAATGAGAGCCACAGAAACCAAAGACTTGCATTTTCTTGCAGACCAGAGCTGACAGCAGCAGCTCACGCCTTCCTCCTGTAGGGCAAAACCAGGAAAGCTCTGGGAAGGCCACCCAGTCACAATTTGCCTCTGTGATGAACCCTACACCAAGGGAAGCCTTTAGAGACAACTGCACAGCAAAACTCCCTGGCAAAGAAATAACCTGACTTTGAAAAAACAAACCAACATTCCACTCTGACAAAACCCAAAACTTCTGCCCTCTATCTAGAGGGTGACTTCCATCAGTCCATACATCCATCACCAAGCCTCTGCCTGCTTGGTTTACTGTTCCTAACGTCTTCACAACAACAAGGATACATACTCTTCCAGAAGAATAAAATGAAACCAAGCATAACCACAGCATTCAATCACATCTAATATTAATATTAACTACACACAGACTACAGGCAACACATAAGCACTGTTGCCATTGAAGCATACTTCCCAAGGTGGTGGTCTCCACGGCTTGTCAACTTTAATGGGTTAAGCCCCTTCCACAGGGAGACTAAGCCAACACCCTTCCACTAAAAGTGATTTACAGTCCTTGGCAAGTATAAAGAAAGGCCTTTGCTGACCCTAAAAATGAGCACTATCCTTCCACAGGTCAAACCCAAAGTCATTTCATTTTCTAAAGCAGTAACAGTACGCTCCACATGACTTGTTTATGTCTCCAGCACATCAAGCCTGTGTGTCTGAACTTTACGAGGTTAATACAGCACAACCACCACCCGCCCTAGGGCCTTCATCTCAAACATGCAATTAAGAGCTTGCCTTTCAAAAGTCTCAGAGTTGCTGTGGTTGAAGGAGTAGTTCATTAGTCACAAGAGCTCCCTTTCTTGAACCCTGGTAATTAACACTCTAATGCCTGTTCCCACCATGGAAACAAGAAGCAGCATTACAAAACTGCCTGCTTCTTGGCTCCCAAGAAGAAATGGGGTGATCCCTTTAATTTTATTTGGCTGCCTTCTCACACCACCATGTGGAACTGTTTTGGCTGATTGCAGCAAGGTCCATTACTCACATCTGCCTCTCCTTTGTGTATGCACCCTTGGGAATGCTGTGATTACTGTTACACCCATAAGCTGGTCAGGGAGCAGCCTGCTATAAGGCAACAGCCAATGGAGCTGCCACATAGCCAGCTTTTTAGATGACAGCCTCCTACGTTGTTACGAAACATTTGTGACTAGCACCTTACAATCTCACTGTCACCAGGGAAGCACAGGCACAGGCACATGGGAATCACAGCCATCAGCACCTGTTAATCACATTAATATGTTATAGCAAGCTGAGAAATGCTGACAGTGCATGCCTCTTCCCATCGTGGACAGATCCCCAGGAGTCACTATTGGATTTTCCTCGGAGACACTGTCATTGCTTGGATGCATATATTACTTCATGCTAAAAATCCCCACAGCATTCACATCATGAGTTCTAGCTGCATTGTTTATTATAGTATATAGGAGCCCCAACCATGAGCCAGGACAAGAAGTCTCAAGACTGAAGAACAAAAATCCCAACCTCTGTCCAAAGGTAGCCTGAAACAGAGAAGAAAATAAGACAAGGAACGCCTGTTGGACAGACAACTATTTCAGGGCCATTCTCCCTTGACACACAAAGGGATGGGAAGGCTGATGCCATCACAGCCAACAGCTTTGTGAGGAGCTTCCAGCAACGTGAAAAGGATCAGAAAGCTTAAAGCTGTTAATATAAAGTAGCCATTGGGTTTCCAGCAGCAGGTGAGGGAAGACGTGCAGAGCAAGACTAGGAGAAAGTCTGGCCATAAATATCTCCAATATCAGCATACATCTGAGGAAAATAAAAGCAGCAGCAGAAAAGACTGATAACACTTAGCTCACCTAGCTAGACAAAAACCCAAAAAACTTTGCAGTAGCAAAACATACTGATAACCTTGTCCCTGCCTTGAGGTACCCAATACAATAAGCATTTTAAAGCATACCATTGAAACATCTCAGCTTCCTTTGAAGAGTGTGTCAGAAAACAAGATTTATCAACTGAGCAGTCAATCATCAAATCTCCCAGCTTCCCTATATTTTTAAAATTGTTTCAAACAATTAGCTGCCTGACACATTTTCATTATTTCATGTCATCTTACAGCCCCAGTTAGACGTTCCATGATGATGCTACTTCCTAAAATAGCAGACACCTCAGTTGAACTGTAAGAAAAGTAACTGTAAGAAAGCCAAAGGCATCCAAGATCAATGGTGGCAAAATTGACTGAGGGTTCTATCTGAATCAAGAGCATGAGCAGATAATCCACTCTCAACAGGGTGCTGACAAGGTATTTCTGACCCTCTGCTGAAGCTTCAAACTAATCTTCCTGATACTTTTAAGGCAGAGCAATGCACCATCAGATATTTGTAGGGAAGTCATTCAATTTAACTGATGGCTACTTGTTTCTTTCTCACAGCATTTCAGGTAAATTTGGGTTGGGTTGAGTTTTCTTGGAAAGATCTGTTGCACAGTTCAACTTCACTGGTGCAACTTTCAGGAAGCATCGAGAGATGGCCCTCACATAGCCCAAAAGCAGACAGAAAATAGTTAAAAACTTAATAGAAAAGTAGTTTTCCAAATTTAACGGATTTGAGAATGCCAAATGACAGGAGGAATATTAATGAGCAAAATATATTTCAGTAAAGCTACAAGACATAATTAACTAAGTTTCCACCCACCATTTTGACACAGTCTTAATTCTTGGAAAATTGAGGATGATACTGGACAATAAAATTACACGTGTTATGCTCAATTATACATGAGTTAGAAACCACACAGTCCATTCAGTAACCAAGCCATGTTCCTCTTAGCAAAATCTGCAAACAAATATTCAAGCTGACAATTTGGGAAATTAGTACTTGTGAATGACAGTTCAACTGAAGTCCCCAGGTATTCTTAGCATGGGACTTGACTCTACTAGAAGCTGGAATTCCTCTCCAAATATACTACCCTGAGAAGCCAGTAGTAATCTTACTACACTAAAAGCTGACACACTGTGTTGCCAGCAGCTCTATGACCACAGCCCAGTGTTCAGTTGTCAATTGCCCTGTTTTAACAGACAATATTATACACCAAAGATGCTCACTAGCTTGGAACCCAGGCACCACGATGTGGTCTAAGATGGTAAAATACTAAACAACTTCCCAAAATAAAGACTAGTTATTCCAAAGGTCTGGTTCCAGCAACACCAACGAAAACTCATTTTCCAACTGATTTCCAATCGTGGCTAGCACTATAAGGTAGGAAGGTTTGTGCTGTAAAAAGAATCTGAAGTAGCCCCAGTAGGCTGCTCCAAGTGTTTCTAACCTAAAAACCATCAGCTACATCGATTCAATTACAATTGCTGAATGCTGCCTTTTCACTCAATAAAAACCTGGTGCTGCTCAGCTTTCTATATAGCTTTAGAAAGCAAGCCCACCAACTAAAGACACTGCACTGGAGCTAGACCAAGCAGGAAGGACAGAAGAGATCAATTCTCACGTGCATCTGTTATTACAGAATCACTGAGGTTGGAAAAAACAAAGCTGGTCAGCCCAACACTACCGTGCCTACTAAACCATGACACGAAGTGCCACATCTACACACTTTATTATTCTCATATGCAATATTTTAAGAACTCTTGTGTTAAAGCATACCAAGTTTTTCATCAGATGTTGAATAGCATGAGTTATAATTACAGCTTCCCCACATATAAGTTACCCTGACTACATTCAACAACTTTTTGTATATCAGATGCCTATTGACCAGTAGCATTTAAACAACCCTAAATGCAGCCAGGCTTTATTTTCCTAAGCAAGCACACACATAATTTAAACAAATATGCCTCCTTGATAGTACTTCCTGCACCTCAGCAGATCTCAGGTGACCAATGGATAAAGAAGGATCCAAATAGCTGCAGCCAGGGCATGCAAGTTTCCTTCCTCTACTGCAGACATCATGGGACAGACCTAGCTGGACACTGACATGCTTGAACTGCCAGGATATTCAACAGACACCAACTCTGTACTTGGAGCTGACAGCATGATTCAACTTGCCTTGAAACAGACACCAAGCACAAGATCTGCTCAGCTACTCTCCAGTGACTGTAACAGGAATGTCGATGTCTAAATTAATCATGTCTTAATCCTGACTTGAAAGCCACCTATTGTACGACCAGAGGCGAGTCACGGTCAGCATATGCTCCACGACCCAGAGCCATAAAAGGACACCTGAACTAGCCCAAACAGACATTTCAGGAGTTTATAAGCAATGTAACTGCACTGGGTGATGAAAATAGCCAGGACAACCATGCTAATGCCATTTCTGCTACACAGATAACCTACTTCAGGTTAGTTGGACCTGCACTGTGTAAGACAGCCATACCCCAAATTCCTCACAACGTTAACTCTCTACCTTTAAAATGAAAATAACAGAAAATTCCTACTGAGAGAGGCACTGAAAGAATAAAATAAAGACTGTGAAGCACCAGAGACACTGTGATAATGACATGTTAAGGTTAAACCAGTATAAGAATTGCACAAGGCACAACGGGAACACTTCATCAGCCCCAGAGCCTATTTCTTAAGGTTGTACTCTAGATATCTTCTCTCAATACTTTCAAAATCTGAATAAAAGCACAACTATCCAGAATCCCATCAGCCAGCATCAGTCTGGTACACACATTCTAATAAAGCAGCAAGCAATGCAACATTTAAGAAGCAGGAAACTAAGGGCAACAATAAAAATTGAGTGCCTGCATTCAAATTACAGTATCCACCTCAGTCCATTTTAGTGCTTCAGCACTGCTGCAGATCAACACCTCCACTCCCAAATAAGCAATGAATCTCATTCTCAAATGCCAATATTACATCTTTCTCCAAGATTACTATAACACAGAGCAAGCAGTGTTTTTAACTTTTTTAATGCACTGATGCCTAACAGATGTTATCGTAAAATACAATCAAAACCAGCAAATTGGTAGGTTTGATTTCCAAGTTCTTGTTTTGATCACATAGGGATTTATTTATCTGGTGTTATTGTCTGACATAGTGTGAAGTATGCATATAGTTAGAGAAAAGATGAAGGAATGTTCTTATAAACTAGGAAATAAGTATAACACCTTTATGTTTACACAGGAATTACATTTCACAAGAGGTATAATATTACACCCTCTGGTGAGTACAGCCTAAGTCCAAATACTACATGGAATATTACAAATTTTAAAGAAAAAAGACAAGCAAAGAGAATTTATAGCATGTTTAACTTTCATCCTCTTTCTTCCAACGTTTCCATTACAGCTTGCATTAGGAATGCCAACAATTACTAAGTTTTATGTTTTGGCATAATCCTTTTAAAATTGTTTGGTGATGTTAGCAGAATACAAACAGCAAGAACCCTGCGCCTGAAGGATGGGCAAGTGAAGCAATAACTACACATCACCACTAGAACTACAAAGAGGGGGAAAGGAAAGAAAAAAACCCACCACCCATGTCAGAGTAAGTATCTGCATTTCACGAGGTTCCTATGTTTCCTCTACAACACTCTCCAGGCACGGTTCCGTCCCTTGGTCCCTGCACATGTTTCTCAGGCCACATTCTTCAGACATGTCTGAGCTTGTTCTTCAAGGGGAAGTCCTACATGGGGGGCAGGGAGGGTGAAATCTTCATCCTTCATTGTTCCCTTCTCCCTCCCAACTCCTACAGCCAAGCACTGTGCTGCTAAGGTACCTGCTCAGGTACAGCGTTCTGCCTCCTGCAAGCAGCAGGATAGCAGCCAACTCATAATTAAAGTTGAAGGCACTGCAGTTATGCTACTGCTGTCCTGATGAAAAGGTCTGGTAGGTTTCCTCTATTTAGATGTCCACCTGTCACCAAAGGGTTGCCTTTTGGCCATCATGGCAAGAACACAGCTCTTTCCCAATGCTAGCTCAGGAGAAAGAAAAAAGTACTGCCAAGACCTGCACCTCAGAACAAAGCATCTTTGGAACTGGCAATATCAATAATATCACAACAGAAGGCAGAAAACCTCTATGAGACAAAGGTCTTTTGCAAGCTACAAAAGCTAAAGCACTCAACAGAAGCCCTTAACCAGTCTACTTTACTGGCCCACTAGACTCCTAAACACAGCCGAAGGAGGCAATACTTTGATTCCTTCCCTTCTGTTCTGGCTAGGAAAGCATTTGTATCAGATAGGATATCTTTTATTTAATGATAAAATGGGCACACTGTAGAGGTTTTCATAAACAATTCACCCAGCAAACTTCATCCCAGTAATACAAGACTGAGATAAGGAAAGATATTAATGATAAAAGGATGGCAAGCTAAGCAACATTTACTTTGCACAAGAGAAACATCAGGATCATTAACCTGGAAGTGCAGCAACACTTGTTTTAGCAGAAGCCTTAGCCCTTGATGAGCATCAATTAACTTATAAATGGAGTTCTTTCCTTTGATCAAGGTGCAAGATAAGATCACATCTAAGCCACAGTTTTGATTGCAACAGCACACCAGATGCTTTGCCTACCTACACCCGACTACCAGTACAAGAAACAGTCCAAAAGACTAAAGAGATTCATTGCAGCAACAAAGAACTCTCTTCATGTAAAAGAGTATCAGAGAAAGACATACAAGAACCTCAGCACTGATGCAACTGTAACATAATTTGGCAAGATACAGAATGCATGTCTATTGACCAAAGTTAGAGGTCAGTGATTTGATCTCACTAAACCAAAGAGATGCTCAGTTTTGTCCAGTATATGTGACATTTTATGAACATTAGCTACATTTCACAATATCATAAATACCTATTTTAATAGGTAATGAATGTTTAAAGCCAGTGAAAGAGATCAGTCTTATTCATTGCACCTCCTGCAGATTCTCTAATCTGTGAAATGTTATTGCTTGTGCTCTGAAAAGATGGGGACAAGCATATGGAAACCCACAGACCACTTCCTCACGCAAAGCAAGCCCAGCCCAAGGGTCCAAAAGATAGCCTCAGACTCCAAAGTCGTCCCACTCTGGCAAGGAGAACCCAAATGACAAAAGAACTATATATCCTATCTAACATCAGAAAGGGATCCAGTCAAACAGCATATTTATTTGAATTTCCTATCTCTTAGTGCAGCCCTGTGGACAAACAGGCTGAAATCTGTGAGCAATCCCACAACCATAAGAAGCCAGGTCTTGAAAAACTATTGTTAATGTATGAAAGGCTGCAATAGAGGCCCCAGCTCCATTAACTCCTGTCCACCCTTTTCCTCTCTCCAGGTTAGCCTTGAAAACAACAGCACCCTCACGACCTCCTCCTTTTGACAGGACTTATAGTTGGGCTACTTGGAAGACAGAGCCAGACGCCGCAGAAAAATCATCCCTCTTGAGAGGCAAAACTTGACTGTGCGACATTGTTAGGAAAATGCAAGGTGCAAATTAAGACCATCATCACTTTTATGCAAAAAAAAAATGCAATGGTAATAAACTTTTTCCACTTTGCAGGGGTACTATTTAGATTAACACATCTTCTGCTTGGAGCTTCCCTGTAAGTGAAAATCCTGTCCCAAGAGAATGCAGCAAACCAAGGACTGAGCAGTCTCGCCACCTCTTCTGTAATCCCTAGCTATCACTAGTCATAGTCTGTTTGATGTACCTGGAAGGAGTTCACATGTTAGACCATTACTTAAACCAGGCAATCCAGAAATCAAAGGAAAGAACAAACACCACCCAAAAAACTCCACATAATTTTGAATACTCCCTGACAGGCTGTAGGCACGCGTCACTCATGATTGTAATTCACCTAGCAGCACGTGTTGGATCACAGCCTTTGGTCAGGCTCTTTTACTTAAGAAAACCAAACTTCATGACAAATTCCAACATGCATTTTATCCAGTGCTCTGTTCTTTGTCTTCCCTTCACTCTTGCAGTGTGCTAGACAGTATAAAAAGATCGGTGGGATCCTGGGCCAAGAGGATTTACATACTGAAAACATGCGGTCCCAGGCAGAAGTGCCAGAAAGAAGCACATAAGAATTATAGAAATCTGACACATACACACAACATTTCATCAAAAATGAGGCTTTTCCTATAGAAGTCTGCAACAACAGATACAAAAGATTTCCTGTCACTCAAGGAAAAGCTTGAAAGAAAGAAGGAAAAGCACAACCAACTCACTGACCAAGCTCTGCACGTTCTACTGAGCAGTTAGTAATTTCCCTTAAATACACCACCTTACATCTGTAGATGTTTAATTCTGAGCCAGCATCTTGGCTCTTAACACTACTAACTATGTTTAGGTACTGCATAAATACTACCTTGTACCACTTACTACCTTGAATCCTGAAGTTCCTTGTCAGCATTCCACTACATCCCTCCACAAAGGTTACAATCAACCTTCCACTATCCATTGTGATTTTAGCATTTCAACTGTTGCTTTCCAAGACATTATGTTGACAGCATTCAGCCTTTAGACTTCCTGATGTTTGGTTAACATATGCTCAGCAGCAACTTAATGGTAAAAAATCAGAGCTGACTGTGAATATGAAAAGATCTGGGAAAAAATATAGAAAGAATCACAAAAGTCAAAATTCACTCAAGAAAGTGCAATACAGCACAAAACCACTAAAACATTATCTAAACACAGAGGCCAACTCCTCTGGGGTTTTTTATAAATATTCAGTGATCTTAGCAAGAATGAATGAACATTTGAGCGGTACAAACTGGTTGTGCAACTCCTTATTCTGTTTCCACCCACAAATAAACAAACAGATTTATTTTGTATATTTACCTTTTGCTAATAAAATATTATGGATCAGCTGCATTCAGAACTTCAGCTGAGCTGTGAAAAGAGCGTTCATTCAATGTCATTTTCTGAGCTATTAACAAACACTCTTTACAAATATTTTTTAAGTAACCAAACAGAGGATTCTTCTGCAGCCTCAGTTATGGGCAGCTCTACCCTTCTTCACTGAATGCAAAAAAACTCTCTCAAAAAATACTGAGGGGTTTATTCATGCTAGATTTTCCCCAAGTCTATTGAATACAATAGCATTTACTTAAGAGTACTTAAAAAGGAAAGCAAGGATAAAAAAGCAACTCTAGGGCTACATGTTACACGTTAATTGTTTCTACAATCCAGCTATAGTTTGCAGCTCCCAGCACACACTGTTAACATGACTGACCTTGTTGAAATCTCCCTGTGTAAGCAAGATAGCTTCAAAACAAGAACATCAGGCTCTCACAATTGCTATCAATAAATTAACATATTTTTCTTCCCTTTTCCCAGCCATACCTATAAATATAGTTGCCCAAATCTTTACCAGGAATGGAAATCGGAGTAATATCATCTTGTAACAAGCAGAAGAATAAACGACATCCATGAACTACTGAGGAAGGGAATAACCAACCCTGGAGTGCAATAAAGAGGCCAAAGCAGCCAGCTGAGGGTCACACGTCTGAGTCTACAGCGACAAAGGCCAAATTGTAATTGAGCCTCACAAAAACAGAGGTATCTAACCACAACCGTGTCAAACTGTCTTCACGGTGTAAAATTTGGCTTGAAGTCACAACTCACATAAGTATGTGAGGCCTGGAGGCAGGGGGAAGAGACACATCAGGCTACAGCAAACAGAGGAGGCAGAGCGAGGTTCTCCAAGACGATAAACAGGAGGCTCTATCCCATACGCAGCTTTCCTTCCTCTCCCGTCTTTTGAGGAATGACCTTAGCTGCAGGGTTTTCAGTAGCCAGGGGCTTCTGGGACTAGAAAAGTTTCTCCACTTGACCAGATCACTCTTTCTTTCAAATCAGTGCTACACCAGTAAAATTATGTGCTGTCCCACAATAACCTGAATAACCCCACTAATCCCTTCTTGAGAGGCTCTGAGGGAAGTCAGGTCTCAGGGCACCAAAGGAAGTGTTGTGAGATACCGGTGAGGACTTTGAGCCCATAAGCATCTTTACCTGCACAGGAGCAAAGACTGCAACAAGGATCAACTCAAAAACAAAAAACTGCATCCCAGTATAGTCAGGAAAACAGTGTGGGCTCTATCAAACAGCATAAACCCAGCCACAAATTAAATCAATACAGCATCTTACCCAAAGTACCACCTTCTCATTGCTGAATATGGCCCTCAGTGTGACAAAAATTTCAGTAGTATCTAAGATACCTATAATTACACCATCACTTTTTCCACACAGAAACTGAGAAGGTGCTTATAAGATGTCAGATAGTTTTCAAACATCGATGCTGTAGCTTCGGTCAAAACCTGAGAAATGCTTCACCTATGGAAAATTGGTAGTGAGTAAAAGGGCAGCTCTTCCTCAGCAGCTTTGGGCTAACTAAACCCATTCTTATTGGCTACTTAGCTTGCTACTGTCAATGCAGCACATTCTGCCAGAAAAAGACACCCTTGTTCATGAAAAATAGCAGCATTCTAGTCTGAATTAGCAAGAGAAGACAGCCAACTGCATTTTGGATCAGCTGTTGCTGGTAACAACGAACACAGTACTTGATTTAAAACCTGACTACAGAAAGCTAAAAATACTCATGTTCAGCTTAGTAATTCTTGATAGGTTCTATTTTAAATTCTAGACAAGTGCTATTTACAGTAATTTCCTAAGAATGAACAGCTCAAAAATGACACAACAAAACTCTTCAGGATAGAGCTACCTTGTTAAAAAGTTAGATCAAAAGTCACTTTAAAAAAAAAAAAGCAAGTTAACCAACAGCAAATAACTGTCTGCCCAACAGTTTACTTCTGGATTTTGCTTTTTGGGGTTTGTTTAAAGGAATGGAGTGAAGCTTCCACAATTCACTTGGTCTGAAAAGGTTATTTAAAAAAAAAAAAAAAAAATTAATATGAGTTTTATTGTAAAAATACTCTAAATAAAAAAGTTCCTAGAGAAATATTCTGGTTTACACTGAACATTACTAAAACAGGCTAAGTCAGACCACTTATTTCCACTACTCCCCATGTTTTTCCAAGATGTTTTTATCATTGTACAATAGGCATGCATCATTATCTGCAAAACCAATCCCCCTACTAAGAGCTGGCATCTTCCAACACTTATTAAAGACATTCCTCCAGAATACATCTCCACAGCATAACAACCAGCAGCGGATATCATCAGCCAAATACTTCCTCCCCAAGCCTGGCCCAGTGAAGACCATGGCACATCTAAGAAAACAAATGGTATAAGCTCTCCTCACTTGTTTCATAAAACTAACTTTGATAATTAAATATTATATTCATAAGGTAAAATACAGAACATTGCTCTTTGGTCAAACAAAACCCAGTGGTTGTGAACTACATGGTAAATAATCATGTCAGATTAAAAATTATCTATGAAACATTGTGCTAATAAGGCTGTTAACTAGCTATTAAAGTGTCAGTTTTAATGTGCAGATGAAAGCATCATCATAAAGAAAAACTATCCACATCTCATTTCTTCATTATAATGCTGTCATGCAGGGAGTGACATCAAATGCCAGCTGTGCACCAAAGAGGTCAAAAAGCTTACCTAGAAACTGAAAAACAACAGCAGAAACAAAAGTCACCAGCAGTCTTTAATTTATTTGTTTCATTTCAAAGGAAACGTGCTTGCATTAGTCAGAAGATCCACCTCCCAACTACAGCCAGCCCTCAAATTATTCTGCATAACGCTAATTGAGGGTCCAGTTAAAGAGTTACCTGCTCAAGGAACAAGCAAGTAAAACAAATTATGCAAGAAAGGAAGCCAAGCATGCAAAAGTATAATAAAGCCTTTAAAATTGATTAGCAGCTTTACTCTTTAATCTGGCAAGGCAACAAACTTTCAGCACCCAAGAGAAAAAAACACAATGACAGAAAAGCATTATATAAATATTCCACATGCCAAAGCAAAAGGCTTATTTCATTGCAACAATGCACTCCTGTTTAAACCAATACCAATCAGAAAGAGAGTGATCTTTCAGTGGAAGTTATTTATATGTTAACGCATAACTTCACAGCACATTTGTATGGAATCCCTTTCTCACAAAGGCTGCTTGGACAGTCCCTCACTGGCACCGGCCCCTCCAAGCACATGTTCAAGCTCAGGAGGGCTGCGAGTATCCATCTCTCACTGTTTGAAAACATCAGCCTGCTTTCCAAATCTGCCCCGGTCTTGTGCCGAACTGCTGCCAAGTGCTGACCACAGGCACGCAGTCTAATCAGCATTATGGTCCTGAGACAGAGGAGAAATGGCTGCTGTAAGTAAATGCTGCTTCTAATCCAGGGAAACTTTCACCTCTTGAAAGCATTCCTAACTTCGCTTCAACTTTAACTCCAGCAAAGCCTGTGAAAATACTTCACGTGACAAAAGATGATCACATGAAAATGCAGCCCTAAAAGGAAAGACAAGTACATTTCGAAAATCATAAATCCCTCACCTAATTCATAGCTATTTCCCTTTTGATTTATTCCATACAGAACAAAAATTGCAACAGTGATATCCCAGTGGGCATTCGGAAAGTACTCAGAGTTCACTTGGTCTGTTCAGCCTGGAGAAGAGCAGACTGAGAGGGGGTCTCAGAGCTGTTCACTGCCTTCTCCCAAGGGAGGGAGGGGAAACGGGCTGAGCTCTGTTCTCTGGTGACCTGGGACAGGACTGAAGGGAATGGCAGGAAGATGTGCCAGGGCAGGGTTAGACTGGATATCAGGAAGAGGTTCTTCCCCCAGCGGGTGGTGGAGCACTGGAACAGCTCCCCAGGGCAGCAGTCCCAGCACCCACTCTGCCAGCATTCCAGCAGCATTTGGCCAATGCCCTCAGCCACAGGGGGTGAGTGTTGGGAGTGTCCTGTGCAGGGACAGGAGTTGGACTGATGATCCTTGTGGGTCCCTTCCAGCTCGGGTGATTCTATGATAAAGCCGATGTTCAGCCTGCCTGTGAAGAACAGCCCGAACCCACCCAACACCACACAGAGACCCCACCCGGCAGGGATGGAGCCCCTCGGCGTGCTGCCCACAACCCGACCCCAGCCTCGTCCCCCTTTGTCTCTCTCCCACCAAAGATGCTGCTGGCACAGGACGCAGGGTCAGGCTCCCCGGACGCCTCCCGCACACAGTGGTCCCACTGGGGCTCTCCCAAGCTATGTCAACATTGCGAAGCAACTTCCAAGCGGAGTGGGAAGTTTTGGTAAGCGGGAGCGAGAAAGAAGCAAGTACACACAGCAGAGATGAGAGGTGGGAGGGAGGGAGGGATGGATGGACAGATGGACGAGGGGACCGCTATTCAACTCCACGAGCGGGAGCCCAGTGTTTTAATCCCATCACCGTTCGGCAGGATTAGGAGTTCGTGCTTACTCCAGCTCGTTTATAAAGTTTTTTGCTTAACTTGGAAAATCAAAGTTTCTTCGATCAGTGAGCGGCTTTTGCTTGGAAAGCCAGAAGTTAACTTCTTAGACCTGCCTGAAGGAGAGCAGTGACTGTCTCTGTGCAAGCAGACTGGCCGGCACGACCACAGCAGAAGGGGACCGAGCCCCGGCGAGACTCCAGTGCAAACCCAGTCCCTAGAGGGGGGCTACAAGAGAGCTGGGGAGGGACTTTCGACAAGGACAGGATGAGGGGGAATGGCTTTAAACTGGAAGGAGGAAAGTTTAGATTAGACATTAGGAAAAAATTCTTCATAATGAGAGTGGTGAGACCCTGGCACGGGTTGCCCAGGGAAGCTGTGGATGCCTCATCCCTAGAAGGGTTCAAGGCCAGGCTGGATGGGGTCTTGAGCAGCCTGGGCTGGTGGGAGGTGTCCCTGGAACTGGATGGGCTTTAATGTCCCTTCCAACTCAAACCACTCTACGATCCCCGCACCCCGAGCTCTCACCCAGCCCAGCGCAAAGTTCACGTCCCGCGACCCAAAGCAACCCCCACAACGCTCAGCGCACCAACAGGTAAAGGAGCCGAGCCCGGCGGCAGCGCCGAGCCGCGCCAGCCCGGGGCAGCCCCGGGGCTCAGCCTCGGAGCTGGAGCTGGAGCCACCTCCGGCCCCGCCCGGCAGCGACCCCGCTCGCCCCGCCGGCCACGCGCTCGCCCCGCGACCAGCGCTGGGAAAGTTCCCACGGCGCAAACCCTCTCACCTTTAGTCCAATCCACCACTTGCTTCGGGCTCCACTTGGTCACCGGCTCCATGGCGGGCTCAAAGCAGCCCCCGCAGGACACCCCGCGCTCCTTCCTCCGGCCGCGCGCTCAGCCCGCACCTCCTCTCACGCTCCCATCCCGGCAGAGCCGCGCCGGCACCGCCCCCGCCCCGCTTTGGCTCCGCCCCCGCCCCGCTTTGGCTCCGCCCCCGCCCCGCTTTGGCTCCGCCCCCGCTCCGCTTTAGCTCCGCCCCCGCCCCGACGGTGGCCCCGCCCCCAGGTGCTTCTCCCGTTGCGAGGCGGGGGGAGGCAAGAATTAAAATATCTCTCGGGTCTATCAATATGTTTTCCCTTGAAGACTCAGAACTCTTCCTTCTCTTAATTCCTTTTGATAAGGAGAAAAAAGTATTGTTCTTCAATTAAATAGCTATGTTTTCCAATGTTCTGTAAGTGCCTCAACTGGAGAAATAACAGTGGTAATTGCAGATTATGATTTTATTCTAGAGAACTACAAATAAATATATAGAATTACTATGTCAGTGCTCCCTGTGCTTTATGGACACTGAATTGACTCTTCCCAGGTTTTCACTCAATTGCTTCAGGCTCCTTTAAACCTCAGAACTTCACTACAGCTACTGGTGTGACCTGCATGTGGTGCCTTTTACCCAGAATGACCTCAAAGTGCCTGATGCACTCTACCGGGATGCACACACAGCCTTCTCGTACCTCTGCAGATTCATCAGCTTGGAAAGACACAGCAAGAGATCATCGTCTGCCTCTCCCAGCAGGATGAATTACACTTGGGCTGTTCCTAAAGGAGCTGCCTAACCTGTTCTTAAAAGACATCAGATAATGGAGGTTCTACAGCTTCCTCCAGCTGCCCAAACCCATGCGTAACTTCCCTTGATGTTAGGTTTTTCTACCAACTTCAAGCTTCCTGCTGTAATTTAAGCTTATTGTCTCTTGTCCTATAAAAATGTCCTATATTTTTTTTCCTTAAATATTTATCACATTTGTTCTTATAACTTCAACTCAGTCACCTCTTCTTAAGACTATGTAACATGATTTTATTTAATATTACCTTCAAGGCCAATGTTTTCTAAGCAAAGAGCTGCCTAAATGGGCTATTGTCCCCTCGTTAGAGGTACCTGCTGTGGGGAGTACTTCAGGTTATGAGACAGACACTGCCAGCCCTAAAATGACAGTCACCAAAGGGAATGGAAGTGACCCCCTGGCACGGTCAATGAGAGCCAAACTGCTGAGAATAAGAACCCCAACCCTTTTTTCTCTTCTGTTGGTTAGAAACACAAGCAATTTACCATCATTTCACCAGCAAATTACTATTCATACTGACACAGAGGTTGGTATAGACCCCAAAGAAGATTTAAATGGCTGCTGGTTGTGGCCTTCTTCAGGTTTGTGGAAGAAAAGAAACTTCCTAGTGTCCCTTTTCCAGGAAAGGCGAGTGGAAGGCGCCTGCCTTTAAACACTCGTTAGCGTTCAGGCTGTGGTTGCCTGAAAAATAGCAGTGAAGTAAAAAACAAAGTAAGTCCCAAAAAAACATGAAGTAACCTGAAGGAGAGGAAACTCAGGGGGCAGCTCATGGCAGTTCACTGCTTCCTCACAAGTGGAGGAGAAGGAGCAGGCGCTGAGCTCTGCAGTGATCGGTGATAGGAGCCGAGGGAACGGCAGGAAGATGTGGCAGGTGAGGGTTAGCTTGGATGTTAGGAGAAGGTTCTTCACTCAGGGTGCTGGAGCACTGGAACAACTCCCCAGGGAAGCAATCACAGCCAGAAACATTTGGACAGTGCCCTCAGACACATGGTGTGAATTTTGGGGTTGTTCTGTGCAGGGACAGGAGTTGGACTCGATGATCTTTGTGGGTCCCTTCCAACTCGGGTAATTGTGTGATTCTGTGAAGCTCCATTACTGTTTATAAGCCGTGCTCAGCTTTGACTTCATTGAGTATAATTCTGTGCCAAAAGGATGTGCTCACAGCATCATATAATCGTAGAATTAGCAGCACAGTAGCTGAGATGATGTTACCAGACCCTTCAAGTGCCTTGTCTGAAAGTCACCGCTCTTGGGTTCATGTGGTGAGACAAATCTCACTTTTCTTGAAAGCAAAGTGCAGTTTTAGCTCTCCTACGTGTAAAGAGCAGGCAGCCTGGTTCTGAAGACCAGGAAAATTTCTGGAATCCACACAGAGAGCAGGTGAATAGCAACAGGAATTATTACTAAAAACAGGAACTGCCATTAGTCATATTACCCCTACTGTCATTAACACTGCTTGATGCTTGTAGTCAGTGATTACTGCCATTTTTTTAAACAAATGTATTTGGGAGGCTCAGGATTTCCATGCACACAAGGGGGAGGGAAGGCCACCACCAAGATGGCTACATCTGGTGATGCCACAGTGAGGAAAAGGAAGAAGCAGTGGATATGGGACATTTCCCCTTGCCGCCGTCTGCACGGGATTGGCCTGGCAAGGCTGAAAGGTGGCAATTTGGGAGCCACCCAGCATCCTGCCCATCCACAGGGTGGGGCAGGGTGGGGCTCTTTGCCCCACATCAGTGGCAGCTCTGCGTGAGTCACGGATCTGTGTCAATTTTAGCAGTCACTGGAGATGGCCCTCAACATCGTTTTTCCCAATATTGGCAGTTGGGTCTTTTATTTCTGAAACTTGCACTTAAAAGAGTCCTTGGGTGTGGAGGCCATTTCGCCATAATAGATTATTCCTGTTTTGCTGCTCTCACCTTGGAGCTGCATTGAGCCACCCAGTATAACTCAGTCTCACTTTCCCCAGAGGAAGTGTGTCACCGTGTCCTGGTTGCCTCCTGAAGCCCATGTAGGCACCTAATGAGTCTAAGCCTCTGCTCAGTGTTTTAAACACTGATGTCCAAAACTGTGTGCCCAGCATACTGACATCCACCACTCCTTGCTACATGTAACACATAACCTACAACCATTTTTCCATTAGCAAAACAGGGAGAAAACATGGAGAAATTGGGTATTTCTATCACATGCATCACTTAGGGGACCTGGCTTAGCGACAAATTCCAGCCAAAGCCCTTTGGTAATGTGCACGGAGGTCTCACTGCTCCTCTTCCTTAGTGAGGAAGAGCAGAGTGAACTCTGCTGTGACAATAAGACCGTGAAATTTTAACTTGGCAGTATCAGAGGGTGAGTAAGCAGCTGGGATTTTAGACTGTCCGGTATCCCACTGTTTTCATCAGCTCCCCTCTCTATCCATCTGTTATCCCTAGTCTCATACTTGAACCGTAGGCTCCTTGGGACAGGGGCTGTCAGTTGGCTGTGGGGACGTGCAGCACCCAGCTGTGCCGTGACCAGCTTTCCCACAGCAGCACAAACAGCTGCCTCCCTGCAGGTGGGCAAGAGCAGCCACTGCCTCAAACCCCTGCCACGGAGTCAAGAAACGACACTTCATAAGTTCTAGTTTTGAGAAGTAGTGGAAAAAAAATTGTCTTTTTGTATGTGTACATAAAAACTGGTTATTTTTTGTGTTGCATGGTGATTGAGGGTGTATTTTTAATTCTTAATTATAAGGTCAATTCATTATAGGTAGTTGGCTTTTTTTTTTTTTAGTTTGTGAAATATTGTTTCTGTGCCTATTTGAAAGACTTAAATGCAGTTCACCACAGCTTTAATATTGGTGTAACAACTAAAAGTTTCCGGATTCCCTGTTGAATCTTGGGTCGTTCACACTTAAAGAGCAACAAAACAGCAGCTTTTGCAGAGGCCTGAGAAAACAGATGGGCCTTGCTGTGTGCCCTGCTAATGGTTTCACAAGGGTTAGTGTAACAGTGCTTCTGTCTAAATTGCACAGATGCTTCCCAAGGTTGCAGGCAGGAAAGCAAATGTTTCTTACTGTGGGTGTTTGGAGCATTCATCTGCTGTCATCCTTCTCTGTCACACGTCTTGGGCCTGTCCCTGTGCCTGGTTTGGATAAGACAAACACCATATTTTGTGAGAAAGGTGTGCAGATCTGGTCACTGCTAACAGATTGCCAATCTGATCAACCCATTATTCATTAATAGTATTTTTCATAATTTTAAAAATGACTTTTTTTTGTTTTAGGCAGGATTATATCACAGTGACTCTCTGTTCTTTTATTGCATTGTGTCCCCCAACACCAGCTGCTTTACAGCCTGCTCTGGACAAATGAAATTGGGCTGAGAGGGGAAGACAGCATGTCTCCAGTTTCTCAAAGTGATTCATAGCTGAGCTGCTTACCTGTGCTACTGTTCCCAAGCCCAGATTGCCACTGGTCTTTTGAGTTGATTTTTCTTGTGATTGCATCATCTCAATCTTGTCTTTATTTGAGATGAGATTAACTAGTAGTCAATTGGCACGATGCAATTAGAAATTCTGTTTGAAGAAAAAGGTATTTTTGTTAAAATACTGACAAAACGAAATTAAAAAAAACCCCCACCTCTATCTGATTTGTAGTAATGCCAAATCAAAAAACAGCACTGCCTCTTTGCATGTCTTCAGATGCTCTGTGGGTTAGTTTGTGACTATGGAATATTAGGAAGGTGTCGGTTCCTTTTTGCCTGCCTGCAGCCTGCTGTGGAGCTCGTTGCTGTGGCAAGGACCAGACTACCAGTTGTCCAGAAGTGCATATTTTTTTCATTTGCTATAATTTTTGAGCAATAGAAGTGATTTGATTCGAGAAGGAGATTCAGACCAATTGTTTCCTAACTTCCAACTTTGTTTTCTTCCATTTTATTTTCCTGTGCAGATCAAGTTTTCAAAGGGACATCAGCTTAGTTTGCATGGGCAGTCTGGCAACACACAGCCCCACGAGGACCAGGATCATGGTTCCACATACATGGACATGCATGTGCATTTTCCCATCACACACAGATAAGACTCACAAAATAGTCAGAAACCCACATCCCCTGTCAAGTTGGCAGAGGAAGCTGCACCCTGTTTGTCACCTTCAGGTTTCTATCCTGGCAGCTGGTCAGCAGAAGGAAAGCAGGTGATGCTTTATAACAGAAAGTCCTCTAGAAAAAAACGAGTGTATTTGAATCAGTGGAAAGGCTTAGCATCATTTCAGCTCTAGTCTGGCTTAACCATTTAATCTAAACACAGCCTGATCGACCCTGCCTGTTAGACATAGTTTCCAATACAAAAATCCACGTGCTCCCAGGTCACCAGGTTGGGTCTGAGTCGTGTGTGTTAGGTGGATGATCACATTTCTGACAAAGCAGCCAGAACATATAACAAGGATTGTATTCAGATTTTGAGCTGCATTCAGGGGAACAGACAGTTGTTGATCCAGCACTAACACCAAAGTTGACATACCGAGTTTTAAAAGTGTGTTTTCTGTCCAGAAATCTTACTAATTCAAATTATTTAGAGGGATCAGTGTACTGCAGTTGTATCTTTGAGTGGAAAGGATGTTTATCCTGTTTGGTAAAGCATTGCCTAAGAAAGTTTTCCTGTATTTCAGTACATAATTTGTGAAAGACATAGATTCATTTAATAGTCACAGTTGAAAGCTGTGAAAATCGACAAATGTAAAGTATCAGGAATAAAAGATAGTACATGGGTAGAAAGTCCACTGTTTGCCTCTATGGACAATCCACAGATCATCCCAGGGAATAGTCATTCTCTGACCTTTTGTTGCTCAAAATGCTTCACAGTCCACCACTGCTACTGCCACTACAAAAATCAATTGGATTTACATATGACTTTCCAAGCATTACCTTACTCACCCGTGGTCCACAGAAGTCAGTAGGAGTTTTTTCACAATAGCAAGAGAAATTTACCATACCTGGTTAGAACTGAGAGCTTCCCAGTAAGGTCAGTGCGTCTTTAAAGTTCATTTGGAAATTGCAACAGGCAAATTAGCTGAGTCAGAGTGAGTCAAGTATAGGGTTTGGTTCTATAAGCATGTAATTAAAAAAAAATCACACTAATGGGAAACTGTTGTTGCACAAGAATGAACATCCTGCTTATCTGGGTGCTGGAATTGTTAGTGATCTCTTCTATACATGACAGTGTGGGAGATCTTGTCTTCACCTATTGAGAGAAATAGGTCTGCCTGGTCCTTTTTTAAACACAATGCATTCAAAGAGAGTCATTTTCAGCTGGATGGGGTAAGGAGGATAGCCCGGGGGGGTCTTCCTGGCTGCATCACTTACTTTGGAAAAACAATATCCTGGCCATGCCTTTCCTGTGCCCTAGAGAGAACAGACTGACCCAGGTGTACTGTCAGTGATGTTGATAAAGCAATTTACTTTCCAGTTAAACAAAAACAGTTGTTTCAGATTGGACCAACTATATAAAATCTTGCCTTAAATGAAATATTGGTTGCAGAGAAAAGGAAACATCAGAAAGATATGAATTCTGACCCCATTGTTGGCACCATTTCTCTTGGTGGCCTGGACCAGATAATTAAATCTCTGTATTTCCATCTCCTCATCACTCAAAGGTTAATAATCTCACATTGTTGAGAATTACGATACTTTTATTTGTCCAGTATATTCTTTCCTTTCTAAATTACTGAAATATCTATGGAAATAAAAATAAAGTTCTACCTCCAGAAAATGGAACGATTTCTAGGTCCTGAAATGTTTCTAAGTACAAAAGCATAAGAAATAAATACCTAGATGAAGAGACAGATGCAAAATGGTTCTAATGATTTTGCTAAATTTATTTATGTGTATCTACAACCACTTATTTCCTAAGGACAGAGCTGTATGGGATCCTGAACTTTACTAAATATTTTTTTTTTCATTCAAGTGTGCAGAAATAGGCCTTGAAATGCCAGATATTTACATTTTTAATCCACTAGGCAATTTTATTATGTGCATCTCAAATCATTGCACAGAAATAATTTCCTC
The DNA here is from genome assembly GCA_033558185.1 of Dromococcyx pavoninus. Classification (NCBI taxonomy): domain Eukaryota; kingdom Metazoa; phylum Chordata; class Aves; order Cuculiformes; family Neomorphidae; genus Dromococcyx; species Dromococcyx pavoninus. The sequence continues at coordinate 1,332,823 of JAUMJL010000161.1, forward strand.
CACTGCATCTTGTGCTGGGCTAGCGTGTTTTAGAAAAGGATCACAAACCTCTTTTGCAAAATATAAATTTAATAGAAATATGTTTTATAGTTAACAAAAATTAGATTAGAAATTTATTTTGGCCTACTTTGAGTTTCTTTACCTGGCTGTGAAACTATCTGACTCTCGGGTAAACAGAGCACAAAAGTGATTTGTTTAAAATGACAAAACCCACCAATACAGATGTTTAAAGAGAAACTTAAAGTCAAGTGTCAACATTTTTGTACACAGAGAGAGACAATTTTACCTGGTCCTCATTTCCTTAACCAAACGGTATGAATTTATTGATGGAAAACCAGAGGTATTTCTGCACAAGCATGCTGATAGTCCTTTGTATATTGTGTTTAAAGACCCCGATTCATGAAGCCTGTGTTGTGCCCAAGTCACTCCAATTCCTCCTCCCCCTCTTATTTAATTCTTCAGACACCAGGAAGGAACAGCCAAAAGGGTTTAAAGCCAGGGCGGATCAATGGGCACAGGGAGCAGTAAAGCTGTGAGCTACAAACAGGCTGTTTAAAAAGCTGTATGGCCTTAAAAAGACAGAATTTCTTGTTCTCTTCTGCTGTGTTCCTCTTGCTGCTTATTTTTAAAGGATGTTAGATACACAAATATTTTAATTCAGCCGTTTTTCTTAGTAGCCTCAATTTAACTGCAGACTCTGAAGTGTAAGAAAGGTGCATTAACTCTACCTGCTAAAGCTTTACTTGCAAATAGAAGCTATTTTTTGGAAGAGGAGAAGAGTAATAGGGAATGAACAGATTGCTTGAATAGTTGCTTAGCTTTAAAAATAACACCTGAGCAGAAGGTTGGATCTCTTTTTGCACTAGTTGTTATGTATTTAAATGTTTCAAGTAGAATTGGCAGCAGTATCACAACTGTTTGCTGCAGCCTTGAAAATCAAGTTAGTCAAGAATCGAAGACCCCATTAACTTCAGCAACGGAAAGCAGGCTACTGTTGTAGTATCTCCTATAGCATTCTCAGACCTTCAGGTCTTAAAACATGCAGCAAACATTAAGAAGCAGTCTTACAAAATACCTGTGGTCTTGTGGTTAAGACAGCCCAACTCAGTTTCAAAAGAAAGAGGTTCAAAGCCTTGCTCTGTCACAGCCAGAAGACTAAGACACTGATCCTGAAGAGCTTTAAATTTAGGAATGAGAGTAATTCCGTTAAATTCAGAAGGAATAACTTGCTTAAATGTTTTCAAATCAAGGGGATTTAAGGGTACCTTTGGCTGCTAACAGCCTCACCCCTGACTGTCCACTGGAGCAGCTGAGGAACTTGCAAAAATAATTCCACGCTCTCCCTTGCAGAGGGGGAATGTGTTGTAGAGGGTCTGCTGGAAGGAGCGGAGCAGGGCTACGAGGGAGAGCAATAATATCTTAAAACATGATTGTTAAACTACTGCTGCAGCTGTCCTGGCACAGCTGCCCAGGCCCTGGTCCAGGCTTGGCCAAGCTCCACAGAGCAATGACTCTCTCTTGAGCAAGGCCTTTTTCTGGGTTCACGTTCTTTGTTCACTTCGCTGTGGCACGTGGGGATCCTGAATTGAGAGGCATATTCAGAGGAGTTCTGATCAAACCAGGTGGGTGAAAACACTGGGGCTCCATCCACCAGCTGGGCAAGCTGCAGCCTCACTCAGGTAGTGAGGCATCACAGTTCAGCTCCCCCTTCTGTCCCACAGGGTTTTGGTTTGCTTCCCAGGGCCTTTTCTAGCCACAGGTTTCACCTCCCCATTCCAGCCCAAGCAGTGTTTCTTAGTCGACAGCCTCAGATAGTTCTTTTAAAGCTTTTTGGATTTTGTGGTTGATACCCTTTATGTGGCCAACTCTCCTCATGTGTTGCCCCTGTAATCCAAGGAGAGAGCAGATGCTTTGGCTCTGTGGCACTTGCCCTCATGGTAAGTGCTGATGGTACGGGCAAAGTACTGCTATTATAAAACACTGCTTGAAAATGAAATGGTAAATCACAATCAAGAGCTTTCTTTGTACATTACAGCTTTTTTTATCATCATTGCTGAGAAGTTTATACCCTTCTTTGAGGAGTAGTATTGAAATATTTCCTGTACATTCATCACAAGCTTTTTTCCTTTATTAAATTACGTTATGTATAACACTTCCTTAGATTATAAGTTACTTTTACTTCTGCACAGAGTTGACTCATTGGATGTGTTCAGCCAGGGATGCAAAGGGAAGCCCTGGGGAGAGGAGCTGAGAGGAACAGAGAGGAAAAAGGGTCACTTAATCCTCTGAAAACACAGCTTTGCAGAGACCGAAGAGTAGGTCTGTCATTTCAATCAGTGACTGCTCTGAGAGCAATAAAAGTCTCAAACAAGTGTTCGTACCACAAGTGTTGGAAGACTTTATAAATCTTATGAGAAAGGGTAAAGCAATCAACTAAAGTACCACAGTCTTTCTTGAAACATACTGATCTTCAAAAGTGGGTTTACAGCCTCCCTTCTGGACAATAATTTTCATAGCTGAAGTCTGGCAAAAGAACTTTGGAAACCATATTCCGCCAGTATTCTTCCTCTCCACCACAAGGATAGTTACGTTTCCTTTCCCCTGCTTTCAGGACTTCTTCCCAAAAAATTGATAAACTAATTAAAAAGTGTAGCAACAGGCAAGGAGCTCACCAGACAGGAGTTGCAAATTTCTGTAAGAATTAAGTTTGCAGTGGCCTTTTAGTGTAAAGGAGTACTTTGGTCACCTCTTCTTCAGTAAACAGCATCCTAAAGATGCAACTGTAAGATTGAGAAAGGCACAAAAAAGATTGCAGGGCGTATAAAGACTCCAACATAACAAAAAAGAAGCATGGAAACAGCTTTAAGACAGCAGATTCAGTGGACAGAAATTAGACCAACACATCAAATGTACATTGTTTATTGTTGATGCCTGAGGCCACAACATTATTTGGAGTCTTTGGCTTTCTCTGTGCACAAGATGAGGGCAAAAGCCAGACAATGGGCTGATGTTTGTTCTTTCAAACCCAGCCACCAAATGAGTGGGGCTGTTGTTTTTAAATATTTAGTGTTTTGTTGGAAGGCTGGCACCTCCTTGAAGGAGAAACAGCACCGCAAGGATCGGGCTTAAGTTCAAAATCTTCATTCAGCCCTCAATTATCCATCCCTCCCACACAGACAGAGCTGTATTTGCAACTTATTAGTCTGGGGCCTACTTTTTATTGTGGTTTTGGTTTAGTTTATGGCACTGTGTATTTTTTGGCATTTCTTCTTCAATTTTAAAGTGATTTTCACAGTCATAGGAGGATGTAGAGACCAAAAGCTCCAACAGAGCAAGGCACCAAAGGTACTGTTTGCTGAACAAGTCAGCAGCAGTGGCCTTCAGAGCAAAGTCATGGAAAACCCATTTTCCCTACCCAGCCTTGCCCAAGAACTGCAGCCCTTCTACAGGCAAATTATTTCTAAGGACCTCTGCTTGTGTTTTCCCCAAATTACTTATCTTTCCATGAAAACAGAGGTGAATTGGCCCAGCCCCTGTGAGATGCTCCTTTTAGTATCCAGTCCTGTGTGAGCATCTGAGTAGCAGTGCTCAAATCCAAAAGAAAGACTGATCTCACCCAAGGTCAGCCTTGCCTGGGGGCTCCCCTCCCTTTTTATATTGGGGAGAGATTACCAAATGTATTCAGTTGGGAAAGGGTGAGAGGAATTCCTCCACCAATTTGCATGCAAATCTTCCACCAACAAGGAAGATTTGATCAACAATCAGCAAGAATCGATCACTGATCACTGATTTGATCACTGATTCTTTCTTTACAGCTCGATTTAGGACATTTTCTGACATTTTCAAGGGAGGTCTGTGGAGGTTTTAATCAAATTTGTTCACGAACAAAGAGAAACTGGGATTCCTCTAAACTCTTGCTTTGTTTATTTTGCCCTCCACAGCTGCAAATTAGTGGGGTGGGCAGATATTTCAAAGCTGAGCACCTTCAGGTCCCATGGGATCAAATCAAAAGTACTTCTAACCGTGATCAAAAATTATGCTACAGGATTTTAACACCAGAATTGGAAAGGTTGTCCTTCCATGCAGGACTCCCAGCTGATTTTTGGAGTGGATTCTGGCTCTGGAGGCCAGAAGCAGCTTCTCCATTCACTGCCCCTTAGCGTGATCAGGATTAGCCCTACAAAAGCCTAATCAATACTGAAATAAATTAGATTCTTCATTTACTACCTACAGGAGGTTCATATGAAGCCTACCTCCTAATTTCTTTTGCAGTGTTTGTTTCAATATACAAACCTCCTATAAATGGAAAAGGTGAACACGTATACTATACATGAAAGCAAAGAACAGGAACCTTTTATCCTGAAGAAGTAGGGGAGAGCCAGGCAACACTGTGCAGCCTTTGTTAATATTCTGAAAGTAGCCAAATTCAATGGAAAAATAAAATATATATCCCAAAGGCTTCATGACTCCCTTTTCCTTCAGTGTTACTGTACTGGAAAATTCTTTTATATAGCAATATTTTATTATCTTTTGACAAATTTCTAGTTTCTTTGTGATCATTTGCTGGGGTTTTATTGCCCTACTATAAGTTTGGTAATTCAATATGTAGTTAAGGCTGCTGGTATGTGTTTGAACAAAATAGGTTTAGAAATGGACTACTTGCCTGGCAAGGCTTGAGCCTTTTTCTGTGTGTAGTGGTCTACTAACAGGCACAGTTTCACAGTGCTGTATATTTGACTATTGTCACTATGTCCTCTGTTTATTGTCAGCTTAATCAAGGACTTTCCCCCCTGATTTTCGGGGTTTGAATGCCTTTGCTTAAGAAAAACCCAACTAAATATAATCCAGAGCAACGTAAGTTTGATAAGTTTGCTGAAGCTGCTGATTCAGCAAAACATCTCAGCATTTGTAAATTGAGGGACATGAAAAATGGGGCTATTTTTGAAAAAGTACCAGTAGTCATATGTTTAAAGTTCCACTAGTTTAAGTATTATACTTTGTGGAATCAAACCTTAATGCTGTGGGCTAAACTGAGATGATTCATTTAAGGGGAAAAGTCATCTATGTGAAAAAATATTCCCACTTCCTGATAAGGCATCAAATTGCTGCTTTTATTAAAATTTCAAAGATGAGCTTCTCAGTGGACCATACCATTGTAAGACAAGAAGCACAAACCTCAGCAATATCATTAATATGTGATTTAAGAGGATTCAACCCCAAAAGCAGCAATAAAAATAGTCAACATAAATAAGGGATCCTTTGTTAGTTGCTTAAGGAAAACCTCTCTAATGCCAAACAGAGCTGATCAATGCATTTCAAATGAAGAAACAAATCTGAAAATGTGGGTTCATTGTTTTACATAATGCAGAAAGCCAATCAGAAAGTGCTGGTGACAGAGTTTGCTCCAAAGTCCATAAATTTTGTGAGTATAGTGCTAAATGTTAAACATTTCAAATCTTCATCAGCAGTTTGTCCATGGGCAGGCAAATTTTCCAGATGGTCTTTGAATGATCAATTATGTTGCTCCTAATTGCAAGTTCCTCCTCTATGTGTCTCCTTCCCTGCTGCTTCCATGTGATGAAAGGTAAAGTCTTAAACCATTAAGCAGCTGGCACAACTTTTGTAAACAATTCTTAGCCCTGCATTTGGGATTGTTTACAAAATTGGTAAGGATCAAGTGGGCATTTTACCTTTAATCTTTGTTTTTCTGCTCAAAATATGCATACAAACAGGTAGCACATTCTCAGCTTTTTCTAATCCCATGGGTTTTTGCCAGTTACAACAGGTAGCTCTTCCAAACACTGCAGCAGGAACAAAAGGAGTAGATCAACAAAACCAAAACCAAACCAAAAGTGCTGTGTTTAAGTAAAACTCTGCTCCTCTGCCAAGTGAACCAAAGTTTCTAATGGCTGCAGTTTGGGGCTGCTTTTCACAGTAAAAAGAAAATGTACAGAAATGCATTGATGGGCCTAATGGGATTTTGCATTTTGTTTATCCATTGGCAGCAGAACAAAAAGATTTTACTGCTTTTTTTGCTGTCATGAGTTCTTTACTTTTTTACCTTTTAAATTAGGAGGATTTGCTTATACACAGAGGAATGAGGTCTTTAGGTTATTTGGAACCTTTGAATGACTTCTTGATATATTTGACTGTTCAATCCAATAGAAGTAAGATCAGGCCTCAGGTGAATCTTCCCATGGATATGTAGTTCACTACATTCAATTAACCCATAGTCTCTTAAAACATGTGATGTTCTTGTGCTTATACTGACAGTTTTGAGATATCACATGTGTGGGTTGTGGTAACTTCTGTGCAGACTCTTCACTGGGTGTACAAACCCCTGTTAATACCCTCCTGGGCCTTTGTTAAAATACTAAGAAACTACTATTTATAAAGACCAATGGATCTTTTTAAATGAACTAAGCCATGTTTGGTGTAATCTCAGCTATCTCATGTTGGTCTTGTTCTCTGACAATTCGACTGAAACCTACTTGATTTTGTAAGTGCTGAGTGTGACATTTGCTGTCACAGTTTGTGGCACTGTGAACATCTCTTTTTCAAACCCTGAAGAAAGGGTACTTTGTATAATCTCTGTTGACACAGAAAAATGTTTTCTACAGGAAATCAGTGGATGATCTCTCACTGATTTCAGTACAAATAAAATTAAATTCATCACTCTGTACTTCAAAAGAAAGTTATAGATAAATGACCAAGTTACTCAGATTTTATCATTTGAACTACATGGAGCCTCTGAACCTTTTGAGAAACATCCCTCTTTAGCTATCATTAATATCTTTACAGATTTCCTACCAGTTTGTCTTCCCCATTTAACTCTTTACTCTTCTGAGAACAGTCTAATAGCTGATATTAAAAGCTTCCAAATCTATTGAGACTTTTGTTTTATTTTGCAAGTGATGTATTGCTTTTGTGGTTTTAACTGTGCTACAAAATTTGCTTAAAACAGGAGGTGGCAATAATTACCTCAGTCTTCTTAGTGGCTTGAGCAGTGACTTGGCAGATCTATTTTAGGAGGTTTGTATAAGTGACAGCATCTCTAACCAGACAGTTCTTGTGCAGTCCTGATACATTCAGCTTATCCAGAAGCCTGCAAAAGGACTGATGTGGTTTAATTTGTCCAAATACCTGGCTAGTTACACACTTGCAGGCAGGAAAGTGAAAGTACTTGAGGCAGCAGAAGTGTTCCAATGACTCAGTCAGGGCAAGCAATATTATGCTCAATCTGTACTTTGGGGAGCTTTGGGTGGACTTATTTTAATTTTTAAATATTTTCTCCATACACATTAATAGCCCTTTAAATTTGATTTATTCATCTTCCTCCAATGTGACTCACAATTCCTTAAGCACTTTACTTTTGAAACCTGTAGCTTGGAAAGATTTCAACAGCATAGCAGTTCCTGATTTCTGAGGGCTGGTGTTAGGTTTATTACTTATAGCTATGTGCCCGTGGTGTACTTGGACTGATATAGACAATGTCCTACAGTTAACCCGTGCCTCGAGGAGCTCATCTTCTAACCAGGCTGAGATAACCACCAACCTGCATGTGCCTGCCTCCCATTGTGGTGGAGAAATCACATTTTCCTCAGCTTGGAAAGGAAGGAAAAGGCAGGATTGTTTAGTTTTAGTTAGCAGTACACTAGAGCTGGTACTGGCCTTGCAACATCCATGTGTTTTAGGAAAGGGACTGTAGGCTCAACAGGATGGTGTTTGCTGTAAGAGGGTACAGAACTGCCAGGGATGGGGTGATAGAGGAAAGGAGAAATTCCAGGGAACGGGGTTGACAGGCCCAACACATCGAAGAGAGCATGAGTAAAATCACAGGTATTGCATAGACAATAGTAATAGAATAATAGAATCATAGAATCATCTGGTTGGAAAAGACCTCTGAGATCATCCAGTCCAACCGTACCTGTCCCTTTACTAAATGATGTCCCTAAGAAACTCATCAACCCATCTTTTAAACACCTCCAGGGATGGGGACTCCACCCCCTCCCTGGGCAGCTGTGCCAGGGCCTCACCACCCTTTCAGTTAAAAAATTTTTCCTAATATCCAGTCTGAACCTCCCCTGGTGCAACTTGAGGCCATTTCCTCTCATCCTATCACTGTCACTTGGGAGAGGAGCCCAGCACCCACCTCCCCACAGCCTCCTTTCAGGCAGTTGTAGACAGTGATGAGGTCTCCCCTCAGCCTCCTCTTCTCCAGAATAAACAACCCCAGTTCCCTCAGCTGCTCCTTGTAAGGCTTGTTCTCTAAAACCTACAGTATACCTGGGCAATTAGCCTACAATGCTTAGTTTTTGGCAGCTTTAACTTCCAAAAGCTGCTCTTTGTCCCCCAAAACCCAAGGAGCAAATAATCTAAAGCTTAGTCCCCAGAAAGACCCTACTCGTGTATATATGGCTCGTGTACACTGAATGAGCAAGACAACTATTTTGATCACATCCCATATTTCTGGAAACGTGTGGAAAACATTTTACAAAGAAAAGAGAAGAATCAAATGAAGAATTTTTGATAAAGCAGGTAATAAAAATTAGATATTTGTCCTGATCTTTGGCCATTTGTCTATATTCAGTTCTTTCTCAAAGGCCATTTTGTCATATGGGGCTCAGCAACCCTGTGAAACATAATTAACTCTGTCATTTGATACAAGACAGAATGCAGTTCAGGCCTAAATAGAAAGATAATACCCTTTTTTCTCCCAAAATGCTTCAGCAGTGTTGTAATTGAGTAGTCAGATAAATATGTGGAATTCCTCACGCTAGTAGAGATTGAGCAGCCAAATTCTCATGCAACAGGTTGAGATGAACATCTGTATCACGTGTATTTTAGTGGAGAAGAAAGAAGACTTATGAATATCACAATGTCCCATGTATTTTAGTGGAGAAGAAAGGCAACTCCTGTTCATCTGTTTTATCAAGACATTACAAACACGAGGAGCATCTGGTGAAACCATTCCTTTTAACAGAACAGCAGCTTTATTTGTGTTACTAAAAGATATTTCAATAGCATTATTGCAAAAGGCACTTTGAAGTCTCATTGATAATAATGAAAGTCTGGTTTCAAAGGGAAAGGAAAAAATCCAATGTTGACCTTAACAGGCAAAGCTCAGCAGAAGCTCAACTTCCTTTCACTGAATTTCATCATGATACAGTGTTTTGATTTGTCCTTGCACAGACTTTAATCCAAGTTCACAAATAATTAATTGAGTCTCAGAAAGTAGAGAAAGTGATAAACATTGACTGATTTTTTTGCACAGTAATTGAAAAATCAACAGCAGAGAAAGGTCCAGAGCTCACATCTTCTGGCTGCAGCAAGAGCCATGCTTCTGATTCAGTAGCACACTTAGGATCACGTCTGGTTTAAGTATGCAGGTTCATTGAAGACTCTATAACAAGGTGTTCTATAGATTTCAGACAGTTAAAAAAATCAATCAGGGTTGGAATAAATAGTGTTCTATAATATTTTCTAGTATCCTATACAACTGTGTTATTTAAACAAGTTTAAACCTTCTTTATTTGTTCTGGCTTTATCAAAATAATACTTCAGAAGTGATGTATGCAACACAGTCCATTTAAATCAAAGAGACTGGTTGGCAGTGTGACCTGTGAAGATGAGTTTGTTATGGTCCTGTATGACATGTGATGTCCTTCTGTGTGTTATCTGATTAGAGCATTTCCAAAACACCATCTTCTGTCTCCAGGTGGCATTTTCTAAAGACCAGTGCTGCAGTTGAGCTCATTTATAGGACATACCCTCAACAGGGGAACAAATCTCCTCTGCTGCACCAGATAACTTCAATGAGCTTTTGCACCTTAGTGAGGAGTTTGTAACATAGAGTTGTGCTTTCAAAAGTTCTTTCTTTTCTTGGTCTGTATTTTATTTTCAAACAACTGCCAAAACTCAGTTTATTTTTTAAAGTAATATATGGAGTGACTTCAAGCAACTCTCTGCAGCTGCATCCTTACAACACTACATTACAACACTAATAAAACACACTTAAAAAGCATTTCTCTGTGTTCTGTTAAGCACTGTCTATTTACAAGAACAAGCTAATTTTGTGAAGACAGTTTTACATGCCACAGAAGATTTATTTTAAAACTTCTTCAGTTCCATGGATCAGTTTGCACCATTTTCCATCAACAAATACTTGAAAAATACCATCAGCCAATTTGCCCAGGATTTGTCAGCCCTAGGGAACTAGAGTTCAAGGGAAAAAAGAGGAGATAATGAAAGTAAGTAATGCTACAGATTACACTGTTTTCATTCTGCTTCCAGTTGAGAGGAAAGTGAAGGGAACATCTATTAAATAATTAATAAGACCTAATTAATTACAGAAGCCTGCGTATGGGAGTAACTAAAATCCTAGCTATGGATGAATTTATTGAACATTTTCTCTAAGGTTGCTAACAAAAGGAGCAAGCATTGGAATGTGATTGCCATTACTCCTGTGCTAACAAACCTTGTTGGAAATACCCTCTATTATACCTCGAAAAAGCAGTTATTATGCTCACCTGGAAAAGACCCACCTGCACCATGTTGCAAGAAGGTCAGAATATACCCCAATATGCTGTGTAAAGCATCAAGAGACAGGGTTAGGAGACAAGGTAAATGCATGACCTGGTAGCTTAGTGAGTTAAATCTGTAGACCATTAGACTGGTGGCACAGCCAGGTCAGCCCTGTTTGTACTGTCAAGTCAAGTCATGCCCACATAATTTCTGTTTCTGGGAAGGAATAAATATTTGCACTTTATTTATCTTTGCACTGAGAGGCAAAAATTCCCACGAAAGCCATGAATGACTTGCTGACTGAGTTCAGCAGCAAGAGTGCCCAGTATGAAGCCAAATGTGTTGTGCAAATATGGTTATTCCTCCAGGTCCATCCTGATTCTATTTTGCATTATTCCCTGAGGTGGGTAAAACTCTAAAGCTTGAAAGTAAAATTAGGGTCAGAGTAGTGCACTGTCGCTCCCATATGGATCCAAGTTTCACAGCATGGAAATCCCAGCTGGTTTGAAAGAAAGCTCAAAATATTATGAGAACAGATTCTTTTCTGACAGTTGGGTGTGTTTGTTTTGTCTCCCTGGGGAGAATGTGGGTTCCCTAAGCCACAGTCTTCATTTAGACTCTCTACTGGGAAACCCTAGAGAGGAAATTCTAAATCATAGCTTTTATACACGCTGTATTTGACAGCTGGGTATTGGAAACTCGCAGAGTCTCTGCTGCTCTCCTGGCTGAAACCAACAGGATTTCTACAAAGGATTTAATAGATTTCCCACTGGGGGCAAACATGGATGTTTCTAATACCAGTTATGATGGAGAAATCCTATCCTAAGCATTCTCCTCTTTTTCTCTTTTATAAACAGGAAAACCAAACCAAACAAACAACAAAAAAAACCAAACCAACACCTAGCTCATACCAGGAAGAAAGAACATAATGGCATTGATACCAGTTCATGTATAACTGGCCAGACCAGGTGTAGAGATGAAAGGTTTTAGATAGATACTATTATTTCCCTCTGTGATTTTGCATCCTTTCTTTATGTTCTGTGCTACATACAATAAAACTTGGCAATATTTTAGCTTGACACCTTCCCTTAAGCAGTTTAAAAGAAACAAATATTTTTCCTCTTTTTAAAGGGAATTCTAATTAATTTTTAAGTAGTCTGACACATCATTTAACCTTTCAGCATGTCAAGAGAGAAGAATTGGTGTTCTCAGGCAACCTCAACAAAATCTTCCCTGTAGTCTATTTTGTCATGTGATTTGATTCTGAAAACTCACATTTTTAGGCAGTATATTTACCTGGTCTTCTTCCTAAGGTGTGTGTACCAAGAGGTCTTGTCTTCCCTCTAGGGTTGTGCAATTCTTTGAACCACTTATGAGAAAACAGGAGCATGACCTATCTGCTGAGGGCAGTCAAATGGTACCTATATACATCAACATAATCATCAAGCAACATCACCTGTTTCAAAGGTAAGACAAGCTTAGTCAGAGCTGGACATGAGGGATTGGAAAGGAAAGTTTATAATGAGGAAGATCTCAGGGCATACATTTGCTGGACATCCGCAGCATGATCTACCACAGCTGAGCATCCTGTGGAGCCACAGGAGCTCTCCCAGGGATCACCACACAGTATGTGCATCCCCATGAGAAGCAGGCTGGGGTTTTAGTGACAGCTCTTGCTGTGTGGTCATCTGTATTTCTTCTTTTGGCAAAGAAACATCTGCGGGTCCTATCTGTAGCAGAAATCTCATTTATTTGAGCTCAGATGAAGAGCTGAATTAAGCCAAGCTGTGTTTAGGAACATTAATATAATATGAAAATCAAGCAATGAAAACATACAGGAGCCAATTTTACTTTGGCTAGTTTGAAGTTAGAGAATAGATCAAAGCAGTTCAAAATAATGACCTACGAAGACTAATAATGGAGAATAAGGACCTGCACAAAAACAAACCAAACACCTGCCTGAACTTGAGAGTGGCAAGGGAATTATCCACTATGAAACATATTTCCTGAAACATGTTTACATGAAAATTGCTTGAGGGTTGGGAGCACAAAGTAATTAGCTGAAAAATTACTAGACAGGTGAGGTTAGATGATCTGTTTCTCCAGTCAGCGTTTTAGGGCCAATGCCATGGGAGCAGAGAAAAGGCAAGAAGGGCACTGTAGGTAAAAGGAAAGGAACAAAGGGCACATTTTTTTACTTGCCAGAGTCAATAATAATATTCCATAATGCTACAGTGCTTGAATTGTTAGAGCTTATCAAGGATTTCTCACTGTGATACCTTTCCAACAGAAAACGCAGTTCCTATAAAGCTGTTGCTCTCCGGAGGAAACCTTTATTTAAATATGATTTTCTGGGAAAATATGGTATTTTCAGTTATTTAATTGAATCAAAATGTTTCAATTTAAGTCAGTTAGCTAAATTGTTTTCCCTTCTTATGGCAAATTGCCTCATATGAGCTCTAGACCAGGCGTTTTGGTGTTTAGGGCTAGGGTTGGCACCGGGGCTGTGCAACAGAGTAAGACAGAGTGTTCCTTTATTGTAGGAATTATGATCAGAGCACCTGCAACTCTCTGAAAAAAAGCCACATAAAGTTTCTGAGAGTCAAACTCAGGCTGCTCACAAGAGAGTCTGCCCTTTCAAGGCTGGGATGAAGCTTATCCCTTGCAATTTTCTCGAGTAATGAACTTCACACAAGAAAGTGTTATCCTAAAAATGTGCACAGCTAACAGCTTATTTGTGGCACTGATAAAAGCACTGATGGCATTTTAATGACCATCAGTTGCAGCCTTTTTTTCTTCATCCCAGGCAACTGCCATGCCACATCCTGGGCAGAGCTGGGTCCCCAGATCCCTGCTGTATGCTCCTGGTCTCCATCACAAGCTTGCAAGCACTGGAGCAGTTTCAGGCAATGTCACAACACAGGAGAACAGCACACAGTGGCATTTTCTGTCTTCCAGATACTGCCTTTAAGGCCCAAGCTGTGTGATCATTACTGACACTGAATTAGACTTTCCTTGCATATCATGCCCTACCTACAACTAGTCTAGTCTTTATTACAGGAACTTTATTATAATGAATACAGGAATACTCATTATTCTGATATTCTTTACTATATAGTGTGGTAATAATGTAAATATAATTTCAGAGAGCCATGGTGGGTTGTCAAACAGCACAAGGGTTTACAAGTGACATTACTTGTGACAAGGGGTCTTCTCATTGGATTTGTAAAGTATGTGTTTGGCAAAGCATCACAAGATGACAACAAGTCACAGAATGACAGAATCATTAAGGTTTGAAGAGACCTTTAAGATCATCAAGTCCAACCATCAGTCCAGCACCATCAGGCCTACCAAACCATGTCACAAAATGCCATGTCTACACATTTTTGAACACCTCTAAGGATGGTGACACCATCACTTCCCTGGGCAGCTGTTCCAATGCTTCATCACTCTTTCAGTAAAGAAACTTTTTCTAATATTCAATCTAAGCTTCCCCAGACTCCAGCTTGAGGCCATTTCCTCTCATCCTATTGCCAGTAACTTGGGAGAACAGACCAACACTCCCCTCCCCACAGCCTCCTTTCAGGCAGTTGTAGACAGTGATGAGGTCTCTCCTCAGCCTCCTCTTCTCCAGGATGAACACCCCCAGGTCCCTCAGCCGCTCCCCACAGGCCTTGTTCTCCAGCCCCTTCCCCAGCCTCGTTCCCTTCTCTGGACACTCTCCAGCCCCTCAATGTCCTTCTTGTACTGAGGGGCCCAAACTGACCCCAGGATTCAAGGTGTGGCCTCACACGCACTGACTACAGGGGTGATGACCACTTCCCTGCTCCTGCTGGCCACACCATTTCTGCTACAAGCCAGGATGCTGCTGGCCTTCTTGGCCACCTGGGCTACTGCTGGCTCATGTTCAGCTGGTTTTCAACCAACACTCCCAGGTCCTTTTCCACTGGGCAGTTTTCCAGCCTCTCTTCCACAAACCTGTAGGATTGCACGGGGTTGTTGTGACCAAAGTGCAGGACCCACAGCACTTGGCCTTGTTAAACCTCACACAACTGACCTCAGCCCATCGATCCAGCCCAGCCAGACCCCTCTGCAGAGCCTTCCTACCCCTGAGCAGATCAACACTCCCACCCAATTTGGTGTCATCTGCAAACTTACAGAGGGAGCACTCAATCCCCTCCTCCAGATCATTGGTAAAGATATTAAAAGGAGCTGGCCCAAAACTTGAACCCTGAGGAACACCGCTTGTGACTGGTCACCACCTGGGTTTAGCTCTGTTCACCACCACTTCCTGGGCTCAGCCACTGGTTACCACACTGTCACTATTTATTTACGCTGGAAACAGGACACTTTCCTCCCTGTTTTTGGCCATTTCCAAATGCAAGTTCCTTGAAGACTGTCCTGTGAAGGAAAAAAGAAATACTAAAAGAGACTACCATAGCACCAGAACCAAAAAGGATCCCATTTAAACTCAGCTTGGAAACCCAGTGACTTTGGATGCAAGAGATAATCTCAGTGAAAACACACCTTCTGGTTGCATTTTCTTTCTGCAGAATAGACAGCAATGCTGCAGCTCAGCTAGAAAGAATGAAACTTAGAAAAGTCCTACTTCAAGAAACAAGCATCTGCTTAAATCCCACTGACTTAAACTTAAAGCCTTCATACTATCATTGAAAGGAAACTTTTCCTGAGGTGGGGTTTGGTACTTCAACCAATTTATATTGTTGAAGCAGCTTAATAGGCTGCATGAGTTGGTGCTGCAGGCTGGGAGTTTAACACCCTTTCAGCATACTGGTGGTCTTTGTAGAAGCTGATCTCCTTCATCACTATTCATGGGTATTTGCCCCTGTTACCATAATGTTGTGTGGAGGCAGAGCCCACAGGTAAAGAAAAATAAACAAATGAAATGGCCAGCTGCTGGCAAATGCCCAAAACCGTGCCACCATCTGCCCACCCCACCCACTGAGAGACTCAGAAATGCTAAACTAAATAAGTATTTCTGGTTGCACATGCTGAATGTCAGAAAATGTGGACCCTAATGGAAAATAAAAGAGGAAATGAGTCAACATCCCAGTGACTTTCCACTAAACCTTGTGCTGCTTGCACCTGGAAATTCAAATCTGAGGAGTAAAGCTAAAATCATCCCAGGAAATATTGCTGACCAGCCCATGTTTTATGAAAAGAGGAGAGCCCTGAGTCCCTGAGAAAGGTTGGGACATCTTCCCTTGGATCCTGGAGGAAATCAGTCAGACACAGGGGTACTTGGTATTTATATCAGTGAGAGCACCTGGGAATTAAGGCAGATTAAAGGCCTGCTGTAGGAATTTGTGATGGACAAGCTCATCCATTTCTCCTTTCTCCCTTGGGGCAGGGTCTGTCCACGGACAGAGCACAGATACCAAGTCCATCTCAACCTGCAAGGACAGCAGCTGTGTGAAAGGTAAGGTGGGACCTGTAACTTCACTGTGACAGCCCATGGGGACAATGGTAACAGCAAGTCTTGTAGCCCCAACTAAGCCAAGACAACCCCCATTAATGCAAGCGCTGCAGAGTCAGCTCTGACCCCTTGGAGAGGAGAAAGCTGCAAATAACCTTGTGCATTGCTTTTCCCTCCGAGCAGACTTTCCACAAGCAGGGACAGGGATCATTCAGAGCCTGCAAGGGCAAAGTAGCCCCTGTTTCTACATCACGTTCTTCTTTTGGTTGCCAAGCACCAAACACGAACAGATGCCCAGAATCATTTCACTGTCTTTCACCCCATTGCTGCTGGTTTACACCACTGGAAGTATAAGGCCAAATCAGACTCATGTTTCTATTCCACCTATGATAATCATCATCTCAACAGAAAATACATAAAGTGCTCAGCTATCAGCTTTAATTTTACACCAAGAAGAACCACTTTTAATTGTTACCAGGAATGTGTGTCAAAGGGGAAGGAACCAAAAATAGCTCTGGATGGAAAAAAGTGCACCATAGCTGCTCTTCTATAGCACATGGATGTCTGTTAAGGATTTACCAGTACTAAGGGTACATGTTTTAACCTGCATTAAACTGACTGTGCCTATGGGCCAGATTTGTATCTTCGTTATAACTATGTAAAGCAGAAATAAACCTCTTTGAAGTCGTTAGGCTTAGTTTGGATTTATAGCACTGTGAGATCAAAATCAGAACCACATTTGAAATTGAGAGGAGCAGAACAATGAAAGAGGCAAAAGATGCAGATGGCAATGAATCCAGCAGGATCTCTACTGTAAAGCTCAGGTTTTCTGTGGACAGTGTAATGCAGCAGGGGAAGGTTGCTGGCTAAAGCTTCATATTACTGTGTAATGAAGTTAGTGTAGAAATTATTGCATGCAGACACTCAGGCTCTCACAATTTCTTTGGCTTGTATTTTCATGAGTTTCTTTGCCTTCTTTGTTCTGGGAAACACGAAATAAAACAAAATTCAGAATGAGTAGTATGTATCCAAACACACACACATTAAAAAGCACAATGATTATTTTTTTAAATCTGTTTTCCTTATTGTGTGCTGCCTAGAATAAAGACAAAGAAATAGATGTCTTTCAGCTCTTCTGAAAAAAAACAAAACAAAACAAACAAAAAATCATTTCCAAAGCCTCTCTCTTATAGGCAGAATCCAAGGAAATATGTAAAGTTCTGGTATATGTAAGGGAATGCTTTCTGGGAGCATTTTAGAGCATTTTAGAATGTCATAGCATAGAATCATAGAATCATAAGGTTGGAGGAGACCTCTGAGATCACTGAGTCCAGCTGTGCCTGTCTCCCTACTAAACCATATCCCCAGTACCAACATGGTGTATGCTTTCTCCTCTTTCCCATGAGAAAAACTAATTAATGCATGACAAAAATACTGACAATCAGTGAAGCACCCCATGTAATACTCTGTTAATCTTCTGTGATAAATACAGAGGCTAAGACAAACACGTAAACAAATGCTGTAATTAATGATGAGTGACATGGATTTTAAAGTTCTTTTCTGTAATAATGGTACATTCATGTATCTAAAAGCACCCAAACACAAACTGTTAACAAAATATAGCTCTTAAACTAAAATTACAACTTCTGGATGTTTTGCTTTTTTAGAAAGAAGTGGCTGAGATGTTGAGTTCTAATTGATTTCTAATATTGTCAATATTTCTCAGTATTTCTAATTGATTTAACAGGACCTGAAAACACGCAGACTCTCCAAAATCAGGATTATTTTGCTAAGAAAGTATGGACCAGAAAATCACCTCTCCTTCCTGATAGATGTGGCTGACTGCTAGACAAGAAACTTCACCCAGCTTCCCAAAGCAGCAGCCTGACACAGAGTGAGTGACACCACGATTGCAGGGAAGACCCATACCCAGTGTATAGGAAGGATCCTTTTCTGCATGTTACTTTCTGAATTCCCACAGCCACTTTGGGTGGTTTTCAAAACTGATCTATTGATTGTATATAAAACCACCCTAGCAGCAGGGGTGGGTTGTTTTGTTTTGTTCTACCCTCATGTTTTGCCAGGAAACTGCTTTTGGTGGGGACACTCAATAGTTTGGAGAAACGCAACCACAAAATGAGTATTGTTTCCAAAAGTTTGTATTTCTGCTGTTCACATGAAACTGGCTGTGGCACACACTGTTCATTAGGAAACATCTGTCTGGGCTTTCCCAGTTGCAAGCATTTTAAAGCATAATAATGGTTCTGAAAGTAGATAACTTCAAAACAGTCATATGCAGGCAAGTTTTAAAACCCAAAGAAAAGTCACATGGAAAATTCACGTCACTAATGAAATGTCAACACATGTACAGGAAGGCAGAGAGGAACATCCAGTCCAGTGATTGCTAGGTAATATTTCTTTGTGTTTGAAGGCCAAAAAAGTACTTCAAATTCCGTGTGGTAGAGAGGTTCCATCTCTATATTATAGAGAGAAATTATACAAAATAATAAGCTCTTGGAAAATAATAATTTGCAGCAAGGTGTTTTGTCTAAGCTTTGGCTTAGGCAGTTTTGATTCAGAAAGGATACAGAAAGAGTGATAATTATGCAGTCCAATCATTTTTGCATCAGTTGTACAGCGTTTATTCATTCTGTGTGAATCTGAGTCAATGGAAGAGCACTTCTGGGTAACAACATTTTGGCTGCTTTATAGGGGTTAAACATCTGAGGACCAATACATTCCCAAGACTGTATTTGAAGTGAGAACAATGATCCCAAATTGTGACACAAAGGTAGGTTTGGGGACAAATGTTTCTTGGGTTTTAGGCAAGGGGATGCCAAAGCCCCCAAAAAGTAAATGGAAGAGGAATTCTTGAGTTTCAGTGTAACACACTCAATATTTGAGCAAAAAATCAACTTCAGCTGTCATCTGGTAGACAGACATTGAAATCAGACAGACAGACAGCAGAGTCCCCAGCTTCTGATGCTACGACCTTCTCTTCAGCCCACAAGCCCATTAAAGGAAGAGAAGTTCAGTTTGTAAAAGTGCTGACCATTCCCTTGAGGTGCTCAGATTGTCTCTGGAGTCAGTGGCAGCCCAAGGCATACAACATTTCACAGGACTGAAGTGTACACAGAGCTTCCTCCAGCCTGATAAGCAGAAGTTATGCTTCTAATATTACTTTACGAATGATGCTTCCACGTGGAAGAAGTCATCGTAGAAGAGATGTGTAATGTTTAACAGGAATAATATTATTACTGTAAAAAAAAGGTTGTTTATTTTATGCACCAGGGGAATCCAGCACAAACCATCTGTGCATCTTACTTTAGTTTTACATGGTGGACCTAGATGTTAATTAAATACAGCAAATAAAGGAAAAGTTTAATTCTTCATCCTCCAAATTCTGTAGTATCTTTTATCACAGAATCAGACTGAGTTAAACCATTCTACTGCCTTCAGCCCTATGAGGCTTTTATACATTCTTGGGAATATTCAATGGTCACCATAAGGAATATCCTCCATAGATCACAGCAAAGATAATTTGATGATGCAGCATTACTTCCCCAAGGAGAAACAGCTGATCTGTTTCCAGTAGGAGCGATAGAGCTGCACAGCAACAACTGCACAGGAGGGGTACAGGCACAGTCAGAGGAGGGACTGTACCCCCCTGCAGCCATCTGATACTGAGATGTCTGGCTGTGTACAGTGAGAATATAAAATCCACTGCAATGGCCTATTTCATAGTTACAACTGAACTGTGTCTGTAGTAATAATCACCACGGTATGAACGCCAAAATAGTGATGGAGAACTGGGACAGTCAAAAGAACATGATGTTGGGGTGCCATGAATGCATCCCCCTCACAGTCTAGGCATGATTTTGACAATTTGGAAAAGCTTTGAATCTCAGAAGCAAAAGATTTGTTAAAGTATTTCCACACTTTACTGATGCTGTCACAGCCACACGAGGGTGCAAAGAAGATTCAGTCCCATTCCTCACACTGGTTTTGCCAAAGATTTTATCTCCAAAGAGGCTGGAGAGTTGCATTAAAGTCTTAACTCAAATAAGCTGAAGCAGCAACATACTTGCCTGAAAGATCATCAGCTTGAGATATTACGGTTTGAATTCCTTCTCTATCACATCAGAGTGCTCTCAGGCAAGCTCCCAAACGAAACACCATGGGTAAGTGTTGCACACCTAGAGAGGGTTACAGTTTCTAAGCCAACAGAGAAGGACCTCTGCTACAAAATACACTGACAGTCTGAGCACAGACAAGTTTCCACAACTAGATTTCACTGTTCTTCGTCTCCTGGCTGCTGAGTGATTTCTTTAAATATCAGATCTTCTTGAAATACAACTACCAGATGATGATAAAATCCAAATGAGATAGATACAATATTTAGACAGATGCTAAAACATCTGATTGTGCATTGGAAGACCATAGAAAGTAATGGCATTGGTTCTTATTTAGTAGAAAGAACACATAATTGATACCATTTAAGGAGAATATATCTTTTCATCCACAAAGGGCTCCAAAATAAACAAAGCACATTTGAAATGTAGTTGCCCTGAGGTTGTAAGGCAACATAAACACATACCAAAGAAAACAAGAGAAAGGGTGGGAAGGAACATAAGACACTATTATAGTTTTTCCCCTTCTAACTATTTTTGGATACTTAGATAGAAATCAAACTGCATTTTAAACCCAAATCTTACCTGGAAGATTCCCAGCTGTTACATCTTTGTCAGAAGTCTGAAAGGCCAAGTTCACCACACTGGAGGAAATACAGAGCAAATGCATTGTAGCCTGAAATTCAATCCCCAAAAACTTTAGTTATACTAAAAATATGTTCTTATATCTAGGGATCTGCATCAGTGCCTCTGATGCAGATATTCAGTAGCAAATAATGGTGTTTGCCCAGTGCAGTTGGACCTCTTTGTAAACCCTGGAAAACTTTGACACCTGTTTGGCTTTGACTGAATTCAGAGGACAATACAATATCCTGCCCCCAGCCCCCAAATACACACATCTTATTTCCCTGGTATTTAAGAGTTCATGGGAATAGAAGACTCTAGGGTATATGATGAATTAGAATAAGATCAGATCATAAAGAGAAGTTTATAATAAGATTGTTTTAAATACAACCCACCATCTGGTTTTAAGTTTACAGAGCTGTAGCTCAGTGAAAATACCTTGTCATTGTTTTAACGTGGAATACCTCAAACTGGTAAGCATCCAAAATTTAGGAGGAATTTATTTGTTGTAGGTAGAATGCATGGCCAAAGAGTGAGGATAATTATTGCCAACTATAACATACTTCTCATTCATTAACTCAAAAGAGAATATAAACTGGTTTTTAAATAAAAATCAAAATACAACCTTAGTTTATACTCTTTACTATAAATATATAGCAAATCAAAAAGTTGTTGAACAAAAGGAAGAAAACCCAACGAAATCTAATTCTGCTTTTATACATTTTTGCAACCTTACTGACTGTATTCTTAATCAGTGTCTCTGCTGTCAGCTGTGATATTGCTGTAAGTCAAAAACAAACTCCTCCTGCCCTTTTGCTAGGATTTAATGTTTAGATATAAATGTTGTTAATCCTTAAGGATTTGTAGAACAAGCTGTCATTTTAATCCACTGTGATGCAACTTGCCTAGTGCCTGAAGAATCTTCACCCATTTCTTTCTAGGTTAAACCAGAATGTGGTGACTGTCACGTGGGAATGGAATCACTTGCTTTCTTTCCCTATGCCCAGCAAAAAGGACAAAGCCAGTCCAAGCAGGTTTATCAGTAGCCAAACCCTGAACACAGACTTCTTTTAAGACTTTTCCAGGAGCTGTGAGGATCAAGCAATAGTTAGAATCGTGCATCCTCGCACCGATAAGCACCGGCTTTCACCAGAAGATCACCAGAGGATGCAGAAACAGAAGCCCAGTGTTTCAACATCCCCACTGCACTGACACATCACCCATTGTATCAGCTGCAACTTCTCTGAAGCATTCTCATACAATTCCTGCTGAAAAAAAAGTGCTATCTGTGTCAACAAACCTCCTCATTACACTGATCTGTTTTGTCAGTGACATTAAAGGGATTGAGAAACTGCCACATTTTATATGTTTGTGGTACAAGGAGATGGATGCTGCTCTCAACTCTGTCACCTGACATTGAGCAACTCACCTAGAGTCTGTCCCACTTCCTGCAGACATCAAATTATGACAATAACACTCACCTGTCTGACAAGAAGGTTGTGAAATGCTTTTCATTAATGTTTAGGATTTCATACAGAAGTTTTACAGACCAATTTTCCAGGTCAGTATTATTACAGCTATGGAGTCTCTCTCCTTTGCAGAACCTGTCTAATCAGGAGACAGGAAAAGAATGACATCCAGATGTTTACAGTCACATTGGAGGGGTGAGAGAGGATGACAAAACAGCGCAGGTTTTGCCTTTGTCCTTTTAAATTATGATGTTACAACATTGCCTCTTGTCCCATTCACTGAAGGGAGAGCCTGTCTATGGAAGCAAACAGAGCAATGAGAAACAGAAGGAACAGTAAATCCCTCCCATGACTCTATGTGTGAGACCAACTGAGTGGCCTCTCGTTACGCTGTGATAACTTTTCATGTCAAGGACTCAGGAAGAGTCCTGGAAAATTTAAATTTTAAAAGTAAAATTATATGATTTGCTCTTCTTTCCTCACTTTCAGACCCTGGTTGAATCATACATCCCCTCATGGGAGGGGCAGAGGGGCTTTAGTTATTCCCAGTACAACTTTCCTGTGTTACTACTGGAGTTCGTTGCACGACGAAGGTTTTCCATGCTGAGAAGGTCACACATTCTTCACATGCTTGATCCATGGCCAAGTTAAGCCTTCAGGTTCAGTGACTGCAGAGGGCTTTAACCCCTCTGAAACAATAAGACACTTCCAGATTAAAAAAAGGGAGCAGCTTAACTTGGGAGTGCCGTGCTTTTCTGCACACTCTGCACACTTTGCTATCCCATTCCCTGTGTCCTGCTGCACGGAATAGGCAAGAAAAAATCAGTCCATTCACTGCCTGGAATTCAAGGCCTATTTCCTCAGCCTGCCCAAAATCCTCAGATGAATGTGATTACTAGGATTTGTCTCTTTCTATATTAATTTATTTTTCTTGTCTTTTAACTCTGCAAACATCACAGGACAATTAGAAGGATGAGCTGGGAAAATGCAATTAAGGACTTGTTCTTAAACACAATTTCCATCTGTCTCTCTTTTTGTTAAAGAGATTTATAAACCATGTCATCTGTCAATGATAATGAGCCAGTGGAAAAGGCCAGGAATTGAGATTTGGCTGATGATGTTTTTTCTCATCAGAACTGCCAACCATGGGATGTGTCTGACTCAGCACTGCCCTTCAGCTCCTTGTGTTTCTGTTTGATTTGGATATTCACATGGCAAGTTTGTTGGAGATGCTGTAAGCACAAACACCATTGAGTACAATAGGAGCTTCACTAACATCTTCAGTCAATAGTGTGTAATACGTAGTAATTCCTTTAATAGCAATTCCTAAATCCCACCTAGAGAGACAGATGACCCTCTATTGGATATAAGGGAATATAATTTCAATTAGGATAATCTGAGTGAACATGCATTTTGCTTTCCTTTTCTATGGATCCAGCAAGGAAAAAAGAGTTATAAGGTAGCTGGTGGGTAGGAATAAAAGAGAATCATCTTCCTCCATATAGAAATATAGTAACAAGAATAACACCCTTGAACCCTGTCTTCAATCCTCTCTTACTCAAATAGGTATCTAGAGCCACATAGGCCACTGCCACCAGGCAGGAAATAAATTGATGCTTTCTACAACTGATCCAATGTTAGGAAAATATGAAGAGATACCTCAGCTTGTTCATGTTCTGACCCTCTAAGCTGCATTAATTAAGAAAATCAGAGCCAAAAAACCGACTGGATTCTCAAAGGTGAACAAACAAAAAGCCAGCGATGTCATTGCTCTCAATTCTCTTCTCCTCTGACAGTGAAAGGACAGGACACCACCGGTGTCTATAACGAACACGACTACTTGTGCAAGTGCAGGCTTCATGGACTGTGCAAACAGAAAGGAAGGACCTGCAATAGCCAAGATAAAAATGAGTCATAGGATGAGTCAGATTGGTGGCTGTGGGAATGGATTTCAGGGCTTTTATGAAGCTATGTTACCTTGCAGGAGCTCAGGTGGAGTAAGGGAGGAACTGAGATAGGGCAGATTTGATTGAGGAAGACACCAATGACACATCTAGAATAACAGATGAGAGAGGGAGAGGATGGAAATAGATTTTTAGAGTCATCATCACCAAGATGGCAGCTAAATCTATGAGAATAACTAAAGTAATCTCACTTGTTCATTTATCTACCGACACACGCACACGCCCTTGCCGACTTCCTAACTGATATTGTGGCTGGAGTAGAAGCACTGAATTCAAAGAGAGGCTATTTATACTTCATTTCTGATCCAGCTGGACACAAGAGGTGCCAGAAATCTTGTGAGAAAGGCTCTTTTCAAACAGAAATTGATCTGTATTTCAAGCGGTGTTAATTATGGTTCTCTGAAATCTCCAGTCATTTGAAAAATAGATTTATTCACCAAGGCAGCACGGAAACTTCACATGATAATGTGCTACAGTGTCAGATGGAGAAAAATTTTAAAATTCCTGTACTATGGTGATTTAAAATAATAATAATAATTAAAAAAAACAAGTTATTTGATGAAGAGAAGACTGCTGAATCACAGTTGTATTGATTTGGAAGGCTTGAGTTTAAATTTCCGACCCGGTTCATATCCTTAGTTTAAAAAATATATTGATACATAGTTCTTAAGAAAAAAACTCAGTTGCACCACTTTTTTATTGAAAAAGTGTTTCTTCTCTTCAGCTGTTCCAGGCAGCTGCACCATAACACAATGCCTATGCCGTGCCTCCAGGACACACAGCCGAGCAGCAATGCTGTTTGATTTCAAACCTAGTTTAATAGACATTGTCTCATTCTTTTATTGGAAGGTAGATATGCACATAAACTTGCTGTAGTGGGTGCAGACACTGGTCCTTCTTGCCTAATAATTTTCATTTTTCAATCAAATGTCATGTGAGGAGAGGCTGAAGTCCCTTGGTCTGTTCAGCTGGAGAAGAGGAGACTGAGAGGGGATCTCAGAGCTGTTCACTGCCTTCTCCCAAGGGAGGGAGGGGAAACAGGGGCTGAGCTCTGCTCTCTGGTGACCTGGGACAGGACTGGAGGGAATGGCAGGAAGATGTGCCAGGGCAGGGTTAGACTGGATATCAGGAAGAGGTTCTTCCCCCAGCGGGTGGTGGAGCACTGGAACAGCTCCCCAGGGCAGCAGTCCCAGCACCCACTCTGCCAGCATTTCAGCAGCATTTGGCCAATGCCCTCAGTCACAGGGGGTGAGTGTTGGGAGTGTCCTGTGCAGGGGCAGGAGCTGGACTCTGTGGTCCTTGCGGGTCCCTTCCAGCTCAGGTGATTCTCTGATCTCTAGTGTGATCTGCTTTAGATGAAGGCAAGTCCTCTTCTGCCCTGCTAACACCAGCCCTGCAGCGATGCAGGTAAGCAAGACAGCACTCACTCTGTGTCCTTCACTGACGACTGATTTGGGATCCAAAAGGGTCAACTCAAGCATTTCATTCTCTCAAGGGTTGATAGAGGTAATTGAATAAAATTCTGGGTTTATTTTCATTCCTTCTCTAGCACTATATTTTATTTTAAATATTTCCATATTTAGCACTAGAGAATAATTGGAAGCATCTGACACAACGTCGTTATTGGCACTGGAGCAGGTGAAGGCTGTTAGGCTGTGAATAATGGAGGTGGCTGGCAGTGCACTGGGTTTTCATCTCTCTTGAGCACTTCTGGTACCTTGTGCTAAGTCATTTTCCTTGTTCCTTTCTTGCATAGTGAATGTTGCACTACTCTGGCACCAGTGGGGTTTCCCAAGAGCTGGGTGTCAAGGACCACAGGGTTTTCCCATGGGGCCAGCCAGGGAGATCCTGGCAGCCAGGAACCATCCCATTGCAAGCATCTGGGGACACCAGGACATCTCCACGGGGATGGGCACGGGCTGAGGCTGGATGGGATAGCAGGGTCTGTGAGTAATTTGGTAGAATTAAACTGCAATATTAGTAACTATCCAAAAGACCTAATGTATGAACTGTTTTCTGTAATATTATTTTGGATATTACACCTTGAAAATAGTGGATAAAGATGCACAGAAATAAGTTTTCCTGCTTTTACAAGTTCACAGTATTTGTCTCTTTACAAACACAATCTCCTATAGCATTCTCTGCATAAAACCTCCAGCTTCTCATCACAGAGCCAGGTTTCCCAAGAGATTTCTTCACAAGAAGTTCTCCATACCTGATTACCTGTGGTCCTTACTGAGCTTACAATACGCCATTTGTTGTCATTATTCTCTCCAGAAGACTCCCCTAAATTTGCTCCTTTTGGAGGAATAGAGGATCTAATTAAAAATAAATGTTGTCAAATTATTCAGGTAGGTATTTTGACCCACAATAGTCACTATGTATTTGCATCTACCTTAAGCTATCAAAATGTAAAGCAAATTACACAGAGGAGAAAAAGTCTCAAGTGTTTCTGCCTTGCTGATGTCTGCTATCGAGAATAGAACCAGAAAAAGTACATTACCACATTAATTTTTCCTGACTTGCAGGGTTAACCCAGCCTGTGTCAATATATTCTGCTCCAAAGATACTATCCTTGTTCTTAGATGTACTGCAGCTGCTTTCATTAAAAATCTCAATATTTATGCTCTAGGAGGTGGCGAAGTGAAGTCTTGCTTAAGAGCAGCAATGCAAACAGCACTATTCCTCCCTTCAGCAGGAACTCTTCACACACCTGTCTTTTTTGGAAGAGTTTCAGTTTGCTAATTTTTATTTCCCTGTGCTTATGAACTCAGTAAATTAAGGACCTTTTTGATACATGTGCCAGCTACACCTCTCCTCTAATCCTTACTTGATCTGAGGGTGGGCATATCTAATCACAGGAGTGTTTGAGGACCTCAGGGTAGAATGAATATTTTGCATGCCCAACCTACTTCCACTGTGCTGTTATCTCAGGCATAGCTATTACTTCAGACTTGCCAAGTATTAGGTATGTGACATGACACATATTCTCCC
Organism: Dromococcyx pavoninus; assembly: GCA_033558185.1. Classification (NCBI taxonomy): domain Eukaryota; kingdom Metazoa; phylum Chordata; class Aves; order Cuculiformes; family Neomorphidae; genus Dromococcyx; species Dromococcyx pavoninus. The sequence continues at coordinate 1,359,965 of JAUMJL010000161.1, forward strand.
ACAATGTCTTGCTCTTCCCCACAGAACCCAATATCTCAATCGTGGGAAATATTTCTTTGTGCACTGGCACACGGAGGACTCCAGTGAATGTGAAATTGGAAATTCCCATTGCCTGGAGACTCCACATTTCACTACAGCACAAGTACTTCTGACTCACTGCAGTTTACCTTGTGCCCCTATGATTTGCAGGAGTCTATATGTGCTCCCCCTCCCCAATATGTCTTTGCAGATGAAGGTACAGCACAAACGGTGGGGTGAGGCTGACACCTCTGAATCAACACTCACCTCCATGGTAAACCAGGGAGTCACAAACTGCAATAGATTTTATTTAAAAAATGCTTTCAGCAAGTAGGTTTCTCCTGCCATCAGCACAAAGGTAAGGTCCCTCCTTCTGGGGGACGTCTTGGAGCCACTCAGTGGCTGAAAGCTCTTTGATTCTTCTCAGGCTTTTGCTCCTTCCCACCGTCGCTAATGATGGTGCAGTTCAAGGACAGGCAGGGACACTGCTCGTGCAATTATAATGCACTGGAGGATTTCATAAAGGTTGTGACATGTCTTTTGCAATATATTTTCAAGCTTCCATAAAGACAGCAAAGCATAAACATGCTTTGCCATTAACGTTGAACCCTAGAGACAAAACATTCATACAACAGCCCAGTGGGACCATGCTAAATCCCACGAGTGTCACGTCTGGTGACAGAAAGTATGGGGCATGACAGTCAGAGATATTTCATCTGTGGGGTGATAGATGCTTGAAGACCAGCAGAAGCTCTGTGCCTTTGAGCTGGAGCTGTAGGAAGGTGATTTAAGTAGAGCCTCCCAGAGACAGCCCAACTTCTCTCCCTGCCCTGCAAATGCTTTCCTACGTCTTTGTTAGTTACCTAATCTTATAGTAAGGGATTATTGCTGTTAATATGCAGTAATCTCATTAATCTGAATTTAAGAACACTACAGGATCATCAGTAGGTTTAATATATTGCAGTGTTTGTCCTGGATTCTTCCCATACGGGTCAAAACCCGTATGTTACCAAGTGATGTAATTGGGCTTTGGAGATCACCTGCATGGCAGGTGCACAGGCCAGGCACAGAGTGAAGAGGCACAAACTGAAGAGTCAAAATCTCACTGTTTTCTAACTGGGTTGGATCAATATCTAACACGCTCTAAATTCTGTCACTGAACGTGTCACAGAGAAGCATAACCAGCCTTAGATCTTCACACCTTGGATGTATTTACAACACACGATTCTGTTACTTAACGGCCATGAAAGAAGAACTGTTTTCAGGTGTTGGCAATATTTCAAGTCAAGCACTGGAAACCATCTGTACATGGTCTACATCACTGCTTCCAGTGCAACCACCACTGGAGTATTAGCTGGTGTTTTCACAGGGAGCTTCCAGGGCAGGGAAGAGTTATTGCAGCTTAATCCTTTGTATAGAAATTATGTTTAATTTGCTAGAAATATAATATTTCTCATAACCCTTGTGAGACAACGAACAGCAGCTCTTACAGGCCAGTTCTTATACATCATTATGGAAAGAACAGTAAACCTAACCAGTTGTCTGACAGCTTTCTTGCACAGAATAACTAATTCCTGAAGATTTATCTTCTGATTACTACTCTACCTTATACACAATAGTGAATAATTAAAATTAGTTTCCCTCTGAAGTGACAAGGAAAAATCTATGTATATTTTTGCTTTAAACTATATTCCCACAAACCGGGTTTCACTGTATTTTTTTCCTGAACAGAGTAAGAAAATAAATAAATAAATAACCCAAAACCCTGAAATGTCACTGAGGGGGTTATACCAGTGGCATCTGATAGAAAGAGAACTTGAAATTGGCAAACAGAAAAGTTTCATGAGAAACATCTGCTCAGATTAACTGGTAGATCTACTTTTGTATACATAATGTTTTGGTTACATCTTATTTCAGAAGTATTTTTTAAAATGATTGTCAGAGAAGTTTCTTGACACAAGGAGGAAAAGAAACCTTTTAAAAACTCTTACCATCTGCCATGTAAATTAATATTAAATGATTGATTATATCATTTAGCTATCAGGCCACACCCATAACAACTTTAATCCACTGCAGTTTGTAAAGGACATCTGTAAAGAGTGAGACAATTGCATCTGCCTGTAATTACCAATAATGGCTTCAGAGCATCAATAAATTCTGAAGGAAAAACTCTGTACCATACTAATTTGGCACTGCACATTGTTAGTAATGTGAGAGACATTTAATATAAAAATAATAACTAATACAGAATTAATATAGATGTAGTAATATCTAATATATCCAGACACATAAACATACAAGAACACACTGAGTACCTCTCGTCACTAATAACTGTGTAGAATATCTGAAAAGAGCTTGATTCAGCACTGCCTGTCTCCTGTTTTATGCCATGGGAATTTCTCTTGTCAAGCACAGGATCCCAATGTGAGAGTGGAATTTTCGAGAAGTGGCTCATCTGAATTACTTAAATCACAACAGCTTTGCTACAGGTTTGTAGATAATATTTGGGCAATCAGGAAACCTAAATGATAGTGCAGTCACTCAGAAGCAGGGAAGTAGAAAATGGAGAAGAGAATATCTCAGCTTTTAAAGAAATACATCCCTTATTTTACTTTTAGATGTTTTCAAAACATAGAAAGTCTGTTAATTTACTGTAGTCTTAAATACATGTTGAGAATAAGCTGAATGCTGACCTGCACAGGGAAGCAGTCCTGACACGAAACACATGCACATCATTGAGAAAGAGCATCTTCTTCCTGTATCAGAAAGATCAACTGAATTTTGATCAGTTGAAGATAAAATATTAGTTGACAGCACTTTAAAAACCTCTATTCTGCTTTTTTTTTAATATAGAGTAGCTTTCACTTCTCTGTTCAGTTTCTAGAAAAGCTATTTTTTAGAAACTCATATAAATAATGTCTTATTTGTTATTTCTGCCATTATTTTATTCTTTTTTTAAAAATCCATACTTTTTTTTTAAAGTCCATACATAAAAATTATAGATTTCCAGGACCATCACTTTCCAACAGCAAAAAAACCAAAAAGCTATTAAAAGGAATTTCTTTAGAACCAGAGGACAACCAAAAGCTAATATTCAACTGTGTTACATTAGGGTACAAATTTATGTTACTTTTTAGTAGGAAAACAAGTTGTGAAAAGTAGATTAAAACATCATATTCCAACACCTACAAAATTAAGCTCAACTAGGCTAATTAATTAAAGCCTTGCTTCAGAAAGTGAAGCTGAAATGAGGCCATGGTCCTGCAACACCCTCCATTCCCCCGTGCACAAACACTGCTCTGGGTTTCCAATCAGCACATACACTTGGCATAGGGCAGTTGCTGTCTGTAAATCAGAATATTCAACCCTTTTCACAGCCAGGAATTATTATTCTGGGGGTTTTGTTTTTTTAAACTCATCTCAGAGAGTTATCACATCCTTAAAAGGTCTGGGGCTCAAGAAGATTCTAAGCATCAACTAAGAGCTCAATAAAGCAGGGTTCCAACTTTCAAAGGACCAAGGATGGAAGTATGACAAAAAAGCCATGATTCAAGCATTCCCAGTGTCACACCTTGAGGAGAGGGGTGAACATCACAAAACCCAAGTGTTTTTTAATAGTACCTATATAGAATTAACTGTATAAAGAACACAAAAATACCTGACATACTAAAATGAAAGTTTCCATATGCTCTGGTCCCAAAACTGAACGTTGAAAAAATTAATAATGAAAAGGAAGTAAATAAACTTAATTTATTAACTATTGGAATATAAAAAGAGTATTTGCTTCCACAACCTGGCCTTAATGTTTGAAAACCAAAAGTGTAAGCAGTGAAAATACACCAAGAACAATAAAAAATTAAAAGAATGAAAAGGTAAATATTGAAAAAGATGAACCCTGATTTTCCCTTTAGTAACTAAATTAAGGTTCTTGATGTTGTGTAGGGACAGGAGTTGGACTCAATGATCCTTTTGGGTCCCCTCCAAGCCGGGCAATTCCCCCCAGTAATGTGCTATGAACCTGTAGAGTTTTCTCAGTGTCCTGTCATGTCTTGGTTTAGCTGTTGGTTCTTTGTTTCTATTTCCTTCACAAATGGTGTTATTGTGCCAAATAAGCAGGGATGAAAATATAGGTTTTACTGTCTTCTTTTATAAATTTAGAAATATCCCTAAAAATCCTCCAGATTTCTGTCCCACAGCTCCACAGGACCGGGTGGGTATTGCAACAGGAACGTAATGAACATTCCTTTCCCTCAGCCCAGGCCTGTTTATTTTAAGCCACAGCCTCCAACCTGCTCGCTTGAAAGTTGCAGTCATCAAAGCAGTTTCAGCAATACCTGCATGAGTTTCCAGACCTAATTTCTTAATGTGGAGGAAATGGTATGTTTTCTTTCAGTAACTGCACTTTTTGTGCTATGATTAGTTTTATTTGTGCAGTGATTAAGGATGTGACTGCATCTTCCTAATCAAGTCCTATTTAATTCCTGGGCTTACTACCAGTGACAGGAAAAATTGTGGCACTCAAACACCCAAAATTAGAGGCCAGGCTCATGACTTTTAGAGAAAACTTATACACAGGAGGCTGATGTTTATCTTGTAAACACCTATGAGTGGTTCCATACTCCTTGGTGACTGGCTCGGTACCACTTTTCCTGCTGTGGTCCCACGGATACCGGTGCTGCAGGAGTGGGAATGCCACTCGCTACAGATTTCCCAGGCACAGCTGCAGCAGCAAACTTGCACAGACCTTTCACAGATCTAAAGGACTGTACAAGGACAGAGTTCATCTGTGGCATTTATGTGGGTATAAGTAGAAGGAGACTCAGTTTCGGGAGATTTTGTTGTTTACATGGTGGTTTTTAGACTAAGATGTGCTTTCTCACCTATTCTACAGAGTAAGAAAGCGAAGCATTGCCTTTTCCCTAACATAGCTGGGTTGAATAAGAAGAATGTGCATTGTTTCACATGTATCATGACTCATTTTGTTTGCCAGGTCTTACTCTCGCTGAGCACCAGGAGCTAAAATGCAACGAAACTGTTAACAGGAATCAAGTAAGAAAGGAGAGAAGGGGCAATGTGAGTGCCTCTGAGGAAGAGGTCTGTTCCAGGCTTGTTCCTTTCAGGCAGACAGCACTAGTCCTTCTTCACACAAAGAGCTGAGGTCAAGGTGGATTTTGCACGTTCAAGATGCTGTCTTGGAAAGGAGGAGAGAGCAGAGAGGAGCCTTGGGCAGCCAAGCATCGCAGCAGGTACCCAGGTTTCTCTACCAAGCTGGGGCAGATGCAGACCCACAAGCAGGGTCAAGCTAAGCTGTGGCTCTTTGCTGTTTGGGGCATTTCTTTGAATATTCCTTTGGCAAATAAGCATGGCTTTGTTTTGGAGAAGCTGTTTTCTGAGTCACTTTGATTAACTGCTGTCACAACAGAGATAAAGGGTGTGTATGTGCCAAACCCAGTCAGGCCTGTTGGGGCAACCATGCCAGTAAACAAGTGAGCTGAAGCCTTGAGATGCAATCTGAAAGTGTGAGCATGGCTGATTCCCCTGAGAAGGATGAGTTAGCCAGATACATCTGTCTCCCAAAAGGTGCATTAAAGGGAGGCAAAAATAAGTCATCTTTCTGGATGACCACAACTGCACCAGGGAAACGAAGAGAGAGCTCTTGTGTCAAGAGAAGAAAAGGATGTTCTTCCTTTAGAAAAGGGGTGTGGGAAGTTGAAGAGAAGGCTACCAGCTAGAAAAGGAAGGCAAGAAGGGGTGTTTCTACTCATCTGTCACTCAGTTATTAAAATGTCAATCCATTGTGATTACATCATGGATTATTGTCCTAGAAGAGAAGCTTTTGCAGGTGTCAGCAACACAGGGTGGGTGAAGAGGAATCAGAATGTTGCAAACCAACACACGACACAATGGGCAAGAACAGGTGGCACAAGAAGGCAAGAAACCTTTGGCTGGCTCCACTCCTGGCTCCAGTGCTGCCACCTTTTAGAATTTGCTGGGTTTGCCTCAAAATAAAAAAAAATGTGTTGCAAAGATGACATCCAGATTAACTACTCCAGAGATTTGACTACGTTTGTATGTGCTGCCACAAGGGACAAATGATGTTATTTCCCTCTTCGTGTCACCCTTGTACTTTCCCCTGTCCCACTAGTGACACATGCTTGGGTTTCCTCATCACCTGAGAACTCTGTACAGCATGGTTGGACCATCAGAGGCATTTGAAGTACATGAAAGTTATTTCTTCAGTGGTACAAGAAGTGTCAAGACCTTTGCCATCTCTGTAGAGATCAGTGATGGGCATGAACGCCTGATGTGCCTCCCAAGGAGGCTGATGCCCCCAGTTCAACATTGTCTTTTATGGAAAGGGGGCTGATGGTTTTCATCCATCCCCTCCACTCTATAATGACCTCACTGCTCAATTCCATGGAAAAGTAAGTCCCCTCATCTGGGACAGAAACTTCACGGAGATTTTCAGTTGTGTAGGCAACACTGAACTTGGAAGCCCTGGGAGGGACCAAAGCTACTTTTACAGGAAGAGAACGGGGTGGGGAAAGACAGAAAAAAAGGAAGCTAGAGGGAAACTAGGAAAATGGGACCAGGGGAGAACCTCAGAAAGCCAGGATTGCTGCTTCTGCTGCCACAAGAGGTTTGGAGGGGTAGAGGACGACTAAGCCTTTTGATATTATTGCTTCCCTAGGTGCCCTGATGTTTCACCTGGACAATGACAGTGCCAGCCTGGCTTTCAGGGCTCTGTGCCGAGCACAGTCCCCCCCTGCAGTCTGCAAATGCTGCTGCTCCGTTTGCCTTTGCCTCAAGCCAGTCTGATCCCCTTTTACCCTGCACCTGCCAGCATGATCCTTACTGCTGATTTTTTCTATTTTTTAAAGGAAAACACGATTCTCCTATGATAACTAGATTCCAGAAGCTGGGACTTTTAGAAGAAGCTGATAGCATGACATTTACAGCAAAGCCTAACGGGCTGACAATTGCACTCAGACCATAGACTTAATCCCATGCAGATGGTTCCTGGGGAGCCGAACAAGAGATTTAATTTGATCCGGCTTTTGGGGAGGGTTAAAACTTTTTGTTTACAAAATGACATTAATTATAAACGTTGATTAGTGCTGCTAATTGTCACTGAACTGCCACTGTAACTATATCCAAACATCAGACTCTAATTATCCAACCTCATGCTTCTGTAAATTTGCGTTGTTTTGCTAACTGAGCTTTGTCTTTATTTGGCTGAAACTTGTTGTGACTGGAACTGTTACTCTGCTGTTGTACAGAAGCCAAAAGTATGGAGGCTTGATTCCAGCTGGGAACTATAATTGATATTATTATCTACAATGCAAATAATTAGAACTCAGTGTACTTCCTCTTCAGTAGGTTTATCTTTCAAGGATGATTTGACCCTTGCTGTTGAATTATTCATTTTCTCCACACTTAAATATATGGTCCATTTTTTTAATGCCACTAACACAGCAGTTTATCGAAGAGTTTAGCCAAATAAGGCTCAGTCCATGGACATTTTGAATCTGTATAATGCTCCTCTCCTTCTCCTCAGGACCTGCATAATATCAAAACAAGCCTCTCTGTCAAATTTCGTAAACAGATAGTAAACCAGGTATTAACAAATCAGTTAATTATAAGAAGATTGCAAATTAGGTAAAATTTGCCAGTGAGCCAACTGTAATCTGGATGCAAACAACCTGTAAGAGAAGTAGAAACAAGTAATAAACCTACTTGTAGGTATGAATGAACTTGAGGTGAACAGACTACACATTAGGCAAAAAAGGGACACACACACCAGTTACAGCCTAAATAACAGCAAACAATGTTCTTGCCTGTGTGTTCGCTGAGCATTGGCCTCAGCAGTTCACCATCACCACCAAGAGACTCCAAAAGCTGGGTGCAGACTGCTCCCTCTGGGTCAGTTTTATTCTTCCTGGCACACAGTTGTCGCTTTCTAATGGAGACCGGCTCTGAGCCCTTGGGAAGGGAAATGTTGATGGCAAGTTGACCATGAGCCAACATGAGCCCTGGCAGCCAAGAGGACAACCGTGTCCTGGGGGGCATCCAGCAGGACATCACCAGCCAGGGGAGGGAGGGGATTGTCCCGCTCTGCTCTGCACTGGGGAGGCCCCACCTCGAGCACTGGGGGCAGTTTGGGTGCCACAGGATAAAAAGGACATCAGACTACTGGAGAGTGTCCAGAGGAGGCCACAAGGCTGGGGAAGGCTCTGGAGGGGAAGGTGTGTGAGGAGAGGCTGAAGTCCCTTGGTCTGTTCAGCTGGAGAAGAGGAGACTGAGAGGGGATCTCAGAGCTGTTCACTGCCTTCTCCCAAGGGAGGGAGGGGAAACAGGGGCTGAGCTCTGCTCTCTGGTGCCCTGGGACAGGACTGGAGGGAATGGCAGGAAGATGTGCCAGGGCAGGGTCAGACTGGATATCAGGAAGAGGTTCTTCCCCCAGTGGGTGGTGGAGCACTGGAACAGCTCTCCAGGGCAGCAGTCCCAGCACCCACTCTGCCAGCATTCCAGCAGCATTTGGCCAATGCCCTCAGTCACAGGGTGAGTGTTGGGAGTGCCCTGTGCAGGGACAGGAGTTGGACTGATGGTCCTTTTGGGACCCCTCCAACTTGGGTGATTCTATGATTTCCTTAGGTTGCCTATGGACAGGCTGGGGAAGGAGAAGAAGGGCTCCTGTTCCACCACTTGAGGGAAATTTTGCTGGATTTTTTGTTTCCAGTTGATAAATCGTACAGCTAAACTACATTTATATTATAACACATACTATACTACATTGAATTACACTATATTACCTTCATATATTAACAGCTGAAATGTATTTCTAGCTCTTCCCAGGGAAGCCAGCACTCTTCTAGCCATAGGGATGGTACATGATGGAAAATGAATTGGGATGGCACAGTAATGAAGGTAGGTAGCACTCAAGGGGGCGGTGTCCTGCGGTTCTGCAGCTGAGAGAGCATGCAGAGAGCAGTTCAGAGGATGTCCTTTCCCTTAAACCACAGCAGAGGCTGAGGGGAAACTTGGCAGGGTATCCTCAGCTCTCTCCTGACCGCAAGCTCCTCTCATTCCAGAGAGCTCAGTGGCACTTCTCCTGCCTGACAGATTTTGTCCAATGTCCCAGAGTGCCCAAAAGGTCAAATATCCCCATTGCTCTTTCTTCAGAACCTCTCAGGATTTCCCAAGCTGAAGTTCAGCCTCCCACACCTTTTTCTCAATATTCCTCCCATACACAGCCTTGTTTATCCCCAAAACTTGTTCCTCTTAATTCCTTTCTCCAACCCACACACCCTTAAGCTCACTATAGACCCTATATATCCTATTTCTGGCCCACACTCTCCTTGCTGCCCTAACATCCTCCCACTTTTCAGCTTCCCAACTCCTGCTTCAGTTCTGCTTTTTCTCTGACCTGCTGTCCTCAAATCCTGCCTCAAAACACCTCCTTATCTGCAGCCCTTTTTCCCTCCACAACCTGAGGCATCCCAGTTTCTCTCAATCCCCAGGTCCTCTGCTCTGTTGTAAGGCTCCCAGACAGAGCAACTACATCTGCTGTGTGTGGATGAGGTGTTCATCTTCAAGCTGTTGTGTTATCCCTAGTCACCAGCACTTGCCCCCTGCCTCCTGTCTGTCTGAAAACAGCCTGGTACTCCCAAACTTGACTTGCCTGGGTCAGACTGGTAAGAAATAATAAATAAACAGCATGCAGAGACTGAAATATTAATTATTTACCCTAAAAGGAGATAAAAAAATAGAAGATTAGGATCTATCTGAGAAAAAACAGTTATAAGGCAGCCACAGGAATGTGGGGATAATGGTTTGCTTCATCACATAGACTGCATGTTGAACCAATGCAGGGCCCCTGAGGTATGAGCTTCAGGGAAAGAAAGCAGTTGAGGAAATAGCTTATGGTTATTACCAGTATGCACTAGCTTCCAGTATGCTGACAAGGAGACACACTCAGCTTTATTTGGGCAAAACCAGCTCTGGAAGGAGCAGTGTCCAGGCAAAGGTTTGCTTCTGCATTAGTTTTCTTGTTACACTAAGGCATCCTAAGAAAGCCTTCTGTGTCAGTCAACAGGAGACAAATTCAAGGCAAGAAAGGGAAAGGCTCTGACCCCTTCCCTCCCTCTGCCGTCCCAGTCATTGGGGCAGTGCATTCCTTGAGCCCTTCTGCTCTCACAGGAGAGCCCAAAGAAGTAACTCTCATTACCCTTTTGTGGCTGACCTTGACGTTTCCTTTGCAGGTTTCCCTCTTTTCTTGGCCAGAATGGTTTTCCTCATTCCTTTTCTGTCATTAACAGAGCTGCCCTGCCAAGTGCTGGATGTCAGTGAGCAATGAAAGTTGAGGTCCCTGACAGCCCCACACCCAGAGGGTCTTCCTGACAGCTTTGCTAAGGCAAAGATGTTCCTGACTTTTCTGAGCTGGTGCAAATATCAGCTATCCATACTGCAAATTTTATGCTCTACAGAGAAAAGGAGGCAAATCACTTTCCAGAGTACTTTCAGTGCCACGTGGTGAGCCAAACATATGCACACCCAGTTAGGTTTTAAGTCTTACTGGAACATTAAGAGCAGCTATTAGAGAATCTAATACCACTGGTTACGTAATGGAAAGGAATTGCTGTTGTTAGAACATTTCCCCTGCAAAGACACTGTCTGGATCTCTTCCTCTGAGGCACTGTGAGGGCTCATCAGGTTTTCAGCAGTGGCAGAAAGCAACAGGTGAGCGTTTTGGCAGTTTGCAGGCAAGACCAAGGTTCAGAAGGTCTTCAAAGGAAGCATCAATTTAGTAAATAAATGTACATCCTCAATTTCCACATCTAAAATCCGCGTCACGTGAAATCTCATAGTTCTCCCACAGATCCACTGTCATTGCTGTCAATCTTTAGTTAATTAATATTTTAAAATTAATCTTCTGAAATCAATCATTTCAATGATTAATGAGGTGATGCCACTGAAAAATGCCAAGGCACCTGGAGCTGCTAGGATGTTTTAAAGCAGATTTTTCAACTTTATTAGAGATCATTGGACAGGTAGAAATGGTGAAAAGACTAAGAAACTTAGAAAAACCCAACACATTTATCCATTGGGAATGTTATGCTCCATTCCAGTCTCATTTCATCTGAATAAACATTTACAGAATGGGGAAAAAGCATTAAAAGTTTAGGGGTAGTTTCAGATACCACAACACCAGCACACACAGGGAATGAAAACAAGTGCCATGCTTTCCTCATAATAATCTGTGTTTTAACATCATTAGGCCATGAAGAACTCACACCCTTCATACCCACAGCAATCCACATTAACAGCCTAAGAGGCCATTTCATCCCAATTGCACACAGACACTAAATAATAATGTATAAGGGAAGCACTTCAAAGTAATTTAAAAAACAGTTTGGGGTAAGAACAGTCTAAACCCCAGGAAGGAGAACTGAGAATGAGAAACACTTTCTCTTAGGGTTTTAGCTGGAGAGGCACAAGCAGAGAGCTTTCCTCTAGTGACTGTTTCAGCTCCAGCGTTTCAACCTTGGCTGCTGAAGAAAGGGCAATGAGAGAAAAGTCCCTTTCTATTTCTCCAATCTGTTTCTCCATTGGTAAATGACTTATTATTGTTAGAGTGGGAATATCTGAGATTGTTTACAAAGCTCCAACACTACAGATTAGATCTGTAAAGAAACAGGTTCCATTTTCCATAAGAAGCACAGTTTTGGCCAACGTTTCCAAGGTCAGGTGCCTGATGGTAAGCACTTACCACTGGGGCATGGTTTTCAAAGCTGCTGGTTATCACACAACTGTCACCCACATCTGTAGGTTCCTGTGCTTCTTGCCATTCCTGGAAACCAGACTGCTTTTCTCTATACACCACCATTGAATGTGGTGTCTCTGACCCAAGGCACATGAGTCTGAAGGGGATTTTCTCGTGATCCAACACCTGAAAAATCCTAAGATGGGAACCAGTTGTAGCTTTCTCCTTCTTCATTCCCTGTCCTTGACAGTTTAGTGTCAAGAAAGAGATCCTGTTGAAAGTTCAGTGTGTTACAGGGGTGTAAGAAGCTAGCTCAAAATTAATAAACGCTTTGAAAAGATAAAATGATGCAAGTACAAAGCACTCTGTAAACATCTTTTCATCCTTAAATGTTCCCGTGCCAGTTTCTCCTCCCTGCTTTATAAATCAGGCTGTCCAAGCCCCACAAATAAATAACTGAGCCAAGACAGACTTCTGATGGTTGAATCCCAGTTCTCAAGCCCAAAGAGTTGTCTCTTTTTATTTACACTACTCCTCTCTTTCCACATTGCGACTACTAATCAAATCCCTTCTTCTAGTGAAGAATATGAAATAAAAAGTTATTGAAGCCTTTGGACATCTATGCCTTGCAAACTCAGTCCTGGGTTGCCAGGGAACTTTGCAGAACCCAGAGTTTTGGAGTCTCCATAGTTGAAAGCAATTTTGATCCCAGCAGACAGTCGATGTTAGTTTCTATTGTCATATCCTGCACTGGCATCTGAATTCATACGAATTCTATATCCTTAGGAGCAACTGTATTTGGGCCATAGACTTGCTAGGAGACAGGTAGTAGTAGGAAGAACAGACTTCCAAGAACACAAGTAAGCAGTAGAACTAAAAATTGCCAAGGGAGCAACTCTCCCAGGTTGGAGAGATGTCTAGGTTCACAGCTGGGCTGTTATCTTCAAAGATGAAGTGACCTGATTGTTTGTGTTCCTTCATCATAGCAACAGCTTCCTTTCCTCCCAGCCCAACAACGGCATCTCCCATCCTCCCTGTTGGTAAAACACATCCCTGCCTCTAGCATTCTGCTGGTGAAGAATTTTTGCTTTCCTGATTGATTGCCAGCCAAGACTGCTCAGATGCAAGTGAGGGTGATTCAAGCTTTTGGATAAACAGTCTTAAGTTCCTGCATACCTGAAACCGAGCCAGTTTCCTGCAGTAGCATTACTCACTAGAGCCAGTTGCCATCTCTAGATTGCAAACAGCATTTGAACTAAGCTCTCTCAAAAGAATGTCAGTGTCAAGACACACCATTAGTCCAAATAGCAGTGAACAGTCTCCAACTTTGACTATTTGGTAAGAGATAATAAGGCTGCACACTTCATGTCTGTATTTATAAAACAGAATTCGTGTTTACTATACTTTTTCCTACTCCATCTCTCAATAGCACAGATTTTAATAAAAGAAAAGCATTAATATGCTGCCTCCTAATGAAATACTTGGTTGTTCTACTAAATCATCTGCTTAGTTTGTTTAGCCCATGTATCAGACTCCTTCAATTCAAACCAGAGAAGCACAGAAATAAGGAGGGTGGTTGCTTTTGTTCCACTTGGAGGGAAACACAAGCTGCATCAGGTTCATTTGCTGCATTTCCTTCCTTGCAAAGTCTCCTTCTAAAGTGAATTTATTGCATACCTCAGATAGCCAGGGGAAACCTGTTACACTCCTCCTACAGTCACAAGCTAGAAAGAACCTTTCAACACATACCTGTCCCATAGATATGAGTAAGACTTATTTTCTAGACAAAACGCTTCTAGAGGGTAGAGAAGCCACTGTGATTGGTGTGATCACTGTTGCACATGTACAACAAAAGCCAGCTGTGCAAAGCCTGGGAACGTGGGCATGGCAAAGGCAGGAAAGGCTAAAAGTGAGCATTCATCCAGAGCTGGGCTTGTCCAAAGCTTTCTGAAAGATGTACAAGTGAAAGGCAATGCAGGGCCAAGCATGCTGATGGAAGCTTCTTAGATACTCTTTGTGTTAGACAACTGAATATTTTGGTTTATAATTCAAAATAGGCTCTTCAGAGCTGGAAGTTTCAAAGGCTATCAGGGCTGGCTGTCAAAAGTCAGTAAAATGAACTGTGTTATTATCAGAGGTGTAGGATCTTCTACCATTTTTCTGAAAATGCTGTAACCTCTCTTTAAAAATTCACCATTGTGGCACTGAACTGTGGCAACTGGTTGAGTACAAGAACAGCTTGTGATGGTTTTTAAAAATACTTTACACCTCACACCCAGGCACTGGGAGGAGACTGCTCTGCTCACCTGTTTTAAGTAACAATTCTGCTCTGCAGGTTGTGTTTAAAAAAATGAATCAAGGTGTTTTCAAAAGAATAATTTAACTATTAATTCTTTTCCCCATTTCCACTTGCCCACAAGTAAAGTGCTTGAAGACTAGTAACTGCAGAATACATTTATCTGAAGGGTGAGAGTGAGGCAGTTTGAGATATCTTCTTCTCTTTTGCTGTTGAGTGACCAACACAAACAAGGGAAGTGACTCACTATTACTGAAACTAAACTGAGGATTCACCATTATGTTCATAACTTTTTCAGCTATAAGAATTGTTTAGCTATAAATTATTCAGGAAAGGTTGTTTCCTGGCAAAGAAATTGGCCTTTTGTGTTCATAGTGTCCTAACGATCCTAACAGACACCACCTGTAAGCAGAAGGAGGAATTGAGATCTATTGCTGAAAATTTCATTTGTTGCTATCATAGAATCATAAAATCTCCCAGCTGGAAAAGACCTCTGAGATCATCGAGTCCAACCGCACCCATCCTCTGCTAAACCATGTCCTTCAAAACTCATCTACCCAATTTTTAAACTCATCCAGGGATGAGGACCCAACCACCTCCCTGGGCAGCTGTGCCAGGGCCTGAACACCCTTTAGTAAAGAAATTCTTCCTGATATCCAATCTGAGCCTCCCCCGGCACAACTTGAGGCCATTTCCTCTCATCCTGTCACTGTTACTTGAGAGAAGAGACCAACACTCGCTCTGCCACAGCCTCCTTTCAGGCAGTTGTAGACAGTGATGAGGTCTCTCCTCAGCCTCCTCTTCTCCAGGATAAACAACCCCAGGTCCCTCAGTCTCTCCTCACAGGCCTTGTTCTCCAGCCCCTTCCCCAGCCTCGTTCCCTTCTCTGGACGCTCTCCATCCCCTCAATGTCCTTCTTGTGCTGAGGGGCCCAAACTGACCCCAGTGCTCGAGGGGTGGCCTCACCACTGCCCAGTGCAGGGGCACAATCCCTGCCCTGCTCCTGCTGCCCACGCTGTGTCTGACACAGCCCAAGATGCCATTGGCCCTCTTGGCCACCTGGGCCACTGCTGCCTCATGTTCAGCCACTGTCAGCCAACACCCCCAGGTCCTTCTCCTCCAGGCAGCTCTCCAGACACTCTTCCCCAGGCCTGGAACGCTGCTCAGGGTTGTTGTGTCCCAAGTGCAGGACTTGGCATTTGTCTTGTTGACCCTCATCCCGTTGGTCTCAGCCCATGGATCCAGCCTGTCCAGATCCCTCTGCAGAGCCTCCCTTCCTTCAAGCAGATCAACACTGCCACCCAGCTTGGTGTCATCTGCAAACTTACTTAGGGTGCACTTGATCCCCTCCCCCAGATCATTAATAAAGATATTGAACAGGACTGGGCCCAGCACTGAGCCCTGGGAACACCACTCGTGACTCCAGCTGGATTGAACTCCATTCCCCACCACCCTCTGGGCCCAACCATCCAGACAGTGTTTGACCCAGTGAGGCCGTGCCCGACCAGGCCAAGGGCAGCTGCTTCTCAATCAGAGCACTGTGAGAAACGGTGTCAAAGGCTTTACAAAAGTCCAGGTACAGCTCATCCACAGCCCTTCCCTCGTCCATTAAATGGGTAACCTTGTCACAGAAGGAGATCAATCTACTGAAGAAGGTTGTTCAGAATTGTAGCTCTGATGGTGAAAGGAAATGTCATAAAAATCACAGCAGTTTTGATGCCTGGGCTTTACATAAGTACAACTTTTTGAAACAAACATATCCAAACCTTGTAGAACACAGAAATGTAAACATTTTCTCAGGTGATTGTGGGGACTTGAAAAATGTCATCATCTTCAGCATTCTTTGTAGCAGGCATGTCTTAAGCAATGCCAAAGTAATTCAAACTCTTCTTAAAATAATACAGGACATAGCATATAAATTTTACTCCAACTTTAACCCAGCCTTTCCCTGAAAGGCCAGATTTGCACTGAAGTCAGCAGAAATTCAAGATTACCAGGAGCATATTCAGCAGTGCAGCACAGGCACCTGAGCTGTGCAAAAGGCACTGGTAACCAAAAGAAGCAGAAAAGAGCTGGTAAAAGACCACAAGCACTCAGGTGTCCCAGACCCTGCCTGTCCTAGAGAAGAGACACCAATATTCTGTCAGTCCATCTGAAGGCCACCTTGAGCCCACAGAAGAGCTTCCATCAGTTGTTGAGGAAGCAGGATTCGCCACTATTCACCAAAGGGTTTTAAAGCAGTAGAAAGTGATTAACATTAGAAAGTGATTAATCTTAGCATAAATACACTCAGACACTGGCTGGATGCAACCATCTGTGTGGAGGCTGCCAACAGCTGGTCCCACAGCCTGCTCTGTCGGAGCTCGCAGAGGAACTTGCACAAATCAGAAGTGTACGCTGAAGTGCTTCTGTCCTTCACTATTTCTCCATGGGGAGAAAGAAACATATCAGACAAAGGAGGAAGCAATGCCAAATATGTCTCATATTTTCACCCTCTCAGGCTGCATGAGCCTCTTGAGCCTTTTTAAAAAAAAAACAAACAAAAAATCAAGGGTGCTTTATAAAACAGCTTGAGCTGTAACAGAAGAAGGAATGAATTCGAGATCCCACGGGTAACTCCTGAAAAGATTTCTGTTGGCTCACGTCCATCTCCCAAACAACTCAGGTTACTGATCGTGAGCTGAAGGACTTTGTTGTTGTTGTTCTTATATCAAATTTATTCTTTAAGTCACAATCCTGAAAACCACATATATGGGGATGTAACTGGTTACCTCTCAGGATCTCATGGTCTCATCTGAGGAAATCACAGGATCTGATTTTGCTTTTTTTTTTTTCCCTAAGTGGACTAATTTACATGAATCATTAAACACAGAGTCTCTTAGCCCTATCTTTACATCCATCCAAGTACCTCAACAAGTTCCATGGACTGTGGGCTCAAAAGTATATTTATCTACTAAGGGTGAAATTGAGTTTTATTCTTTGTCTCCAGTAAGACCCATCTCATTCTTGAACAATAAGTCAAAAAATCTCACACTCCAGACATATTGTTGCCCTCACACATTTAACTAACACAGCAGTTATGCAAGTAAATAAAGTTACATTTTCAAGTATGTGGTATAAATACTCTTGGGCTTGTATTTTTCCTTAAATTAAAAGAAATTTGAAAAGCAAGAGATGTTTTACACTGGATAATTTGTCCTGCTGTACCCTTCTATGACACATTTTAGCAGTGTCGTGGTTTTTCTATAATTATGTCTGAAATACCAACATTAATCCAAAAAATACTTTAAATAAATACCAGAAATCATTATTGTTTATTAGGATAAGCCCATTTTTGCTGACTATAGAAATTCTGGGTTGCATAAAAAGCTGCTGTCCCTCTGACTGCTACACGTGCAGCTGACCTGGGGGGAGTTGCAGTGGTCAGAAATGGTGAAGCCCTCCTGCCACTGCATTGCCTCACCACCTGACAGTCAGGTAATTCATGCCTCCTGCTTTATTCCTCTTTTTCTACAGAAGAATCCTTACCTCTAGTTTCACCCATCAGGGAAAAGCTTTACTGACTGCAATGCAACTCCAAAAAGCAGGGTTTCACTTGCCTTAACTGAGTTCTCTGCTCAAATCAAAGGTGTCTGGCTGATGGAAATCGACTTCCTCGAGGAACCCAACCTCATTTGGCCAAATGGCTTTTAGAAATGTTGGGAGATCTCCCAGGGGCAGCTGCACCAGTTTTGGGGAGCACGTGCCACAACGTGTTCCACGCTACCTGCTGGGTGGTGTCAGGCTGGTGGCAGAGCTGGCAAGGTGGCATTTGCAAGGTAACACAGCTGCTCCCAGTCATATCCCAGCAAGTGAGCTCCAAGCCATACACAGAAGTGATTTAAAGTTTGAATCCAGCTCTTTAAACGCAGGAAATACCTTCCCTCTTGTCAAGTCCCTGGGGGTGACAGCCCCAGCAGAGGGGGAAGCAGGCAGCAAGAAGCAGCAAGAAGCAGCAAGCATCCAAAGAAGCTTCTTGGCTCCACCAGAGGCCATCAGCAAGGATGGTAACTGTTGGCATTACTGAAACAGCTTTTGTGCCAAACAGAAGTGTCTCAGTGGTAGAAACTGCCCTGGGAGGTGGTGGAGTCACTGTCCCTGGAGAGGTTTAAAAGATGGGCAGATGAGGTGCTCGGGGGAGGTTTAGTAGTGGACAGGGACAGTTGGACTCAATGATCTCAAAGGTCTTTTCCAATTAAATAATTCTATGATAATAATGTAACAGATATTCAAAGCAATAAGTGATAAAAATCAACATAAGCAAATGATTTACTCTTCCTTTTCTGAGAAGATGAAAACACCTTGGCTTTTTAAATTTTAAAGGTACATCTGAACTCAAACCTCACATCACAGGAACAGATCTCAGTGTGGACATGCTGTCCAGTCACACAGGTCTGGCATTCAATAAATCCATTTGCACAAACATCTTCTGATTGTTATTTCAGTTAAGGTAGCACTTGTAACACTTTTCTATCCAGAAATTACTGTGGATTAAAAATATTTAAAAAGTTAAAAATGAAATCAACAGGGAAGAAATAAAAAATAAGGTTCTTCTCCGAGATGTAGGAAGGTCTCCAGAAGGATTTTTTCTCATTGAAGAAGGGAGATTAGTGGTAAAGAAGGATGCTGACAGCAAATTTAATAGAGAGCAGTGACACAGCACGTTGCTGTCCTCATCCTCCTCGCCCTCTCCTGACTCAACAAGGGCAGCTGCTAATCCTTCCATTTTTAGCACAATGCAAACCTTTCTCTGCTTGCTAATCCACCACCACATCACAGCATCAGCTGATGTGTGGCCCCTTTCTCCTACAACTGCAAACCCCAGGAGTCCCTGCCAGACCCTGCACACATCTCCTGCCCAAAAAAAGTGCCCTGAAAGGTTTGTGGGATGAACAAAATACCGTCCCTTGAATGGTGCCTCAGGAAGACTTAAGCAGCCTCACTTTTAGTTTGTTTGCTTTAAAAGGCAGTTTAGTCGAATAGAGCTCGGATTTACAAGACAAAGGGGGAGGGAAAAAACCCCACCACTAACGCCCTCATTAATCTCACTGTAGTGGTGGAAAGAAATTCCATTTGTGTTCCTAGGGAGGGTCTTTGCTTTATGATCCAGCAAAGGCTGGATGCTACAAGGCCATTTGAACTTGTGCCAAATTCAACAGAGACCCTCGGCAGTGGAAAACCAAGTCATTTAATTTTACAGTTAACCAAGTTTCTACTATAAATTGTAAGGATATACACTACAATTAACTCCACAATTTTGGCACTTAGATTCCACAAGAATTTGAGTCCACCTACGTTTATTATAATCATGCAAAGCAGGAAAAGCTGTCCAGTCCAGCAAAAATAGTCTTTCTTTGATATTTAATCATCTTAAGGGTCTTTTTCACCATTTTGATAATGTAGGGGGCTGAATACTGATATAAATTAAAGGAAGGACACCTCATTGAAACCAAAGAATGTATGCTTAACACAGTATAATATAAAAAAGCCAGATCCCCTACTAGAAAAACCAAACAACACTCTGCACCTGGTGTGAGGAGATTCATATAAAAGCCCTCACATCCATTTGATCCTGAGAAATCGTGGGACACCTTGAGTTAGATGTTGAATGATGCCCATAATTTACTCAATAGTTTTAAAGCACTTCAATTGTGAAATCCTGTGTGTTACCAATAACATGTAGGAGGCATTTAACCTTTACAAAGAATGAAATGTACATTTAAAATTAAATTTACTTTTATTGAGGAATAATAGCTTCTGTCTAACCTCCACAATATGCATCGTTCCTCTTTTACCCACCACATCTCCCCCTGCCCTGAGGAGAAGGCGAGCAGCTCTCCAGACAGAAAATACCTCCACTTGTGCTTGCAAACAGCTTGCTGGGAAGCAGCAGGATTAATGCTGTTGCTGCACACATGTAAGGACATCCTTGCACGTGCACAAGGTAGTGCAGAGGAATTGGAAGGCACTTCTGCATCTTCTACAGCCCCTAGTGGAGATGGTCTCAAAACTGGAACTCAGCCTTTGCTACTGATGGGCATACATCAACTGGAGAAGATTACTCAGCTTCAGGGACTGCATATTGCTTATTTCTGCAAGTTACCTTGCACCATGATGAGTATCAAAGTGGGTTTATTATTATTCAAAAAAAAAAACCAAACCAAACAACAACAACCACAATCCCAAGTGCACAAAAGTGCCTGAGACTTGAATTCTATCAGCTCTGGGGTGAGATGCAGTAAGTCAGGAACAAAACAATCTCAGGAGACAACTTAATAAAGGAATTGGCTTCTGTATTAGATCAGAGTTGCTATAAACCTCACCCATCCATGAAGCAGAGTCAGATTTGCAGAGTTCAGCTTTATCCAGTAAGCCAAAGGAAAGAGGAGTACAGAGGATGTAGAGAACAAAAAAAAAACAACTGGTTTTTGCTTTGAAAGAAACAGGAAATAAAATTAAATTATCTGAGGAACTTCCTACAGAATGATTTTTGCCAAGCAGTCACATTCAGCTGTCAACAATACAGAGCACTACCCCATCACCTCAGAGCAAAACCAGTCTTATCACAACTTCACCCTCACTGTCCTGGTTGCTGTGCTAGCAACTGAAAAAAATAAGAAATAACTCATTGAGAATGTTCCATAAAAAGCCATAAAGATAATGTAGAAGGTGATGTAGTAAAGCAGGTGTTTGCAAATGTGGAATGTTATCTACAAGCATGGTATTATCCACTGAGGAGTTTGTACAGTAGTTTGTGCAGTGGAACCTTACCTCCTTGTGGCCTCAGACTGCACCTAGGACAGAAAATAACCCAGCTTGCAGAGTGAGGGGGTTTCCCCATGGAGGAGGAGGAGGGAGGGCACCCCCCTGTCACTGCAAGGAGAGAGCTCATGCACCCAGACTCAGGAGCAGACATGAGGTTCACAGGCTAAGGATCAGATTAAAACCTGTTTATCAAAAGCTTGTTCTGATGACCTTGCACAGAGTCTGGTACCTGTGGGCAGAAAAGAGTAACCTCCTCAGTGACCCTGTGGGGGGATACCTGTCCCTGGAACATGAAAGTGACCCCAGGACTGTATCTGCCACGCAGGGAAACTGGAGGCAGCCCTGGACAAATATACACAATAAGTACAAAACGGCTTTCTCAAGCCTCCTTTTGGAAAAAAAGTTTCATTGTTCTTCTTTAAAAAGAAAAAAAACTCTGTTTTTGTTGCCTATATGGGCACATCCACCCTGTAAGGTGAGGAGTTTTGCCCACTGGCAAAGGGCTGCTCCTACCTGCACTCTGTGTCTGAAAGCCTCCTGCACTCCTGGCAAACCCACACAACGGAGGCATTTCCCCAGAAAACAAAGGCAGGCAAAGTCTGCCTCTTCTACCCAACAAGGAAATGAAATATCCATGGCTTTAGGACCTACAATTGATCAGCATTTTTATAAAGGGACCAGAAGTATTTATAACAACATATGAGCTTCATTTAAGTAAAACAAAAGCAAGATTATAAGTTAAATTAAATTCAGGGACACAAAGAACTGAAAGCTGGGCTGTGACACAAAAATATAAACAATGTGATTTTTAACAATACACTGTTTCATGCTTCCTTTCCGGAAACATCTTTACTTTCTTTTTTAAAATCAGTATTGGTCGGAACATATTGTCTCAGTAAACAACATTTGTTACTTTCCTCTTGCTCCCACTGCCTTTCCATCCAGATATATGGTTATAAAGGGAAAGTGGTTACAACAAACTCAGTGTCCAGACACTTGAGAAGATGTTGGAGTGAACACAGACCACCCACTGACTTCATCTGCTTTGTTTTTCTAGTCCTGAATCTTTGCAGATTTTCCACTGCCCTTGATAATGAAGAACATAGGCTCTTTCTTTCCTTTTCTTTAATTTTTAAATACAAAAATGCAACGTGCAGAGGCAGGTCAAGAAGAATGTGTGAGATGCCAGAAAACCCAAGATATCATGCCACACATGTTGCCTTTCCCCTCAATCAATGTGCCACCCCTCAGAGCATCCTCCATTCTATTTCACTCGCATTATAGCTTAAACATCCAAACTGGTTTCCCTTTTTGTTCGCCCTCACAAGTCTGCTATACACTGACCACTGTAGTTTTCTTTACTCATGTGGAGATCACCTCTAATAAAAATAAACTAGAAAGGCAAAAACATAGCAAAATTAGCCCAGAAACACAGCAGATGTGTTGTGGTTCCACAGGTCAGAGCTTTCTCCCCAGGGTCCAACGAATCCTCTGCGATTTCCTGATTTGGCACAACAGCTCGTGTAGCATAGTTTGGCTTGGGTGCTATCACACAGAGCTGTGTTCTTGGATGAGCAGGCAAACAAGAGCACACTGCTGACAGGAAGAACAAAAAAAGATACAGGTTAAACTACAGTTCACTGTTGGGTGGGAAAAAATCTAACCAGGCTGCTTCTGAGTCTCCGCAGTGTTAACAGAGAAGCTTTGCTGTTCACTTCCAAAGGTTGCCTTCTCCCCACTGAGGTGCCTTCTGCCACATATCTGTCCAGTGTAGCTTTTTCCATCAGACAGTTTTTGTCAGATTAGGTTAATTATTAACCCAAATGGCAAAAAACAACCCCACCACAAAATGCTTTTATTTTAATTGCAAACTGGGTGCATTTCAGACCAAGGCTGAACAAGCTTAATCTACCGTAAACAGTAGTCATGTGTTACATTTACACAGCTTTTGTCAGCAGCACTTCAGAAAAACACACACAAATAGGGATCACTTCATCCTTCACTAAGCTTAATCAATTTGGAATTGTTAAGTGTTATACGGTGATGGATGGTAAAGCAAAGGGCAGAGCACAACTTCAGTGAAGCACAGAAACCAGCAAAACCAAATATTTTAAGAAGGTCAGGCACAAACACAAACAAAAATATGGCCAGAACAACAAAACAGGCCCCCTATAAACAGGATGATGTAAGTTTTGCTGACTATGAGTGACAAGGAGCTTCAATTTCCTTCAGAGGCTCCATCAGCACACCTCTATTTTACCTTCTACCTCAGGGTAAAGCCCAGACCCATAGCTGAAAGCTGATAGCTTGAATGCAAATATCCAGCCTGTAAGTACATTTGTTTAGCCTTACTTGAACTGTGTGGAGACTTTTACATGATAATCTGGCTGAAAAAGATGCTGTGAACTTCAGTGTTAGACCAGTTGCTTAGTTTTCCTCCCTTGACTTATTACTGTATTACCTACTGCAGATCTGAAGCTTCTACTAGAAAAGGGTTGATCTCTTATGAGGAAATGGAAGCTAAATAGCTGAGAAAGAAAAAGAAACACCAAAACCCCCACTAACAGAGAGATTACAGCCTCAGTACAAAAGCACAGAAGCAGGCATTCTGAATATTGCAGGATTGGGACCACTTGTTACAGCAATTAGTTTTAAGAATCAGAGCTGGATGAGCAGTAGTTGTTTCTGTACTAACACTGGATTTGGGGTTTTTTATGGTTTGTTTGGGGTTTTTTTCCAATAAAAAGTTTGTCATTATTCTTCCTGCTGTGTTCCCCAGAAGTTTAACAAAGTGTTTGACTTGGGCATTGTCAACAGCAGGCAGAGATGCACCTGGTGGCAGGTTTCAGTGAAACACCCACCATCAGGACACCTTCCCAAGCACTGAAGCTCTCTCTGGTCACATGGGGCTTGTTCTTGAGGCAACAGGGTCTCCCTCAAGTATCTAATACAGCAGGAATTAAGAAAACAGTTAAAAGACCCTCGAGGGAAGATGCCAAACCATAAATTAACAGCACAAGAGAAGTTTGTATTTGGGGTTCCTGGCAAGAAGATACTTTCTCATTGTAGTCAATATCTCACTTAGCACCACTGACTCCAAAGCCATACCCAACTACAAAATACAGCTAATCATAGGATTAACTGAGCTGGAAGGGACCCACAAAGATCATCAGTCCAACTCCTGTCCCTGCACAGGACACTCCCAACACTCACCCTGTGACTGAGGGCATTGGCCAAATGCTGCTGGAATGCTGGCAGAGTGGGTGCTGGGACTGCTGCCCTGGGGAGCTGTTCCAGTGCTCCACCACCCGCTGGGGGAAGAACCTCTTCCTGATATCCAGTCTAACCCTGCCCTGGCACATCTTCCTGCCATTCCCTCCAGTCCTGTCCCAGGGCACCAGAGAGCAGAGCTCAGCCCCTGTTTCCCCTCCCTCCCTTGGGAGAAGGCAGTGAACAGCTCTGAGATCCCCTCTCAGGCTCCTCTTCTCCAGCTGAACAGACCAAGGGACTTCAGCCTCTCCTCACACACCTTCCCCTCCAGAGCCTTCCCCAGCCTTGTGGCCTCCTCTGGACACTCTCCAGTAGTTTGATGCCCTTTTTATCCTGTGGTGCCCAAACTGCCCCCAGTGCTCGAGGTGGGGAATCAGAAAGTTTGTATTAGCTTTCCTGCATCTCTTGGGTAAATCCTGTCTGCACCTCTGCAAAACTCACTGCTCTCCTCCCCTGCGACCCTAAACAATCCTTCATCAGAGGCATTTCCCCTGCAGCTCCTCACAGAGCCTTGCACTCAGTCGTATTGCACAGCCATGCCAAAACATCAGAGGGAGAACACAGTCAGGCTGTGCCTCCTGGGAAGTTGGAGAAAGCAGTTAGCCTCGTCCCAGCACTCCTGCTCCCTCTCCTCTCCTTGTTGAGCCAAAAAACAGCCTGAAAAGGAAGAAATATTTCCAGGGTCCAACTTGAGCTTCTGCCACCAGGACCCGATGCCTGGTCAGCCCCTAATCACAGTCGTTATTCACATCTATATCAAGGACAGGCTGCAATGCCTGGAGTGCTGTTCTTAAATGCAGAAGGCAAACCAAAGCTGCGTGGGAATTTTGCAGCTGCTCAGAGCACAGATAACAACAGGATGTCATTTATCCTCGGTGGCAGGGTTGGAGGTCTTGCTGAAGCAGTTAGAGGCCAAAATTAGTTACCAGGCAATGGCTGCTTAGTGATCCACCAAAATTAGCTGTGGCCTCAGCAGAAGGTGACTGTGGAGAAGTGTTCACGTGTGTTAAGGCACTAATTAGCACTGCTACTGGATGGCTCCGTGCAGGTAGCAGCCAGGTCTGGATCACACAGTGAATTACCCCATCCTGCTAATGACAGCAGTGTTAATCCAGTGATAGTTTGCTTCCAGGTTAAGTCAGAAATTACTGCCTTACCTGATGCAAATACAACAGGGAATGGAAGCTTTGCCCCTCTTCCCCTCCTGTTAATGTCAGCCAGTGGCTGTTCAGACAGGGAAATCAGGAGCCACCCCAGAAGTTGGACCCTCTGCTCCCTTGGCCCCTATCCCAACTGCTTTTGCAATGAGTCCTTCCTGGTGTGTTTTAATCCCCAAAAGGCATTATTTTTATCCTGGAGTGCGACAGCAAGTCGATAACAAGCAGCATGTGGGAGTACTTGTGGCTGCATAGCAAAGGTTTAAGATTTGGTGCCACTGTCAAAATACACACACACACATCCTGAGCTTCTTTGCTTGCTTACAGCAGTGTGGCCGAGTGCAAACAAGAGCAAGGTTGGGTCTGGTTTTCAGCAAAAGGGCTCCAGGGGAAGTTTCTCTTTTGACAATACATTTTCCTTAACAGCAAATTAAGTTGTACTTGCGTTGGATGTATATAAACACATTACAGGAAAACCCCACACCACTGCTTCCATTCTACATTAAGCTTAATCCCATTTACAGGTCCTCAAAAATTTATTTAATTCATTTAATTTCTGAAGAAAATAAGTTCCCTACTCACCCCCAATAATTTCAAAACATTAAAACACATAGGAGCCTAAGGGACCCACAGTAGCAACGTGGGTGTTCTTGTTTGATGGCCTGGGGAGAAAGATAGAAAAGAGAAGAGAAATTTTTGAGGACTTCCTAGTGTTTGGAGAAAGTGCAAATCCAGAGCAGCTGAACAGGTAACCAGAGCAGGTGACTTCCAAATCTAGTGGCAGCAGCACTCCTGGTGGTGGGCAGGCAGGATGGATGCTAAGAAATCCTGTGCAGAAGTCTCAGGAGGCCCATGGCCATCTCAGTTCAGTAGTAGCCTTGCCTTTCTTCAGACTTTTTAAAAAATTTATTAAACTTCTTAATATTCTACTTGGCAGAGGGAACAGGGTTTGCAACACTTCCCAGTTGGGTAACTTTAAGCCAGCCAGTGGAATCTGATACGTCTTCTTAATCTTCAAGACTTCAGTTGACACCACAAGCTGAGAAAGTGGAGCCAGCTACTGGGGGAGTTGAAGCCTGGATTACATGAAGTACTCTCTTTTTGGTTTTCTTCCTAAGATATTATTCCTTTTCATGCAAAATAAAAGAATTAAAAGAGTTCTAAGAGGATGGGGAGTTGCACCTCTAAACAATGACATCCACACATGATGGTCTGGATTTCAAGTCAGTCCAAAAGCAACAATAGAATTAACAAGGATGCCAGAGGTACAGAGCTGGACAACAAAGAGTGCAGACTTCATGTGAAAAAGGTGCGAGGGCCAAAGAAGAGGCATGAGAACCCACAGGGGTTAAGGCAGCCCAAGGAAAACCAATCCTTCTGCGTGACTTCAGAGGAGTGGGGAATCCACAAGGTGGGGAGAACGACCCTGCTTGTTTGCAGAAGGTACTACTAGCCATAGGGGTACCCACTCCAGCAGTGCAAGAGCTGGACAGTGCTCTGGAGAGCCACTGGGTCCCCACCTCCATGCAAGAAGGAGAGGCTCTGAAGGTGACCTTACTGCCCTGGGCCAGACCTCAGCTGCTGCCCCAGGTGGGCAGGGGTTTCCAAGTCCATCATCTTGGAGTAGGGCCACAAAGCTGGTGAAGGGTCTGGAGAAGAAGGAATTATATGAAGAGAGGCTGAAGTCACTTGGTCTGTTCAGCCTGGAGAAGAGGAGACTGATGGGGGACCTTGTAGCCATCTACTGTTTCCTTACAAGGGAAGGAGGAGGAGCAGGCTCTCATCTCTCCTCACTAATGACCAGTGATAGGACTTGAGGGAATGGCAGGAAGGTGTGACAGGGAGGTTTGGGTTGGATATAAGGAAGAGGTTCTTCACTAAGAGTGGTGACAGCTCTTCAGGGAAGCAGTCACAGCCTAAAGATGTTCCAGGAGCATTTGGCCAGTGCCCTCAGTCACATGATGTGAACGCTAGGGTTGTCCTGTGCACGGACAGGAGCTGGACTCCATGATCCTTGTTGGGTCCCTTCCAACTCAGGTCATTCTATGATCTTTTGGGATTTATCCTAGATGGACCAACTCCTCAAAAAGCTGAGGAGCCTGCTATGGACTGCAAGCAACCACTCAAGGTCTGGGACTCCAATCCTGCTCTTCCTGACTTCGAATGAAGTCTTTACTGCTGACTGCAATGGGGCCAGGATGGCATCCTCACAGCTGCACTGAGGCAAGATGACAAAAAAAGGCAAACCTCCCATTCCTAGATGTAACAGCAGATATAAGATCATACATTGTCAAACAACAGACACTGAAATAAAGGGTGTGTAAAGTCAATTGTTAATTTTGGATGTGGTTCTTTCCAACAGCCCACTTTGACACATCGACTTCCAGTGAGGTTAGAGATATCTGAATCCTTTTAAACAGGTTGAGGCAAGTTGACACCTTGACACTGTGTTTTCTCAAAGGAATTAGATAAGACACTTCTGACTTGGGACAAGAAGGGAGAAGGAATTCAGCAGCAGGAATTCCTGCTTTCTGTATTTTCACATTGTTTACTGCCAACCTTAAACGCACAGAAGTTATATTTCCTGGAGGCTCTTCCAGCAAAAACATGATACTGTAACCTGAAACATGCCTTCTTCTCACAGGCCAAGTGCATTCTGCTCATTCACAGGAACAGATGTCCTCACTGCCTTGCCAGGCTTAATAGAGATGTGCACAGAGCCTGGAAATCAGTAAATGTCACAAAGAAAAACAAGCTCTGATTTCGATTTATTAACATGCTACTTAATGCCTCTCTTGGAAGAGCTCATAAAATATTTTAAAGAGGGCACAAAGTCCTTTCATTACTTTACAGAATAAAACCTATTTACTCTATCAGAGTGGGAGATGGCAGGCCTGTGCCATTAAAAGTTTATACTCTGCTAAATGCCCCATCCTTGCTACATTTGTCACTTTTGCACTCAAGTGAATGGCCCCAGACAGCACTGTATGAAAATTTAACCAAGGGGTAAAACAACCGTGTCTAATCACAGGTAAATGAAGACTTTTCTGACCACTCAAATAAAGCTCTGGGCAGAAGCCTATTAAGGCTGTCCTTTGTGCTGGCAAGACAAAAAATAACCCTTAAAAAGCAAACAAAACTCCTCAAAGCCAGTAACACCCACTGAGAAAAGGTTTCTCCTATTACAGAAGTGACCAAATGCACTTTTTCCTCACTGTTAAGCCTGAAGATGACCATTTATGCAATCACATGGGGTCAAATGGGGGTAGCAGAGGCTGAAAAGCAGGAGCTAATCTTAGCACTGTGCATTTTTATGACCTTTAGTATGTTTACAGAATACAGAAGCTATTGTCTGGAAGAGTTTCAGGTCTCTTTGTGCTGAGGGGGAGGGAGCTGGGAAAGAATTATGAAGTGTTCAGCTGGTGCATGAAGACCAGAGGCAGCACCACAGCAACAGAGGATTGCTGATCCCCATCTCAATACTTCACCCCAAGCCAATGCAAGGGCAAACAAGAATTGTAAAATACACAATGAATGGGAATGCAACACTATTTTACAAAAAAAAATAAGGCAACAAAATAATTCTTAGCCTTCTTCTGAAATTTTGTGCATAGTTTTGGAACCCACACAATTCCATCATTTCATGTTCTGAACTCCTGGTAAATACTATGTAAAACAATATATACAATAATGTTTCTGTTGCAGCAATCCAGTTTTATGCTTGCCCTTTCTTCCCCACACAGAAAATCTTCCTGTAGAGAAGTTTCCCTTGGCTGTAGCAGTTTCTCATCACTTAATTTGCCATCAGCCACGTCCACTGCTAAATAAGTGAGGAAATGCTGCTTTGACAAGCTTTTTGGCCACAGTTGTAATTGGATGCTCACTCTTGCACAGTCTATTTTGATGAAAAAGTATTCTCAGGTCACAGAAAGACCCCATAACATGGAAGGGACAAATTTATACTTGCTTGTAGGTTCCATAATATCCCAGCCAGATAAGAGGTAGGTATATAGCTAAAGAAATCTTTTCCCTCCTACATAAAGCAATCCCAAGGCACTTCACTGTGTTCTTTTCTGTCTTAACTACTTGAACTGGAAACTTCTGAAAGCAGGGAAATTTTTTTGTCTTTTTTTCCCTTTCTTTTTTTGACAGAGCATTTGCACAGCAGATCTCCCAGTTGCACTCCAACTGCACATGATACCTCCAGATAACACCACCACATTATCACTGTTGTTGCTGCTGTGCAAAAAAAACCCACCTTTTTTTCCACACGCTGCAGTACTCTGGTCAAAATAATGAAAAGAATTGGTTTAGAACCCAGAAAATCTCCTGAGAATCAACTCAGAACCATCTTTCCACTAGGGTTTTTTCCTACTTTTCCTACTCTGCACAGCAAGGAGATGATACTGGCCTGAAGACCTCAAATCTAGAAATAAACTAATAGAAACGAGCAACCTATTAACCTTCATTGTATGAATTAGTAGAGTTAGTAAAATATCAAGAGAAAAAGGACAAGAGGCAAATCCACTGCTGATTTATCCTGTGGGAAAATGTCACCGATCCCTCACATCCCTCTAATTCTGCCTGCTGGTACCCAGCATCCACAGCCTCTAACAGAAGAGAGTCCCAGGTGCAGACCCCTGCAGAGCTCCCACACCAGAGGCTGGTTTGGGCCATCTCTTTCCACTAGCACCTTCAGCTTTCTGTTTTCCAGATAACCCTGCTGAAGGCAAACCCTCTTCTATCCCCAGTTCCTCTCCATTCTGTAAATACCCTTCCCAATCCTACAGAAATGATATATGCTCTAGAAAAGCTTAAACCGTGCTACGAGTGACCACGAACAATTTGCCACTGACAAAACTTGTCAAAGAAGCTGTTACAGCCTTCGGCTCCTCTACCAAGGCACCAATTCACATGATGATAAAAAAAGTGTCTTACTGTAACATACCTGTGCTGCTTCCCTTTTGGATTTCTCTCTTTCAAAAAACACTAAGAATGATCCAATTCTGGGGAAAAAAACTCTAAAGGTAAGCTTTTTATACTCTGTAGAAGGCCAATTTCCTGCAAACCTCTGACTTCTAACTAAAGTCTCACACTCTGCAAAGGTCATAAATCATTCTGTGAATATCAGAGCACTCTAAATTTTTTGTATTCAAGTAAGCAACGTTTGCATTGTTTCAAAATATACCAGTGCTGGGAAAAGGAACATAAAGGAGAAAAAAAGCAGATACAAGGTTTGGAAAAGTCTGACTGAAAAGAGGAAGCCAGAGATTGTTCACCAAGCTTGAATATTCCTGGGAGTCACCTCTGTAACGTGGTCTCTGTGCTCTTAACAGGTTAGAAAGCTGGTTGAAGGGGACAGAGGATGTAAACTGTGTAGGAATGCTCAGATGCTGTTGCAGGATACTCATTGTCTGCTCCGAAAGGAACTGCCAGCCCAGCTCACATTGTTCATATCTTTAGCCTTTTGCATGTGTCTTCTTCCAGGCAACTGGTCACTGCCTTCATACACCATCACATCTGCATGTCCCACAGCTCATCAGCTGCACGGGACACAAGGGGACTCCACTATGTAAGAGCTCTCCAGAATCACCTTGGAGTCATTAGGAAGCAGGTGGAGCTGAAGCATCTCACCAAATATTCCTCAACTGGTTGGTCAGAAATGGGCTTTTCTCCCCTCCAAATGAGCTTTACTTCTCAGTGTTTCCTCAAAGGAGCCTTGAGTTGGTGACTGGCATTGCTCCCTGCCAAAGAACATGTCCAGGCTGTGCTCTTGGCTCACCGAGCTCTTTAACAGTTCACTCGCCAAAGGCTGATCTAGGAAAGATTCTGGATGCAAAGCTCTGAGCGTATAAACAACCATCAATTAGATTTACTGACATTAATGCAAGAATACCACAACCCTCCACAGCTGGATTTGAGCACAGACCATAAGCCAGCAGTTTTGCCATCCTGGGATGTAACTCCTACGTGCTCTGTTTTTAGCAGAAACCTGGTTTGCCAGACCTGTGGTTGTATCATTTTTGGAGAAGACTGTTTGTTATGCAAGTAGAAATGGACAAAAAAACCTGAGATTTAAAGAGCAGCCAGATTGACAAAATTAGTTCATATTTCATTGTTATTTAAACTCTAGTAAATGCAGGCCTAAGAACAAGGGAATTCTGGATGAAATCCAGTAGATTCTTTGGCCTAGCTAAAGAGTGCTGTACTGGAAACTGAGAAAGGGAAAAAAGGCTTTAAATAATGCTTGCATGCTCTGTCCCCAGGGCTGACCTGGCACTGCTATAGAACATGGACATCTCCAGGGCTTGTTTTCAAAGAGAGCATTGGAGTGCTCCTATCACGACACTCTGCACAATCCATCCGTGTGCAGCCTGGTGACTGCACATGGACACCCAGCCTTCCTTGCATGCCACCCAGCCTCAACTGGTTAATGAGCCTACGTGCAAAATAAGCCTCTTGAGCTCCCTCCCTTCCCAGTGGGAATGCCAAAGTCCTCCTTACAGCCTCCTGTCAAGCATTCCCTTTGCAATGTTTCCTTTATCACATCCAGCCCCCAGTCCTTCTTCTCCCGTCACACCTGGTTTAAAATCCTCTTTCTTAAGTGAACAACTATTTGCAAGGTTTTGATTTAGTTTAGTTAAGACAACTGGTTTTGAGCCTTGTATGTGTGCTGACGGAATAAATACAAATATCTTCTCTTTTACACCAATTTATATTTTCAGAAAACACATTCAAGCTGCTAAGATGCAGCTCATCTGTGGAAAAACACCCCCACAATCTATATCTTTAAAGAACTTGCAGATTTTTTTCCTGTGCAGTCATGGATGTTCCAAAATATTCATATATTAAAAATATGTACATATTTTCAGGCTTTTGTTAGAGCTGAATAATGCTTGAATTACTTTTTTTTTAAATTGAAAAGCCAAACCAGACATTTAAAAAGTAATTGACTAAAATAAACTTTCTAACTATGTTTTTATAGTCAAAATAAAAGCTTATAGGAAAAGCAACAATGAAATTGTACAGGATCAATTATTCCTAAAATGACCACAGCAGCTATTTTTTTGCTTTGCTAAACAATAATGTATTTCCAGCAAACTCATGAGATCACCAGAAATAACTATAATGGATCTGTAGCTCGATTTGACTGGGAAAGAAGCTCATATCTTTCTAATCAATAACTCATTATTGTCATTCCAGCATGTAAGACCACAGGACAGCCCTTCTCTGCCTTCCCTGTCTCCAAGGCACACGGATATTAAATGGTTCACTTCCTGGTTGTTGAGCACAGCCATCCAACCACCTACATCCCAACCTGAGTCCATTTGAAAATATTTGTCCTTAGTCTTGCCAGAGTTGCACATGGGCTGTAACAGCACGGATAAGACCTCCTGCACAAGACAAAAGGTTTAGAAACGACATCCTTCTACTGTCAATGCTTCACACGCATGGTTGGACATCATCTTGCAACTTCCATGAATGCTGGAGTGTCCCCCCTTACCAAAATCTTCTTTCAAAAGGATTGGAGGCCCCTAATAGAACAGGTGATGCCTCCCAACTTTAATCACAGTAATGAGAAGTAAATAAGATTTCATCTTCCCTTTTAACATACTCTCTCAGTGAACAAGCATCACATGTTCTTCCAGGTCTTGAATCCCACCAGGAAAGTCCTTCACTTTCTGAAGGACTGCAATTCAGAAGTACTGATATTTTCTGTCCTTTCAGAGTAATCTTGAACCTTTGTTGCCTTAAAGTGAGTGCTTTTGGAGATGCACCTCTTTCTCAAAAGGAGTGAGGCTAAACCACTACACAAATCTCTTGGCAGTCTCATTACTAATCTTTCAGTCAGGTTGCCCATATCAAATTATCAGCCCACAGTCAGGGAGAAATTCCATTTGCTGGAAGCTGGCTGTCTATTCCTGCAGTGGTATGGGGATCACTGGATGCTCAGAGCAAGCCCCTTGTTATATATGTGATTACTCTGTGTAGAATAAAAGGCAGATTACCCAAGCTGTCGTGAGCATAAAGTATCACAGGGAATGGAATGCTAGCTCTGCTGAAAAATCCTTGCAGGACTACAGGGCTAATGGTCCTGAGGAATACTGTACCCTTGAATCACAAGAGGACAAGGAGAGTGGGATGCATCAGTGCCATAATGACAACCATCCTTGCTGTGACCTGCTGGCACAAGATCAGAGAAGTAAATGAAGAGGGAAGAAGAAGGATTTCTATTTTCAGTCCAGCAGAGCGAGTTTGTTTTCTGATGTCCAAAGTGGGAGGTTTGATGTTTTGTGAAAAAACAGTTTGAGCATCACAAGGCACTTTCTCTGGCTTGGAAGTTCAAAGGAAAAATGTGACTGGCCAGGATCAAAAGCCATATTCAGTCATGGCTGATAAGCATGTGCTTTATGGCACCTGTCCTGTAAATAACGTCCTTCACCTTTCAGAGCACAATGTAGCTGTGGGACCACCTAGAGTAGAGAGGTGGGACAGGTCACCTCTCTGTTTACTATGGAAATAAAGAACAATAGGTACCTGCAGTTACAGATTCCCACAAAACCTATTTTAGCCTGAGCTTTGTGCTCTTTCAGTAGGCCAAGGAAGCCTTTTCAGGTTAGTTGTGTCATGTTTGTAAACCCTTAGAACAGGTTAGTTATTATAGCAATGCAAATAACTGTGATTTCACTTTTTTACTGACATTTGCTTCTTCCCTCTCATTTTCTGATCCTCCTTTCCCTCCAGTACATCAAAAGATGTTTTAGTAAAACATTTAAAGTTATTAATATTTTTAAAAATGCAGATTGCTACATTATTTTATTTCAGTTAGTTGAAGCTAAATCACATTTTAAAAGCCTCTCGCACAATACTTGATCTCCTCATTCCCAAGAAAAGAAAATCCTTCCAGTTTTAATGAAGGAGAACCATTGTGCACAAAGCAGATGACTAGTACTGAAAATACTTGATTGTTTTCCTGCTTCTGCCATGTGCTTCTTGGGTGTTTTCCAGGAATTAATTTTATTAAGCTGTGCCTCAGTTCCCTGTGTATGAAATGGAAATGATGCCACCCAACAGCATTTACAATTTGTTTTTGTGGTTTGAACACCCTAAACCAAACAAGGACTGTATACCTACTCCATCAGAAAACAAAACACATAAACATACTTTATCCACAGCATCATTTTTATGCACGGGAACAGGAACTGCATTTATAAACTGAAAGGAGTGAGACATGTTATTTATCACCCTGTAAGAAATCCCAGCAGAGATGGCTTGATCACAGCAATCTCAGCACTGTGAGCAATCTTTACATACACAAATGAAGTCTAAGTAATCCCTGTGCTTTGTTACATGAATAAAGGCTTGGGGAATCTGCATCCCTGGGGAATTCTAGAGCAAGAAAGCATCAACAGTAGCTAAGAGAAAATCATTATTTCCCAGTGACTCAAGCTAAATCCAGTGATGGAACCAACAGATAAGTCACTTAACTTAAATAGGAAGATACTTCCCCAAAAATTTGAGTCCTCAGAGCCAGAAAAAAAGCCATATATGGTTTTATAGAACATATCTACCACTGTTTACTGCCCTCTTGCCCCAGGGCAGCTGAAAGGTTCACGTTAGGATCAACATTCAAAAAATATTTAGCTTTTTTTTAGAATGGACTTTCAGTGACCAAGAATTTCCTTTGTATGGGATACTTTTGTCACATTAGCTAATACTACAGAGAACAGCCATTTAGTTTCAAGTTACTTTGAATTAATGGAAAAAATATCAGCATATTGGGAAAAACAGTAATGTTTCCATGGGGAAGCATAGTGTGCAGCCTCCTGTAACAGACTGGGTTTGAGATGCAGCAGAAGATAGAGGCTCTGGCATTCACTGGGCTGAAGATGAAGTATGCAGAAGCATAAAACTCGATTACTAAATACTTCCTACAGAGAACTGGACGTAGACACAGTTTGTGCCGCTCGAGGCAACAGGATTGAACCCCTGGCTTTCCTTTTTTTGCAGTGCGGGTGCGATCCACACGCTCCAGACCTTCTAGGGAGCCTCCACACATCCCGTCATCTTCTGGCAGAGGCATAACTCTGCAAAAACGGACTGTGAGGACGACTCAGAGCATTAACTGCTCCGAGCCCAGTCCAGAGCTTGCGAGCTCCCTCCTCTCTTTCAACAGGATAGAGCGCATCAAAGATGCAAAACGAAAACAAAGATTTCTCACGTAAAATAAAAAAGGGGGGCGAAGCATCTCTCCGGGACTGCGTTTCCCTGTCCTTCAGCTGCAGGGAGCCCCTTGGAGCACGCGGACTTTTTCCAGCGTGGAAGTTCGTGCCGGTGGGTTGCGGGGCAGCGCTGCCCCCCAGCGCCAAGCGCTGCCTGCGCGCAGCATCACCACCACCACTTCTGCCCTGAAATCATACCACGGGATTGTATCCATAGAGATGTATATCTATAGGTCTGTAGGCTCATAGACCTATATATATTCTATGTCTATATCTGCAGAAACATATATTTTTATATTTCTATTTTTATGCATAAGTATGCATGAGTGTGTGTGTGTATATATATATATAAAGACTCAGCCACTCAAGTAAGTATTTACTGTTATCCCCTAGAAAAGCACCTTTCCACACAGATAATCCACTGGCACTTTATCCTTGTTTGTTATATTTGTACCAGCACAGGGGACCATCAATATAGCAGTAAATGTGATGGTAAAGAGCCAGACTTGATGAAGAAACACTGATAATTCGAATGATTCTTGTAGATAAGACAAATGAAGGTCCCTAAGCAATATATATGGTGCTTTACAGCCTCACTGCACTTTCACAGCTGAAGTCCAAACCAAAAGAGAACATCGTGCCCTGTAAGTACATGCTCTTTCTCTCTCCCCCCCAACCCCTGGTACTCTTCACCTAAGGTTTTATGAATGTTTTTATTCCCAACTTTCCATATCATAGGGATTGACCTCTTATGCACAGCAAGAAAGTCATAATTAAAGTCTGACCTTCTCTTCTGCTAGGGGGTTGTGTTCCTGAGTCACATTTTCATCCATAAATTGCTTGGAAGGCTTCTGAAACAGTACTGCAACACTTCCTAACAAATATTTGTGTGGTTTCTGCTGGGAGCAGCCAAAGTGCACTGCTAGGAAGTGCCTCGTGCCTTCCAGATCCACAGCCACCCTCCAGAAACATCTCACTGATAACCATAACTGGATGTCACACGGCTGCAAACGCAGCCACTTCGGAGTATATAGGTGAAGTTTTCACTTGCAGAGAAACACCAGTTTAACTCTTTATTCCACATTGACCCTGACAAAATTTACAGAGACTGCCACTTTGTTAAGGCCAAAGAGCCCTTACAGGGATGAGTGACTACTACCATTTTCCAAAGGGATGACTGACCTCCATTAGTTTAAATATGATAATTTTATGCCCCACCCCAGGACAAGATTAACCTGAGATTAGACAAACCTTGGCTGGGTTCCACACAGAATTTCATCCCCACCACGACTACAGGAGAAAGAGTCTGACAAAATTCTCCTATTCTGCTAGAATATTTATTAATTTTAACTGTGTTC
This sequence comes from Dromococcyx pavoninus, assembly GCA_033558185.1. NCBI lineage: Eukaryota > Metazoa > Chordata > Aves > Cuculiformes > Neomorphidae > Dromococcyx > Dromococcyx pavoninus. The sequence continues at coordinate 1,396,855 of JAUMJL010000161.1, forward strand.
CAGTATCTGGACAAGAACATTTGATGTTTTGAGTTCACCCAGATAAGTATAAAAATATCCTGGTGTATGTGCTGCCCAAATAGAGCAAAATACTTTTCCTAGTCATGCTAAGCATCCTGTCATATGCTGTACTCTCACAGGAAGCGTGGCTCAACAAAAAAAAAAGCCTGGTTTTATTTCTTTCTTTTTAAAATAAAATAATTTAATAATATTTTCTTAGCTGCTTAAGCACACTGTGTACTGTAATACAAAGCAGAAGCACTTTAAACTATGAACACTGCCTCTTTGTTACAGTAACAAACCAAAAACAACTTATCTACAGCAGGATTTGGGACTGTGCTATTAAAGGGCTGCAGTGGAATCTCCCTAGAGACAGTAACGGTCTGCTGCAGTTCAGTGAGACAATACCCCAAACCCTTGGACTTTAAGCTAATTTTGAAAATTGCCCTGCCATTCATATTGCAGCACTTTGTCTTCACATACCCATTTCTGCTGCAGCTAGCAGTAGTTAATATTCTTTTGTCACGCCACCACCCTAGCAATTGTTTGATTTTAGTTTTGATATTGCCTTTGGAAGAAGTGACATTTTAAAGTAAAACAAAAGAAGAAAAGAGTAGAACCAAGTACTGAACAATGAGAGATTTTGCCTCGTGTGAAGGCAGCTCCATTGGCATAGAAATAGATGGTCTAGCAGATGTGAAATCAAGGGAGGCTTTCTGGTGATTGCTGAATCATTTCTTCCTTTGTTATCGCTACAGGGCTTCCTGTCAGCAAGTCAATGGTGCATTCAGGATACCGCTAAAAGGCCAGAGTCTATTCACTGAGGATTCCCAATTAGCCATGTGATGCCAGGGGACCTTTTCACATCTATCACAGCAACATTGTACCAGAATAAAGGTTATCCACTTCCAAAGGTGGAGTGAAAGCAAACTGGAGCACGCCCATGCGCCTATTTTGGGGGGTATGGTAGATTTTTACAGTGTGCTATCAAGATTAGTTCTGTTCTTCCCTTTTTTTATCAGATAAAAACAAAAATAAAATCCTGTTGAATAAACCTTATTTTAAAGGAAGAGAACATCCAGGTCCTTTAAGGGAATGAATGCACAAATTTTACTGAGGCTAAAATGGATTGAATTCACAAGTGCAACAGCGACTCTGTCTTCAGGGTTATTGGATGAGGTGCTCCAGATGAAGACTGAAAACCCATTCTGACCTATTTGGTGTAAGCTGCCCAAATTCTGTCCCCAGACTGCACAAGCAGAGAAAAAGATGGTTAGGTCCTCTGGCCTTAGTGCTACAGAGCAAATGAGACAGGACTACATGCAGTTTTCACTCACAGCCAGGCTTCAACAGAAAAACTCAGTTACACACGACTAACTAACCAGAGTAGCCTTTTTTGGGACCTACAAGAAAACTGAGGAGGGATTTTTTTACAAGGGCAAGTAGTGACAGGATGAGGGAGAATGGCTTTAAGTTGGACAAGGGAGGATTTATTGGACATCCAGAAGAAATTCTTCAAGCTGAGGGTGATAAGGCCCTGGCACAGGTTACCTAGGGAAGATGTGGCTGTCCCCTCCTTGAAGGTGTTCAAGGCCAGGTTGAATGGGCTCTTGAGCAGCCTGGGCTGGTGGGAAGGGACAGAACTGGATGATCTTTAAGGTCCCTTTCAACCCAAACCCTCCTATGAACTCTGCCTCTTACACAGGTACCTACCCTAGGGCAGCTGGAAGCCTACAGCAGCAGAGGCCCAATACCCACAGCGTGTTCCCTATCAGAGACAGCTGACACAAGAAGTAGTTACTATTACAAAAAGTGGAATATTTTGATTTAAGCTAAAAGTAGAATCAGTTTTCTATAGAATCAGTTTTCTAACTAAGAGGCTTTTTTGCCAGCATTTTTGGCATCACAGCCACGCACCAAAGGAAAACACAGATTTATAACTAAACCTCCAACTCTTACTGTTCCTACAATGACTCTTGGTGTCAGCTTACTCTCATTTTTTCTTTTCCATGGGAAAAGAAACCAGCTCTCAAGATGACAACCTCCAACATGATTACGTTAAAAAATTAAGAATAAAGGCAGAAAAAGCATGTGATGAGTTAAGGGTCCAACAGTTTTTTACTGCAGATTAGTATCTGGAAGGTGATCTGTTGTTTTATTTGGGAGATTGCACATCTATTGCATGTAACACTCCAAATTCTTTGTTGTTTTGGGCTGAGATCCCTGCTACTCAATCCACGTGCCACTCAGCAATAAATGCTTCCAGGCTGTATTAACTCCCCAGGGCTTACTTACTGTGCTATATTAGAAGACCAGATGATGGTGAATAGAACATATATTTTATTAATCTCTTCCTGCCTGTTCCAAAGCATGCATCTTATTTGAAATGATGCATCCAGGAACAGAGGACTCCAATTCTCAATTAATAGCAACAAAGAAAATGCATATGTGCTGGCAAAAAATTGTCAGTGATTTTATGAACTTCCAGGTCTGCATAAACTGCAGCTGAACAATAAAATGCACGAAAGAAAACATTGGAAATGTTTTATATAAAGCTGTGTATACAAAATCTGCAGTGAAGAGGTAGTAACATTACTTTTTGAAATGCCTATATCAAAAGCTCAGACTCTGTGAGGAGTTTGTCCCTAAAATTAATATAGTTGGTAGCAGTATTCCAAAAAAGGTAACTGAAACAAGGACTATATAGCACTTCTTTTTGTTTCCAAAAATTACATTTGATAACTGTTTAAGAAAAGTTATTGTTCAGTTATCAGTTTTTGCTTGAACTAAGCTAGCTTCTCTAAAATGCTCATGTGTTGTAAGGGGCTAAATATATCTGTAGGAATATTAATTACTTCCTACATTGCATTTTCAGTATTTTGAGATTTGGAAGAAAAAGGAAAAAAACAATGCAAGACTCCCAGCAGGTATAAACTCACAGATAATGGTGTTCAGGAATATTCAATTAGGTTAAAGATAGCATTGCCTTTGAAGATAAGTCAACAATTTTACATGAAATGTTGTATTTTACATCAGGAAGGGAGAAGTTTTTTGAGTTAATTTGTACTGCTCTTAACACACAGGTTACCATAAACTTCAGGGTTTGAAGTTTCATCACCTGCAATTTCAGAGAGCTGCATCTCAGTTTTTAGAGAGTATGGAACGTGACAAGAACACAGTGTGTACAGACAGCTTGAACAAAGCAAGCTATTAAAAAAACTTGATACAATAAAATCTGTTATATGACATCACTACAGGCATCTAATTTAAACTGTTCACTAGATTTTTTCACTTATTACATAAGCAACAGACTGATTAAACTATACAATAAGAGTCAGAGTTAACTAGCTTAAGTTTTTAACTCTTTGTACCTTGAATATGAATTATTTCCCTAGATAATCTTGGTACTTCTCTTTCTTCACTCATTTTTCTTGCATAGCCTCATTTTTCATAAGTCATTAAGCTACTTTCTTCATCTATGTGAGTCTGAGACAATGCATTTGTCTTCATCAGGGACAAACAAGTACAGTACAGATTACCAATAATACATTAGCTACAAGCATTAGCAGTGTATTTCTGCACAACACTCACAGACAAACATTCTTAAGAACAACCACAGCGTGACTTCCTCTGTTCTCAGAGCTCACTACACCTTTCAGGTAGAAGCAGACAAGCTATATCTTTCATCAACATGAACACAGGTATCTCAGCACCTCAGATCCAGACCTCAGAATCAAGCTTTTGACCAAGAAACAACTGCAAATTCACAAATAAACAAAAAAACCCACACACACTACCACAAACAAACCCCTCTAACTTCCTTAACCTAGATAATAATAACTTTTTTCAGCAACTTACCATTTAAGTAATCATCTTCTCTCAGTAAACTACCATATCCTATTCTTCCCTTCTCTTAAACAGGCACAGCTGAAATTTGGGCCCTTTGTTTTTGTCACCTGTCTCTTTTATTCTCAACAATCAGGTTAAATTATCTAGTTAAGGCTGGGCTGGCCTGTCCTCTGTTCCCCCAATACCACTTAAAAGATGAAAGCAGGAGTAAAACAAAGTAGTTGTTGTACTTACCTGTTGTTTAGATGCCTTTATACTAAATGGGTAATGTAGATTAGAATATGTTTGCGTGGTATATGTTTTGTTTGTGATGAAAAAAAGAGTTGCTATTTTTGTTGCTTTAATATTCCAATACAAATATATTAATGGATTCAAAGTGCTTCAGTTTTAAAGATCCTTACAAGGCCTACTATTTTTATTTTGAACTCTACCACAGCTATAGATTATGTTGCACTTTGTTAATTTACTGTCTAATAGTGCTCAAGAATACAAGTGGAACTGAAATGGAAAAACAACCTAATTCAGCTCTTTGTTCTCTCCTAGTGGCTGAATTTTGTGTGAAGCTGGTCACCAAGAGCTGTAGCTTACAGCCTACCATACTAAGGTCAACAAGTACATAAGATGTAGTGTTGCAAACTGTATTAGGCTACAAGATGCTTTTTTTTTGTGGTTCAGTAGCTCTTTCCCTAAGGCTGGGACAAATAATCAGGGTGGAACTATTTCTGCTGGGTTACAAGTGCCCATGTTTATGAGTCAAAAAGGTGGTTGACTGACATCACTGAAGTGATTAAAGTGTCTCAGGTGCTTTCAGTGAAGCTGTTAGTAATCCGTGTGCTTGAGGCAAGGAAAGTGTTTTGTCTGCTTCAGGAGTCAAGGTGGACACCTAGGTAGGTTTTTTAGTTTCCTTCTGAAAAAGGGTAGGACACAAGCTTTTGCCTTCCATGGACACTGTTGTCTGCATAAATTATGTAGAGAGGAAAAAGAGGAGTTTGTTCTTCATGGAAATTCACATTCAGTACAAGTTCCCATTTTCTTGTGGATAGTGAAGCTGTGATTAACTTATTTTCCTTGTTCTACCTTCTTCTAAGGAAGTTATTGTACCGCTGTGGTAGACTGAAGAGGAGGAAGATACATATGAAGCTGTACTCACAAGGACAGAAACAAAAAAAGGCCTTTACAGGTATCAAATCCAAAGCATTTGAATAGAAAAATAGTTCAGGAGGATTTTTTCTACGTATTACTTCTCTTTTTAACTTAAGTTGTAATTATGATTAAATGGCTATGATGCAATTTTTCAGTTCTCTACATCTCTAGAATTACATCACTGGTTCCTCTGCTCTGTATCAACCAGAGCACCTTCCACTGTTTTCCTGTAGTTAATGATGAATACTGAAGTGTTTATGGCAGAGGGAAATGCTCCTGTTCTAGGAGAGACTTTTCTTTGAGGTAACACCCAGCCACTTTAGGGAACTGCTAGAGAAGAGAATCCTCCAAATCAAATTGAAAACCTAGCCTTAACAATATAGTTTGAAGTGCAATTAGGGCTTTTGCTAGCCTGGAAACACAAGGTGCCACATGGTGGTTTTGGGAGTCGTGTTTAGTTGTGTTTGGTAATTAAAACAAGCATGTAGGGTCTTCAAGATTATGCAATTTCGTTATGTTGATGATAATAGTAAAATGAGTAAAAAGCATCTTTATTCCCTTACTTGGTGCAGTGATGTTTACATAGAAGTGGTCTCTGGAAGGAAACTACATGTGGGGAGTCAAATACTATGATTTTTGCATAGGTTTGCTTTGGTTTTGTGTACAGCTTAATTAGTACTGACCTGCTTTCTATAGCTGCTGTTGTACTGTAGCTTTTGTCTTCTTTCCACAGTTCTCCAGGTTTTCTTCAAATCTGAAAGTCTGCAGCTAGTTCAGATGTTACAGAAAGAAAAATATGTAATAAATCACAGTAGATTAAAACTCAGATCTGATTTCTTAGTAGGCAAACTGAGTGAAGAATTGCATTGCCTGCTTGCCAGAATTTTAAGAACTACATCAAATTTGTTATAAAGCAACTGTGTACAGCAGGATTTATTGGATGTTCCTTATTAGAGGAATGGTTGGTGCTTGTTTTAGTCTCATTAGCAACAGCAACATGAAATTTAGCCTTGTCTGTAACTAATTCCTTGTGTTCCAGATATGGCCAATCTTGTCAAACAGATTCGAGGAGAAGTCCCAGGGAGTTGTCAGTAACAGTCATGCAGAATATGAGGAGAGGCTGAAGTCCCTTGGTCTGTTCAGCTGGAGAAGAGGAGACTGAGAGGGGGTCTCAGAGCTGTTCACTGCCTTCTCCCAAGGGAGGGAGGGCAAACAGGGGCTGAGCTCTGCTCTCTGGTGCCCTGGGACAGGACTGGAGGGAATGGCAGGAAGATGTGCCAGGGCAGGGTTAGACTGGATATCAGGAAGAGGTTCTTCCCCCAGCGGGTGGTGGAGCACTGGAACAGCTCCCCAGGGCAGCAGTCCCAGCACCCACTCTGCCAGCATTCCAGCAGCATTTGGCCAATGCCCTCAGCCACAGGATGTGAGTGTTGGGAGTGTCCTGTGCAGGGACAGGAGATGGACTGATGATCCTTGTGGGTCCCTTCCAGCTCGGGTGATTCTGTGAGAGGAAGGGAACTTCATTTTACTCCAGAAAAAAAAAAAGGATGCGTGAATAAACCGGGGGCCCAAAGGAGCGCTCCCTCCCTTCTGACCCAACACGCCTCAGCCGCCCGCCCGGCCCCAGGGACAGCGCTTCTCCCCAAAAAGCCTCGCGCCCCGCGGCCGCTCCCGCACGTGGCCACCGGGTGGCGCCGTTGCGCCGCGGCGGGGCTCGGCGGAGCGGGCACCGTGCGGGGGGAGCGGAGGGCTCCGCTCTGAAGAACGCCTGGGAAAACGCTGTGTCCTCGAGGGAAAGGGCTGGAGCCGGGTAACCCGCTGTGACCACCGGCTTGAGCCACGAGCAACGCGACGGCCCGGCCGTTGCTGCTTGCGAGATGCCCAGCCTTGTTCTCAGGGGCTGCATCCACAGAGCATCACAGAATCACCCGAGCTGGAAGGGACCCACAAGGACCATCAGTCCAGCTCCTGCCCCTGCACAGGACACTCCCAACACTCACACCCTGTGACTGAGGGCATTGGCCAAATGCTGCTGGAATGCTGGCAGAGTGGGTGCTGGGACTGCTGCCCTGGGGAGCTGTTCCAGTGCTCCACCACCTGCTGGGGGAAGAACCTCTTCCTGATATCCAGTCTAACCCTGCCCTGGCACATCTTCCTGCCATTCCCTCCAGCCCTGTCCCAGGGCACCAGAGAGCAGAGCTCAGCCCCTGTTTTCCCTCCCTCCCTTGGGAGAAGGCAGTGAACAGCTCTGAGATCCCCTCTCAGTCTCCTCTTCTCCAGGCTGAACAGACCAAGGGACTTCAGCCTCTCCTCACACACCTTCCCCTCCAGAGCTTTCCCCAGCCTTGTGGCCTCCTCTGGACACTCTCCAGTAGTTTGATGTCCTTTTTATCTTGAAGGGGGGCTGACTTCTAGTCTATCAGGAGGAAAAAAAAAGCCTATAGGACTCTAAATGCAGGCAAGCCTAGAGGTAAAACACAATAATGCCTTTTACCAGCAGCTTTTCCACTTTTAAAACTGCCCTCAAAGTTATTTGGCTCTGGGTTTGCAGCTGGATGTGTCCAAGGCTGGATGTGGGCCAAGCTGCCTGCCTGCTGGCTTTCTGATAGTTCACACCAGCTCAGCTGCGCTCCACAGAACCGTGTCTCCTCTATGAAGCTTTTGGGGAAAAGTCTGAATGGTAAAGAAACGCAGCACAAAGTTGAGAAAAGGCTACAAGATGTGGCACAAAAAGAGTCAAGAGCCAGGAGCACATGGTTTTGGAAGGCAACTGCTAGTGGCTGTTTTCCTTTGTTGATGCAGTTGTAATGGGTTTAGTAAATATTGTCAGTATCTTAGGAAAGCTTTGGTCAGAAACAACACTCTTGGTATCTTTTTTTTGAAAGATGCAAGAATAAAACTTAGTACTTCTCTGTATAAGGATTTTGATACAGCAAAATAAAGCAAAATTGCATTTGAAAACTTTTAAACACAGACAAGAGTTATTTATACATTATGCTTTTAATTATTTATGCTTTGCCAACTTTTTGCATGTCACACTCTCTGTACCATCACCAGAATAGTTTTAGATGAGACATTCAAGAGACTGATATTTCTGCAGATTGTAGGTTAGCTTCTTGTCAGTTTAATTACACCAGAAGAGATGCATATGAAGATGACATGCTGAATTTGGTCATGAGTGAATGTGGATGTTTGGGGCCAGAAGGGCACATACCATGTTTGTGGTTGTGTGAGAGGTTTTGAATTATACAATCTTGTTTTGTGTGCTTTGCAAAGTAACCATAAGACTGAGAAGGATCACCTGGCTCACAACAGTTGATTTAATCAGTGGCTCAGTTCTGGTCTGGAGAGAAAAGCTTTATTCTTGTTCTGGGAGGAATTTTGAGGAAGTGTGTCTTTAAAGCATTAATGTAATGTTGCTTTGCTGTGAAACTGAAAAGCTCCACGAGTGTATCCAAACCTTGCCTGCTCTGCCCTAATGTGTTTCTGAATGCACCATTTAGCAACTTCTGAGGGATCTAGGCTAGTTCCGTCCTTGCTTAATGGGAGCAATTATTCGACTAATGCATTCATATCAAGAACAGATCTGATAATACAAAATGTTCTTGGATGTTGATGTTCTTGTTGTAGTGCTATTACCTAGACAAAATAATTTTCAGTTAAGACATCAAGAGTATACACATGTGAGTACCTCAGAGCTCGCCCTTAAAGGGAGTGACCACTACAAAACACATCAAACTCAACAAGATTATTTCTGCTGTTGCTTTGCAGAAACCTTGGAGAGTCAACAATCCAGACTTTGCAGTTACAAAGGACTGTAAAAAAAAAAAAGACAAAAAGCTTTTGAATAACTTACTCATAAGTTCTGACCAATGTAAGATCTACCTGCTATTACTTAGTAAAAAACCTCACAATTATTTGATTGCACTAAGAACAAGTATAAGAACTTATTGTAAGAATAAGTGAATATAAAGTTTCTCGGTGTTTAAAGCCTTGTAGCAGTAATATTTTCACCTGTAATTCTGTCCTTTTATAGGAAATTGAAAGGACATATGGATCATACACCTCTCATTACTTACTATTAATGCCCTTAAGTCTAAATTTTAAGAGCCTAAGAGTTGAAGGTGGAACATACTTGAGGATAATGAGAACAAAAAATGCATACATTGCTTTTTAAATTAAGAGGTATTCTTGGTCTGTCATCTTTAAAGTTCTCATTTTGGGCTTTTTGACCCTAAATTTGGTTGTTGCTCTGCAAACAGCACCCACCTAAATATGCAGTCTTTTCCTGTTCATAACATCTGAAACTTACCAGTGATTTCTCCTCAAATTTTCCTTGATATATGTAAGCATATTCTTTAAGTTTTATTTTTAGTACTGGAATTATTAAAAAAAAAACAGTGCATATATTTTTAGATACATATATTTCCTGGAAAAATATTCATAATTTTGTTTTAGTTTGAGTGTACCTCAAACAAAAAATGGATATGCTTGCAGTTGGTATTGTCTATAAAATATTTGTCATGTCTTTTATGGTATTTGCAAGCTAAGGCCATAAGGTTGTTCTATCCTTGTAGTTCCTATGTTACATTAAAATGATAAGCTTGTTATAACTGCTGCTTCAAAACCATTATCTGACCTTTATTTTAAAACAGTTGTCTTGTTAGGAGCAAAACTAAATGGTAACTACAGGAAACAATAATCACTCTACTTTGTAATTGTACACTATAATCAGAAACAGGATAGCACGAAGTTCAGAATTCAAGATTAGAGCTCTGTACAGAACAAGAAAAGCCTTAGTAAGTGCTTCCTGGTTGAGTTTATTTTAATGATGTTGGCAATGCCACAGTAGGTGTGACTTGTACTGCCAGCACACTTGTGTCAGGTTATCCATACCCCCCACAAGCAAGCCTGAGAAATGTTACTTGAAGGTAATTTCTAAGTGTTTGTCTTCTGCTTTCCTGATGAAAGCAATTCCCTTTGAAATCAACACAGGCTTATGAAGTGTGCAATGGAGAGCAGAAGCTGACCTGTGAATTAAAGCTTCAGTTGCCTTTAGAACCTGTTTTTCCAATAAGGTAATCTTGATGATTTCTGTAGAGTTGTGCTGAGAGTCTGACATAATCGTGCTGGGACACGCATGAGATACTTGGAATAAGTCAGGCCTGACCATGAGGAACTGTGTACTAAACTAACTGAGGGTTACCCAATGATTAGGCTATCAGAAGCAATATGTGATTACAAATATAATGGTTAAACACCTGTAGAATCTGTAGTGCTCATGTGGTCTGATCCTGCTTTCAGTCTTGGCCCTGTGTGGTACTTACCTGTCAGGGTAGACATTCTATTCTGTAACCCAGCCTGTTTTAATTTGGCTTAGAAGGCCTCTTGTAGATGGACCAAGACAAACACGTACAGTAGTTCCTCTGCCTTTTTGTTCTGCAACGCTGCCCCAGAAATGAAAGGTGGTCACAGTAAATCTCAGAAATTTGTAAGTACTTGAAAGAGCTCCCTATGTTAACATATTTCTGTAACAAACTCAGAAAAAAGTCAATAGCTCAATAACACTTATAGCGGTTATAGTGAAGGAGAAATGGCAATTGAAAATGCAAACAAAAAGAGGAAAATGAGGTAGAGTCAGTGAAGAAGGCCAGAGGAGAGAAATATGCTGAAGTTCAGTCAAAAAATAGAAGCAGCTCTTTGAAAATGCACTAAAAAAGTATTCTGGCAGTGTTCATGGAGGATGACTTCAGAAATGTGGAGAGAATTCTTGTGAAGAAAACTTAGCTTCAGGTATGAGGCTGCCACAAGTGGCTAATAACAGATCTAGTGTTGTCTGTGCCTACTGGAACAGCAGCTCTCCCTGCTGACACTTGCATATGGCTTTGAATCTAACACTTGCATGTGGGTTTCTCTGCTGAGAAGAAACAAAAGAGAATTGCTTACTTGGCTGGAGGATTTCTTACAGGTGTTTGCCAGTATGATACTTGTTTGATCTATTGAGTCTATATTTGAACTTGTGAAAAGTAAGAAAAAGACAAAAATATCTATTTTACCTTCTCTTATGGAAAAAACCAACCCACTAAATAGCAGATTAAACATCTATTCAGTCTTGCTTTTCTCTCAGAACTGTTTGCATCCATACAGGAAGTGTGCCCCATGGTTGCAAATTACCTGACATTTTAGAAAGCGAGAGGGATCTTTTTTGCAAAATTGAAGTTTCTGGTATGAATTTCAGCAGTTGTGCAGAGCAGTGAAAGTGTAGAAACCTTGTGTTATGCAGGAAGCTGTCACTCATTCTGCTCCACAACACAATGAGCAAACTCCCAGCTTTGGTATGTTATGAGTGTCAGTGCAAGTCATTGAATTAGTCTTGTGGGGCAAGGTGGCCTTGCCCTAGAATTGAGCCAGAGTTTCCGCATTACTACTGTTTTGGTTATTACTTCATTCTTATACTTACTTAATTTAGAACATTTAGTTATAATTGGAGTTGTATTACATTATTCATTGTGTAGCCTATGTCTTATTCTTGGATGATAGCTAGCTCTTAATGAGATCAGGGATGTACTGTGCTCCTATGTTCTTTTTCTACTGCTGGAATTAAATAGGGTTGCTAAAAGGCTTTGTTACCTAAACTCTAAGTGGTAAATAAGTTTGCTTAAATGCTTATTACAGACCTACAGTAAACAGGCTAAATATAGGGGGAAGGGAACCACTTAGTTTCAAATTCATGCCCTGAACCTTGGAAGTCAAGGCTTTGTGTATTTATCTCTAAGTGTAAATTCTGCTCTTTCTTCTCTGGGTTTGTTTTTTTTTCCTTATTCACTCTTCCCCTTCCTTCACTGGAATAATTTACAAGGTCAGGCACAAAAAAAGACTGTGCTTGTAACTCTTTTTATTTAACAAATTAAGAAAATCGACCTTGATCACCTTCAAAATAGTTCCTTTCTGAGTTGGCACACAGCTGTGTACAATGCTTGCAATGTTCAAAGCGGTTCCGCAGATCTTTTTTTAAAGACTTTTGAGGATCTCCATTGTTTTTGCTTTCACATCATCTACTGAAAAAAAATGGGTTCCTTTGAGCACTCACTTGATCTTTGGGAAGAGGTAGTTTCTAACAAGACTAGTTCACAGACAAAGCGTTGTAGGCTGACACATTGTCTTGAGGTTAACGTGCTGTTCACTCTTGCACGCCAACATTTTCCAACCAAGGGTAAAAACTGTCTATATTTGAGAACATGTCCACTTGTACTGAGTGTAGTGATCAGGCTGAGCCTTGTCTCACTGTGACAGGTTAGAACTTGCTCTTTAACCGTCTCTTCTCCCACTTTTGGTTCCTGAGCTATAGAGCTAGCCTTGGGGCTTTTTGTGTTGGACCTTGTATGCTTCCGGAATAAATATTCCGGAAAAGCAACTGCATGGGAGGTTTGTGGTCACTTGGAGGCCAGTTTCAAAACAGTTTTTACAAAGTTTTTCTTGTGCACTGTGGTATCCCACCCTTTTAAATAAGGAAAATGAGACTTGCTTCAATTTCACCTGAAAGAAAAGCTACCAGATCCTGGAGGATTGTTTCTAATGACAGTATTTCAGTAAGTTTTCCAAAGGAGTACAAAGTCAATAGTTTTACTGATTAGCCTTGTAATACAAAGAAACCTATGTAAAGCGTCCACAGTACTTTGGTCAGAGATGTCTCTTGACATTTTATTTACTCTAAATTCCCACACGTAAAGAAAGAACAAAAGAGGAACTGAGGCCTTGTCCCTCCTGGCAAGCATAGCGTACTTCTCTTAAATCATGGAATCATTTAGGTTGGAAGAGACCTTTAAAACTGAGTCTAACCCTTAACCAAGCACTGACAAGTCCACCATTAAAGCATGACCCTAACTTCCACATCTTCACATCTTTTATATACCTCTAGAGAAGGTGACTCAACCACTTCCCTGAGCAGCCTGTTCCCATTCTTGATAACCTTTTTGATGAAGAAATTTTCCCTGATATCCAGTATAAATTTCCCCTGGTGCAACCATTTCCTCTGGTCCTATTGCTTGTTACTTTGGAGAAGAGACTGATGCCCACCTTGGGCCAGTTCTGGCAGAAGACTGCCAAAAGGTTGCACTGAGCTATGCAGTTTACAGAGCAACAGGGGTAGTCAGCTTGGAAGGGACCTTGGGAGCTCTCTAGTCCAACCTCTGGCTTAAGGCAGGGTCAGCTGTTGAATTTGAGTGGGTTACTAAGGTCTTTATCCCATGGGACCTAGGAAAGGGGTAGAGACTGCACAGCTTCTCTGGGGAACCTGCTCCACTGCTTGGCCATCTTTAAAATGGAAAAGCTTTTCATTCAGTTGTGACAGAACCCCCCTTGCTTTAATTTAAGACCACTGTCTCTTGATTTTTCTACTGTGTACATCTGTTTAAGTGTTTTATTCAATTGCTTCAGAATGATCAAATTGTCAAGGACAACTAAGATGCATTTCAGAGGTTTTGTGTGCTACTGGATGCCCTCCCTACCCCATTGCCATTTTTATCAGTCTAAACAGACCTAGTCCTCTCATAACAGGGCCTTTGCTGTAGCCTTCTGACCCTCTTGGTGGTCTGATAGTGCAACAACAGTGATTGCTAGAGATGTGTTTTCCTCAACGTAAGCTTGTTGGGGAAGGTTCTGTCTGTAGAAAGACTTCATAATCTATCTGGTATTTATGTGAGAATGGAGCTTTAGGATTCCAGGTCTGCCTCAAATGCTAAACTTATTTTAATTTATAAGTTACTTTGTTGAGTAAAGCCCATTTCAGTCTGGAAGTACCTGACTCTGTGTCAGGGCTGTGGGAGTATTTAGTGTCCGTGAAGAGCGCTTTGTGGCTCTGGTCTGAGGGGCACTTCTCAGTGCAGGAGGGCACAGTCTATCCACAGCATGACCTAGAGTCTTGGCTGGAAAATAAAGAAATGCAATTCAGATCAGAGCCTAATTTGCACTGTCACAACTCTGCTCTGTCAGTAGAGTTGAAAAAAACAAAATTAAGCTCTGGAAAAGCAGCAGCTAAAGAGAAACCTAAGGTTTTGTCCTCAACACTTCTGAGCTCCTCGAGGCTCTCCCTGGTAAGGGTGAGTCACATGGCAGTCTTTTGTCTGAGGGAACAAAAATCTGTGCCCTGGAAACAAGTCCTCCTGCAGCAACAGCTATTTGAAACAGGGAGTTCTCAGCTGAGTGAGGTGTTGGTGCTTCAGGGAGAGGCAGGTGCTTTGCCTGGCTTGCATGGCAGTAGGGGAGATGCACATAGCACTGCTGGGCCCAGGGAAGTACACTCTGTCAGAAACCAAAGCCAGGGATGTGCCCTGGGTAATGAAACAATAGTGTCTGGTGCTGGTTTTGGAGGTTTTTTAGTGTCCGATTGTCAAGCTAAAATGATCGTGTAGTAAGTGCACTGGGACTTGTGATTGATTTGCATTATGATTTTGTTGGTTTTCTCCTTTCCTCTTGATAAATAATCTTTGCTAATTGCTTGATTGCCTGTGATTTTTTTAATGTTTTTTTTTTTGCACTTCATATTCCACTGATTCTTTTTCTGGCTTTTTGTTTTGTTTTAGTTTGTTGGGTTTTTTTTCCCCAAGCCTGCATTGCTTGGGGGGAAAAACTGCTGTTGCTAGTTTTCCCCTGTGGGCCTCACTGGGAGGTGTGAGGCTCTAGATGCAAGGTGTGGGGAAGCAAATGGTTGCATCCCTCCAGGGAGATCTGGCCTCTAGCTGGGAACAGAGTCCCTGAGAACAACTGGGGTGTCAAAAAAGCTGTGGAGTTTGACACCTGGCTCCTGTAACCCTTCCCTTCATGCCTGCTCGCAGGGCCAGAGCAGGAATGCTGGAATGGGGCAGGTGTGGAGGAGGTGGGATACCAAAAATGCGAACAAATAAACTCTAAGACTCGTTTTGGAGTTTTAGAAGGCAGCATCCTTTATCTCAGCTTTAGACAGGTGAGGGAATGATTTCCATCAAGCATACGTAACAAGACAAGCGCTGGGGACAAAAGGTATTTCCCACTTCCAGGTTTGTGTATATGTTTTCCCAGAAATCTTATGCATGTTCTATGACTTTCCAAAGGCTAATTGTAGTTTTATTATGAACATCACAACTGCCACAGCTCTTGCTAATTGGAACTTTGGAGTCAGCTATCTGTCTGACCGTGCATTTTAGACAGGTAAAGACTGCAAACAGAGGTATCACAGTACCACAAGGTTGGAAAAGACCTCCGAGATCATCCAGTCCAGCCTATGACCCAACACCAGCACCCACTCGTCACTTAAACCGTGGCACTAAGCGCCTCATCCAATCTGTTTTTAAACCCCTCCAGGGACGATGACTCCACCACCTCCCTGGGCAGCTCATTCCAATGGCCAATCACCCTTTCAGGGAAGAATTTTTTCCTAATATCAAGCCTAAACCTTCTCTGATGAAGCCTGAGACCGTGTCCTCTTGTTCTGTCACTGGTTACCTGAGAGAAGAGACCAACCCCTGCCTGCCTACAGCCTCCTTTTAGGCAGTTATAGAGAGCAATAAGGTCTCCCCTGAGCCTTCTCTTCTCCAGGCTGAACAACCCCAGCTCCCTCAGTCGCTCTTCACAGGGCTTGTGCTCCAGCCCCTTCACCAGGTGAGGAGAGAGAAAGACACATCTGCTCAGCACAGATCATTATTAACACAAGACGTTATCATTTCTCTTTGAACAGTGTCTGGAAAAACACTGTTTGAGAAAAAAAAAACTGCTATAAAGAAAATATGCTCTCAGAGGGGGCTTCTGTCTAACTTTCAGAAAAATACGGTTACTCAGCTGAAACTTAACGCTACTTTAGCTTAAACCAAGATGTTGCACTCCGTGACAGCGGGCACCCCGGGTGCGCAGGGGCGGGTACGGGGGCGGGCACCACCCCGGCAGCGGCTCCGCGGCGCCGGCCGCCAGGGGGCGCTGCAGCCGCTCTCGGCGCTGCGCTGCGAGGAGCCCCCGCGCGCCCGCCATATTGCCGCCCGCGCCGCAGCAGCCGCCGCGCGCCTCGCCTCCATCTCCTGCCGGCGCGGCCCGAACGGAGCCCGAGCGAGGGAAGGGAGGGGACGTCGGCGCCTCCGGGCGGCAAGCGGCGGGGCGAGGAGGCCGCGAGGAAGACGGAAAGGAGCGGGGCCCTCCGCGCCCGCCCCCTGCGCCACCCGCCATGGCGAGGAGGCCCGGCGGCCGCTGAGAGCGCGGCGCGCGCGCAAGGCCGAGCCTCGCCCCCTCCCGGCCGCCATCAGCGAGGAGAAGCCGCCCGGCCCCCGCCTCCGCCGCGACATGGAGGCCGTGAAAGCCTTTAACAGCGAGGTGCGTAACCCTTCCCCCCCCCCCCCAACCACCTCCGTTCGGGGTCGGGGAGCGGGCGGGGCCCCCGGAGCTGCCCCCCCCCCCCCCCCCCCCGTGTCCCCCCCTTCCGCCTCGCCGCGGGGAGGGGGCGGGGACCGGGGGGGGGGGGCGCTGGGCTCCCCCTCCGCCTCCCCTGTGTTGGGCGCCGTTGTCGCCGTCCCTGGAAAGCGGGGGAAGAGGATAATGGAGACACCCCCTCCGCGTTCCTCCTTCCCCTCGCTTCTCTCCGAAGGAAGAAGAGTGGGTCCGGCGGCGGGAGGGGAGGGATCCCCGGCCAACTTGGCGAGGAGGCTGGGGGAGCTCCTCGAGCTGTGTCTGTGCGCGTCCCCGGCCTCTTCTGCCGCCCTCTTCCTCCTCACTCGTTAAATGTGTGCCCGCACCTCGCCAGCGCGCTCTTTAATACCTCGTGGAGCTCTGTTTTAAATAGCATCACAGAATGGATTGGAAGGGATATTAAAGCCCATCCCGTTCCACCCCCTGCCATGGGCAGGGACACCTCCCACCAGCCCAGGCTGCTCAGGGATCCATCCAGCCTGGCCTTGAACACCTCCACGGCGGGGGCATCCACAGCTTCCCTGGGCATCCCGTGCCAGGGCCTCACCACCCTCAGCAGGAAGAATTTCTTCCTGATGTCTAATCTGAATTTTCCCCCTTCCCATTTAAAGCCTTTCCCCCTTCCCATTTAAAGCCATTCCCCCTTGTCCTGTCACTACTTGCCCTCGCAAAAAATCCCTACCCAGGTTTCTTGTAGGCCCACTTCAGGTACTGGAAGGCTGCTATCTGGGGAGGGGAATACAAAGGCCTGGTTGCTCTCTCTGTCTTTGAGGACAGTACATTTGCTGCAGTCAGGATGGAAACAGACATGGCACAGAGCTCAGGTCCTGCACCAAAGCATCGTGCTGACTGGGTATGGCACCCATAGGCACACACTTAAAGGCTCAGGTGTTGATACAGCACCTAACTTCTCATTTGTGCCTTTAGTTAATGTTTACTGCTATACAGTTCTTGCAGGCATTCTGCTTTATTCCTCATCATTGAAAGAGTTTGTACGTTTTTGTATTTTAAAGTTAATGTAAGTGCAAGGGAGATAAATACATATTTTCTCTAGACGAAGTCATATTTCTTTAAAAACAGATTTATATTTACATTAACATTTACATTACATTTCTAGTACCAGTTTTCGTTACAGTGTATGTACTTCTATAGACTGCTCACATATTGGAGGTTGGGGTTGCTCTCTTGCTACTCCCAGTGGGGATGTAGTACAGCTTTAATGTTTTTAGGTAATACAATGCTGGTTTGGGTTTTTAAAAGTTAATTGTAGGGGAACAATGTGCCAATTCTGTTGCTTCTCCAAACCACAATAAGGTAGGGTTTTACAATGGGCAGGTACTTTCTAATGACTCAGGAGCAGTTGAACAACCATAACTAATGTGCAGTTTTAGGTGTTGCACGTTATGCAGTTTGAATTATTAAGTAGAAGAAATCACACGGTAGCCACTAGAAGAATAATAAATAGTAGAAACAAATTTTTGCCTCTGTTCTGTTATTTGATTGGCTTATGTGCTGTGTCATGAGTTAAGTGGAGAAAAGGAAGAGTCTAGTCAGAAGAAAAGAAGAACATGAGTACATTAGAACCTTTTTATCCTATATACCTACTAGTGTGAGTAAAAGTCTTCACTTTCATATTGAAAAACAACTTCTGGCTGACTTGCTGAGCACTCAGATACAAGTACTGTAAAAGTAATTAACTCTGAAGACTTAAGGTGGGAGCTGTACCAAAGAGGAGAGCTTTAGAATATGCCTTAAATCTTCTAAGTGCCTGAAAAACAGTCAGCTTTGTGTTGTTGGAATAGAAAATGCAGAAGATCAGACTATGGCATTTTAACCAACTTATCTCCTCCTATGGAATAGCATCTATGAATAGACTTGTTTTTATGACTTTTCTTTCAGTTTTGTTTTAACCTGTGCATCTACTTGAATCCTGGGCTACGCTGACAGGAAGATTTTAAAGATGGTATGAGTAAACCCCTTATCCTGGAAGTAAATGGTACAAGCCTTGCTACGTTTGGGGGATTCTGAGTCTCATTTCTGGCCACTGTAACATCTCTGTACCCAGTGCAGAACTTGACTTTAACTTAAGTTTCCGTTGTTGTCTCTGGCCTGACCTGTACACGTTTTGCATTTTAGAACAGTGAAATGATTAATAAATATTTAAAGTAGCCAAACTGTATGAGTCCATATATTGCAATTTGTGCTGTACCTAAATGTTTTTGATTGACTTACAAAATATTTATACTACTCTTCTGAAAATCCTTTTCTTTGTTTATATTCTGTTTTAAGGTCATTCTATACTCCAGAAATGATGTCAGAGCTCTGTTCTAGAGATTTTTGGCTTAAAATAGATGTAAATTAAACTCAGCAGCAGATGGGATAGACTGAACTGTACAAAAAACTTCTATCATACTTTCTCTTACACAGTTTCCATTCGGTTAATAATTATGTAACTTACTGGTGAAATCCAGATGATGCTTTGGAAGGAACATTCCAAATGCATTTAAACACTTAGTCTGCAGGCTTGGTACTTCTGGGTTTGTTTTTTTGTTTGTTTTTTTGTTTGTTTTTAAAGGAAGGAGCTGTATTTGGATTCTGCAGTGAAGCTAAAATAAAGGCAGCTGTCCATCTAGGCAGTATAGCTTACTCCAAGTGCGTATGTGTGTGAACTGAGCCATATCTTGTGGTATAGGTATCCTATATGACGGTCAGAATTTAAGTAATTAACATAGGCTTTTCATTAATTTGCTTGGAAAGAAATATCTCAAGTTGATTTGAGCTCTGACTATTGGAAATAATGCCAGCTGTTGTGGAAAGCTGTTCCAGTGTCTAGCTATGATACGTGGCCTTGTCAGTGCTGTACCATCTCATATATTTAAATCATTTAAAGTCTTGGGAAAGATGAATTTAAAGATGAGAAATAATCACACTCATAAATAAAACATGCTCAGTGTTGTTTTCATGTGATAGTTGATGTTTTACTGTTTGATTAAAAGTACTTGGCAGCTGAAAAATAGAGTATTATACAATTGGCTTAGCATACTGTTGAGGTAGTTGGCAACATTTTATACCACACAGTTTATCATTTGCTACAGTTGACATCATGAAGGACAACCCTTGCGAAATTGTATTCCTCCAGGTGTCAGTTCAGGCCCTGAGTTTTTTCTGAAAAGCACAACATCAAAGTCGAGAACAGGTCTTGACAGAAGAGAAGGACTGAAGTGCTTCAAATTCTTTATATGTTCTATAAAATACCTTTTATTAAAAAGGATTTGGAATGGACTAGAGGCAAGCATGCATACCATCACAGTTCCAACACTCAGATGGTGTTTGATTGCAGACTTAAAACACAGAACATGTTATGTAGTCAGTTCAGCTAGTATTTTACCAGTTATAGTTGACGTCTTGTTGTCAGCTTCAAATCTTGCCATTCTCACATTTCAGTTTCAGGTACTGTACCTGAAGTTGGTTTTGGGTGCTCTACTCCCCAAAGTTTTTTTGTAATACTTACCCTGTTTTCAGTGGCAAACTTTTTATTTCCAAATTATTTTTCACTTTATGATGTGAAGCTTGTGTGCAGACATGTGTGAAAGACCAACATATGCTTTAATTCTGAAACATTTAATTATTTTTTTAATTTATTTTGATGTGAATCTGTAGAAAAAATTAAGTAGTTTTACAGACACATAAATTGTCATAGGACTGGAATTTATTTTAGGGAAATGGAGATCACGAATGTCTTAAGTACAACACCAACTGGGCGTTTGAAGTCATACTTTGTTTAGCCATGTTAACTGCATCTTTAAATACTGAAGAACAGGAAGCTTTGTTTTAAGTTTTAAAAGGCAAATTCAGCTTAGATGCTTATTTCTTTAAAAACTGCAATAGTAATTCACTAGTCTAGTTCAGTTAAACATAGTAGATCTGTTCATTTAAAGTTTCTCAATATCTTTAGTCGCATACAGGCACACATCTCTTCATTTGTGAGCTTTGTTAAGTCTTGCTGTCCATGATGCTCTTTATTTAAAAACAAAACAAAAATATCTCTTGCGTAAGCTGTGCACACTTTGGTCAAATCATTGAAAATTACTTGTACCTTATAAATTGCCGAGACTGGCAACTGCAGTTTTGAACTGAAGCCATTTAGAAGGTTAGCAGTGATAAAACCTACTTAGGGCAGTTTGATAGCTTAAAAGAGTCTGAAAACTTACTTAGTGGTAGAATGTATGTTGTTGAATCCAGTGAGCTATAGTTCTTAGTATCCAGTTCTATTAATTTGAGCTGAAACATAGTGGAAAAATTACAGGTTTTTATTTGTCAGACAACACAATGTATTATGGTATTGGAGAGGCAATTGTGACCAGGGCAATCATATTTTTTTAATAAAAGAATAATTCAGAGCTTCTCCCTCGAAGCGCAGCAATGAGAAAGTTGTTTGTCTTCTCATTCCTTTCAGAAATGCTGTGATCCTTTGAGTGTGTTTTGAATAAAAATTTAAATTCCTCTTCTCTGTACGAGTGGGCAACGATCCTTTCATATACAAGGGAATTGAATGGACAACTGTCATGGAGATGCAGAATAAGCTACATCCTAGTGTTTCAAGATGAGGACGCACATAAAGCACTGTAGGATTAAGTTAGTGATTGCAGTTTGCTTAGTGCTGTGGGTTCCTGTGCTTTTCCTCTTGTTAATCTAAATGTTTTCTGCGATGCAAGAGTCGCAATTAAAACTTCCACAGCATTGCTAGGCTTGGGTTCAGCTGTGAGTAGCGGTGAAAATGGTTTTCCTCACGTAGGTCATCATAAACTGGAGTCATAATGAGCTTTTGGTGTGCAAAATGCTTTAGAGATTCACATAAGTTGATAAGAAGTGATACATAAAATGGTCTTTGCTACTTCAAGGTTAACTTGTTCTAAAATTTGTCAGAGGTAAGGTCATTTGCTGGCAATGCTGTTGTCTGTGTACTGGATTTGCACTTCATTATTGCCTGTTGGTCACATTTATCATGATATTTCTTTAGAAAGTTTGTTTTATGTGGCAGTGGGGAACAGTTCAGTCTACTACAATTTCAAAAATGTGACCTTTGGAAATAACCCACATTTTAATTACTTAGCATGGGGGCATAGGTGCATGAAAGAACAGAAGTGTATATGAAACATTCTATTTTAGAGTACTTTATTTAAATGGTATATTGTAAGTCACCAAGGAGGTTTTTTCATGAAAGAGTGCCAGTTGATACTAAAGAAAGCTAAATGATATGCCTCATGAAGATGCTAGATAGAGATTGATGCTGAATAGATGGGAAGAGTGAAAAAAAGGATGTAGTTTTAAATGAGGTGCCAGGGCTTTGATTAGTGCTATGAGTTGAGTACAAGGAATGGTGAAAGGGCATGTAACTACTCCCTGGCAAGATATTTTTCTTAAATTCTCCTGCATGTTTCACATCGGCTGAAACACCTGAAGAATCTGCAGAGCTTTTTTCCCTAGGTGCTGAGAAATGAGAAAACTTGTCTGTTTCCTCTTATCACTCACTAAGATTTTACCAGTCATAAAAAGTGCAGCCTGCTTTCATATCTTCTGCTGTTTTGAAGGAATCTGCAATTATGATACATTTAAAGCTTTCTTCTTTGTTGTTTGTCTGATACCGCATTCATGGTCTGATATTTGTAAATTTTGTTTTAGCAAATAGGGATGAAAGCTTTTGATTTGCTTCTGTTCTTATTTTTCAAAAGGAAAAGTTAACTCGGTGATATTTGTGTGTGCATGTGGACCAGCATACATCTGAAAAGTGTCTCTGTTTATCATTCTTAACCTCTGTGGTAGATGTGAAAAAGATCTACAGTTTTATTTTGCTTTATAATCCCATAGTGTTCCTCAGTGAAAAAACACAGAATCTTTATAAACTGTGTTAATTCCCTTGAGATACAGCAAAATGTGTAAGAATTTGTTAGTTTCCGTTTTGCTGCCAGGAACATTAAGAGCAGTATCAATGAAATGTAAATATTCCACTCTGTTGCATCCCAGCAAGAGTTGAACTTTGCTGGCTCTCAGCTATTTGCTTTTTGTTAAAAGGGCATAGGGGAAGAAAGTCCTTTTCTCCTCAAGATACAATAAATATTAAATTGATGTTCGTATGATTAAGTGTTTCCGTGTGTGCTGAATAAATATTTACAGTTTTAATATCACATTTTCAGAGACTGATCTGACCGTAGACTGTTGCCAGCCACAGAATCTTGACTTCTGGCTTTGTAAAGGCATGATCATGCAAGGCTGTGTTAAAGGCCCAAAATGTTAGGGGTTTTTTTGTGCGTATCTTGCTCAAGGACCTCGTTTCTTTTGTGAAGTAGTATAGGACAGACATTGAGTGTATTTCTGCCTTTGATATGTAAGCTTTAAATTTCTTCTTAAGCTGCGGTCGGTCTACATTAGATCCTTGTCAGCCTGAGAGGGTAATATGGATCTCCAGATTCTGCTAATGCTCTTGAGGTGTAACTTGATAGTTACAAATATGAGTATCGATCCTACTTGCTACTTGTTTAGAGAGCAGTGAACCGTTTTGTAGTTTAAAACAAATGCTCTTGTGAACTCCAATTACTTCAGATCCATTGACTTTCACCTACTCACTAAGACCATGCCTAGGGCTACAGTCTTTGGCAAAGTACTTGAAGTTATCTTAACAAGTCTCATTTGAGTTTGCCATCGGCGATCTGTTTTCCTGTGGCCATTGTAAAAGTGATGTCTAGTATTCCAAATGGCTTTCTTACAGACAAAAAGAAACATTAGAACGAAAGTGTTTGATAAAGCAGGTCTTAAAATATGGTCTAGACACTCTATTACTTTCACGAGGTTTTTTTTTCACTTAGGAAGAGACCCACTCTTTTTTCTTGTCTGTAAAATTGGTCCATCATTCTCCTCCAGACAGCCACTAACAACTTTATCCCAAGTGGATGATTCAGCCTTGGTTAGAGCCCTCGTTCCTCATCTCTGCAGCCACTGGTGTAACTCCATTGTGAGGCCTGGGACAATAGTGTGTAATTGTCGGTTCACGTGTGTATACAGACTTCAGCTTGGCTTTGAGCTCTATAAACACTATTAGTTCTTGTTCCTGTGTGAGAACTTTTCGTGATTTGCACGTGCATTTCTTTCCTTTCATTTCTTCACTTCTTTGCAGCTACTTTTCTGCAGTATTTCTTCGGGAATGCTGACAGCAGCAGCAGTCAGCTGAGTAGTTTTGTTGACTTTATTCAGCAACTGCTTCTACACTGTAGGATATGTGTTCTTTAAGAGAAAAAGAGGATATTTAGCTACTCCTGTACTAGTTCTTCTTTTCACCTGTCCTTGCCAGTTGTTCTGACCAAGGAGACATTATATTGAATAGAATTTAAAAAGGAATTGTTAAAATTTCGGGGAAATAAGAGAAGACGGATGCAGTGCCATCATGACCCTCTGTCAGATTTATTGCCACCATAAACGTGTATTTCTTTTAATAGCCTGCTCTTTTTGCTGGTATGCTTTTGGCAAGCGAGCTGCCATTTGTACAAAAATGGCAGCTATGGATATACAACAATTTATCATTTCTTTCTGCTTTTTTCCAAGAGTTTGCCTATGGTGCTTACCTGGGTACAGATTTGGTTTCTATGATTTTTTTTTTTAATAAGTTCCAAATGAGTATACTGGGTTGCTGTGTTTTCTCCTAGCTTTGTGATTATACAAGCAATTACCTCATGGGCATTTTTCTGATGCTTTGACAGTCAGAAATATAATGTACGTGTTATTATATTAAATAAGGTTCATATGTAGAAGATAAGGCTTGGCATCTTTGTTATTGTGTTTGCTGTTGTTGGGTTTTGAGGGTTGGCAGAGAGTGCTCTGGTTCTCATTCATGATGAGGGTACAAAAGAAGATGCATAAAAGCAAAGAGGCAGAGCTGAGATCCAGGAAGCAGTAGTAGCAGGGAATTGTGGTTTGAGCGGATGATGGCCGAGGAGTAAAAAAGTGTAGGATAGGAGCAGCTGAGAGATTGAAGGCCCCTGTTTTGGCAGCCTTGAACTTGTTTATTGAGAAGTCTGTCTATAACGTTAGTTTTGAAAGATCTGAGTAGATATTCTTTTATAAAACACTGACAGCTGCACAAGGTGTTTTATGCAGTGCAATGAACAGCTGTCTTACATGTTTGAGCTGGAATTTATAATTGAAATAGCATGCATTTTTGAGAAAGATGTTTCAGAAGATCCATCTTCTTGTGTTGTTTGTCCTAGAGATCAGTGTTTCCAAATATGCATTCATTTGGAGTTGAATGGTAAGGGTTTCCTTGTTTTGTGTTTTGTTTTAGAATTTATTTGTTACTTTCAAAAACTGAATTACAATTAATTATGTGCATCCTTTGCTTTCCATCCTTACTATTCCATAGCTTGTTTTTTCTTAAGTACAAAATACTATAAATTGTTGCTTGCTATAAAGCTGACTTGGTCTCATGACGTGACTTTATGGAGCTCTCTTGCTGGATGAGTTAGAAATTAGTATACTAGGTAAAAATACAGTTCTAATATTTTGATACTGATCTGATTGCAGTTTTCTTAAGATAAATAATCATCGTTATAAATGTTGTTGGATTTTCCAGAGGTTAAGTCCAAAGAGCTTAGAATATATTAACCAAGTTGTTGGAAGTCTGTGGAAGGAACTGATGAGTCTGAAGTTTTTCAGAATACTGAATTTCCTTTATCTATTAACAAAACAAAGTTGGTTCACGTTAAAGGAGTGGTTTATTCTCTGAATCTGCTCTAAATTGCAGCTTCAGGTAACGTGTTGATCTCCATAGCCACTGCTATTTAGGATCTGTTCCTGTATTTCATATCTCATACCTGTCTCTTGTTGGTGATGTAGAATTAGCTGTAAAGTTGTGATAAAATGTTAATGATGAAAATTAGCCATATGGCCGGAACAGTGAGAAAACTGCAGAAAGTTAAATACTCCTTTTGTATATTCCTTGTTTTAATATGTGATATGCTTTTAGAGATTGTCTGGACTTTTTGATCAGTCTTCTTTCTGTTGTTGGAAGTTTAGGCATTGGTAAGGTGCTCAGTCTTGGCTAGCTATTTTTGTGGTCCGTTTAGGTTTTTCTAAGCTTTTTGTTCCCATGCAATAAACATCCTAAATTACTATGAAGAGAATAGGGGGAATTGTATTTTATGGCTTGCAAAGTACTAGGAGCCAGTGTATGTTCTAGAGGCTATTTTGAACTAAACATCTGTTTTGTAGTTGCATGCAATTCAAGAGACTAGAGCTGAATCCATGTAGTTTTTTAAATTCCAGGTTTATGTTCATAGTGTATTTGTACAAAGCAGGCTGTATCAACAGAACTTAGAAACTTTCTTTGAAAGCAGTAATGAAAATGTTTACAGGAAATTTTACATAGGCTGTAATATGCTTTTTGGTTCAAATGTATGAAAACTAAAATGGAATTTTGTCATTCCATCCGAATTTGTTCAGATTCAGTAAATTTGAAAGTCAATTTTGCTTCCTCAGAATGAAAGAGGTACGAGGAGGACTGAGCAAATTTAGATGATGATAACGCCTATCAGCTTCATGTGTTGAAGAAGGTTAATTGCTCAGACACTTAGTTAGCATGAATATGCAGATGTCATCTTCAAACAAACATATGTGAAGAGTGGTATGTGATACAACTGACATGTAGGGGGTAAGGAGCTTTTTTGGTTGCTTCTAATTTTTTATACAAGTCGATTGACTGCGGCAGTAAAGGGAAGATGGATGCATGGGTTATCAAGCATATTGGCTATTATTTTATGTTTATTAATTTAAATCACGTGTTATGCATTTTAAATGTTTGAGAACAGTGTATTAAGATAGTTGCTGTTGAATTACAACTGTCTCTTGTTCTGTGTTGATTTTTTAATATTGGATTTTGGCAACTCATATTGTCTTGGTTGTTTACTGGAATGAAAAAAAACTTTTCGTTGTTTTCCCTGCAAACTTATGCAGAATGGAGCCTCTGCCATTCTGGTCATCCTTCATGGATGTCTTCCATATCTTTTTTAACATTTCTGTGCAGTGCAGAGAGCAACAATATACTGATTGGATTTAAATAACAGTTTTTACTGGTAGGGCCTAGTCAGTATGAAGGGAAAATCCAGTTCACTGAGGGATGAGCTCATGTTATTTAAGTAACTTTTACTAGAGATTAAATTTCAGGAGAGTGTATAAAATGCAAGATAATAGAAATTTATTGATTCTGTCCTTTTTTTTTAAAACAATAACTGACAATACTCTTTTCTTGTTCTTTGCAGTGTGGTGATTATAAATATTTGGTAAGCATTTCAGTGACTATTCCTGTATGTACAATTGCATTTGATTTATTTTAATGCTATTGAGATGCGAAAGAAATTAACCTAATTTGTTAAGCTAATATGTATTAGGCTTGATTTCTAAGTATTTATTTTTGTCTTTTGCACATTGAAATTTGAGACTTCTGTTATTTTATACAGCTTCTGATTAGTGTTGTGGCCTGGTAGCAGCCAGAGAAAACTGTAAAAATATTTCAGTTGAGGTATGTGTAATTGATATTCCTGACACCTCTTCTGATCATAATCTCATACCCAGAGGTTGGTCTGAATCTTAGAGGATCAGTATCAAAATGCTTTATTCCGTTAGTTGCTGCAACAGTGTTAAAAGATATTCTTCTGCATTAATATCTGCTCCTTTGGATCACATGAGACCAGAGGTGTTCATAGCTTTCAAGCCTTTTAGTCTTATATGGAAATGATTATAAGAAAAATTATTTCTTAGCCACTCTTGTCTTGGGTTTGTAAGATGTGACCAGAGGTATAAAAAAGGATATATTACTTATGGAGCTGTAATTTAATAAAATTAGTACTTTGTTCTAATTTTTATTCTGCCTGACTCTCTTGGTTGTTGAATAAGAGTGGTGAAAGATCTTGGAATTAAGTGCTGGGTTTTGTAGAAATGTCATATGGCACTGCTTTCCATGGAGACGCAGCAGCGAGTGACCATCCACAAAGGATGTGGTTCATGTGCACGCTGCCTGGTCTTCACTTGAGAAACTGTAGACCGTAGCTTAGCACCGTGTTGGATACTGCCTTGTAAATTACAGATATTTGCAACAGAGTTCACTTTTTATGGGCATTTACAATAGAATTAGCTTTTTAAGCACTTCTTGAATTACAGTTGTAATGATAAAAATATTGTTTGCATTACTACATTTGAAATACGCTGATGGATTTCCCAGACTTTAGTAATCTTTCTCTTGAAGACCACTTTTCTTAACAGAATCAAAGAAAAATACAGAGCAGAAATTCAATGCTTTATCTATAGAATCAACCTCATCTTTTACCTTTCCCCTGTTCCCAACATATAATTTAACAGCTCATCTAATTTTTGAGCAAGCCCTTATTTTCCCCCAAAAGTTTGGAAATAGGACTTAGTTTATTTGAAAGTATATTGGTGAAATGGAGTATTAATAATGCTGTTAAGCCTAGCTTTTATGTATGCTGGAATATTGCCTTTTACATAGTTTCTCAGCTTTCAATAGCATTGCTTTTTGCTGTACAAATCATTACAATGTTTTGTCAGAGAGAAGAAAGTAGAAAATTGTGAATGTAATTGGCTTTATTTGCCAACCTGGTCTTTAGTGTGATACTTAAGTGTACATTTATGTAGTGAATCTATGTAACTTAATGCATTTGGAACCTGTTAATTCTGATTGAGGTGCATGAGGAAATGACAGTTTTCCCACTGTTTGACAAATGGATACAAAATCTCAGTGAGGACAATTTCTCAGCTGTTTTCGGATAATGTTGATTGACTGCAAAGGACAGAGTAGTATGGAGAAGCAGTTGTTCTAGGATATGATACTGAAAACTGAGACTTAAGGCTTTTTTTTTTTAACATAAGAACAGAAAAGATATCTCAGTTGG
Source organism: Dromococcyx pavoninus (assembly GCA_033558185.1). NCBI lineage: Eukaryota > Metazoa > Chordata > Aves > Cuculiformes > Neomorphidae > Dromococcyx > Dromococcyx pavoninus. Next base: position 1,425,225 of record JAUMJL010000161.1, read on the forward strand.
AGGTGATGAGAAGTAAGTAGAATAATTTGAGTTTGAAACAATACAGAGGTGGATATGATAAAATGAGGAACTGGTGTGAAAATAATGTGTCATGTATATATGAGAGTTTTTTGAGAGAATAAGAAAGCATATGAGCAGGGACAAACCAGGTGGTGTTACTTGGATTTCTAAAAAGTAATTGAGAAGATCCATCACAAAAAGTCTGAAAAGAGGTTGAATTGTTATAGGAGAGTATTGATGGATGCTAGAAGGGGGAGATGGAGGAAAAGTTAATGTCTTTTTTCATGATGGACTCTTTAAGTGGGTTTATGCTGGGAATCTGTGCGTTTCAATGTATTCATAAATGCTGTAATAAAGGGAGGAAATAATGAGGCAAAAAGCTTTATTGACATTATTAAGTTACTCAGGATGTTGATACTGAAGGGCTAAAGGATTGCAAAAAGATGTTGCTGTACTGACTCTTAGAAGGCACCCGGCAATTTAATCAAGTTAAAAGTAGTCAAGCAGGCTAGGGGATAGTATGAAAAAGGCAACCTTTACTTTATGTACACAGGGATGGGCACTGAAATCATATAAATTGCTGATTAATATGATCCTGCAGATGAAATGAAAATTCCTGTCCAAAGTTCAGCGCACAGCAATCAGAATCCTGAAAACTATTAGGAAAGAAATACAGAGTTGTTATGCTACCAGTAGCTCTTTATCTTATGCCGTGTGCAGTCTCTAGTTTGCACCTCACAAGACCATGTTGGTGGAACTGCATGTACAGACAAGGGCAGAAAGAACAGTTGAAGGAGTGGAACAGGTCTGTATGAGGAATCACTAAATGTTAATACTCTTTTTTGGCTAGAGCACAGTGAGTGAAAGATATTGAGTTAGGGATCCATAGTACTGGCAATACAGAAGAGGTGAATCAATGTTTTTTTCCAGTTCAGAAACTAGGTAAATCCAGTGTCACTAATGAGCACAGTTTCAAATTGAGAATAAGGAGTTCCTTTACGCAGGTTTTGATTAAACTATGTACCTTTGATAAAGATTTACATGTGTTGAAAAATAAAAAGATTGAATTCCCTGTGTGGAGGGAATTCAGAGATTTTATGAAAAAGGTTGGTTAGTGCTGGCTCAGAATCACTGAACTGTGGCTTCTTGGTGGCTAAAATAATATGCAGAGAAAGTATCACTGAAAGTGCAACTGTGTATTACCTTCCATAAATATCAAGCTGTTTCTGTTGTTTTCTCTGAACTACTGGAGTGCATCAGTAATTAATACATTTTCAACCACGCACTACAACAAATAAGAGGAAAGGGGAAGGAGAGGAGATAGAAATAAATTACTGTGAGAAGTTAGAAAGGTGTTAAGAAATAAAAACAGTTTAAAAAGGGGGAACCAGAGAGAGATGATGGAAAGTAGTCCTGATAGTAACCATGACTTCTAGGTGGAGTCCAAGTAGGAGTGTCGGCTCTTTGGTGATGCTCAGCCTGGAGGTGTGTTTAGACAGGGACTTGAAACAGTTGCCAGGTCTCTATTGTCAAACTTCCTGCTCTTCCTGACCCTTGAAACAGCCGGGCTGGTTAGGGCTGGATGAAGTTTGACAAGAATATACCAAGACTTGGTGAGGCTTTGGATGTGGAGGATAAGTAAAAAGGGAAGTGTATATGTAATTTCGGGACGTTCTGGAGGGACTGGAAAAGAAACGTGCCATATTTGAGATCTGTATGGTGAGAGGGTCTTCCTCTCATCAGGGAACAGGCATAAGTCGGTATCACACGAGCACACCTGAGCCTCTGTGACTCAGGTCCTCGGCTGAGAATATTCCAATGCACATTCCTGTTAAGCAAAAGATGTGGTTAACAATATAAGCTATCACACTAGGATTTTTCACCTTCCTGTGGCAGTAAGTCATGCTACTGAATGTTTTGGTGTGACACAAGACCGAGTTGGAGAAGTGAAGCAGTTGGATAGGGATGTTTTTTGAGACGTGGTTTCAAGATGAGTTGGGTAGCTGTTTGTACAACCTTACTAAAGAGACATGAGAGGGGAATGACTGGCAGTTTTGGAGACGTGATTCAAGTTTGACCCTCTGCGTCTCTGTTACGTTTCTGTACCAGTTGAATTAGAATAAGAACTTATAAAATAGCAACATTTATTTTTACAATTCAGTGAGTAACAAAATACATTTAGAGATAGTCTTACACAACCAGAACAAAAATCCACTCTTAAAACTGCCTATTACTTTGATCATCTCAAAGACTCGCTGCTATCTGTCTAATAAGCTGCCACATGCTTACATGGTCATTTGGCTGGCATCTGATTCTTACTTTGCAAGATCATTATACTTGGAATTGCTTTCATTGAGACAGATTAGGATTTGGTGATGTGTATCTTTATGGACTCATTTTGTCTCTGAAATACCTTTCAGATTCAAACCTTCCTTTTAAGAGTTTTCTGTAATTCCTATTCAGTGTTTAATCAAATATGCATACTTATATGAAAGTTTTATTGATTGTCCTCCAGCTAATTATCAAAATGGTGATGTGCATAGGGCATAGCTGGGTAGAATCATCATGCAGGAAAGCAGTAAAACAACTTCAGATTAACTGCAGATTGATCTGGTGTTTTCTTTTGCTGTAAGTGGGTTGGAAAGATTAATGTTAATTTGTATTTTGCAAGCAGTAATCGAAACTACAGTGTATTTGGAGCAGAGCATGTTCAGTCATCTAGGATACTTAAGATAGGTAGCTCAGAATCTTGACTACAGCTTTCTAGAATAAACTGATAGAACATTAAATTCTCATAGACATTGCAGTCAGATGTATGTTACTACTAATTATGCTGAGTTGAAAAAATCACTGGCACTTTTTACAGTAACTTGAAAGTATTCTGTTAACTTTTGCTATGCTTTTACTTACAGAGGAAAATAAAATTATTTTGAAAATGTCGTATGGGAAGCTTGCATTTAATGTTCTTTCTAACTTGATTATTTAACACTTGTTTTTTCAAAAACTGAGCAGACAGTTGGGAAATGGTTTCTCTTACCAGTACCGTCAGATTCCTTGTGACTTGCCTCTGATTGTGTTACAGTACCCCCACCCCTGCCTCCCTCCCTTCACAATCAAATTCTGGAGAAGTTTAGTCTTTGTTCCTTCTTAGCATTCGTGTTCTTTGCAAGTAAATAATTTTGTTTTCTTTAGAATCAGACATGTGTTTCCTTTCTGTCACTCAGTTTCTTTTGTGTGACTTTTTGCCATCTAGCTTTAGAGAAGGAATATCTTGCCTTTAGTTTTCCAAGTTATGTGTTGTATCTTAAGAATGGACAGTACAAAAAAAAAGATTTTTGTAGTCTTGTAATGGATTTTTATATTTTTTTATAAGGGTTTAACCTTTCAATTAATTCAAGTCAGTTTGTCTTACTGAAGCAGCATTCTCCCAAATGTTGTGTTTGTGTTGTGGTAACTTTCCTCAGGAGAGCTTTGTGTCAGAATGACCTTTGGGTGAATAGGTAGCTCTTCGCAGCAATGCTCTTTTCCAGGGAAATATCAGGAGACTGTTTCTTAGATATTAGGATAACTAGGAGGTAAATACTGGTTTTTTTAGATTAGCTTATTCTTTTTAGTTTCTGGTGCAAAATAAATTACTAAATTAATGGGAAAAATAAATAGATCCAACAACGTGTGAGGTGGTTTTTTATTTAGATTTTGATATATATGTATATCATCAAGTGGTGATAGATGTGCAGTGTTTGGAGAGAAATTTTTATTCCCTTAGTGTACATTTTAAAAGTGACTCCAAACTGGTGCTCACTACAGCAGTGCCTCAGATTTCAACAAGTTTCTGTACTTACTGCTTTTTCTCATGAGAAATTATGCAAGTACTTTCACTGTGCAAGTCCTTCCGACTGTGAACTTATGAAAATAACTAGAGGAAACGAGTTTCGTTTTCCATCAGTAAGATGAGACATTTAAAGAGATACTGATCAGTTTTTGTCTCTTTGAGCAAGTGTTTTGCATGAGTTGGTATTGATCCAGAAAAGCAGGTAAATGGCTAGTCATTGGAATTAGGCAGCTTTTCTTCGTAATTCACAGACAGCTTTTCCTTGTGATTCATAGAATCATATGATAGTTCAGCTGTAAAGCATGTTTTTTGAAGTTTGTGTGATGGTTTGTGTCTGCTCCTTTGCTTTGTTCTTCCAGCTTGTGTAGATGTGACTAGCATGCTTCAGAACCTCTGAAACTTCTCCTGGTTTTGTCTGCCGTTTGAAGATTACAGTGTTTCACTTTTGACTCTCTTAAGTGAACTGTATTTCTTTTGGGGAAAAGTGGAACTGCCTGATTTGGTAAGGGTCAAACTTTGTTTAAGTACGTTCTTTTAAACAGAGATCTGCATTTTATACCAGTGTACAGATAGCTAACTGTATTTTATACAGTAATTTAAATGAGTAGGTGTGTTTCATTGTGGTATTTGAGCACAGGCTTAGAGTTGGTGATAACAGTTCAGGAGTGAGTCAGGTCCCTCCAGGGCATGCCGGAGCTCCCCTCCCAGGCAGAGGAAAACCATGTTGGGCGGTCTGGAACCACATCCCTCATCCTGGCTCGTGCTGGCTCCCTGCTCATCTCATTTGGTGTGGTCCTCCAATTCCATCCATCCTAGATGATCTCCACTACTCAGATTGTATTGACCTCTACCATCCCCTTAGTAATCCTGTTTGCAATTTGAAGAGTCCTAGCAACCTTTGTTCTTCACTTAAAAACTTCTCTATAGTTTTCATTATCCTTAACAATTTCATATCAGCCTTGGAGATTAGAGGAAAGGGCAGAAGTTCCACAAGTATTGAGAGATTGAGAGTGCCCTGTAGTTTAGTACAGTTACCTAAGTAACGGTGTTCTAAAAGTCCATTTGCTGCATTTACTACTGAGATTTTTCTGGTTTAAAGTTCAGTTCATGCCTTCAAAGAAATGTCTCATATCAGCAGATCCCTTTCTGGAATGGCAATAGTCTGCTTCAAAGCCAGTGTCCACTACATCATGTTTACTTGTTCTTAATTTCTCTGCCTTTTTATTACACCTTAGTGTCACTGACGTTCCTCTGCAGGTTTTCATTGTCCGACTTTGATCCAGAATATATGTGACAGCACAGGTACAGTCCTGAGCAGAAGTGACAATCTATTGGGACTTCCTTCTACTATTAAAAAAATGACTGTTTATTCAGATTATTTTATGGCTGTCTTTTAGGAGTGATTGGTGAGGTACTTTGTCATACAAAGACTTGTTTAGGAGAGCTCTAGTTTCTGAGGCGCCTCTTGTGAGAGATCTTTTTGATAAATGGCTTTTGGTAGTCCAGGTGGACTGTATTCGTGGTTCCTCGGTGTGCTTATTGAGTCCATCGGAGAAGGACAGTAGACTGAGATGTAGCCAAGTGAAGTTATATTCCTCAAGAAAATGGATTTTCATCAACCACATACCTTTGATCTTAGCAGAGAACTCAGTCTAACAGTTGGAGGCAGTTAGACCTCACAGGGGCAGCTACCTAATTCAGCGACGAGCCTAAGCACAGCCGCAGGGAGCTGCGTCGAGTTTGGGGAACACGTGCCTACTAATTCTTTTCATTCTGGTAATTTATACAAATTTTTCTGGTACAACCATTGAACCTAACCGTTCTGTTGTTTCCTAATTCTCCCCTTGAACCCTTGCCAGAAATTCATGTTGCTTTTTCTATCTTATAGAGCTACAAGACTGAGACAATTTTGTGAGAATTCAGGAATCACAGCTATTGGGTCTCCTTTCATTCTTGATTTCTATTCTAGCATTTCATTATTTTTCAGACTGTGAGCTTGTTCTTTACCTTCTTTTAAACACACTTGAGGAGGGTTTGATATGGGAAGTCTCCACAGTTTTTCCTCAGTGTGTAGATCTAAAAAGAGGAAGGAGGGGTTCTTCTGTAGGGCTTTATCTCCTGTGAGTTCTTTTAAGTTCTGATTGTCCTGGAGGAGCACACCATCACATCTGCTGTTCTCTCTTCTGAAAAGAACTTATTTTTATGCTTTTTCCTGTTTGTTTCTCCAACTTGGTTCCTTTATTTTTTACATACACATTACCAACAAGGTCACTTCCCCCCACCCCTTTACCATGCTTCTGATTTTCTGAAATATATCATTTTACTTCAGATAGTTTTCCTGACTTTACTATTGAGCCATGTTGCCATTTCTTCCTAGTTTGTTTAAAGGCTGCTTTTATGTGAGGGCAAGTAGTTACCTTCTGCCAGTGACCATGAGTGCCTTAAAGTGTGATCAGGAAATAATTATAGCAAACTGTTTTGGCTAAGCTGTGTTTAACATTTATTTTCATATTTTATAATTCTGAATAAATTGCAGTTATTTTGCTTTAACAAGATTTAAAGACTATCTGACTTCTTTTCTGCCCACTGTCCTAAAAACATCTGTGCTAGATGAAAAAAACCAAAAGTTTTCATTGCTAGAAAAGCAACCCAGTCTTGCTTCTCTAGCCAGCCTAACAGGAAAATAAATGAGTTTGATGGATGAACTATTTGATGTATAAGGAGTTGGCTGGATGGCAGCATCCAAAGAGTAACAAGTGGTGTCTTTCAGGGGGTCATACAGGGACCAATGCTGTTTAGTATCTTTATTAATGACATATTGGGATTGCATGTGCCCTCAGCAAGTTTGCAGATGACACCAAGCTGAGCAGTGCAGTTGATATGCTTGAGGGAAGGGGTACCATCCAGAGGGACTCTGACAATCTTGAGGAGAGGGCACACGGAAACCTCGTGAATTTCAACAAGGCCAAGTGCAAGGTCCTCCTGCTCCTGGCTTAGGGCAATCCCCAGCATGAGTACAGGCTGGGTGGTGAATGGGTTGAGAGCAGCCCTGTGGAGAAGGGCTTTGGAGTATTGATGGATAAAAAATCAGATGTAAGTCAGCAATGTGTGCTCGCAGCCCAGGCAGCCAACTGTATCTGTGGTGAGTGGGTTGAGGAAGGTGGTTCTCACCCCCTGCTCTGCTCTGGTGAGACCTTACCTGCGGCACTGTGTCCAGCTCTGGGATCTGCAGCACAAACACATGGATCTGTTGGAGTGGGTACAGAGGAGGGCCATGAAAATAATCAGAGGGCTAGAACATCTAACTGTGAAGAAAGACTGGGAGAATTGGGTTTGTGCAGCTTGCATGGGGCTTTGAGCAACCTGGTCTAGTGGAAGTATCCCAGCCTATGGCAAGAGGCATGGAATTAGATGATATTTAAGGTCCTTTCTGACCGAAACCATTCTGTGATTCTAAGTGTAGAGGGATTTCTGGTTGACTATTAATAAATGTAAGAATATGAATTTGCTGAAGATAGAGGTGAGAACATGTTTACTGTCAGTAGGCATTCAGGAAGATGTTTGTGCGTGTTAGGATATTTGTATTCAGAAAAGTGGGGAGTTTATTGGTCCTCTGTTATTTGGATTAAACTATGGTGGGGGTGTCTGTATTTTATGTAGTTACATTCTGCTTAATACTAAGAGATTGCGTTAAGAAATTTTAAGAAATATCGTATTTCTTAATTTTGTAAGCAAAACTTGAGTATTTTTTTTTTCAAAAGAAAGTGTTTCATTAAATGTTGCAAAAACTGGGTGTAGATACTTCACACTGGGCCCTCAGTTTGTCCCTTCTACAAATGCTGCTACTTTGGACTTCTGCCATGCACTGACAGACCAAAACAATCAGTTTTCTAAGTGAATATACTTCTCAAAACAAAATAGAAAAAAAAAGAAAAAAATAGGAAAAAGAAAAAAGTTTCTTACAGAAAAGAAAGTAATAATAATACAAAAGAATTATTTTTTTTGTTTTCCTGGCTTCTTCCAGGTAAGAAAAATGGGATTTGTGTTTTCCTTTAAATGGCTGTTAAAATCTGGAACAAGTGTATCCATTATCCAAAAAGCCTGTCTGTACAGAATTGTTATTAATTTTGCTGTTTTCTTTTGGTTCATGTTTTTTCCTTTTCTAGCTCGAATAATCCGTTCTTGATGATAAATTTGACTCTCTACTACCTGTAATAATGTAATGGGATGCCAGCAACAACTAATGTTATCGTGTTGGGTTTTGGCATATTCCAGATTTGTAACTCTAAGGATAGCTGCCTGCGCACAGCTAATGCTTCAGCATCAGTTGTGTGCAACTCTCTTGTGTTTCCCAGGACTGGGTTGTAGCTTTCTTTGAAGCCATCCATTTTTTTTTTCCTTCTGGTCATTTCAAAGCTGATGGACTGGTCAGGTGTGGTCCCAGCATATCAGTTAGCAGTTCTGCCTCCTTATAGGTGTGGATGTCATAGGTAAGGAGCTACTGTTCCTGTCTCTTCTGGGACTGCTTCCGACTGGCAAGGTGGTTTCTTGAATCTAGGCTGATTTCATATTTACTCACATACCTGAATTGTTTTTCCTAGTATTTTGGGCTTTGAGAGTGTGCTGACCAGGAGTATCCAAACTGACTCTGCTAAGGCACTGCCAGAATGTAAGCAAAATGTTTCTGGCACTGTCGTGGCCCCAGAAGTTTAGCTGTAGTTGCACATCATCCAGCTAAGCCAGTAGCCAGAATGAGTGACCCACAGCTCTGTCAGTCACCTGTGAGTAACTGGAAGTGAGCACTGAACTAAGTATAAAACAGAGAAGAAACTAATTGGAGACTCTTGAGTTCCCCCCCCCATGGTGATGAAGAACATTTTTATTTTGAATTCTAGAAGCGTATTTGTTTTTTGTTGTAGAGAAAGCATGTAAGTAATTCAGAATATTTTGCAGCAGCAGTTAGCACTAGCATTAGTGAAAAATACTAACAGTTGTTTTAAAAGTGGACATATAGCTGTGAACTGGTTATAATATCACTGTTTTAATGGAAATCCTTTCAAGCTGAGAAGACATGCTTGGACGAACCAATTTTTTAAGGTTGCCTTTTCACAACTATACAAAATTTTAGTTAAAACTGATTTTGACAGGAAAGGATAGGGAAAAACCATCTCAAGTTTGCAGGGAGAAGAAATCTTTGTCTCTTGGAAACTCAGATACATCTGAAGAATATCTACTTGCTAGCTTCGGAAGGATAAATTATTGTAAGCAGTTTGGGGAACATGACATGTATTTAAGATTATCTAATTCTTTCCACCGTGTGATCTTATTTACTGTTCCGTTTTACTTTGTTTACATTTTAACTATTCTGAATTACGTGTTCTAAGCTAGGGGTTTGCCAAAATTTGAATGAATCTTAGGGAGTTGAAGATATTGTTAATATCTATATGGATATTCATGTAGTTTAATACATTAGTTCGCTCAGGGTGTGTAGTAGGAGAGGACTGTTTTTGTTTTGTGTCTGTTTCAATGACCCTCCAGTTATTCATTTCTTTAGGAAAGAAATTAAAAATTGTCTATGGATGGTCATTCCCATTATCAGGGCTCTGGTTTTGAGCCAGCTTGCTTCTGAATATGTGTTGTAAACAAAAATACAATCTAACTGAAGTTGGGAGAGTCCTTCAGACTGATTGGCATTTTGTGTCTGGTCTTTTTGTGATGAAAACAGCAAATACTAGACAGTCCCATGTCTGTTAACACCTAGAGTTGAAGGAAAAAAGAGCAGCATTTTGTTCAGAGCCGTATCTTGTGAATAATCAGAGGTTTTCACAGCGAATAAATAGTGTTAGGTGATGGCATCCTGACTCAGTGTGAAGGAAGGAGTTGTTTCCAATTACCACGTGTCAGTCACAGCTATGAAGTTAGTTCATGTACAGTTCTCACTATGTAGCAAACTTCTGATAAATATCCCTCGTGATGGATTGCTTCTGCTAGGAGATGGGTGTACTAGGGAAAAGAATACAGTTGTTACCGCATCCTGGGAGAACACTGTTGAAAAACTCCGCTGTTTACTATGGCTTTTGGTGGTTAGAGAGCAATGAAACTACAAAGTTGTGTTTAAAATTGAGAAGGCAGCTGGATTTTGTTTAAGCTTTTGTCATACTTCTGTTTATTTCTCTTGAGTTAACACAGTAAATGAAAGAAGTCCATACTTTTTGCAAATCAGCTATTTTAAGTGGCAAAATTGCTACATGCTCAGTCTCACTGAGTTGGATTTTTTTCATTAATGGGAAATAAAAATATTCAGCAGACATACGATGAGTGTAGTAAGTATTTGGCTAAGTTTCTTTTATGATTCTATAAAGGTAGTAAAAAATATTAATTTTTTTTTGCCCTAGAAAGAAAAATTTGGTGAGAGCTACATTATTTGCGTATCTTATGTATTTTCTTTGTAACTTCACCTGCAGTTGTCTGCTGTATTTAGTGCTAGTAAAGCTAGGTATAGTATTTTTTTTTACTTAAACGGGGATGCCTTTTCTGGCGTATTATATACATAAAATCTGATGAAAATTAGAAGTGGCGTTTTCTTGTAGAAAAATAATGTATTTTTATACTGCTTAAAACTGCAGAACGTATTTCTGATGACTGGTTTTATTTTTTTTTGTTTTTGCAGTTGTACTCGCTAAACGATTATAAGCCACCCATTTCTAAAGCTAAGATGACACAGATCACCAAGGCAGCAATCAAGGCTATAAAGGTAGGAAATTGGCAGTCTTTTGATTTCCTTTCCATTTGTCATCTGTGTCAAAATAATTCGATAACTTAAAGAACTTGCTTAAAGAACTTTCCACCTCCCTTGTTGTGTACAATTTCCAAGTTATGATCCAAAGTGATAATGATGGGATTATCAGGAGTGCAGCAGAAGACTTAATTTGTTGTGTGACTTTCATTTGCTGGTTGTCATATGTGAAAAAGAATTGTAACAACTTGAGTCTTCAATCAGATCTGAAAGACAGAGGGTTTTTACTCATTTTAGATAGGAAGCAGTGACACTGCCTGTGAACAGATACATAAATAAACCCCTTTCCCTCCTCCCCCTGCAAAAAATGTAAGATATGTGTGCCTTTGGATCAATTCAATTGTTTAAGTTTTATTTCATTTTTATAACTTCCTAGTGTACCTTTTCATGAGTGTTGTTAATAGATTTTATTTTTTGTTGCTTGGATACAAATTGTTCTTAAGTTTTAGCATTAATACACTAATTAAAGACTTTTCTTGCCACAAAGTAAAACTGACTGCCAAACAGCAATACCACAACAGCAAACGGCACTAAGAAATTACAGCATTAGCATTAAGCATTAAAACAAATGGAAGCTCATTGAGAGCTGGAGAGGTGAAAAAGAAAATAGGATAAAAGCAAAAGAGCCATGAACTTGTGCTTTTCCTATCTACATTCCTCTACTGAGAATGCAGACACGTTTTCAGATGGTGAAATCCATATTAGTATTTTGTAATTTGGAGAGAGAGCAATTTGATGACAGCAGAGTGAAATTCAGTGGCTTTCTTACATAAGAGAAATCTATGTAAGTTAAAGTCTGTGTTGCAATATCATGAAAATGCTAAAAACTTGTATTGAACATAGTGTAGTAAATGATAGCAAATGGTTCTGTAAATTAAACAATTAAATGGTACCAAAATACTTTACCATATATTTAGGTTCGAAATCCTGCTTCCACTCTTATAATTTTAATAACATTTAATTGTATAGAGCAGTTACTGCAATGATATAGAGCCGTTGTGATAGGGAAGGTTTTTAAAAAAAAAAAAAGACACCAACAAAATCAGGCCAATTTTAAAGAAAAAATATTCAGTAGGTATTATAAGATCTTCCTATACTCAAGTTTTTAGCTTATTAAAAGTGAATAGGTGGAAAAGAAGTGAAATACAGACAAGTGCTGAGTTTGGTAACATTAAGATAACATCTTCAGTCATGTACAATGAAATAACCATATGTTTTTGAAGGAACAATTATATTATGCTCTTAGCTCTCGCTAAATAAGAGCACGTTGTTCAGAAAAATCCAGTATAAAAAACCGTCAGAAAGCAAGAAAAAGTGAGATTAGGGGGTTTATATTCTGTTAAATACTCTATGGAAAACAACGTACACAGCTGTAGGTAGTAGCTTGCTGATTAATTAACCTAAGTTTCTAATTCTGGTTTTACTATCAATATTGAATGACTTTAACAAGTATGTGCATCTTCAGATTTTCTCTACTAAAATACTGTTTTGTTTTCCAGTTCTACAAACATGTTGTACAGAGCGTTGAGAAATTCATTCAAAAGGTACGTCAGTCATGGGTGCTTTCTCATAGCATTCAGAATAATTTCCTCTTTTTGGATTACAGAGTGTTGAAGACAGTTGGGTTTTAGCTACACAAGTGGATTAATATTTTTATCACAAGTTGGTTTATTTCAGTTTTTAGTCACATTCAGTGTCTGCTTGTTATCAGTACCTGGTCATACCTGTGGTATGGAAAGACAAATACTTTGTCCTGATTTTCTAGTTACGATGTGCTTTGATGTGAATGACTGTGCATACTGTCTTAGGACTAAATTTGTATGTATTCATTTGATGTTAAAAGAGGGTGTCAGTGTAGCCCGTGCGAACAGCCAGCAGGAAAAGAATTGACAGGGCTTTGGGAGTGACAGTTTTGCTTTTCTGCCAGGTTTTCCAGTAGGTTTTTGAAGCTGAAGAGAAGATGACCGTTCAGTCTCATCTTTTGTGTAGCGGTAGATGTAGTATTTCAGTTGGTGGTTCCTGCTAGTAATTTGAAACAAAAAAAATACTTATATGACTACACTTTGGGAAGATGCAGTACTAATTTAAAGATTCTGAATAACAAAGAACTTTACTGCATCTTGTTTTCTTGTGAAGGTTAATTATTCTTGAATAAAACCATATTTTACCTCCGGTTGGAAATGGATTCCAATTTATGAGCCTTTCCTCCTTGTCTACATTGTACCTGATTGTTAAGTTGATCATTTTGGTACGGAATTTCTTCTCCTTTTGATAATAGGAGTAAATTATCATCAAATTGCCTTTTTATTTTGAAAACAAGCTAGAGAAGTTAGCCTGTTAAATTGCATCCAACATAGTAACTTCTGTTGTACATGTGACAAAGCAATGCAGATCGCTCAGTGGCAGGAACCTGGCTTCCTCATTCCCTTGTATTCCTCGGTGCCCAGTGTATGCTGCAGTGCCTTTTGGCAGTGCTTGGATGGTGAAAATGAGGTTCAGCTTCAGCCTAGTGTTTTTAAATATCTCAGAATTGTTAATGAATTAATTATTTAGGTACTAGAACTTCAGTCCTGTGTGGAAAATGTGTCATATGTAGGTTTTGTGGCAGTACTAAAGACTGGTAGTAGACTTTACTATCACTGCTAGGGTTTTGTCAAATAGTTGTCTCTTGAGGCATCGCCTCTGATTTAAAAGGGATCAATATCCTCTGATCCATGTTTAATACTAAAGGTGGATGTAGGAGGGTGAGAACAGATGTACATCTTACTCATCCCAAGCTTTGGTTCTTGCATGGGAGGATACACCACACGCTAATTACAGCAATGTAAAATAGAACAAACAAATGTTAACTTCAGTGTTGACTTTGATCATAAAAAAGCACAAAAATATTTTGAAGTATATTTACGGCTAGTCCCGATTAAGAATTTGGTCATGTTTTATGCTTTTCTCTTAAAATAGATGTATGCATTTAAAAAGGTTATGTGCTTCATGTGCTAATTATAATAGCTAGATTCTAAAAAGTTATTTTTTTAATGGTAGGAAATTGGTTTAAAACCATTTACACATTTGCAGAATACATATAGATGTGATAATTCAAACATTAAATATTGACTATTTTTGAGAGAGTGTAATTTTTCAGGAAAAATTATTAAAAAGAGAACATTTTAGTAGTACTTTGACCCGCTTAATAGTTAGAAGACTGTTCATACTTACTCTGCCATTAATGTTTTTTGTTGGTTTTCACATATGCATAATTTAAATTATCTTTCTTTGCAGTGCAAACCAGAATACAAGGTACCTGGTTTGTATGTTATTGACTCCATTGTGAGACAGTCCCGGCATCAGTTTGGACAAGAAAAGGATGTATTTGCCCCAAGATTCAGCAATAACATCATCAGCACTTTCCAGAACTTGTACCGTTGTCCTGGGGATGACAAGGTAAATCACTAACAGATTTTTCTAATTAAGACAATCTTTGCTATGTTGTTTATAAAGAATGAGGATTTTGATCTCGCTTTGTGCTTGCTAGAGTGGATCTAATTATAAACGTACACATTTATATGTATTTCTTTAATTTTGCTTGTTTGGCTGTAGGGATGGGGAAGAAACATCCAATTAGATTAAATAGACTTATGGAAAATTTTTCAGTAAGATTGGATGGATTTTATGTATTTTGGTGGGAAAAAAATTAGTGGGCAGGTGGTAGGACAGGGAGTTGTAGTCAGTCTTTTACTGTCATCTGCCCCTCTTCAGTGAGAAAATGAACGAACAGGCTTTGTATAGTGTTAAGAAATAAATATTTATCTAGGTAGCAGTATCTTCAGGGTAAGCTAGTGTGTTTTGGAGTGAAGGAGCAAAGTATCTTCAAAGTTATCTTTTTTTGACATTAAGGCCTAACTTGAGTAGTTTGACCCCATAATTCAACTGTTCTCTTCGACCACAGTAGTCAAGATCACTACCAACTTATCTTTATAATAGGTTGGCTGGAAATAACAGAGAGTGCAGGTGGCTTAACTTCCTTCACATTTGTCACTGCTCTTACAGTAGCTGGAGTTTCTTCCTATGAAATGGAAAAATGACAAAAAGATGGGAAGTGCGAATGGCTTTATCTCCACAGAAATTTGTGTAATAGAGTAATTAAGTGGAGTAGGAAGTGAGGGGGGGTCACTGGTTATTCTTTGAATAGTCACATGAATTCCTCCAGCTGTGTTTTTCAACCAAAGATCTGAAAACCCAAGGCATCCATGGAAGGTGATTAAGGCAGTTCAGCCATTGCACGACTCCTGTAGTTGATTTAGAATTCCCACCTTTTTAGAAGAGTTAGGACTTCTGCAGGTTTTAAGTGGTTGTAAAAGCTCTGCTAAGGATATCTATATTGTCTTCTGCTGAGAAGACAACTGAGTTCTGAAGTGCTGATGGACAGGTGATTTAAGATAAATGACATTTTTACAGTCCAGTTTCAGGTTATCTGCATGATTAGCTTGGGCTACTTCCGTTCCATGGTGTTTTTCTAAATGTAGGTGTGATAGTTAACTTTCTTTTTTCTTCATTTGATTGTATTTCTTAAGTGGTATTAGTTTGTTCTGTATAATCATTTAGTTTTCTACTCTGGGATATACAGTGACACAGAAATAGCCTGACTTGTTGAGGAAAAAGAGTGGGTGCAGGGATGGGCGCGAGTACTCTGTTTGTGTCTGGCTTTAAAAAAAAATATAGTAGTAAATTGCTTGTAGAGTAACAAGAAGTTCCACTTATCCTGTGATATTCCAGTGCATGGCAACTGATGTATCATAGTAGAGGTGCTTGATTTAGAGGGATGCTAAAATACAGTCCGTTTACGATCACTAAAGCTCCTATCAGGTTCATTTCTAGGACATTTTTCACCTTAGGGAAAATGTATTTTGCAAAGTCAAGTCTTGCTACTGTGTTGCATATGGATTCAGTATTACAGAAAAGACACTGCTGTGAAAGTAGTTATCACATATCTGACCCAGCAAAACATTGTGCTATCAGAGATACCATGATATGTGGCTGTCTTCTGGCATTTTGATGTTTAATCTGATTAAGAGAAAGGAGAAACACTGCAGTTATCTTTATGTGAGCAAATGTGAGATTTGTTTTGATTTTAAATCAAGCAGAACTACAGTAGCATTTGCTTTAAAGAAACAGAAAAACCTCTCTGATTTCTTCATCTGGCTTAGCCATGGAAAATGGAAGGGGGAGATAGATACTGAGACATAGAAATAGTTTTATATTCCTGTTCTGGATCAAAGAGGGACATTAGAGCCTCTGATGGACTTGTCAAGGACTGCCTTGTAAAATAAACTTTGAAATAAGAAAGTTTCGTGTACTGTAATGCTGAATGGAAACCTTCAGAGATTTCTTTAAAGGAACTCTAAATTACATCTTCCATGCAGTGAAAATTCAGCATGTCTCTCTGTTAAAGTTAGGTAGCCTCCTGGAGTTTTGAGCAAACAGACTTTGCCTTAAACAGTGCGGTTAAGCACTCTGTCTTCATGTTTTATAGAATTTAAATAATTAAACCATTTTCATGACAGCAAACACAAGATCCTATGAAGAATTTTCTGTTCTTTATAATTCAACGAACCTTTTTTATTTCCCAAGTAAGCAACATGTCTTTTC
This sequence comes from Dromococcyx pavoninus, assembly GCA_033558185.1. Taxonomy (NCBI): domain Eukaryota; kingdom Metazoa; phylum Chordata; class Aves; order Cuculiformes; family Neomorphidae; genus Dromococcyx; species Dromococcyx pavoninus. The sequence continues at coordinate 1,441,496 of JAUMJL010000161.1, forward strand.
CTATCACATATATTTCTATCCAACTTCACAAAATGAAGCAAAATCTTGTCTTTTGGTAGAAGTGAAGCTTAGAAAAGAAAACACTGGGGAGCTGATGAAAACAGTGGAATAGAAATGTAATAGAAATGCAAGCTGGGCAATGAATTACATCTAGCAGAATTGTATGAAGTCTTAATTTTGATTTTTCCTTCCCCATGATCCACATTTTTTAGTATTACTATGTAATTTCTAAAGGCTTGTAATTGTGTTCCAGTTTTAAATCCCTCACTTCATCAAGAGAGCTTGAAAAATATTGAACTACTTGCCTAATAAAAATATTTAGCAGTCTTATTAATACAGACCCATTTTTCAGTGGACATACATAATTTTGGTTCATAAGTGGTTCAGAGTTGCATTCATATATGTTGACTATAAAAGTTTAGGAGTTTACTAATTCCATGTTTTATTAATTAGTAATGCTTTAAAATGCTTCCTTAAAATAATTTTCCTTCCATACCATCTTCCAAGAGTAAAGGTACAAAAGAGCCAGATACATTTGGTTTTTTTTAATATGTTTCATTTTCTGTTGAGAGAAGATTGTCACTATGTGCATAGTGTGTCTTTATTGTTGCCTAGGGTCAGCCTCAGGTTCAGAGCTTGGACATTTTTGGTGTGACCCAGTAGAACTGTTCTTAATCATTCTTCCTGTTTGTAAAACATAAAGGTGGTTAAATTTAGACCCATCAACATTGCTGGTTAAGAATTCCATAATTGAGAATAACAAGAAAAGTAAGCATGACCCTGGTCTTTTGTTTTCCTTTCTTCTAGAGTAAAATTGTTAGAGTGCTAAATTTATGGCAGAAGAATAATGTGTTCAAGAGTGAAATTATTCAGCCTCTTTTGGATATGGCAGCAGGAATTCCTCCTCCAGTTGTGACCCCTGTCTTGCCCAGCACTACAGCTGCTATGAGCAACAATACACCAGGTAAATAGAAACAGGTTAAAATCATACTTTGAATCAAAACACTTGGTATATTGGCTGTTAACATGCTGAAAAATCTCACCAGTTTCTTATATTTCTTATCAACAAATCAAATGAATGCCAGAAAGAAATTTATTATAACCAGCACCTAGATCAAGGAAACACCAAAAACAAGCGGCAGCCTGAAGTGCTTCCTTTCCAGCTGTGTATTATAAATATATTCTGATTGAGTAACTGTGCAATAAGACCTAGTTTTGCACTCAGAAGTCATAACAATAGATCACTGACAAGAGTTAAAAACCCAAGACAGCATTAATACAATCTTTGTTAATTAGTGATGTCGCAATTAGAAGAAATGAAAGAGAGTACATCAGTATCTTTTTGCTGTCTGTAGGATTGAGTTTGCTGGATAACGTCTGACACTGCTTGTTTACTTTTACTGGGCAACAGACAATGATTTAAAGGGGAAAAAAATCACATTGACAATATAACCTGCACCTAGTGACATACTTCCCTCTCACTCAAATTTCTGGTGTGGGCCAGAAGTCATGCTGGAGAATCCTGTGGGCAAAAACTGCTCGTGGATTATGTCCCAAGTTACCAAACACTAATAATATTATACAGGCAGATTTGATGATTTTGTGCCCTAAGCATCTGCCTTACTAATGTAGGTAGATGGTGGGGAACTGGCTTTTCAACATTTTTGTGGAGATTTTTTCATTCAAGATTGGGATGTATGGGAAATGTACATACAGAGGTTGCTTTTTGGCACATATTGACCTGTTTTCATCACCCACCTTTTCCTGATCCTATGCTGAGAGGTAGTGAGGTGAACAAATCCACCTCATTTTTATTGGTGTTTGTAAATGCGTGCAGTCTCTTGGCTTGGACTTAGAGCATCTTCTAGCTCAGTATTTGTTATTTTCACTAGTTTGATTATTTTAAATCGTTGAAATTATAGCTTTATTCTAATGCTTCTTTAAATTCTGATGAAAATTGTCTTTTAAAATGGTTATCTAGTCATTTACATTTAGTGTTCATGGATGTATGCCTGCTGAGCTAAAAGCAGGAGTATTTGCAGGGGTAGAGGATTTTTCTGGATTATGGCATGAAACTAATTATAAGATTGCTGATTTAGTCTCAATGTTCCTCTTGAGGAAAAAATGGTAAAATGAGCAATCCTCATGAATTCAGCTGCTGCAGTTTGAAGTTTTTAGTAGAATCCTTAAGGCTCCTTTTGGGGATAAAGTGCAAGTCCAGTAAGTTCCAGTCTTAACAGACGCTTCTGAGTAGATTGCTAACAGTTATCATTTGGTATATATTGTTTCCACTAAATGGTTTGAATTGCTGTGTGAAACCTGTTTGTTTTGCATTTGGCAGTGTTTTTGTTAGTAGTCCCCATAGGTCAGTAGTGAAAAGAGCTGTCAGCTACACCTACACGAAGTACTTGAGGAATACTGAGGTGTCTGTTACTTCTGTGTACTCTCTGTATGTGTCAGAATGGTTTCAATTGATGTTAATACAGTGCATTCTCAGTATTTAATAGCAGCAAGTATTGTTTCTTCTCTAACACTGTTTCTAAGTCTGTATGTTAGACTATTTTGGCATATTGGATTTTCTTTTTTTTTAGGAACACCTGTGACTCCAGTTACTCCAGCCAACGTGGTACAGAATTTGCCTGATCCTTGGGTATCTCAGATTGCTAACACAGATACCCTTGCTGCTGTTGCACAAATTTTACAGAGTCCTCAAGGCCAACAGGTAAATATTTTGTAGGCAGTTACACTCTACACTGATACTTTGTGTCTGTAAGGTATGCTTAGGGAATACTGCTTTCATGAATATCTCTTAGTTTTGTGTCCAATATCCAAGTTAACTGTCCATGAGGTTGTTCATCACAAGTAAGTTCCAGGTACACTGAAACTTCTGTTGTCTTTTGTAACCAACCCTCTTTGTTCCTTAAAAGTATCAAAGAATGTGACTTCAGATAAGATGGTCTGTAATACATACTTTTCTATATAGTATTGCAGATTGCAGTATTAAGATGTCATGGATTCAGATATAAAATAAAATGCCATTTTAAGTGTAGTTCTCTACTGGATGCCCCAAGAAGCTAAACTTTATAGAGAATTATATAACAGGAATGTACTCATTCCGAAAGTGCATTGTGTGTTGATTCTTTTCTTTATCTTTCCGTTAGCTAAATAAAGATTTTATTTCACAGCATTCAAAATGAAGGTCTTAGAAGTGGCTATGCTTCTCAGTTTCTAAATGCTCAACTACAAAAAGGTGGCTTGATATGCAGCATGCATTGAAAAGCTTGTGCTCTTAATCCACAGCCACATCAGCTGAGCACACGGAATTGTCTTTCTTTAAAAATGTAGATCATTGATTTTCATTTTATGTCAGAACCAGAAAAACTTTAACATAATGATTTTTATTTGGATTGAGGAATAGGATGCTGCCTGCTGAGGTACTAAACAAAAATTCCTTTCATATGAATGAGAAGCAGTCACCAGTGAACTGTTACGAAGCACTGATGCTTAAAACTGTACTTAGTGAGATTGTTTTACAGTGTTCAGCTAAGCAAAGGCGTCTGTAATTGTTCATAAGGCAAGTGGAGGCAGTATTTTCTCATGATTACACTGAAAGAAATTGATGGGTTATTGAGAAGCAAAGCAAAATGATTTTGTGGGATGCTTTGTGAATTGTGGAGGAAAGGTAGTAGAATAGCTGTTAAACAAGGAAGAGATGTGAAGTGAGGATGGGAAACATGGCAAGTCTGTAAGGTAATTTTAAAGATTATTACCTCGAGAATATTTTTGAAAAAAAAAGATGAAGCAAAAGGAAAATATTATGAAGATAGGAAAAGAAGTAGAGTTTTAAAGACAGCAGATCACGAAGAAATAACATTTGCATATTTAGCTCAAAATGGTAAAACGAGGAAGAGAATGGATTTTGGAGAGGGAAAAGATGGTCCTAAGCAGCAGTGTGGAGGCAGACTGGGTATACAGTGAATATGTGCAGGCAGATCTCTAGAACTGGTAGATGAACTGCAATATTTGCTTCCATCCTGTTCTCCAAGCCACTCCATTCCCTGCTCCAAGTTCCAAAGTGCTTGATTTCATGTTAAGATTGTACTTCATGGGTGAGAATGCATGCTTGTAAAGTGAGAGTCTAGATGTAGGAGAGGGCAGAGTAAGAAAAATGTGACCGAGCAGAATGTGAAAATAGCTGAAACTGTGACCACCTAGGATTTTCCCTCTCTAGGGTGTCCATCTCTGCTTCTTCAGTTTGATTCCTTCTTACTCAGAGCAATGCACAAGGTGGAGCAGCCATGTTTGTTCATAATTTTATGGATTGGCCAAGAATGGAGCGTGAAACTCTTCCACTTTGCCTATTGCAGTAAATCAGTGAAAGCTCTTGGTGAGATAGAACAATAATTGGAATCATTTCCAGAGACTGTGTTCTATAACTTTTTAAACAATAGGAAGAGTTGCTTCACTTCTTTAGAAGGTAACTCTAAAACAGTCTTGAAAAGGGATCGTACATTTTTGATGCATTGTGGAAAAGAAGATCAACTTAATCAGCTTATACAGAGTTTCTGGTGAGCCCTAGCAAGAAGGGAGGGATCGAACCAGGGGTTTGCCTCATGGAAGTTCAAAGGACTGCTTCCTCTAATTCCATGGTACTTTAGGAAGGCTTCTTTCCATAGAGATAATATTTTTTCCTTTTGCGTTGAGGTAAACCTGTACAATTTTAAGGGAGCATCTCTGTTCAACAGATTAATGTATCACTTGAAAAACACCTGTGTTTCCTCATTGGGACAGCTCCTGTTAAATTATATACAAAAAGGAAGTTTGCGTAAGGAAATAAAGATATACCAGGCAATTGGACTGTACAATTGTTCAGAAAAAAATGTGGAAGATAGTCTGTTTTTCTTTGTTTTCCTCCTCTAGATTTGAAGGAAGAGACTCTTAGGGTATCCTGATATAATCTGATTAAATATCTTAGGTCCATTTGCTGCACTTATGAAACTTCCTTCTCTGATATGTTTAATACTTGTTCCAGTATAATCGTAGATCTCTCCGGGTTTGTAAATGGAGTTGTTTAAACAAACCACCCCAGAGACCACACCACTCTCCAAAACTACCTTTAAATAATATTTGAAACACCCAACATTATTTTTAAGTAATGTTTTTTAACATCTGTCTTTTGGCATTATCCATACTTTGTTGTCACTGTAACATACTTTGTTGTCACTGTACGTCTGTTGTCCCAGAGGTGCTGCTTCTGGTTGAGGATTGCATCTGGGCAATTTTTAACTTCAGATAACGCAATACAGAGCCCAGAGTCTGTGCCATTGCAGGAAGTCAAATTATATTCCCAGTTCCTGGTTAGTTTGCTGTTTATGTTCTGTTAATATAGCAAGAAAACTGCATTCTATCAAAGCAAACCTGAGTTTCAGCATAAGATTTTCAGTGTGAATAATCCAGAAACACTAATGCAGGCTCTTCATAGAGACATGTTGCATCAGCTTTAAAGCTGTGCTTCCAACAGTGCTGTTATTTTCTCTACACAGATGTTGTTACAGCATAGAGATTTTCCTAATATAGGTGGGCCCTTAGGAAGCTGGAGTAGGCTAACAGATTTTTTTCAGGTCAGAAGGAATCAAACGGGAGAAACAGAAGAGAGGGAACCCTAGAAAGCAGGAAATCCTGAGTGGTGACTGGTCATCATGCAACCTATCAGAGCAAGTTAGGAGGAAGAAGCATCTGCATGTCTTATCAGCCACAGAAAACAAATTAGCCAGTAAGTGGGAACAAAACTTGCCATAAATAAAAACAAATTAAGATGAAATAATAGCCATAGGTTAGATGGTACTGCAGTCCTGAGGTTTTTTTTTCCTAATCGGAAGGGGGAGAGACTAGGTGGTGTTTTTGTTCTTGTTGTTTTTTCTTTTAAAAACAAATTGTTTAATACATTTGTTATCTTTTCTCTTTTAGCTTCAGCAGTTGATACAGACACTGCAGATACAGCAGCAGAAACCTCAGCCTTCACTACTTCAAGCCCTGGATGCTGGTCTTGTTGTTCAATTGCAGGCCCTCACAGCACAACTCACAGCTGCAGCTGCTGCTGCTAACACACTTAATCCACTGGAACAGAGTGTCTCATTTAATAAGGTAGAAGCAGAATAATAGAAGTTTGAAGAAATATTTATTGTTAAAATGTATGTAAGTGAGAGAGTCTTCTTTTGCATTTTGTGGCTTGATAGTAAAGATTTTAAAAGCACATGAATGTGCTATGACGTGCTCTATCTTGAAAATTAAGAAAACAAAAAGAGAGTAGAGTAAATGAAAATATTAATTTTATATGAGTTTAGGGCTGAATGGCGTTTTGATAGAATATTTCAAGTCGGAAGGGATCCATAAGGGTCAATGGAATACGAAGATGGATGTGATTAACCATTGTTACACAGCATTGAGAATTGAGAATTGAGCATGCCTGGTATTTCCCCTTCCTGCTAACTGTATTTTCCCTCTATGCTGCAACTGCTAACGAGCACTCAGTCAACAGGACCAGACGAGGTGCTTCAGCAGAACTAATAACAAAGTCCAAAAAGCATGCTTCAATAAAAAAAAACAACCACAAACCAGACTTTTTAAAGAGGAAAAGTTTTGGGACTTCTTTGCTTCATGGCAACAAATCTAGGTCTCTGTTAGTGATCTTCCAGGATATTCTGATGTTCTAGAGGTTTTGTATGCATTTTAGAGAGTTTGCAATAGGTTTGTACTTAGTGCAAAATACCTCAATTGCAGGTGATGATACTGTTAGAGATACAATATCGAAAACCAAGGTGTTAGAACAGTGGCATAAGCAGCAACAGTGGACTGTTAACAGGCTTTGTTTGAGGACCAAGCATGTAGTTGGTTAATCTCTGGGGTTCTAGTCTTTATAAGAAAACAGATTGATAACAAGTATACTTACAGCAACAGAGCAGGAGCCAGCAGAGTGCCCTGGCAGCAAAGAGGGCCAACAGCATCCTGGACTGTGGGAACAGGACTATAGCCAAGTGATTGGTGGAAGGGATGATCCATGGCATCCCATGCACTCCAGACTGCATCTACAGTATCACATCCAGTTTTGCTGCCCTCACCCCTGTAAGGAAAGATACTAACAAAGTTGAGTGAGTTTTGTGGAAGACCACCAACCTCTGAGGGGCTGGAGTTGGTTGAGCCTGGGGCAGAGGCAGCTTTGGGGGAGACCTACCAGCTGCACCTCAGGAAGGTCAGCAAGAAGGTGAAGCTAGGCTCTTCACATCACAGCATAGGAACAGGGTTATAAACAGCAGACAGAATCTGAAACAAACGTGTTCAGAGTGGATGTAAGTGGATATTTTCCCATGAAGACAACCAAGCACTGGAGTAGGTTGCTTGGAAATGTTGTGCAGTCTCAGTTGTTGGAAGCTAAGATGTTCCTAAGACTCAGCTGGATAAAGCCCTGAGTAACTGGTCTGAGCTCACAGGCAAGATGCTATGAGAGACTGAAACCTGTCGAGGTCCCTTTCAACCTGGACTGTCTTGAAGATTTATGAAGATTGGGACAGAAGCAAAACTGTTGTCTAGTGGAAATAGATGAAATATTTTTTCCTGAGGTACAGTGACCAATCCTGAACATCTTAAAAATCTGCAACAGCAAAATAAGAGAACCTAGCAATTCCTGAAAGCAATAATTAAAAATATTGAATAGAAGGTACTGAACAGACTTGTTATGGGGTTTAGAGGGTAGAGGACAGGGCCGTGTTGTTGATACAGAAGTACTTACATGGTTGAAGATGGCATCCAAAAGGCAAATTTCAGATATAAAAAAGAGCCAGTTTTATGACAAACAAGCAGTAAGCGTCATGATCTGAAGAAAACTATCAAGCTTAGTTTTCATTCTGTGATGTTGTGATGGTGAATTGGATAACAAATATAAATAGTGCGAGAAAATATTTCTGATAAATACATAAGTACCCATCTTTTTAAAAAAATCCCTATTTTTAATAAATCTGGTATTTCCAGTCCCTTGTTTTCATGCTCTTCAGTCTCCATAATATCTTGCAGTAATAAGTTACGCAAATTAATATACATTGCGTGCAAAAGTGCTTTCTTTTTCAGCATCACATGTACGTATTTTGTAATCTTTTGTGACCATAGCCTTGTGTTATGGTAAAGAAACCTTTCTCATCAATGTTTCCTGTACATTTATGTCCTATTAATTTTAGTTTAATTTCTAAAGAGAATATTGTGTTACTTGAGAAGAATTTTATTTCCTTTGGAATTAAAAGGGGTTTTTTTAATGTCTTATAACCTTCTCATTGCTTTTTCTGAACATGTTGTCTTCTTAGCTAATTAAAATAACAGGTGTAGCATTCATGGAAAGTTCTATACTTTTATACATATTTAATTTGTTTTAATTGTTATTGCCTTATTGTAGAGAGTATTCTTTTACAATGTATTTAAAAATTAAGATATTTCAGTTCATATTTTCCCTTTAATATCTACTATGGTATTTAAAACAAATAAAAACAAAAATCATTCTGCACATTTGCCTGTCTTGGCTGGAAGTTTTTTGGTTTTCTGTGGCCCCAGTTTAACTAAATGATTTTTTGCATGTCACAAATTATTGACTACTTTCCATTTATTCCTTTTCTCAGATGATAATACATACTATGTTATCTTCCTTCATCATGCTGGGAGACACTTGATTGTTAATATTCTAAAGACGAGACTCGTGGTTTTTCTAAAATTCATGTTTTTTTTCAGAGCAGCATCATTTTGCAAATGCTTTACTTGGATATAGTCTAGCAATATGAAAAGGAAAATAAGCAGCCACCTTGTTTTACATGTATTGGATGTGTTTGGTGAAAGTTACTCTGGATTTTAGCAACCCATCTTGCATATGGTCTGTTTCTGCTGTGTTTTCTCAGAGATTTATTCAGTCTGCTTTCATGTATATTAGGTTACTTCATTGTGAAAATAATTCTAAAAATTTTTGATAGGCAGTCTTTTAGTTAGATTACACTTTGTTCTTCTTGCTGGAATCCAGTAACAGAGTAAATAGAGCATCCTGAGAAAGAAAATAGGCTACTGAATCATCATGGTTTGTTACTGGAGACGGTTTTGCTTTGGTATTTCAAAATGACTGCCCTGTGTTTTCATTCTTTTGCTTTCTGATTCTGAGATCAGGGTCTGAGAAGTTGTGATGGTTTGTGTTGGGGCATTAACTCTGCTTTTCAGGAAACTTCCAAGGTGTGCAGATGCATGGTCATGGGTTTGGCAGCACTGCTCTATCTGTAAATAGTTACTGAAAGAAACAAAGGCAGTGACAAATAATGTGTGTTGTGTTTCTTAATGCTAGTTCTTTGGTTTTGTGTTCCAAGAAAGTAAAAGGCTGCTGAAATGCTTCTAGGCTGTTTAAAGATTGATAAACAAACCAGACTTTTCTTAGTTCAGCAGAACTACAGCATAGACACCTTTACAGATAAAACAGGTAGTTTATCCAAGCTCTTCTTTTTGCCTGTCAGATACCTTTCTTCTTATTCCTCTGGAGGCTTATTCCTCTTACATGACAACTACTTGCTTTGATTTCTTGTGGACTGTGTGAGAAGTTGTTTTCATGGACCAGTCTATTTGGAGGAACTCAGGTTGTCTAAGTGACACTGGTGTGTGAAAATACAGTAATTCTTTGCGAACTAATCATGTTGTAGGTCTTTTCTTTATATGAGCAGAGCAGTTTTACTGATCGTCAAAGGATTGAATAGTTGGCCTCTTTGTAGTAGTCATTTCTTCTGATTAAAGGTACCGTTACATAAAATTAGTCTTTATTTAAGTCTTATCCAAACTAGGTGTTACTTGCTATGAAGAGAACGCGTGGTTGTCCTTGTAACAGCATCCAGAGCTCAAGTGCCGTGGACAGAATTTGATATTGGATGCATTCAAGAGTTTTGTAGCAATAGCAGTGTGATCTTTAATTTTCTATGCAGGTTATTTGCCAAACTTTGTGGGATTTTTTAATTTAACATGAGAAGTAAGAAAAGTAAATATACATAAAGGGACATATGAGGAGTACTTACTAATGCTTATTTTGCTTTCTCCTAGAAGCTGATGGACAGGTTTGACTTTGGGGAAGAATCTGAACAAAATGAAGAACCTAAAAAAGAAACTCCCACTTCCCAACTGTAAGATCAAGCTATGTTTCTTGTGGAAAATGCTAAATTTTGCCTAACACTGATTGAGCATTAGGATTAAATAGTAAGGGAGGTGTTTCTTTCAGGGTGTAGATATACTAAAATGGTAGAAAGAGAAAATGCAGTTTGGTAAATTAACATATATGTGTTCAAAACATTTAATATAGTCTCAGTGCCAGAAGTTTTGTTGACTTTATCTTAAAGTTAACATGTTCTCATAGCATTAACTTGGTACTGATGATGACAGAAAGTGGGAGTGGCTACATTGTCTTCATTTTAATACATTTTTAATTAAATTTGAATCTCAATTGTGAAGACCTGTTTACCAGCTGTTTAAAAACCAAGAGAATCACTGTTGTCTTTTTTATTTAAATTATTTCATTTTAGGCCTTTAGTACCAGAATCTGTGAACAACTCCCTTTTTCACCAGCTTGCTGAACAGTTACAGCAACAAAATTTAGAACATCTCAGACAACAGCTTCTGGAGCAACAGCAACCTCAAAAGGTAAGAACTCCATCTTGTGGCTGTCATAGTAACTATCTTCTCCACTGATAAAAAATGCATACTTTGCTTCAGGACAAAAAAAAATTGTCTTGTTACTGACACTTCTCTTATAATAAAAGTCTTTGTCACTATCAGATCCTCTAACAGAAGCTTGCAGAGTATGTGGAATTGGTGAAAGAAAGTGCTTAAAGCAGAAAACATACAACCAAATGTGTGGGGTGTACTTTTTGCTTCTCTTTTGATAAGAGCACCCCTCAACTCAGTTCCATACTGACTGTGCTGTGGTTGTTCAACTCTGTGAGGAGAAAAAAGCTTTCCCCCTACTGTCAGAAAGAGGAAGGTGAGTGCTGCAGTGATGATGCTCCTGTCTGTGAAGGGGAAGCAATATGCAAGCTGCTGCTGCAGAACCATCAAGAGGACACAATATAGATTGTGGATTACTTTAATTTCCCCTACCAAGCTTTAAGTCTTGGCTAATAAATGTCTCATTTTATTGAACAATGTGAGCTAAAGAACAGTGTAACGTATTTCCTGGGAAATGATTAATTAAGAACTGATGCTCAAGACAACCCAATACTCCTGCTTAACTATGTGAATCAAGTCCAGTCTGCTCTACATTAATCTAAACTGGCTTATTTCTTCTGAGGTTAGTTTTCTTTAGCTGCTCTTTTCCCCTCCTGATGCCTATTCCCGATCCCATTAGGAAAAAACCCAAAGGTTTATTCCGTCTTGATACTGATCAGATACAAAGTGGACTTCCTGTGAAGTATTTGGGTCTAGTTTCACAGAAAATAGAAATCTTATTTATATTGAAAGAAAATCTAAGGTGCTGTGAACTTAACAAATATCCATTGGGAATTTTAGTTTAACCTGTGCAAAGGTGCAGTCACTCAGCTTTCAATCAAGAATGTAATTTGAGTTCTGAATTTGTGACTGTTTTTAATTGTTTAGAAAAATAATTAATTTTTACTAGATATTTTATTTTACTATGTTTTATTTTAGTTTCTCATTTAAGTGTAGTAACTAAGGAAGTTTTTACAACAGCTACAGAGTAAATAATTCTTGTTGTTTGTGGATATCTAGCAATTTCTGGCTTGAAGCACTAAAAATATTGTAAAGGAATATAACTTGAAGAGTGCATCTGTTTTAGGCACTTTTCATGTGATGCATCTAAAAGTATCTAATTTGAAACTAAAAATGTTGAATGTCTACATTATGGTAAAATGAACAGAATTAGAGTTTAAGTTAATTTCGTCTATGAAATCAAATTAGGAATATTAATTATTTCAAAGTTTTTTATTTAAGGGTGTGGAGTGGTGTGGAGTGGTGTGGAATGGAGTGGAGTGGAGTGGAGTGAAATGGAATGGAATGGAACGGAACGGAACAGAACGGAACAACATCCAGTTCAGTTTTTACAGTATTGGAAAGTGGGGAAATAAGCGTAACTGCATAGATGGTTTTTCAGAGATATTTGAACAATTGTTTCATGTAATATTACATTTTGACACAGTATTTCGAATTATGAGGCTTTTTGTGGTATGTTATTTGTTATTTAGGCAAGTCCTGAGGAGAATCAGGAAGGAAATTTTGGTTCAGAGCACTCTGCATCACCATCACAAGGGAGTAGTCAGCAGCAGTTTTTGGAAGTGGAAACAAACGTAGATGATTCAATGGATATTCAGCAACAGGTAAAGCTATTTTAAATTTGCTTACAGAAGTTGAAAGGAAAACATAAACTAAGATGATTTCAAAATGAGTCATATGGATGTGTGCTTTCATATAGTCATATATATTGTGAGTATATTTGTTAAATGTTATTGAATATCTGTTGTATCTCTTCTCAGGACATGGATATAGATGAAGGACAGGATGTTGCTGAAGAAGAGATTTTTGAACAGGAAGAAAAGAAATCTGCTGTTCGTTCAAGATCAAGAACTCGTTCACGATCTCGTTCAAGGTTTCATAGTTAACTTTTACTAAGTAAATGAGGGTTTTCTGAAACAAAGTTGCAATTTGTGATTATCATTCTCAATCTGTGTTTTCCAAAATTATTATGAGCGGTTTTTGGCAATGAAAGTAAAAGTGGTAATTTAATATTTGCATGTCAGATGCAGACTTTCTGTATGAAAGTTCATTTTGCATATCTGTGGTCTACTTGAAATTTTTTTAGACCTCTTCAGGAAACAAAAATAACTAATGTTAAGCAGCTGGACAGGTTTTCTCTGCCAGAAAAATAGATGCTGTTATGGAACATTCTGAGTATGGTTTGGCTTGTTTCAGGTTCCAGGTATTTCTCGCACTAATGGCATTGAGTTTATTTCCTGAAGTAGTTTGAATGAATATAACGGAAATGTCTGTCTCGTGCTTAAAGTTTGAATAGACAACTAAATGACTTTTTTTTTAACTCAGCATACTGAAATAAAGTATTTTGTAGGTCACCAAGAAAACGAAGGTCTAGATCACGGTCCGGTTCTCGTAAGCGTAAACACAGAAAACGTTCACGCTCAAGATCAAGAGAAAGGAAGAGAAAGTCATCTCGGTCGTATTCCAGTGAAAGAAGGGCTAGGGAAAGGGAAAAAGAACGCCAGAAAAAGGGATTGCCTCCCATACGGTCAAAAACACTAAGTGGCAAGTGGCAACTGTTTCTACTATTTTAATGATGTAGTATTAAAGGGAAAAAGGGCTTTGTTTTTATTTGAATGGACAAGATTTAGCTTGAGTACTGTTACAAAATACTGGGGCTTATGTTTCATTTCTGATAGTTCTTACAACCTGGGCAGGTACATAATTTCACCTTAGAGGAAAGCAATTATCATATTATTCTACTGATGATTTTAGTGATGCTGTTACAGCAGCAGGTTTACTTCTGAACAAACAGTAGCGAGGGCTGGCCCTAAGTAACAATCTGCTTTCTCTTTAGTGCTGTCTTTTGTGGGGCACTTGAAAATAATCCACATTTTATCTGAAAATTGGTGCACTGGTGACACATTTAAATACATGGTATGCACTTTGGACACTTTGCTGAGTGTCTTAGAGGCCAGTTTTGTTGAGTCTTTAGAGTGCTTTTTAAATAGCTTTTCACAGGAACATAGAGCCAAAGCAGGTAGGAATGTGAAAAAAGTCATTTGCTATCATAAGACAGACTGTCATTGTCATATCTTTAAGTGTCAAAGAAACAACTGGATTTCAGCTTCTGCAGAGTGCTGTTGTGCACTGCTGTCATTTCAACAGAGAATTTATATTCTAAAAAGAAGGAAGGTGGTAGGGAAAACTTTCTCCAAATAATAACTTAAATCAAAGGGAATGCATTTTGATGTGAGCTTTGGAAAAGGTGGAATTGGCTGTTGTTATCTGATATTGTATTAATTAATCACCTTGCTGTTATTAGCAGGACTCTGGGTTTTTGGGATGCATAATTGCACCTAGTAAACTTTTAATAAACTTGCATTCCTGAATTTAATTAGATAGGTTATACACAGTTTCTGATGTAGTTCTGCATTTATTTTGAGTTGTAAAACTATATCATTTGTCTGACAAAGTAAGCAGTTCAAAGTCCATTTTTGCGAAGGAAATAATGTTCTATTCTCTTTACATTATTATTTTACATCATTCCAAGGTGCCTTTAAACTCAGGACTGCTACAGTTTCAGTGTGTATATTTTTTTCTTCTCTGGCTTTTCACATGAAAAGAGGCAAATCAGTTCTATGGTGTAGATTTCTCCCAGTGGTCCGCAAAGCAGGGACCTGTAATCAGAATGGATGAGTGCTGGGTGGCAGGGGTGTTAAGTAACCTGATGAACAGCAGCATCAGTTGAGGTCCTGTGAAGTGACCTGACTTATGGAAAGGAGGTATTAAGAAGGCTAAGAGAAATGTAGAGACCTTGGGTTTGAGGGGTTGGGAGTGGTGGATGGATAAAAAAACAAGCACCTGACAAGCGTTTTACTTCATGAAATTTTTTCAGTGACAGCCAGTGTTACTGCTTGCAGGGGTCTGAAGAGTTGTTTAATAGAGCTTAATGCCATGAGAAACAAAAGGGCCATCTGAGAGGATGTGAGGAATGTTTTGTCCAAGAGAAATCTTAAGGATGATGATTGTCAGTGCTGCTGAGTACCGCTGTCAATTGAAAATGGCAGTTGACAGAGGAACGCACAATACTAATTTCTGGTTTCCTGCACCATCCTTCCAGTACAGGAAGGATGTGTGATTTATCAAGATAATGATGAAGAAAGAATGTTTCCTTAGTTTAAGTCTTGTCTGGCTGGGTCCTTTAAAATCCTGGGTGGATTACTGAGGGTGGTAAGATAGTTGAGGAAAACCACCAATATTCGCCTGATCTCTTCTGGTTTAGATCGCCCTGTGTTAAATAGAAACAGCTGCTATGACTTTGGTAAGGCTTTCCCAAACATAGATCTGATAATATTTGGGACACAAAAGGGTTATAACAATGTACATATGGCTGAAGGAAGCTTTAGCTCACGTGTCAGTGAGTGTTTATATTTGCTGAGGGGACAGGGGTAGGTTTTTGGGGGAACAAATTGCAGGGACCTGGGCTTGTGGTGGAGTTGACGAGAGTTAGAAATATCATGGATATCTTCGACTCAGTCGTGGTCTCAGCCAAGTTTGTCTTTCTGGGTTGTTCCTTTAGGTAAATTAAAAGTATAGTTTCCAATTTTTCAGGTGACAATACAGAGCCTAATACTGCAGTTACATTCCTTCTGTAGTACACTTCTAGCCAGTTAGAGCTCAGTCTTTCATCACTAAAACTTGACTTTAAATCCTAGAGGCTTACTTTTAATTGAACATAGAATAGAAGTGATTTTTCCCCTCCCTAAGTAATTTCTACTGCTGTTTACCTTAGCTAATAATCTACAGAGTTTTATTTTTTCATTTCTTTTAAAGGAAACGTTTAGTTTAAAAGAAAATTAAAACAAGAGGAATCAACATGTACTAAATTTCTGTTTGGTGTCATTTAATCCTTTAACATTTTTGTTGATGTACTTAATCTCTGTATAGTAAGTAATAGATTTAGTATTCTTACTTTTGGTCAGTAATATCTGTGTAAGTGTAGAACTTTTTATATACATACTGTAGAATATTCTATAAGCTAATGTTCTAGCATTTTGATTGACATGAATGTGTCTCTTGACAGTTTGCAGTACTACTCTTTGGGTAGGTCAAGTAGACAAGAAGGCTACACAGCAAGATTTAACTAACTTGTTTGAAGAATTTGGACAAATAGAGTCAATTAATGTAAGTAAACATGTTATCATGCATATTCAGGGATTATGGACTAACAACTTAAATGTACTTGTGCCTCTGAATTTTTGCAGCTTAAGCTTGTATTTGGGAGACTGTTCAAAAGCCATGGCTATGATACTGTCTTTTGAAGCACTAAACACAGTACACTTCGTGGTAAAATGGTTTTACCAAGCACTAACAATTTACAGAATTTTTTAAACCAAATAAAAAGTTATGTCTTTTTTTGTGAGCTGTCACAGGCCACGTATCATTTTTCTTTGGACTAATGGAGACAAAATAGTGTGTATCCATGTTGGGTTTGGTTATGTTCCATACAAGGAGTTCCATAAGTGGAATCAACGTGGATAAAATATTTAAAAGAAAAGAAATTTTACTGTAAACAGGTGTTTATTCTAAAGTGTGACAAAAAGATGCTTATAATTAGGAGATGCATTTCTCATGATTTAGATGTTTAGAGTTGTTTTTCGGTGTTGCCTATAATTCAGCTTTAAGAAAAAGTATTTTTCTCCTAAATAATGTATCGATATGAGAGAAATTTGGATTTTTGTATCTTGCTCTAGCAGTTTAAAAATGTTTCTCGTGCAGTATCATTCATTTCAGATAATACTAATGTGATAGGAAAAAGAGTAAAAATGTATTCAAATATATAATACAGAATTGGTTTTGTGGCATTTCAGAATCTTTTAAAAAGCTTCACAAGTTAAAAAAAGCAAACAAACAACAACATAGCCTGACATTTAAGTCTTATTTGGATTTGCAGGGACTAGCAATTAAGGAATTTTAAAGGGAAGTAACACAGCAATCATAATTTCCCAGTGCCTGTTAATATTTCTGAGTCAAACCCTATTGTAAATAGTCCATCCTATGCATTCCACAAAACTTTAAGTAGGTAGGATAACATTGGTTTGTACCTTAAGCATATTTCTGTAAGAACTGCATTGGAATCTGTCATCTGAAATGTTTTTGTTTGTTATGTTACTGTGTGCTCCTAAACAACATAAAAGCACACCTATGTTTTTGATTAAAACTGAAATAAGCAGTTGTCATATATGAATTGCAAACTTTCAAAGATTACATGTGACACCATACTTTTCTTTTTTCATAAAACATTAAAGCTAGTGGAAATCACACTTCAGGAATGAGGAATCTGTCCTTCAAAGATACTTTTAATGTGTGAAAGGTTGTTGCTCAGCTCGCAGTGAATTTGGAGCTTAAGAAGAAGTAGCAACCTCCGCTTTTCTGAGTTTGTCATAGTGTGGCTGCCAGTTCTTGTCTACTCCATGTTGTTCAAATCTTTTATGTCATTTTTAGCCCTCATTCTTCAGCTTACTGCTGCTTCTTGAAAGTGTTATAAATGAAGTACCCTGCAAATATCACTCTTAAGTTTTGCTGATGCTCAGAATTGTTAATATTGCTGATTAAGATAATGACTGTTTACAGTGTAAGCCTTACCTTTTTTAGTATTGGCATTGACTTAGTATAGTTACATAATCTGAGGTACTGTTTTTCCTACTTCTTAAGGCCGTTGTTTTTTTCCATAGATGATTCCCCCTAGAGGTTGTGCTTATGTCTGTATGGTTCATAGACAAGATGCCTATCGTGCTCTCCAGAAACTTAGTTCTGGCTCCTATAAAATCGGATCTAAAATTATTAAGGTAAGTTGATTTTAATCTGAGGATGGGATGCTGCCCATTCTGCATACAGTACAGTTTTAATATGATGATCTGTCTTTTAGCAGCTGTTCATTCAAATGTACAATATAGGGAAGAAGAAAGAAGCAATTAGATGTAAATTGTTTTCTTTCCTCTCTGTGTAAAATGCAGCCTTTAACAGATGTTATGAAAGACAATAAAATGAAATTATGGCTTGATAGTTAGGAAATATTGGAGAACATTTTATGTGTGTGTTAGTGGTAAGAGTACAAGACTGTAAACAGTTAAGTCCTATGCTTGACCATGTTGGTTACTTAATATTAAATTTGATAGTATTCTTATAGAATTAAATATATGATTAAACGCTGCGGGTTTTTCTACTTTCTTTGATGCTTTAGGGTGAGTTCTTGAAATACTGTATTTTTAATTTCTCCACATATAAGTTAGAATTAATTTAAGTTAGAATAAATTTAAGCTTTTTGATGTAATTCATCTTCCACATACCTGTTGCAGAGGCCAAGTAAACTGCATAATTAAAAACTCGTTAAATATTTAATAGATAAATGGTGAAGACTGATCTACAGTGAAAGAAACATTAAGGAAATTATCTGAAATATTCTGTTCACAGGTTATATGATATAACCGGATTATCTGGCTTGGCTTTATTTTCAGATTGCCTGGGCTTTGAACAAAGGTGTGAAAACAGAATACAAGCAATTCTGGGATGTAGATCTGGGAGTTTCATATATTCCTTGGGAGAAAGTAAAATTGGATGATTTGGAGGGCTTTGCTGAAGGTGGCATGATTGACCAGGAAACAGTAAATACAGGTATGGATGTTAATAGTGATTCTCATAGTTAGAAAATGCGTTTATTTGGATAATTGCAAATCCTTAGAAAGTTTATCTTGTAGGTAAAACATACTCTTTTTCAATTTACATAAGTTTTGCAGGCTACTTGTTTATGATATAAATGACACTGTGATCATGAAATATAGATTGTAGATGAGTAACTAGCTGATTGTCATGATAGTGAATCAGTGACAAAGGGGAATGCATTTAAGCAAATTATTAAAGGTTAGCACTTTTAAAAGCAGTTATGAATTTGCTGTGCACTGCACTAATTTCCAAGTATATAAAATACTAACTTGTGTAGAAATTATGATCTGCTTGTCATTGTGAAAAAGTCTTACGTTCAGGTATAAGACTTAGTTGGAGTTGGAGCTTGTCAGAATAGGCACAGCTTAGATGAACCTTAAGGTATCTTCCTCCATAAAGTCAAAGAGACAAGAAAGTAAGTAATGTTAAGACTTCCCTCTGAAACCCAGTTAATTGAGAGCTTTGTTGGGTTTGTGAAAGATTCAAGAGTCCTGTATTTTTCTTGAAACAAATCTGCACCAAAATGACTCTTCTGTGCTGAAGTAAACAATGGGTTAAGACTGTTTTATAATAACGACAATAATTTTTCTGGTAAAAATGCAGTCTTACTTTGAGTAAAATTGGATATAAATGACAAAAATTAAACATAGAACATTACTGAAATACATTCACTGTGTGATACTTGTAATACAAGAAACGGGAATCGGGGTGAGGTTTAACATGAGCATTGTACAGTAGCCAGCTGATAACCCAGATGTGTTGACAACAGCAGGTTTTTTAGAAAACAGGAGTGTACTCTGTGTTACAAATTATCAACAGAATGATTGGTGAAAAAACTTGGCAAGTTTTGAAAAATCAGTTTGTGTATAGGCATAATTAAACTGACTATTGCAGATGATTAAAGGTATTTGTATTACATTCTTTAAAATATATAATAAATGACTGCATTTGTTTCTTTTCATAAGTTAGGAGGCTGTTTGTAATGAATCTAAGTACCAGATTAAAATTCATTGTTTAAGAAGGAAGAAGACTTTTTAGTATTTAAAAAGAAACACATTAATTATCTTTTTGTATTAAAAATATCTTTTTTTTTAAAGAATGGGAAACAACCAGAAGCTCAGAAGCTCCCAAAGAAAGTGTTCAAACCACGCAGAGTGCTGCAGTTGATAAGAGTACAGTTATTACAATGCAGACAGAAGCTTACACTCAACCAGTCACTATGCTGCAGGTTTGTATTGGTGTGAGTTTGCAAACCCCCCACAGAAGTGGAGGGAAAACTTATTCAAGATGGATAAACTTTAATGCTGAGTTAAAGCTCTGTAATCAAAAATACTCAAGTCCTACATCCGTCTGTTTATCTCTGAAATATTTTAGAGTAGAATCAGTTGCTGTGGTTCAGCAAAATCTTTGGTTTCATGCAGGACGTATCCCAGACTTGTGTACAATCTCAAATGAAAAACATGGGCATCTTAGTTTTATAAGGAGAAATTAAAATAAGCTTACAGAAGGTATTTTGCTTATAGAGCAAAGCATCTTTCTGTAAGCTACACAGAGCTTTCAGTTTTGCTTGTTTCTTTTCTACCTATGTGCTTTTCCCCATATGAACTTTGAATATAGGATTTCGTAGGGACAGTCTCCTCTTTCAGAGATCTTATTATTCAAGTACTGTGCTGGTATACTCTATATGCAATAATTAATGAGAATCTTTGCTTCTCTGCTGTATGTTTTTTCTTCTGCTAAAGCAGAATTTTTATGAACATCCAATCACAACAAGGTATTGTAGAAAACTAGAAGAATAAAATGAAATTTTTCTGGAGTATACTACACTATATGTTTTTAACAAGTATAAATACAAATGCTTTTTGTCAAACTCTTTCAAACTTTATTTTTATAATGACCATATGAAATTGTAAAATGAGAAGCAGTTGCTTAATACAATTTTTTTATATTCATATTTGTCTTTCGTAACACGTATAAACATTTCCATTACTATGGAAGTTACCATATTCGTGTTTACTTGCATTGAATTTTGAGCTTTTTTCTTATCACAAAAATTGTCTTCAGTCTTCTTTTTTCAGCTGTCTCCTAGAGTTTGCTGTGATTGGTGTATATTTAAATACACATATATTGCTTTTATTCTGCTGCTGATTACTTGTAATTATGCTGCACTGTATGAAAACATGTAGCTCAAGCACAAGTTTGGGAAGTACTAAGTAATTTTCAGGATTTCATCAGGATAGTTAGACATTACATATACTAAACTCAACTTTCCAGTACTGTTAATTTCTAGTGACAGTAGAATCGTGGTATTCTAAGTGCTCTCATATTGCTGCACTACCTGCATTTTCCTTCCTTTTCTCTTTCTGCATTTACTTCTTTCTGTAGATAAATTTTTATTCTTGGATAAGCATAGCCTGTAATGGTGTGTTTTCCTGTTCTTTTTAGAATAAAGACAAGATAGCATTACCTACCTGTAATGTAGGTACCATTTCAGAATGCAGTCTGATTATTCAGGGTGTTGAGAATGTAGACAGAGCATATGGTACATTTACCGCTTAACATGAGTTGCAGTCGAATCGGTTTGTCCCTCTTTTAATGTCATTGCATACTGTTAAGTATTGAAGTTGCTTGTTCTTCCTTTCCATGAAAAAAAGATTCCAGTAGCTCCTGCTGTGCCTGCTGTTAGCTTGGTTCCACCTGCATTTCCTGTCACGATGTCTGTCCCTCCTCCTGGCTACAGCGCGATTCCTCCTCCACCCTTCCTGCGAGCGAGTTTCAACCCTTCACAGCCACCTCCGGGTAAGTCAGGAAAAATAAGTATACTCAGTTTGTGTGCTTTGTCTGATTTTCCATCAGCTATTGGTTACTGGTTTAGGCAGTTGACCTTTGAATCTTTGATTTTAATCTAGGAAGAAATTTCTTATGTCTAACAATATTATATTTACCAATGTATTCTGTCAAGAATAAGAATTACAGCAGATTTTTTTTTAACTTTGAGAAAAATTAAAATGTAAAAGTCTTTAATCTCCTTTCTTTGGATAATTTTGAAACTCTTAATTTTTTTCTTTGGATAACGATGCACATGCAGATCATTTACGGTAAAGATGGAGTTGTTCTTGAAAACAATAACCACTGTTGCCTGTACCCACATGTTTGTTGTTTGCTGGTCTTCAGTGATGCAGCTTTTCAAGAGGAATAATGTAGACAAGCTTTTATTGCAAAACTCTTTATCTGCTTCCCTTGTAATAATTTGTCATTTTTTTCATTTACAGGTTATATGCCTCCCCCAGTTCCACCTGTGGTCCCACCACCTGTAGTCCCACCACCTGTTGTCCCACCAGTTGTTCCAACACGTAAGTCTGTTTCTACTTATAGTTATTTGTGTGTTATGTAAAGTTTGATATACTACTTGTTATTTAACCAGAAACAAGTTAATCCTACGGAATAGAAAACAGCAACACAGAAGTTATTGTCTAGCTTGTTTAAGCAGTTATTGAGAAAAGGTTTACAGAACTTTCAAAGTTGACTGAAAAATGATGCTTACTGTGGAGTTACTGAAAGAAGAAAAAGGCAAATTAATTATTATTTGTATGCATCGTTCAAGATTTGAACCTGACTGTACTGGATGTATCTGTTACTTGAGTTATTTGATGTTAGTCACTGAATATAATTTTTTTTTTTGTTTAGCCTTTTCACTGTATTCATTTAATGTTTCAAAGTGCCTGTTAGAGAGTACTGATTGCTTAGATTGCTCACAGTCTCTACCAAATAATTAAATGTTACAGTGCTGATTGAAGATAAGAAATTAATAATGTCACTTATTTTTGTTTGTCAGCCTGACCTCTGCCAAATTAATCTTGAAGACTTCAATGTATGAATACTGAGATACACTTCTGTTATTTCTCCACAGCTTTAGTACAGCCTCCATTACCAATTGCACAAGAGACGATGAAGGATGTTCCTTTCACTAGCCTTGTTCTACCAGTTGGCACAGTTAGTAGCAATCTGGCCACTCCAACGTTATCTACTGGAAGTGTTTTTAATCCTCTGCCAATCAACAAACCAGAATCAGATGAGAAGGGATCGCATCTTACAGACCTTCAGATTTCTTCCACGGAAAATAGTAGATCTGGTAAGAAGTGGTTTTATTGTCTGATGATTTTATTTCCCTAATAACTACAGAGTAAGAAATTTTAGACTGGGCATCATTTTCAGTTTAAGTTGGAGGAATGGTGGGAACCATCTGTGTCATCATCTGATCATTGATTTCTGGCAGCTTATGCTCAGGGATGTTTTCCTTGTAGGCTTGAGAAGTAAAGCTGAGACTGGGACTGCTTTAGAAAAATTCTTAAAAGTACATTCTTACTACAGAACTGGCAATGGAAAAGAGGAGGAGAGAGTAGGGTAGTTTAACATTTATAGCATTAACATCAAAGATTTAATACTTCCCTTGCATCAGTTGGACAGTGGCGGTGGGTTTTGTCAATTTTAAGCTGCTGTACATTCTTTACTGTGAGGGGACGTTCGTTTCTGTGGCACAATGTCTGTTTATTGCCAGTGCGTTGTGGACGAGGTAAGTTTTAGAGACCTCGTTAGCAGTACCATCACTGAATACATTAATTGAATGTGAATTAAGCTCCATTTTGGTTAGAATGGTATGTGTTATACTGGCATTCTCTGTTAACTGTTCTTCTTGTTGCTACATTTTAGTGCAAAGTGATGTGTCGAGTAGCTCTGGACTTGGTGGAGGAGTGCAGGCACCCAACGTCTCAACCAGTTCTGGGCTTACCGGAGAAGGGCAAGCACCCAGTGTCTCAAGTAGTTCTGGACTTGCAGGGGGTGTACAGCCACCCAGTGTTTCAAGCAGCTCTGGACTTGGAGGAGGAGTGCAGCCACCAGCCATTTCAAGCAGTTCTGGTCTTGCAGGAGGAGTGCAGCTGTCTGCTGTCTCCAGTAGCTCTTCTCTTGCTGGCGGAGTTCAGCCAACCAACGTCTCAAGTAGCTCGGGACTTACGGCTGGAGTGCAACCACCGAATGTCTCAAGTAGCTCAGGACTTCTTGCTGGAGTGCATCCTCCCAGTGTGTCAAGCAACCCTGGCCTTCTGACAGGAATGCAGCCACCCAATGTCTCGAGCAGCTCAGGAGTTCTGGCAGGAGTGCAGCCACCAAGTGTCTCAAGCAACTCTGGGCTTCTCATAATGCCACCACCCAATGTGTCAAGTAGTTCTGGACTTATGGGAGTGCCACCACCAAATATTTCAGGTAGTTCTGGACTTCTGGCAATGCAGCATCCAGCTGGGGTTCCAAATATACCTCATTTAAATATTAGTAGTCAAAGGATGCCAGGAATGCCTCTCATAGATATCCGTCCAGGCCTAATGCCCCATTCGCCTGGACCGAGGTTTCCATTAATGCAACCAGGATTGCCACCACAGCGTGGTATTCCTCCTCCAGCAATCCTTGATCCATCTCTCCACCCACCACCTCGAGGTCCTTTTCCTCCAGGAGATATTTTTAACCAAACAGAAAGACCTTTTGGAACACCAGGAAGACAAAATATTGATAACATTTCTAATCCAGAGAAAAGACTACCACTTGGAGGTGATAACATTCAGCAGGAAGGAGACAGAGATTATCGCTTTCCTCCAGTGGAAAACCGAGATAATCTTAACAGACCATCTCCAGTGGATGTCAGAGATTCTGTTGGACGACCACCAGTTGATCCAAGAGAGGGTATAGGAAGGCCTCCAGTAGATGGAAGAGAACACTTTGCAAGACCACATGTAGACATGAGAGAAAATTTTGGAAGACCAGGTATAGATAACCTTGGTCGAAGAGAGCATTTTGGTTTCAATTCAGACAAGCACTGGGGACAGAGAGGAGATTATGATGAAAGAGAGCACCATGCCTTCCCTATTTATGGTGGCCCTAAAGGCTTCCATGAAGACAGAGAAAGGTTTCGGCATGTAAACTACAGGTTTGATAGTAGAAGTGGTCCCAATTGGAATAGAGGATTTGAACAAGATGCTCACAGAGATTTTGATGATCGCAGAAGACCCTGGGAAAGACAGAGGGATAGGGATGACAGAGATTTTAATTTTTGCAGAGAAGTTAATGGGAATAGGTTTGGAAGAGACAGAATGTCAAACAACTGGATTCCTCCTCCACATCCACGGGTTTTTGAATATTTTGATGGGGCTACTTCCCAACGCAAAGCTGAAAATATGCCCCAGGTAAACGGTGAAAATACAGAGACAGAAAGTCAGCCACCAACTACACAGGTGCAGGATGATCCAGAACTTTATGAAAAACTGACATCTTCCGTCGAAATAAACAAAGAGAAGAGTGACACAGAAGCTGATATAGAAAGTGAACCAGTGGTAGAAAGCACAGAAACTGAGGGGACATAATCATCACTCAGTAGGTAAAAGATACCTTTTGTAAAGTTGTCATCTCTCTGTAATAGATAAATGGCTGACTGGACCGTAGCAGTTCACTTTTGTCTGCCAGAATTAAGTTAATCTGATGTTCATGTTCATCTTTCACTTAAATAACTGTACAACTGACTTGTATAGAACACTGTTCTTAATTTGAACATGGTAGGTAAGCATTTTTTTTTATTTCTCTGGTAAAGCATAAAGTTGCCCCGACTTGCTTTTAATTTCACAAAGATAAAATAACAGCTTGTCAAACAAAGACTTCCTATGGAAGAAAATGGAATTTTTTAGATACTACCCTTAGGTTGGCTATCGAAATTGTTATACTTGAAAAGAGGTGCTGGTGTATCTTGTCCGTGTTTTTAGGCTGCTGCAGAATTTTAAAGAATAGACAAAGCTGTGATATTTCGTGTTCCTACAATTCGGCAGAAAAAGCAATGGCCCATGTCATTTAAGGAGCATAGCACAGAGATTAAAAGTGATTTTGTAAAATCTGCACTATAGTCTCTGTTTTCTCTAAAGTAAGTGTTTGTGATTTGTTCCTCGTACTGCAGTGGGTTTAAAAAAAATGAAAAAGTACATTTTAATGTTGGGTGCATTTTGTTTTTAGATGCCAATAAAGCATATTTGTTTGATAACAGTGTTCTAGGTATTGTATTTTTTTAAAAAACCTGCAAGCTCTAAAAACTTGGAATCAGCTATGATACGTGCTTAGCTAGTTGTTGCAGAAGGTTCATATTACTTTTGTAAGACCAATGCAACAGTTACATGTGCAAGAAGCTTATGCTTTTTACATTGGAATTCATGCAGTCCTATTAGTTTATGTAAATAACATATGTATGTGAATATTTGTGTCAACTGTTTGTAGATACCCTTCTGTGCGTGCCTGTGTATGTGCACACACTCACAGAATATTGTAGACAGCTCAATAAAATTGAAATGAAACTAGGGTCTAAAAATTTGCCTTTCACCTTCTTCAGGTAGTAGGAGAACTAAACTTATTTCACTGCAGTACTATCAAGCTTATATTTACCTTCTCATGCTCTTTGTTACGATGTTCTTACTACTTCTAGAAGGTGGAACATGCTGTACTGTAAGAATATACAGTAGGATTTTAGCTTACTTTTTAAAATGCATATATGCACGAAGCCAAAACTTAAGCAAATACTTGCATTGTCTTATTTTGTAATAAATTTGGTATTCTGGATAGGTAGTGGTAGTGTCCAAGTAATTTGTGGTTATTTTTTAGTGACTCTAAGTCCTGAAATGTTGCACGAAAAGTAAAAAGCTGTTATCTTGGTCTAAAAAACTGTACGTTTTTAACAGAAACGAGGGGTGCTTTGTGTTGTGATGGTTTAATATTGAAGCAGAACCTCTTTTTAAATTGTTGAGATGAATTGGCTGCTTAGGTAAATCAGTAGCTCTATTCTCTCCTGTTTCACCTACTTTGCTGTTTGTGTATCCTTTAAATTGGTGGTGAAAGATATGGCTCTAGGGCAACGTCAGATTTTCAATTTGTTCTGCTCAAGTGCATTTCACCAACTTGTTTCAACATAACTTTTGTTAAGATTCTGTGTATGAAAGCATCTTTTCATTCAGTTCTGAGCAAGTTGTTTTGTGTAATAGGATCCAAGGGTGGATTCTGTTACATTAAAAGTCCCTTTGGTAAAAGAAAGATATTTTTTCCTCAGATTAGAATTTTGATCTTTAACATTAAAGTGTTAAAATGCAAGTTTTAATTCCTCTTTTACTTCCCCCAGAGGGAAAGTATGAGAATGGCACATGAGTGTAAAGCATAAGCATGCCTTTGAAGGTAGAAGCAAGTTATGCATGTGGGTGTTGCCCACAGGTGGGGTAATTTTCATGCTGTGTCATGGTTCAGTTTTTCAATTACAGGGACTTTTATTCTAGTTAGTAAACAAACTATCAGCTTAATGAAGGTGGCCCTTTGAAAGAGTGGACTTGGATGAATGATTCTTTGTCTGCTGTGCAAATAGTAGTCATTAGGATGTAGTGAGGTATGCATTAAATAACCATTGCTTTGTAATAGACCTTGCTGATGTGTTTATTACCAGAATGTGTCTCGGGAGTTGAGGTGAACAATGTTTAAGGTAAAAATATCTTCATGGACAGACTCTGGCTCAAAGAATTTGACTGATGTTGCTGCACCACCTCTGGTCAGGTGGATATGGTTGTGTGAAAGTCCAAATGCTTAAAATAGCTATAAGGATATTTCATGAACTTGAGGCAGGCGGGGTGGGTATTCCATTTTAATGTGTGCAGTTTGAAAAGGCTTCAGTCATAGACCACATAATTACTCAGAATCAAACACATATTGGCAGTAGCTTTTACTTTTCGAACATCTTGTTAAATGCCTTTTAAAAACTGAAAGTCAATCTTCTAAACTGGGACTGGCAGTATGCTAAATTGCTCATAGTAAGATGGTTTAGGTAAATTACCAGGTGAAAGATGTTAAACAGTTTGGTTGGAAGTGGTATAAAATAATGTATTATTTAATGATTTTTTGTCTTTGTTAAATATTTTCCAAGCATTAATAAATGGGCTACTGTACATATGTGTTATACCATCGATTTCTAACAACTATTTTATTTTTTGTAGAATAAAAATTTGTTGTACAGTCTTCAGTTGCATCGTGTGTACAGCTAGAACTGTTCCACCTCTTGTTTTGTTAATGTAGTATGCAGACAAATATTACCAAAATAGCCATATTCAGAAACTCAGAAGTGACTTAATATTACCCAAACCAGTATGGTTTCTTTATCTTGCTAGGAGGAGTTTTTAAATCTTTCAGAGTTTGAGTGAAGGCTTTGCTTTCTGCCTGTAGATTATGCTGACATGTGCACTGAAAGGAGCTCTCCTGAGATCCAGACCAGTTATTTGATGTGGTTCCCAGTAGTGCCATACTATTTTTGCTGATGCAAAGGAAAGAGTGAGAATGGGACAGAAGGAAGATGGGGGCCAGGCATTTGGGCAGCAGTTCTGGCTCATGCCTGTTTAAAGCTTGCTGTAGTGATGAGGGGCATTAGATTTCAGCAACTGAAAAAGCTGATCCTACTATGACATAAATAACATAGGTGTTGAAAATATTTCAGGTTGCCTTGCAAGCAACACCATATATTTAGGTGTGCACATTTATATGACAACTTCATGCATTATTAAGTAATTTGATGTATTTCTTCCCATTTTAAACAACCTGTGATTCTGATCTTTCACTGTACTGTATTTAAACACAAAGATTTTAAAGATGAAACATAGCTTCATTTGCTATAAAGACGTGATTTCTTTGCTGAAGCCTTTTCCTGTGAAACCTTGGTACGCTTTATTTTTTACATGTAGTGCTTCACATTGTTATTACAGACTCAAGGGAGTAGATTCTGTTCGATTCCTTTGCTTCAGTGGAGTACTATATCATTCTTCAAGCCATTTCACTCGTAAATGGCTTTATGAAGTTAAGGTACTCTTACCCTGAATAAGGCAAGATGGGAATACTAAGGTCTGTAGTGTGTCACGCACACTCATTACTTAAGCACGTTTGAAAGATTATCATATAAACAGTCTGTAGAAGGTATTTATAGCATATAGAAGGTATTTGTAAAATAAGCCAGTTTATTGCAGACTTCTCTCAAAATACAGTTGGCAGTTTTGAACACGTGCAAGGATATGAACACTTAAAGTATTCATTTGCTTGATTCACGTTCCCTGAACTCAGATCTTTTGATTTGAAACTGATAAAAACTGATCCCAAATGCCATTCTTTCTGTTTTCAGTAATGTATTTAAAAATAACATAATAATCAGGGTGAGGGTTTTTTATCTCTTGATAATGAGAGCTGAACCAGATATAAATTCAAAACGAGTATTCAGTAGTGACCAGGACAATTTTTTGTTAGTGATCATTCGGGTAATGAGAGGATCTTTCCTTCCCTGTTGACGAGTATTACTGATTCTTTGAATTTTATATTAGTCCCCTTTTCCTCTCAAGCACTGAGCTTTCACAAGTAAGCACGTAGCGTGAAGCCATCTACTTGTGTAGATGAGGGATTGATTTAAAAGACATAAGGGCAGGATATTCTTTTTTAATATGAAGCTGTTTATTGGAACAAGAGTGGCAGAAGTGTCTTTCCACCGTGTTGCTTTTCTGTATTCTTACACATCAGCGGAAACTTTGCAGTGGCAGAGAGAATATCTTATTGCAAGCCTTTCTAAATTGTAATTAGTCTCATGTTTCTCCTTCAAGCGTTATCTTAGTGATGTTTTTCACTCTGCTTAGTCTGTACGAGTTCTTTGGGTACTCAATAAACTTTTAAAATTTTATTAATTTATGTACATGACCTACTACGAAGAGAATTTATGACATCTCTTTAAAAGTCATGGCTTCCAGCAAAGGAAGATATATTTATACTTTCATAAGTATTTAAAGTTAACTAATACGTTTTTTAAGTTTAATCATTGCTGGCAAGTCAGATTTGTGAACCAGCTGCTCTGCTTGAAAGAAAACCCTCCTGTAGGCAAGGAGGATGAGGATTAAACTATTGTAGCTGCTTGTTTGGTTTGTTCTGAAGCAGAATTGTATCTGAAGGTAATTATAGGAGTGTGATTCCTACTTCTCAGTGTCACTTGCTGGGAAAAGGCCACGTGTTAAATTCTGGCCATCTGAAATACCAGCAGTAGGTGAATACATGAAATATACCCTACACGTGCATTTTACTCCCCATTTCTCACGTGGTGTTGACCATGGTTGGTAACAGCCGGCACGGAAGTGCTACATCAGGTCATCATCACTGTTACTAAGGTGTTCTTAGATCTCCCCCAGTGGCCTTTTGAATCCTTTTGATGCCATTTTTCTCAATTGCTGGAATTTGAAATAGGAAATTTTGTGATTTTTTCTTTTGGCACAAAATCCCTATGGGAGTGACAAAATAACCTCCCCAATTTGTATTTTTGCTTTTATTTCTTTTCTTCGGCAAAACACCTTCATGTTGATCATTTCAAAGCTGATTATTGTAGCATGGCTTCCAGTGTCTTCAGTCTGAAAGTGAAGTTTTGATAGGTTTTGAAGGAATAATTTCCATATACCTTTGCTATTCCTTTATGCTTTCTCCAACTACATAAAGTGATGGTGTCCAGCCAGCCACCACAGCCTGCTTCCTCACCCTTTTACGAGGGAAGGTCCATGTGTGTCCAAAAGCTATTTGCACCTTCTGTGAGTTGCAGCTCCTCAGTGTAGGGAGAGGAGCATGTGAGAAGAGCAAGCTTGCCTTGCCAGGATACCTTACCTGGTTTTTGAACCTCTCTTTGCAGCAATCCCCTGGATATGGGAAGAGGAGAACAGCAGCTGAATGAACTGCTCCTATAGTTAACTCTGGTCTGTACTGGGGCTCAGATACCTTGTATGAATTACAAGGCCAGCAGCTGGCTGTGCTTTTTGTGAAGTGTGGCCAGTTCTGACATATTTGTTCCAAATGCTTGACATACCAAGCAAAGCTCTAAATCCTGCTCATACCCCTGAGGTACACGGATACTGGGTATTGCAGAGGGAGATACCTCTTTCCACATGGACCTTTTTCTGTCTCCTCTTTAAAAACACTACTGCTCTTTCACTACTTAATTCTCTCCTCCATAAAATAGGGGTATTTGAATACAATAGTGTTGTGAGGAGTTGCAAATCCCCTGCTCACACAAGTAGCTGATATAGTGAAGATCTTATACTCTACACCAGTGCCTTTAAATTTGTTGTTTCCAGGTAGTTGCTAAATCTTTCTCGAATCACAGTATTTCTATAAACAAACAGTCATGTTCTGGCTGCACAGACTGCAGCATAAGAAATTAGAATTACTTTCTTTTTATTCTTTTTATCCCTTATTCTTTGCATCCTGTATCCCTGTACATTGGTTCTATGTACACTGTGCTTCTTGAAAAAAAATGTATTAGTAGGTTATTAACTTTCTTCTCCTCAAAAATGATGTTTTCTGCATTTATTTCCATCCGTGTCTATCATAACACTTGATAGGTCTGGAGGGAATGGCAGGAAGATGTGCCAGGGCAGGGTTAGACTGGATATCAGGAAGAGGTTCTTCCCCCAGCGGGTGGTGGAGCACTGGAACAGCTCCCCAGGGCAGCAGTCCCAGCACCCACTCTGCCAGCATTCCAGAAGCTTTGGGCCAATGCCCTCAGTCACACGGGGAGTGTCCTGTGCAGGGACAGGAGTTGGACTGATGATCCTTGTGGGTCCCTTCCCTTATGATTCTATAACACTTTTTTTCTATAACATTCAATTTTTTGAAAATTGAAAAGTACAGAAGCTCCTCTCACAAAGATGCAAAATGTTGCATATTCTAAAACATTTTCAAAGCATTTACTGATTTTGTTAGTGATACAACGAACTTGGGATTTGAATTTCCTTTCTTAGGTGTTTTAGTATTGATTAAATATGTTTTTAGAAGTCTCAGCAGTGACCAAAGGGCAATTGCTGTGTTTTTGAAGAGCTGTGAAATTAAAGGATTTGTGAGGGATGTTAAATGAAGTTGCTGGTGTTTATGTGTGTTTTCAGTCAGTCATAAAGTAGAACTAAGCCTAACTTAGCTGGCTGCTGTTGATTGAGGGTTAATACTGTTACACTTCAGCATTTTGTTTTGATTTAGGTTTTGATAATTTCAAACATGCAAGAGTTTGGGTTACGTCATCTTATGGAGGTTCATGTGTAACTGTGAGCAGTCAAGGCAAATCTTGTAAACTAATGGGAAATGGTGATTGCAAGCCATGATTTTTGTAAACACTATTAAAGGAAAAGTGATTCTGAAAATGAGAAATACTGAAACTCATGTTTATGAGAGTAAGGTGTGTTCATACCTGGCTTAGTTTAGGGAAAAGTAATCACTGACTTTAGTTTCTTTGCTAAGATCTTTAAGATTAGTCTATATAATTGAAAAAGAACAGAATATTGAAATCTAACTAAAGGCTTATTTTAAAGTGTTTTGTAAAAATGCTGGTAGACGTAAGCAACTATGAAGGAACTGCAGTAGGACCTTAAGGCCAGTAGTTTGCAAGGGTTGGTACCCAAAGATTAATTTCCTTTTTGAAAATAAAAAGAATTGCAAATATTTATTTTAATTTTTGAAAATGATTTCAGTATTTCTTTTTATTATTCCTTGCAGTTAAGATGGCTTCTCTTCCCTGGGTTTTGCTTCTGCTCTGTTAAATGTATTTATTGAGTTGTGGTTGCTTGCTGCTGTGAGACCAGCAGAGGGTGCCCAGAACACGTGTAGTTGTTTCTTAGTTGTAGCTGTTTCTTAGTTGTAGTTGTTTCTTCACGAATCTCACTGTCTGCTGTGTTGTTGATGCATGGAAAGCAGACAGCTGCTCTCTTAACCCCTGTTCAGGTGAGGTAATCCTGTGATTTTATGATTCAGTGCACTGTTTTCCATCCGATTCGTGTGTGCACGTGCTGACTGGGAGTCATTTTTCCCTTCTGGGAATGAAAGGGGTAATGAATGAGTTCCCACACACCTCACCTTTAAAAACCGACTGTGATTAACAGGGTTAAACATTTTTAGAGATTAAAGCCTACTTTAGAAAATGATGGTGAATTTTAGTTGTTTATCACCACGATATATTATGAAGAAGGTTAGATATTTCTCTGCTTTTTTGACTGACCATAACAAAGCCAATCCTGACCCTAATGGACCTTAGCACAGAGGCTCTGCTGATGGCCCCACCCCACTCCCACCAGCTGGCACTGCCCGGTAACTCCTGGTCTCTGTCATATCTGGCCCATTACAAAATAGTTAAGGACTTGGAGAACTTTGAAAAGTTTGGTTCATTTTTATTTTATTCATCAGAGAAATGTGGTCAGGACAGCTCAGTTAAATTCAGCTGAGGGAACCTGCTTTTCATTATCTTTAGTATATTTTTTCACGTGTAGCAATGCTCTATTTAACTACTGTTTAGTAAGTTCTATTATGTTGAGGGTTTTTTTATAGTTTTAGGGTTTTTTTCTTTCTTTAATGTGTGATGTGTCATGTCTTCAAGGGGAGCAGCCAAAGCAGGCCTCGGGAAGGAACTGAGTACAGACCATTTTCCAAAACTGTCTGCTCTAGTGCTGGGGGTTAGGATTTGAGGTGCTTTATAGATTTTTCACAGCTTTCAGTGGGATTATTTTGATCCTATCATCTTCTGTATATTATTCCCCTATATTTATAGACCCTCAATGAGATCGGTTTTCTTTGTGGAGTAACATTCATGAGCGTGTATGTATTTAGATCAATATATATCTGATCCTTCTCCAGACACAGTTAGAGGAGTGTTCTAACCAAGTGTTAGAACTGGGGAATTTCCAGACTAGGAATGTTGTAAATATGTTTGTTTCCAGACTAGGAATGTAAATATGTTTGTGCATTTTTGACATTTCTGGATAATGTGACTCTGGTGAGGGATATGTTTCAGAAGATAGATGCTTCTGTCATTTTTAGACTGCTCGTGTTGTTTTATTATCAGCTCTGTGGGACGTCAGTGTGCTGACAGGTAACCCAGTACTGCTCTGGAGCAGATTAGCAGCCCTCAGCAGTCGCTCCCCTTCAGCTGCTGTCTCTCCAGCAGCGATTCCCTTCCCCTGGCAGCAGTCTCCTGCCTCTTGGCAGGGCTGTGCATGTCTCACCATCACCGAGAGCTGTTGCAGTGCTTGTCTGTGCAGTCCCATTTAAGCCTCAGTTTTGATGTCCATCTGCATATTGTACCAGTTGCAACAGTTCAGAAATAAAAAAGAAGCTGTCGTGTCCCATTTTCAGCTATAAACCAGTCTCTAACATCAGTTTTGCGAGAAATGCTATGAATGCTTAAGTTCTTTTTTTTTCTTTTTGCGTAGTGTTTGATTATTTACATGATGAAGTCTATTGAATAAGACAGTCCTTACAAATGTGCTCAAAATAGGTAATATTTATTTTGTTACACTCATCTGAAAGAGTTATTAATGAAATAATTGCCTTTACATCCCCTGTTTTAACAGTGAATGTGTTGGGACAGTGAATATGTCATGCAAAGTGAAAATCAGTTATATCTATATGTATTAGTATTTAATAACATATTCAAGACTCTGACTATATTGAAAACACAGCACATTTTATATATAGTTTCAGTAGCTTCATGTAAAATACATGGAACTGTTTTCCAAGACATGAAAGGAGTTCTGAAATTTAACATGTAGGACAATATAGCTGTGGCACCTAAGCAGCCCTAATTTATTTTTTGTAAGAGTTATCTTAAGGAAAGCAGGGACAAAACCCCAATCTGTAGTTTAGTTTCACAGTGTAAACATTTATATACATTTATCATCAGTATGATCCAGTTGCATAATACCACTTTGAAGAATTTTTTTGTTCCACAGTAAAGCACTTTAATCCTGTGTTTAATTTTGCCCTTGTGTCAGGCTCTCTTGAGTTTCTAATTCTCAGTTGTTAGAATAAGTGCCTAATTCTGTGAATTAGCCTGCCATACATCACTGAAATACACTCGTTAGCTCAATTTCCTGTTAACATGTTTCTGCCTTGCGATTTCTCCTATTTGTAACATTTTTCATAACCGTCTTGTTTTTCCAGCATCTTGTTGGAATCAAGATGATTGTATCAAATACAACTTGATTTTTGTTTATTTCTAGAAGGCCAAGCTCCTTGCTAGCTGAGTTACACTGTAATTAAATACCTGTCTTTAGATTTTGAAGCTTTAAAAAAAATTGGTTGTGTTATTGCTTGTAGGAAATATTTTTCATCATTCCAGTTGAGTCTTGGTTTTGTAGCTCTTAGGTGAAAACAGTAACTCAAAGCTGCAGTTGCCCCAAACCCCTTTTCTTGCAGATTTACAGACATCACCTTATGCTTGTCCTCTTTCCCTCAGCTGATTGTCCTTGTAGAGGCAGGAAGATGTCAGACCAGCCCTGGTGAACACTTGATAGCAAATTTCAGCTGGCTTGTGGTGGGCCTTGCTCTCCTTAGGTGGTATTTTCCTCATTCTAATCCATAGTCCATTGTCTGGGACACGCAAGCTGGGAAACAATGGCTTATGCAGCTCACTGTGTGTGTATAATGCCAACAGTTCTTTCTTTTCCAGTTAAACACTGTTTCTGTCTCAAAGAATGCTCAGATGCTGGTAAGGTAGCTAAAGCCTGTGGTGTCTTTGACTCTGGGGACTGTCCTTACAGAACAATATGGGTTCTGCAGGGAAATGCAACATCTAATTGCTCATGCAATAGATTTGAAGTGTAATGTTATTTGTACCAACATCATTAGTCTCATTTTTACTGACTTGCACTGGGTTAGGAGGAGGGGTGATGAAAGGATGTTTGTGTCTAAAGGAGCAACTGATTTGAGGTCTGCTTTGCTTTACTAAAATCTTAAACTCATTTGTAGTAAAATTAGTTTGAGTACACTTTGGATCAGCTGAGATTTGCTTTCATGAGAGTGTTGTGTCTGCACTGGTTTCCTTACTCCAGTGTGACCTTTAGCTATGTTAGAATACCAGTTGGATTTTGTATTTCAATTATAGCAGTGCTTTGTACTCTGTGCATCAAGAGCAACCCGTGAGTTTACTCTTGTAATGTTGAAATGTGAGAGGAAATGCCAGAAAAGTAGAGATTTTCATGTGATAATCTTCATTGTGAGTGACTAATTCCTTATTCATCTCTTTATTAAGATATTTTGCAGTCCTTCTCTGAAAATCTAATTATTTGTTTTTTTCTCCCATACTACAGTGACTGTCTTCTCACTTTGTTCAAGAACAATGTGATTATAGTATTCTCTGCACTTACAGAGTATGAGTTATGTATGTTCTTTACTGTGAATTAAAGGATAGAAGTAAAGGAGAGTCTGGTTTTACACCTCTTAGGGCTTTCAGAGTATAAAGGCACTTTCTGTTTTTACACAGGCATGTAGTCTTGTCAAATACAGATTCAGTAAGGTGTTTTTTAAAACTAATGCTTAAAAAACCCAAGCAAGTAGGTGTTTTTCATTGAGTCTATTAGCAAAAATCCTGATTTTTCCCAAACAGTAGGAAAGAGGCATTTTGCAGTTTTATTTATATCAGCAAAGAAAAAAACTTGTGTAAATCCATTTCCTCTTGATTAGAGTCAGTTGTGTGAAGGAGGTGCAAGGAGCACATTCAACTCAGTGATACCCAGACTTGATCCAGTAGAGGCTGTGCTGTTTGGTTACTGCTTAGATTGCTTTTAGGGTAGCACAGTACATCCAGCATGCACATCTGGATAGGTGTGTGGAGCCAAGGGTAGCAGCTGTGTCCTTCAAAACCTCAGATTGTCACTTGTCCATCTTGGATTCTTCAACTGCTTTGTCATCTTGCCCCTGTGTCACTGAGGGCATGTGAGTGCAGTAAAATCTCACGTGGTCCCTTTCCTCTGTCAGGAACTCCACTTCTGCATTCTTCATAGCAGATAGAAGGAAAAGTGTCCCAGCTTCCAGATTTCCTAGATCAGGCCATCCAGCTCCTGTTTAGACAGAAGAGAAGCAGCATTTGAATAGTAATTGGAGTGGTGGCAGGTGGGATGGCTTCAAAGACAGCTTGGGTGGAGAAGCACAGCAGCAGCACACACAACAGGAGAACATAAATGCTGCTCTCCTCAGGGGAGTAAGGATAGGCTTTTGTACAATCACTTTGTTCACGAGGCAGAGGAAGGAATACTTAGAGATGTACCAAAGAAAGCTGTGCTGCCTTGTGTAAAGCAAAAGATAAACTTCATTGCATAGCTGATTACAAAGCAAGTGGAAATTTGATTAGGTCTTGAAGTAGTGTTTACAAATAATGACTGTTCAGACAGTGAGAATTGAACATAACTAAATATTATCCCCTTGAACATCAGTTATAGAATATTTATAATTCTCCTAGACATAAGAACTAAAGATCTGAATATGATAGAATCATAGAATGGTTTGGATTGGAAGGAACTTTAGAAATCATCTAGTTCCAACACCCCTGCCATGGGTAGGGACACCTTCCACTAGGTCAGGTTGCTCAGAGCCTTGTCCAACCTGGCCTTGAACACCTCCAGGGCTGGGGCATCCACGACTTCTCTGGGCAACCTGTGCCAGGGCCTCACAGGAGAAGAATTCTTCCTAATATCTAATCTAAATCTCCTGTCTTTCCACTTAAAAACGTTGCCCCTCATCCTATCCCTGCAGTCCCTGATCAAGAGCCCCTGCCCAGCTTTCCTGTAAGCTCCCTTTGAGGTACCAGAAGGCTGCTGTAAGGTCTCCTCAGAGCCTTCTCTAAGCTAAACAATCCCAACTCTCTCAGCCTGTCCTCGTGTGGGACGTGCTCCAGCCCTCAGATGATCTTTGTGGCCTCCTCTGGACTCCCTCTAACAGATCCCTGACCTTCCTGTGCTGAAGTTTATGTTGATATACCATATCGTCTCAGCAAAAAGTATAATGGTCCTATTTAATTCCAAATCAGTGTGTTTAGTTGGTTATTTTAGTAAGAGTAAATCTAGCTACAGGAAAAGAACTACCATATAATATACAAAAGGAAAATGAGATTAGATAAATTATCAATTACTCTTCTTTTTTGCTGTTTTAATTAACTTAAAAACAAAAATTAAAATAATTTCAAACTAAACAGTCTTTCTAGAGGTAATTTTACTTCTCCATGCTTTGCTCTGCCACTGTAAGTGTTAGACCTGACGTTCCCTGTCCCTCACATCAGGCCACGGCACCAGGAGGGGCACCTGCAGCCTGGTGGTTGTTTTTCTTCTCCGTGTGCCCACGCTGTGGCAATGGCTGCTCAGCAACTCTGTCACCTGTGTTTGATGTGTGGGCTGGCCTGGGAAAGTGTGAGTTCCACAGAGGTGGGGTGGGAAGGAAGGAGGAAGTCATCTCTCCACCTCTTTGCTTGCCAAGTAGATGCAGGTGCAGTAAGTTCTCATTCCTATTGGAGCAAAGTGCAAGCTTTCCCTGTGGTTTTCCATGGGAGAGTGCACTGCAGTACCAGTTTCCAAAGGTCAGTTTTCTTAAAGATATTTCAAATATCAAGAAAATACTTGTGTTTTTCACACACTCATGTCATTAGGTTATGAACCACCACCCACCCTGCTGTTGCTCATCCACCAATGGGCATGCCTGTGACAAAGCCCCAGCAAGGTGGTGTTTCCCAAAACAATTTCTTTGAACCATGAAATCTCAAGGCTCATCCTGCTGAGAAACAGCTCTCCTGGCAACTTGACAAACCTTGAAAAAAATGCTGCTTCTCATTTTATTTTACAACCCTCTTAGATGCTTATAAAAATCTGAGAGACCCAAGTGCAATCTTTTGGAAGGAGTCAACAAAATTACTTATTGTTATGTCCAGTTCTCAATCTCCGACATGGCAAACTTTTTACTGCCTGGGAAAGGGCTGATATTTTGAGAGAAGGAACTGTGTGTATCTTCTATAAAATGTTTGTATTTATTCTGCAAATTTGAGCTTACTTGTGAAAGTATGAAAGGCACTGACACAGAAAAGGGCCTGCATTACTGGGGGCTCTACCAGGGTGGTAGATTTCCCCATCATTGCTCCAGGCATGTTCCATGTGCCGAACTAAAACTGGTTCTTCTAAAGCATATCTTAAATATTCAGCACCAACACAACTTGAGACACAAAATTACACTAGTTCAGAGATGACTGTGGAGAGCATGATAGAAATTGTTCCTGGATGGGTGAGCTGTCTACCTCACCTGTTTCCTGAATTCCTGCTTGATGTCAAATGAAGCACTCGGCGAGTTCCAGTGATGCTGGGGTTGTCAGCTCTGGTGTCAGGAACTGATGCTCATCCTGATCACCCAGCTCCCCAAGAGGAGAGTGATCTCTCATCAGTAGTCACCCTTCAAACTGGCTGATGAGTGGCACCTCTGCCTCGTGATCAGCACCCATCCACACTCATTTCAAGAGAGTATGAAGTTAGTTTTAATAATAGGGAAAAATATATACTGCCCAGGTATATAGACAAGAAGGTGAGAAAATAACCTCGTAGAATTTAGTCAAAATAATTATTTATGCTTAGATTTGATTCTTGTTTAGTAAAAGTACTTTGAAAAATATTAGACCATTCCTTGTCAGAGGGCAGATGGATGAATTTAAGGAAAGTTGATCCCAGTTCCTGCTTGTTCAAATTATACTGCTGCTATGGAACAGATAGGATGTGGTTTTTTCTTTTAGGTATAAGATGGAAGTTGGTTTTGTAGCTATTCATTGCCCAGTTACTTTGTGCATCCAAGGTTTCAATAGTGACCATCTGAAAGCAATAATTAAACATCACTTAAATATGGTGTGTAATTTAAAGCTCTCCTGCTTTTTTTTGTATGCTTTTATTTCATCCTTGACAGTTTCTAGGATCAAACCACATTAGAAGAGGTTGAAGGGCAACGCTGACACAAAGAGATAGCATAAAAATAATCCATTGGAATATGTCCATTAGAGACACGATCAGCTGTGAGAGTGCTCATGTAGACACTCAGCAGTGCTTTGACTCTTCTTAATAATAAATGCCTTTGATTTCTCATTAATACTTTGAAAAGCAGATTGAACCTCTTCCCCCATTGATTGTGCTGTTTGTTTTAACTTAATAGGAAATTTCAGAATCTAGATATTAATCTAGCAAAGACATAAAATGTGACAAGTTTGATTAGAATACCTGGAATTTCTCTTGTGCTTTTAAAGCACATGTGAGTGTGTAGTTGCAGTAGTGCCTGTATGAAAAGGGATAACTAAGGCAAATATAGAGAAAAAAATAATGTAAACAGAACTTGTAAAAAATGAAAAATCATTCTAAAAACAATACTTAAGTAAACTTGATCCTCTGCCTACTTGATGTAGGCAGGATTGATAAATCATTTAAAGTCTAATATGTTAAAACACACCACTAGTTTGTCCTTCTGTTCAGATCATGTTTCTGTTTCCCAGGTTTCTGTTATCCTGACATTGTGGCTCAAGGTAGATGAGCTTGTGAGATTTCTTGCTTTGTTTTTCTAATTAAACAATTTTTTCTATGCTAGAATATACAATGCTATTCAATTTTTAAAGAAACCCTGGCATTTCATTAAACTGAATTGATTTTCTACAGTTTCATATGAAAACTTAGGAAAATGTTATACAGAAACTACCCTCCCACCAGTAATCTCTTACCTGGTGGAGTTACCTTTGGTGAATTTCAAAACATTTCACATAAAGGAATTTAATCCTCTGAAATACTCTTGTGTGTTATCTTTCACAAATCATTCCTGAGTTGCTCCTTCCTCCCATCTGCTTTCAGCAGCACGTCCGTCACATTTTGGATAGAAGGAGGCAGCAGATTTTTCATTAGCACTGTGAGGTATGATACCTTCCTTGGCTTTTAATTAGGTTTTCATAAAACAAGTATGTTTTTCAGGCTGCAAGGTTAAAGTGATGCTTAATTTAGGTGTATTAAACCATATTTTAATACCTACAAATGAGTGTCCATAAACTTGGGTATTGTCTGAGTAAATGTCTTGTCACTAAGATCCTTGAAATTTTAATTACAGTCTTCCTGGGGTGTCTGGCTGCTTTTAATCCAGTAGGATATTTACCTTGATTAGCCTATAACCAGGCTAAAATTTACAGCACTTTTAAGTCCCTATTGGACAATCAGAATATGGATGTGGAGACCTATACATCCTTAATTTATCTCCCTATCTGCTTTTATTTTTTGCGAACTTTGGGACTTTTATTGAATTACTATACTGTTTAAACAAAAAAAGACTCAAAGACATGATTTGTGTGGAAGTTGCTATGTAAAATAAAGGTGCATTTTAGTTGCCTCCAAAAATCAATGTGTCATCACATTAAAAAAAGACTCATAATAGATTAGTTTTGCTTTGCAGGGTATGAAAATGCCATTTTATTCTTTGCTCTTGAAAAGTCTTTTTTTCAGCACAGGAAACAAATGCTTCTGCCTTGATCAGGTTTCTTTAGCTTGTAATTGTATAACTATGGAAAGTAATCAATTCCAAGACGCAGCAATCTGGCCTTCAGTAAAGATAAAATAACTTCAGCCTCAGAGGTTACACAGGTCCATCGCTCCCTTCGGGGCATCTGTTCATCCTGAGCGTGATGCAGAGCAGACTATAAAAGCATAAGTGACACAAATTTTGTTCCACAGCATGTGGGTGTGAATCCCAGTGGAATTGCACCTGGGAAAGTAACAGATTTTGAACCAGAATGCTCGATAGTTCCTGAGAGTTGTGCTGAAATCAGCCTGCCTAGGATTAGATGATCAGAGAATAAGTGTTCTGGGCGTGCCTATAAATATGCACTTACACAGTTATTTCACGTTGGTTTTTCCTGTCTCTTCCCAGTGTAATGCCCTCTACATTCAAACATCCTTTTATTCTAGAACCATCCAGCTCTTGCAGACACCATCACTTTATTTCTAAAAGCGCTTAAGCCAGTATTTAACTTTGGATCCAAAGATTTTAACTTCAAATACTTGAAGTACACTGCTGAAAAAGACTGTATTTTTGAATCATAGCCCATTATACAAATGTGTTATTTTATCTTTCAAGATCTCATGCTAAGATATTTGTGAAATAAACCAGTAAAATCACAAAATACAGAATTTCATGGCAATGGTTAGAGTATTGTGCCTGCTTGGTTTTTTTGTAAATTCC
The DNA here is from genome assembly GCA_033558185.1 of Dromococcyx pavoninus. NCBI lineage: Eukaryota > Metazoa > Chordata > Aves > Cuculiformes > Neomorphidae > Dromococcyx > Dromococcyx pavoninus. The sequence continues at coordinate 1,483,097 of JAUMJL010000161.1, forward strand.
TTTTTCATTCTCCTTGCTTTCAGAGATCAGAGGAAGTTACAATCTTAACTTCCATAAATCTCGATCTCTCATTGCATCTTTATTTTTCTCCTTCTTACTGTTTCTCTTCACCTGAGCATTTTGACTAACGTGCTCCTTGCTGTTCCCATGCTATGCACCCCCCATTTCAGATGAGAAGGATTCCCATGCTGTTCCTTGGTGGAAGGAGTCTAGGACTGTCATTGAAACACAGCGACAACACAATTTTAGGGAAGCCAGGGAATCAGACATTTCTGTCTGTGTGACACCCTTGTCTTACATGTGTCATTCATAGGAATATTATCCATTACATGAATTAGGGTTTAATGGGGGCTGGATTGAGTGCTCTAAATTTAATGATTGATTTAATAATAAATCAATTTAATAAAAATTAATAAATTTAAATTGTCTGCCAGCATTCCAGAAGCATTTGGCCGATGCCCTCAGTCACACGGTGTGAGTGTTGGGAGTGTCCTGTGCAGGGACAGGGGTTGGACTCCTGGTTGGTCCCTTCCAGCTTGGGCAATTCTATGATTCTGTGATTCTATTGGCTTACTTTAGGCTTTCAGTTTGGCACTGAACAAACTGCTTCATCTCTCAGGGTCTTGGTTTTCCATTCATGAAGGGATGACGGCAGCATTTGGTTTTTTCAGTTCTTTCTCTTATCTAGTTTGAGTGGGACCTTTTAGCTGAGGAACTTCTTTGCATGCATATTTTAAGTTTCATGACTGAAGTGCTGGGAGGAGGCTTGGGCCCTACTGCCACTACTGCTAGTGGGAGGGTTTGTGATACCTTCTCTTTTAACATCCTGTGTGCTTTGAGGGAGATTTTGACAGAACTGTTCAAGAAACACGAAGGTGCTTTCATGTAATTTGAGTATTTCTGGTCAACTTCTCTATCCTTGGAAGCTCATGTAAATGTCTGTAATACTTGTTCAGCTTGGAGCAGTCTAAAGATGACATGATACATAGGAGAAAGAGGAATATTTACTACATTCATAGCATTTAGCTGGTGCCAGCATTCAGTGGAAAGACTAAAGTAGATGCCCAATAGGGCAGTCTTACAAAAATGAAGATAGGTGGGCATCTCCTGGAAATTGGTGGTATCCCACTTAGCTACATCATTTTTTAAAGCACTCACCTTCAGGATTATTCTTCTTTCCCATGCAACTGCTGTCTGCAGAAGCTGTAAAGTGACTGAGGAGTCAAAGGAGGAAATAATTCTCATGAGTGTTGCTTTGTTGGTCATTTCTAGAATTACAGGTGCACCCCCAGAAGTGGTAAAGGGTGAAAACAACTGTTAAATTTAAATGAATTTTAAAGGATATCAGGCAATCATGTTACCTCAATACTAGAGGCAAATCAGGATGTTGTGTTCCAAACATTTCTGTATCAGTAGTGTACTGTTTCTTTTATATTGTTTTTTTTTTCCCTGCAGGAAAATTCATTCCAATCTGAATTTCTGTAAACTTTACAGTCTCTAGTTGTCTACTTTTGTAAATAAAAACTAATGTAATTACAGTAATTTTTACATCATACCAGGAAAATCATGTAGATCATTGTTAAAAATGGTTGAAGTATGAACTTATTTTTTTTATTGTACCCTGAGGAAGTTTTTCAGAAAGCTGTCAGGCTTGACAGGAAAGTAGAAAGAACAACAGAGTAATTGACAGGATTTGTTTATTCCCATTTATCCATGGATTTGATTTTCCCAGGGCAAGAGCTGTAGTCTGTATTGTCACATGAGGAGAAAGTTTCAGCGTACACAGTACGTTATCCAATCTTTATAAGTGATTGAGCATAAGAGCAGACTCCTGGATATGTTTGCATTGCTCTCATTTCTTTTTTATTTAAAAAAATGGAGAATAATTTGGCTTTATAGACAATTTTCTTTGAGCTTTTCCTGTGGTTTTCCACGGGAGGATGTACTGCTCAGAGAATAGTATCAGTTTCCAAAGGTCAGCTTTCTTACAGGTATTTCAAGTATCAAAAAAATACTTCTTGTTCACACGCTCATGTCATTATGTTTTGAGCCAGGGTGGTCAGGCCCTGGCACAGCTGCCCAGGGAGGGAGGTGGTTGAGTCCCCCATCCCTGGAGGTGTTTAAGAGACACATTGATGAGCTTCTTATGGACATGGTTTAGTAAGGGGACAGATACAGTTGGACTTGGTGATCTCAGAGGTCTTTTCCAACCAGGTGACTCTATGATTCTGTGAGGTGACAGGACCTTTCATGCCTTTTTCCCCTGGTCTTTACTCCTCAGATGCTTCTACAGACAGCAAAACTCAAGGACCTCGCCTGCAGTGTTCCTCCAATGAAGGCCATCCTCCCCTCTCCCAATACTGGGGATTCTGATCCTGTTTTCCCAACCAGCCATGAACAACAGCCCCTGCAGCGTGCTGGCCTTGCTCACCTGCCCCATTGTTGTATTTACAGGCATCAGACTCAATTTTCCCAGGATGAAACTGATGAAGAAATAGAATAAGTGCATATTTAAGGTGAATATTTTATTTCACCAATCTTATACCCATATACGTAGGAATTCAATAATTAAAGTAGCTATGGGGATAAAATTTTCTTTGGATTTATTAAGCCACCTCACTCAATTTTCTCCATTGTATTGTATATATTTGCTTCTGGTCAGATTTATTTGCTCTCTGCTTCTCTAATTACTTGTGTCACTGCAGAAACATGCTCTACAACTGGAGAGGAAAAAAAGGTATACTGATTAATTTCATAATGGCAGAAATACTAATGAAATACTGATAGCAATATTTTTTTAATTAGAGATATGTGTGAATCTCCACGATGCAATCTCTTGGCACATCACTCCTTTCCCTTAGCAAGCCGTTTGCCCTCTCTTGGCTACCACCTTCGTGACCAGCTTGGTCCCTGGCAGGCATTGCTACAGCCTTGGCCCTGCCTTTTTCTTTTAAATGCTTCTCAACTCATTTCTCCCATGGCTGCAGAGCATTGTGTGCTTTATTATTCTGTGTCAGTCCCTACAACCCAGTGAGAAGGGCCATTGGCAGCCAGGGTGGGGTAGATAAAGGTACCACTGGGCATAAGCATGTGAAACAAGTAGAAGAGCACACAGCAGTGACTGGGTGGGTGCTCTCTGCTACTTCCAGCTAATTGAATTAATTGGCTAAATGGATTTGGGAGATCCATCCCTTGTCCTGCAGGCTCTGTCCTTCCTGACAAGCATCTCAGTTTGAATGACAGCCATGTGCATCCTGGTATTTAGTCTCTGATGCAAAGCTCTAATCTTTGCCTCTTCTCTGTGGTCGAGCATGAGGCTGGGCAGGATCTCACATGGGGTCACCTGGGCTGTTCACCTGCTTTTGGGGAGCACGAAGCATACCTCTCCCCATCTTGGCAGGTGTTTGTCTCAACCACTCCTGTCGCTTCCTGTGACAGCATTACATATAATACCTGTAGTCAGCCTGCTGCTGGGCTGAGTCCTTGTGTTAGAAAGTTCATTTCCACAACTGCATAAAAAGTCTCTTCTGCGTGATTGACATGGAGAAAAAAATTCTCACTGTCCTCTTCTCATAACAAATTTTTACATATTTTAAATATGTTATCACGTCTCCTCTAGGTGGTTGCTTTTTGTAGACTAAACAATCTAATTCTTTCAAACTTCCCTTGTTCTACATCTGTATCGGGTTTTTTTGTGGCCTTTACCTGGACTCCCTCCAACTCTCTTTCCTCTGACAGCCCAGTAGGCAGAGCTGGACACAGGAATGCAGTCAGGGCCTTGCCACTGCTGGGAGGGGAAGAGTAATTATTTGATTTGCTTACAGCATTACCACAAATATGTATCAGGTGGCCTTTTTGTGCAGCTGGGTATCATCCTGATTTATAATTTGGTTATAGACTGTTATAACTCCCCTGCAGATCCTTTTTGCAGTACAATTGCCTGCCAGGTCTCCTATACTTGTGCACTTGAATAATCCTTCTATGGTAATTTACACTTCTATTTGTGGATCTGATGCATTAATTTCAGAACATTGATCCAAATTACTATGATCACAGTGAGCTCTAATCCAATCTTTTAAACTGCTTGCGACCTCACCTAGTTTTATATCACACCAGATTTTACAGATCTCTTTTTTTTATTGCCAGAGTATCAAATCCTCAAATACATGAGGAATCAGAATCACAACCAGTTTGTTTTGAGAAACCTTATGAAAGGCTTCTGTCTGGTTGTGCCCACCTCTCTAGTGAGCAAGCAGCAATTAAACTGTAGGATGTAGTCTGACTTTGCTGTGTTCTTCATTGTGCTGGCACAAGATGACCCAAGGTAGCTGATATTTCAGCTACCAAAGGCAACATTCAGATGCTAAATTAGCCTGTGTGGAGCTCCAGGTGATGGTAGCAGTGTTCTCTCAGCCAGAGCTTATTTTGAACTAGCAAGGTTGTTCGATGCTGCACTTCTTTTTCTAACACATTTGCAGGCTTCTTTTCCTTATATTCCATATTCTTGCTTGTCCCTCTGCCTGCTTGCTGAGTTCTTCAGAGTTCTCCCAAGGTGCAAGCCACGTGTACGTGCTGATACCTTTTAAATGACTCCTTTGGGGCTTCCAGGCAATTAAATATCTCCTGGTGTAGCTTGCTGCTTGCTTACTCTGCACTGGGTTAATTTGCTGCTGTGCCTTTAGTGCTGCCCTTCTGTAAATCTGTCCTCTCTTTTGAACTCTTACCCCCTTGGATCACCTTTGTTTGGGGGCATCCTGGAACAGTCACTTCTGCTGGTTGCAGCTGCATTCCTTGAACTTCCCTAGCATTTGTCTGCTCTTCCTTTCCTGGGAATCATGAAATCTCTGGGTTTATGATCACTTTCATTTTATTTTCTTTTCAGCACTAAATTCTTAACAGTTCTTCTACAAAACTAAAACTTAAGCTAGAACCCACCCCCTGTGAAATGTCTTTTACCACTTTGTGGCCTGCCAGATTATTTCTTCAGCCAATATTTGAGTATCTTTTTCCCCAGGTGAAATAAAAGAGATGTTTAATACCAAAGTTTGTCGCTATTCTAATTTTGAAAGCCTTTTGAGTTTTTATGGAGGAGTTCTTCCATCCAGGAAACGACCAGAAGACTGTTTCAGAGGTTCTCTTCGCTCCTTGAAGTAGCTAGGGGGTTATTTTTATGAGCTGGTAATGTAATTGTTTCTGCAAAGCAATTACAACAAAACCCCACGGCCTGCTTTGTCCTCAGAAGTCTATCAGTGCTTTAAAGCATATTTTCTGCACCTTTTTAAAGTACACCTGGAAGAAACTTCCTGAAAAAAATACAAAAGAGATGAGGTGTAACCGGCTACAAACTTTCCCATGTCACAGGTAGTCAACATGCAGCAAAATAACCTTCCCTGAGCAGAGAACAAAACAGAGCTTGGTCTGACAGGGATTTCTCCAACCTATTTGAAGGTGAAAAATTGGCCCAAGATAAAGCCTATATTGGTAGCACACGCAGTGAGGGCTTTGATGTCTGACTGAAAACTTTATGGCTGATGTCTCTCTCCTATGGGCCAAGCTGCAACACTGCATCTGCAGCCTTTTTTTCCTTTAGGAAAGGATATATGCAGTTCAACTATTGGAGCAAGTTTCTTGTTTTCTTTGTTTTAAAAATGTTTTATAACAGTTATTTCAAACCTTAGTAAATGAATGACAAATAGCCACATTTTAGTTAAACCAGAACCTTCTTTATAGCCATTTCTTACCCTGCTATCAGTGCTATTTTAGTAGCTCTGTGGGTAACAACAGCATTTTTCTTTCTCCAGAGGCACCAAATATTAGAATTATTTTGGGGGAGTGGTTTTGGATTCAGTTTGTATCTGTACTGATAGTTTATATATCATATGTATTATATAATGCCTATAATTTAAACGTCCACAAAGAAAACAAAACATTTATTATAGTCTGAGGCATTTCCAGGGAGCGAATAACTGTGATTAACTGAATAGGCCATTAGCTACCACTATTACTCTGCTCAAATGCAGCTGAAATAGCATTTCTTTAGTTGTAAAAATATTTGGCAGCACTGCACTCACAAAAAAACCCTTTACAAATGACATTTTTGGAATGTCCTCTACATTCTTAGCAATATCCAAAGAAGCTGTATTTCAAGGCATCAGACTCAATTTTCCCAGGATGAAACTGCTGAAGAAATAGAATGAGTACATGTTTTAGGTGAATATTTTATTTCACCAATCTTATACCCATATATGTAAGAATTCAATAATTACAGTAGCTATGGGGATAAAGTTTTCTGTGGATTTATTAAGCCACTTCACTCAATTATCTCTTCTGGTCTTCTGTTTGCTCTCTGCAGTACAGATGCTTTTCTAACTATTTGTGTCACTGCAGAAACATACTCTACAACTGGAGAAAAAAAGGTATACTGTTTTTTTTTTATAATAGCAGAAATACTAATGAAATATATGAGCCAAAGAGCATGATGCAGCCATTAATAAATTAACTACCATTTTCTTAATTCAGTGTTTTGTTTTGGGGCCTTTTTTAGTGCTATTTTGGCATTGAAATAGATTGTTCTTTTTGGTGCAATTTAAACACTTTCTATTGCACTGCTTTGTTTTATTTACTAAAAGCTTTCCTTACCATAAAGGGATCTTCCTTTATACTGAATTTTTGTTGAAAAGAAGAAACAGAATATGTGTTCAAGGTAAAATTAAGGGTCTCCAGATTATTTTTTAATTTAATATTCTTGACAGCCTAATAGGATTGGAAACCAACTATCCTCTGAAGTTTATCTTCCTCTGCCTCAAACAACTTGTTAATATATGTTCATGCTTTGCATAATATCAGATCTCTTCAGAAATGCCATTGGTAGTTACAGTAAGAAAATATTATAGTAATTAGCAAGAATATTTCTGGTTTGAATCCTTTGGTGAACAGGGATGATGTGAAATTGGCTCTGTTGCTCTCTGGAGATCATTGGCATCCAGAGCAGGCTGCCTTCCTCCGCTGACTGGAGCTACAGGATAACTTCCTGTGGATTGGGTGTCTGTGATGGAGCTGAGGAAGAAAAACTCTAGCTAGTAATTGTCTTTTTTAGGGAAAAAAATCATCTCTGCAAAACTAAAGTTGAATTTTACTTTAATTTTCCTATCTATTGAAAAAATAGTGTCTACTGACAGTAGGAGAGTTGAAAACGTGAAGATTTCTAAGTACTTAATGCATGAGAACTTTGGAGCTTCCCTAGATTTTAGAAGTGAGCATGTGCAAAAGGGATCATTTTAAAAGCACTGATATCAAGCAAATGCATTGTGTAAAACCAGATCAAAGTGTTTGTTTGTCAGACTTAATGGAGAAGAACAGTGGCGTTGGAGAAGTTTCTGTATTGTGTGCTTGGACTGTATTTTAGAAAAGAAAGGTGGGTTTGGTAACCCAATGATAAATTATCTTGTTGTCTCCTTCAGATTTCATTTGGTCTTGGAGTAGTGTGAATAACACTGCTTACTTAAGTGTTTTGCTAATTATCATGATTATATAGAACTATTTCAGTTGCTTTTAATTAAGAATGATATTAAAGTTGGGTTTTTTTTTTAAAGACCTAGATTTAGGCATTTTGAAATGTCTAAAATGTAATATGAGTGAATGTAGAAAGACAATCTATTGAAGAGTTCACCCAGTTAAACCTCCAGTGTGGATTTAATAGTACATTGTTGAGAGACCATAGCTGGCACAATAGAGGCCAGTGGTCTCCAAGAGGTGCAAGAGCCTTGCCAGGGCCCTGAAGCTCTGTCATCCCATGGTGATTATCTCAGGCTTTTTTTTATATGTTGTTGTATTTGATTAGAATAATTGAAATTGTAACACCAATATAGATTCAATCAGTACTTCTAGAATTTTTCTAGAGCTGACTAGAAAATGGAGTTAATGATCTGAAAGAAAATGACCCACAGGAAGAGTAGGTTCTGCTTACTTAATGCTGGGCACATGTGCCATCCATACAGAGACATTTATAGAATAACAAGAGTACAGGAGTAACAGGCATTCTGTTCACATAAATTATAAATTTGAATTGAAGGTGCCAAAATATTTTTAGTGCTAGGCCTGACAAGACAGAATCAAAACTGGAATTATTGGCTTTCTAATCAATAGCTGCTAAGGTCACAGAGAAACCAGAAGCAATGACAGATGATAACTTGTACCTAAAATAAAGTTATTTAAGGCATTAACTAAAGCTAAATATAAATAAGTACATTTAAATGTAATTTTCAGGATCTTTAAGAGAACCTCAAGGTTGTGAGTTTCATCTTTCCTGCCTGTTCATACGTTTCTGATTCACCAGGGAGGCAGTCCCTGCACTGCAGCTATTGGAAATGCTATTTCCACTGCAGAGTGGGAACTGTGAAGGGCACGTGGGGAGGAAGCTGATGGTTTCCATTGCTTGGCTAAAGCCAGGGAGAAGACACATTCCTTAGACAGGAGAGGAGCTCATCCAGAAATAGCAAACATGTTCGTTTTGCCAGTTGGTAAAACACTAGTGGATAACTGCAATGGGTACAAAAGGAGATGCTGAAGGCCTGGAATGAAATTTGATGGTGTAAACATAAAGTCAGGCATTGGAAGAAACGAACAGAGTTTCTGCAGTTACTTTTTGGAATCAGTAAAATGAGGGAAAAACAAAGTATGTTTATTAGTTGTGAGATGTCCCTGAGCCACTGGTGTAACACAGCTGTGTGAAAAACAAAAGGGAAAATGCTATCTTAGGACACACCAAGCAAGGTATCTCCTGTAGAAATAGTGAAATAGTGAGGTTATCAGTGACTTCATAGAAGGCCTTTGTAGGATAAAGTATGTAGGTCTCATCACCCTTGGTCAAGAAAGATTAAATCAAACTTAAATCAAACTGGAAGAGACTCAGCTGCAAGCTAGGGAAAGAACAGAAAAAAAATGAAAGGCAAGAGGGTGTTGACAGATGTTGACTTAACCTAGTAAAAGGAACCTTGGGAAGGAGACTGTGATCATAGTGTAACTGCACATCCAAAAAAACCCAGAAAATCTGCTTACTGTAGACACAAACCTCAGGGATAGAAAGAAGGATTCCAGCCATCACAGCAATGAATTTCTGGAACAGTAAGCAAAAAGATGTTAAAAGGGGAAAAAAAACACCAACTTCTAGGGTAGAACTTGGTCAGCTGGTGAAAAGGACCAGGAGGAGCATGAGCTGTGACCTTTCTGTCTCCTGTTCCCGTACTTTATACCTCTCCTATTCCACATGGCAAAGGACTAGGGACAGTTTTGCATGCTCCTGGGAATGCCTTGGGAACCAGACTGTCGTGGGGATTCAGTGAGGTGGGACAATAGTGGAAAGCAAGAAGACACTTCAGCTGTGAGAGAGAAGAAAAGTCTCCAATTTGTTGTCTGGTTCCAGTCGATGGTCAACGATTGTGCAAGGTCTTTTCATCTACTTTGTCCCAGTGTGACCAGTTACAGGAACAACTGGGAGGCAGTGGCACCCAACCTGCCTGCCTGGCGAGAGAGATGCCAGCAGTGAGCACTCCCCAGCTCCAATAGCTCACGCTGAGGGAAAGCAGCACTTTGGGACACATTACATTCAGCTGAGCCCTGGTAACAGAGAGCTCCCTGAATCAGTCTCAGCCACCCACAGAGTGCCCCAGCTCCTACAAGGCAAAGAGGTCCAGGTTAGTTTAAAGCTAATCCCACAGGAGTCACACGTGAGATGTGTCTGTGTGGTGAGGATGCTCTTGCCACAAGTACCAGCTCTCGGCATCGCCCGGCTCTGTGAGGCCCATCCTCAGTGCTCAAGCACAGCACAGAAGGGTTCACTCAAACTGCCCCTGCCTTGAAGCAAACCAGAAGCATTCCCACAGTCAAGCCCAGCCAAGGAGAGATTAAGGCTGCTCTCCATTAACTCCTTGAAGAGTTGTTCTGAGTTTCCAGCTCACACCCTCTGCTGTACTGCAGCCACCCCAACGGGCGCCTTTGGCTTGAATATCCATGGAGTGTGCTAGCAAGTGTGGCACGAGTTGGCTCACGGTGAGGATTGAGCCACACAGCTGTGCAGACATACCCCAAAACGAACATAAATCTTTGTCTCCTTCATGGCAGTGCAGAGTAGGATAACTGCTTCAAGGCTGCAAAGCTGGCAGACAGTAGATTTGAATGTTTCTTGTCCTGCAAATGTCAAACACTGAAAAAATTATGAGACTGGCTTTAAAATTTTGAAAGCTTAAGATTAAGGCTCTGGAAATCCCTCTTATTTTGTCTTCTGTTTCTCTCAGCGTCTTCTCAGCCTATCAGCACCTAAAATCACACTGTGCACCTTTTCTTTGCGCAAACATCTATGAGCATACAAAAATAAACCAAGAGATGAGACCTCAGATTCTCACATGAGCAGCTCTCTTTGGAAGGAGAAGCTTTACAGGAAAACATCCCGTCACGGAGCTCATGAGAAACTCTCCAGAGTTGACAACACCAAATTGGATAAAGCCAAGGACTGAGCCTGGCCAGCATTTGCATGGCTGCCAGAAGGATATCGTTTGGATTACAGAATTCTTGCTGAAGGAAGATGTGGAGTGAAAAAAACAAACAAACAAGTAAAACCAGATGTAGATTACCTGAAAGGGAGCGAGGAAAGTGAAGATGTCAGAGGTGGCTACAGTTGTTGACTTGTGCAGTGCAATAGGTGCATTTTCAGCTGCACACCAGGGAATCTGCTGCAAGGCTGTGAAGTTCTCCCATCCAGTGAAGAACTCCCCCATTCCCATAAAAAGTTGCTGTATTTTGGAGGACTGGCAATTGGATTATCAGTTGGCAGCCTAATAGGGTTTGAACTGCAGAATGCAGAGTGCCACTGCTCATTTCTAACTGATATCCCCCACACCACCATATTCAATGCAGAAAAGCTTTTAAAGTTAAGCAGGTTTTTAAATCATGTTATATAGGACTTTTTTCTAATTGTTTTGAAGAACTGTATATACTACTATTTCTGTCTAGTCTAGGATTTCCTCATATTTTAAACTGTTTCACGTGATTGTTAAACTGGCAGATCCTTGTTAGTTTAAAATCATATTTCTAAATAAATTCTTTGCAAATGTAGAGATTTTGTTATCTATTGCAAGTAATTGTAATTCAAATTTAGCACACTGTGGCTTCCCTTTATCCTTATATCCCTCATATCTTTATGATAGCAAGACTCAGATATATTCTAATACTTTTGCTTAATGTTTGGCTTTTAATTTGTTTAAAAAATTAACTGTAAGAATCTTTTTGTAATCAGGTACAGAAATAATTCAGATGTTTAACACCACTACTGATTTTTTCAAAAAAAAAACCCCTTTTTTGGAGTCATATCAAACACCATCATAGTTTTCATATTTTCTACTGCCTCTTTAGATATGACACCAGAACATATAACATCACATGACGTTCCAAGTATTATTATTATTACCTTGATAGAGTCTTCTCTGACATCAGGGGCATTGGCTTCATAATTTAATTCAAGCCTATACATTCATCAGCATTCCCTTGTTGTACAGGCAAAGACATTTGACTTCAAGGAACACACAGCCTGAGGTATTCCATTATCAGTAGTCTACTCTCTACCCACAAACCTTCACTGAATTTCAAGTCAGTTAAATGATGTAGGTTTTATGCTGCTTGCTAACATCAGGAAAAGTTTTGCACTTGCTCTGAATCTCTGTTTGGTAACTTCAGTCTTAATTACACTCAGAATTACTACTTTTCTCTCTGTCAATCCACACTTTCCACTGTTTTATATACAGACTCTTATTTTTGCTTTTTAGAAAACAATGTGTGGGATTCATCTCACTTCACCCTTGAAAAACATTTACACTGCAGAGCTGACTGTTTTGTCTCTGTAGTGTAGAGTGAGTGCTAAACAGTGGGGGTGGGACACCCACCCACCTCTCACTGCTGCTCCTGCCACTTGTGTCAGACACTTAGGCGAGCTGGGGACCAATTCTGCTCCCATCACTGATTGATTTGCTCTAGATAACTCTGGATGGGTACATGGCATTTATCGTGTGTTTGCTTGCCTGAGCCATAGTGTCTTGTGCTATTAAAGAAGTCTTGATGGTTCCTAACGAGGCAGGAAACCTTTAGAGCATCAGAAAAGGCACTGGACACAGATAACTGAGTCCCATTCTTGGGTTCCCAGCCCAGGTGAGTCGAGTGTCCCCTTACTCCATTCCACATGATGGAGTGTCTCTGCTGTACATTGAGGCATAAGAAGAGGTTTTGTGTGCATTCAAACTGCATCTCAGAGAGCATCTTCAGCCACAGAGGAAATGCATCAGTCACTCAGGAAAAAATAGCACTGGATGTTTCAAAAGCATACAGCAGTATCATACAAGGGTTGGACCACTGTAGAATTACTGTCTTTATTTCCAGCCTTTGTGTCACAGTAGTATCAACCCATCCACTTTGTCTCTTTGCCTGTGGATGTGGTGCACCTCTGACATCAGGTACCCAGCTTTGCCCCCTGTGTCACAGGCTTTGGCTCAGCCTGGCCTGCCCTTGGGCCTCAGACATGTCCCACTGATAGCAGGACCCACCTGGTGCCCAACTAAGAGGTTTCAAAGGTCAGGGATAGCTCCAGGACTTTTGACTTCCCACAAGAAGTCATTTTTTGTGGGACTCCTTCTCTGCCTCAGCAGTCAGACAGTAATGTACAAATCATGAGCCTGGCTCACCTGTCCTTATTTCTCCTATTTCCTTCTTTTCCACTGGAGAAAGTCAAAAGTATTTGTATGTACTCTTTATGCTGCTGTCTCTCTCTTAACGATGTATTTTTCAGAGGAAAGTCAATCTTTCTCTCTCTTTTCACTGGAAATTGAGTGAGATATATCCCTAAATATCAAATCAAATCAAATTTCTTGTTAATTGGAGGTGAGCCTTTTGTTGTATTTACTGGCTAAATGGTATTCCAGCTTCAGCTGATCTCCAGCTCTTCCAGTCCAGAAAATATACTGTTGTACATCACTGGGGGGGAACTGGGAACTCTGGCTCTGGCTCAGGAAGCAAGTTATTTCACATTTCTAAGTAGCTCAGATAGCATAAACAGAATATATCATAGAGTAAGGCATAGAAAAGGTCTGCCAAATAACCCAAATTAGGTAAGAAGAGTGATCTGTGCCTCCTGCATTTGTGGAATTTGCTTGTATCTCCATAAAGGTTAATGTAAAGGGTAATCCTTTCTCTGAAAGTCTCAGTATGATCAGTCCTGTTGGTGTTAGCAGTCCTCGTTCAGTACGTTTCTGGTCAAGAACTGATGCACAATAAATAGTAAACAGTCATTTTGCAGCTTGGAGTTTGTGAAACTGTGCAACTGCTTTAAAAGAAAATATTGCAGTGCCATGTCTTTGTTGCTTTCTCAGTGGAGGTTTCTGTTGAACAAAGCTCAATTTTAAATGGCTATGAAAGACTTCCATTAAGCCTAAATTGAACAATATTCCAGTAGAGCACATACTGTATTCTCACTTGTAAACTGTTATCCATAATGCTTTCATTTTCAAAGTGTATGCAGTACTTCATTTTGAAAGATATTTACTGGTATTATCTGCTTTATTAGAACAAGATTGTATGGCAAAATATTTCAGTTATTATTCTTGTGTGTGGGGAGACTGGGCTGGAACAAATTATTATTATGAAAGTGCATAAATGATTTGGAAACTGTACGCAGGGAGTAGTTTTCAGTGATGAACCATGAAGTGCAGTTCTGCGAGTGTTTTTCCTTGTTCTGGTACTATTCAGTGTTCTCATTGAGAGCTTGGATGAAACGTTAGAAAGTACAGTTAATAAATTCAGAGAGCAGGACAAGCGTGGTGGGAGCAAGGCGATTGAAAGTGTCCTTGATAAAGTAGCAGAGGAGAGTGGAAAACATCAGCTTTCCAGCAGTTAAATTAAAGCAAATGCAGAACTGTACATAGAGCTCGACATAATCAGCTGCACATAGAGGTGGGAAATGACTGGCCAAGCAGCAGTTCTGCAGAAAAGACACCGTACCATAATGATCCCATTAATGTTTTGCTACTGCAAACAAGGCCAGTGCTGTCGTGGGCTATGGGAAGGGGAGTAATAAAGCAGAAAATGTAATTGTTTTGCTCTGCTCAGCACTGCTGAGGCCTCAGTGGAAGAGCTTTACCCACTTGTGGGAACTGCAGGTCAGGTAGGAGCCAACAAGAGAGCAAACTGGGCTCAAAGATCTAAACCACACGGGTCTTCGGGGAATGGTTGAAGGGTTGTTTAGTCTAGAGATGACAGGAGGGAAGGAAGACACGATAGGAGCCGTGGTATGGCAACAGGAGACTTTAAAGAGGACAGGATTCAGCTGCCATGTGTGCTGTCAGTACAGGAAAGTGATAATAGGCTTAGATTTCAACAAGGGTGATTTAGTGTAAGCATCAGGAAAAAAATGTAAGTGGTAATGAAAAGTGGAGCCCTGGAATAGGTGGTTTAGGAGGCGTTCATGGAAACTCCAGCCTTGTGGATGCTTAAAAATAGGTTAGACAAGCATCAGCAGGTCAGGGGTGGGCAAAGTGATCTCTAAATTACCTGCTAGCCCCATTCTTTTAGTGATTTCTAGCTCTGTGACCATGATAAGGGTTATAATTATACATGCAAAAAAAAAGCTTTGGATATCTCCACAAGATTTCAGAGTATAGAATGAAAAACTAAATATTAGTTCTGGAATTGATTGCACGACTTCTGCATTTGCATTAGATCGAAGCAATTAAACTTCTAATTTTGCCCATTGATTGAAAAGTACAAGGCTTTGTGAATGGTCTTTGTGAAATAAATAGGTGAGCATAGTCAGATACTTGTGGTGGGACACAGAGCACTCAATTCCAGCCCTAAGAACGTTTGGTCTTTAGTCTACTTGTAATTCATGGAAAAAAAGACAGATGCCTTTTGTAGACTACATAAGGACTGAATGAATCACCCTCCAGAGTTACCTCTGTCTCTCCTTCTGCTCATTCAGTACCAAATATATATTGGAGCCTTATTCTTGGTCTTTCCTTTTCTGAGTTTGTGGTACTAAAAGTTTGGTTTCCTAAGAGCTAAAGTGCCTGGACTTCACAGAGGACCACCTGGAAAAATTTTAATTGGCAGGAAATCATGGACTAGATAATCTAGTGGTCTTTTTTTGACCCTTGGTTCTGGGAAGCACATTCAATGAGTCATTTATGAAGGATTTATAGTTGTTACAATTAATGGTTGTTATCAATACATAATGGACATGACCAATATGTGTTGGAGAGAGTTCTCCACCACACTTATATAAACCAGTATTAATCTGTTGGATTCTTACCTGTTTATTGTTTCTTAATCCCCTAGACTGTTTGCACTGTCTTGAGTGCAGTCAGTGTGAGAGACAATACAGCGCTTTTAGTCAAAAAATCTGCTAGAAAAAATTCTTTACAAAGATAATATTTAATGAAGATTTTAAAGTACTAAGCTACTGGACACTGCAAGGGAAAACTAATAGTATTTTTAAACAATAGTATATTTAATCCTGGATAATACTTTAGGAACCAGGTAGCAAAAGACACCTTTCTCCCTTATAAGGATCCCGTGGCTGACAGGCTGTAAACGTTATCCAAAATCTGTTATTTATGAAACATTTGCTATTGCCTGGTAAAAAAGAAAATAACAAAGTAATTTCTAGGGCTTTTTGAAAATTGGAATTACACTCCAGCAACCAGTGATGACTAGTTATTGTTCCTTTTGTCAACAGGCAAGATGAAGGAGTTTCTGGCAGCTTACCATGTCCCGGGCTCCGCAGCACTAAGCGAGGAGTGTGCCCATGTTCTAGCGCGCATCGCATCGCCTCTTGGGGCTGAAGTGCCAGAAGGATCCCAGCGCTGCAGCCCGTTTCTGACAGAACCCAGGGATGGCAGACTTACATACCAGTGTTACCTGTCTGGGGCAGGTTTAATTTTATAAATTAAAAGCATGAACTCTATGAGTTTCTAGACTATGTTGAGGATGATCTGCTCAGATGAACAGTTTTGCATCCATCGAAGAGACAGGTTCTTCTGCTGGACCAGAAGATGACATTGGACTGTATATTGTAACAAATACCATTTGTAGCATCTCCTAGTGCAAATAATTGAAGAACAGGTTGCAAGGAAATCCTGTAGGGAGTAAGATGTGCTTTGTTTTGATCTACACATTTTAAAAACTGTTCTGTTTTTTTAAAGATAACCACTTTAACATAACACTCTGTGTGTAGTCTATGTGCAGCTCGTCACTGTGGCTATCTGTATTCCAGAGACGACGAATTCCTTGTGAGACACTTGAACGTTTTTAGGTTTGTGATGGATCCTTAAATTATGAGAGTATCATGAAAAACTAGAAGGGAAAATTTCCACAGCTTTTATTTGACTAGATGTCTCCCGTTACTTCCTGTTACTGTCCCAAAAGGAGGAGGGAAGGGCAGGGAGTAGAAATTAAATACAAAAAACCCCCTATATTGGGTTTCTTTTTTGGCGTATGCACCTATCCGAATGTGTGTTTGATCTAATAGCCAAGGGAAGAGAAAAAGCTAAGCCATGACATGAAAGGTCTGCATTTTCAGGTAGTATTTGCTAATTTTGTCTCTTGAATAGCTATAGACAAGAAGGAATATGTATATGCCCCACTGTGTGTGAAAAGGACATACTTGCCATTCCTTTATTTATTTTTGCTCATTCAAAAAATTAAAGTGCCAGTTATTTGGAATGCTGTAGTCTGTGGTCTCTTTACATTTGTTTAGTGAGATCCTTTCAGCAAGATCATTCCCATTACAGTGTAACTGCATGGTGACCACAGCTTTGGGCCTGTATAATAAAGATCTCAATTCAAAATTTTGTTTCTCATCATTTTCTCTAATTTTATGTTGTAGCTGCAAGTCTTTGATTGGTATCCTGCTTGTTCACTGTTTAGAAGAAGATTTGGCAAAAAGTGTTAAGAGAGGAAGGTATTTATATGGTTTATATGGTTCTCCTTTGTATCATTATTTACAACAGGTTAAAGGGCAGAGGGATACAAAATGTTAGCAAATCAACAGTGATGCTTAAATTCAATTTGCACACGTGGCCCCGGGGCAGTAAGGAGTTTAAGCTCTTCACATCCTGAATATAAGGCCATACTAAAGTATTTTACATCTGGTCTCTATTAATTACTGATCCTGGAAAGGTATGGGAAGGAAAAAGCTGACTCTAAGGTGGCTTTGATGTGCTGTGTATGTGATTCATTGTGCTGAACACACGTACATCAGAGTTTAAATGCCAATTAGACTTTTTCCTTCCTCCTTCTTATTTTCTTCTTCGAAGACAAAACTTTGGAGTAGGAAAATGTTCTTCGTGGGGCAGTTAAGTTTGTATAAGCAAAGACTGCACGCTGCATTTCAAAAATTAATGTAGTCCTCTCATGACTACCCCAGCCATGCTGCATTATAGGCAGGGTTTGTCCTGGCACACTCTCATCAGCTTATAGTAAACATCTCAGTTCATGTCAACTGAGTATCCCTGACCTTTGAAACCTCTTAGTTGGGCACCACTGTTCTCCTGCATCTTAGGTGGTTGCATAGGGACAGAGTGCTCACTGCTGTGAAGTCCATACCAGTGCATTTCAGCATGAGTGGGAGTCAGGTAACAGCATCCCAGCTCCATTTAAGCTAATCTAAAGTTGTGTTCCTGCTTTTAGGGGAAGGTCCTGTCTTCCCTTTCTGCCCTGCTCCACCTGCCAGCTACCTCCCTCGAAGAGCTGCACGTATATGAGGCTTCCTGCTCTCATAGTGAGACCTGGTGGAAGAGTTCAGCTCTTGTGCTGGCTCTGACAGCAGAGAGAGAGTGGGAACAAACACCTTTTTATCAGCCATTTAGTTTAAGGTCAGCTTATACTGATGGAGGAACCGTGCCTTCGGGTCCCTCTAGTTGTCACTTAACTCATCTTCTTACTCAAACTTTCTGTTTAAGCTTATTGCTTTCTTATGGCTGGGAAGTTTTCATTGACTCAGTGATACTGCAAAGAAAACAAAACACTGGAAATGAATTAAAAACACAGGGGAAAAAAACAGCATCTTTAAAATTACCTGTCAGTGGCAGTGTTTGAGGTGCAAGACATTGCTGTGAAAGGAATACATTTTTGCCATTCGGGTTACTCTGAAGGTCAGATCTTCTTTCAGACCAGTGTAAGTCTCCTGTGTGAGCAGACCTTTAGGTATTTATGGGATGTATGCTCAGCACGTGGCCAGCTGGACCCACCAGAACTGTAGGTGCTTGAGGCTGACCATGGCAGTATTTGAATTTGAATTTGCCCCAAGAGCAGGACCTGTTTTAGAGAAACAGCTTTTTGTCTGTGCTGTGGGAGGGTGGGGGGGCTGCTGGAAAGCTTGGACATCCTGTTGGGGGAACTTTTCTGCGAGACTGTTGCCCATCTGTTGAAAGAGTGATTAAAAAAACCAAAACACAACAAAACAGGCAAACCCCCGGCACTCTGGTAAGGGCAGAGGTTGGAGCTTTTTGTTCTTTGGATGAATCCCCCTTTGAGAAGCCTCTCCATGCTTTCCCTTGGCATCTGGACAAGCCCTTCTTTGTGAAGGGGCATGAATATGGAGAGGCCTGCAGTGCACCCGTCTCTCCAGTCAGCTCCAAATGAAAGTTTCAAAAGTCTTTAGTTTCTGGCAACTTTAAACATCTGAATAGGGGTAGTGCTGGCTTTACAAACAGCATTGGCTGGCTTGGATGACTTGGAACGATTAAATATTTGTACTATTAGAACAAATACTTAATGTGGACGACGCGACTTAGCAGGCAAGAGTGTTGCTTTTGCTGACTGAATGTAATATATGAGTATTCAGTTCATATTCAGAGAGGATGGTCTTAAGTAATTTCCTTAGCAGACAATAATCCATTCCAAGAATAAGAACATCTGTTCAGGGCCCAGACCTGAAATAAATAGCAGCTTTAGAGACAGGTCTTTTGTCCAGCATTGTTTGGGTATTAGATATCTGAGAATCAGTTGACTCTTGAGGTTAGGGCTGGGATTTGGGTGACAAAATATGAGCGTGTCTCTCTTGGGCTGCACCAAATCGTACCTTTGACTGCAGCTCTGCTATTGTACCATCCTATTCACACAAGGGAAACCCCACCAGTTGCCTATCAAATTGTCATTTATTTGTTAGATATTAAACAAATCTCAAGTTTTTGAGACTCTACAGCCATATTTTGTAAGCAATTATTTATCTTATCTCTGTTGCAACCTTCATCTAGATATCTCTGAATCCTTGTTGAAGGGACTCTTACAGAAGTTTCCAGGCAGCATACATTTTATTCTAAAGTATAAGTAAATAAAGTCTCTGGAGAGCTAAGTAACTTCACTGATCTTTCACAAGAAGTTGCTGCACTACAGTCAACAATAAACAAAACTAATGATAAACTTGTAAGGAAGCCAACATCTTAAAAACTTGTTAGTAGGGTTTTTCTCACTCCCTGTTGTGTTTTCTTTCTATACAAAGGGAACCCCTCTGCTAACAGCTTCACCTCAGCTTCTGCAGGAGCTTTGTATCTGTCCCTTCTCCATCTTGCAAGAAACATTTACATGTTACTCCATATGATATTCTTAATTGTCTCCTGGGAACAGGAGCAGCTGAGGGAACTGGGGTTGTTTAGGTTAGAGACCTCATCACTGTCTACAACTGCCTGAAAGGAGGATGTGGTGAGGGGGGTGTTGGTCTCTTCTCCCAAGTGACAGTGATAGGAAGAGAGGAAATGGCCTCAAGTGGCACCAGGGGAGGTTCAGACTGGATATGAGGAAAAATGTCTTCACTGAAAGGGTTCTCAGGCCCTGGCACAGCTGCCCAGGGAGGGGGTGGAGTCCCCATCCCTGGAGGTGTTTAAAAGACAGGTTGATGAGCTTCTTGGGGACATGGTTTAGTAGTGGACAGGTACAGTTGGACTCGATGATCTCAGAGGTCTTTTCCAACCAGATGATTCTGTGATTCTATGGTTCCATGATTCCATGATTCTGTGGTCATTTAGGTTTGGTGAAAGAGCTCCTTTGTGCAGCAGGGGGAGCTGGAACGGCCTCTGGCGTAAGAAAAACCACCCCCCTGGAGTAGGAACAATTACTCTCATCTGTTTATGGATGAAGCTCAAGGGAAATAAAGCACCTCTGGTTTTTTCTTTTTTAGAGTGTGTATTCTGTACATCAGCCAGTGCTTTTTCCATGGGTATTCTCACAGCCTCCCTGTGTTTCTCACTGTGACAGAGTAAGAGAAAGGCTTGTTAGCACAGCTTTGAAAAGTTTCATCACTTCTTCACTCAATATTGCAGCCTAACTTCCCATAACTGATTTCAAGTACTGTTACAATAAGAAGAGCATGGAATTTTCTTGGCTGTTAAGGTAACCTCCAAAAAAAAAAGACAATCATTCCTATTCCAGCACTACTTCTCAGGCAGTTTTACAATCAACTTCTGCAGGGAGTACCAAAGCAGTGATTCATCGTTAAGGGCAATCCATCCCATCTCCAGACTAGAACATAATATTTCCTAAATGCTGCAGTTTATAAAATATTGTCAGTTATAATGCTCCAATTTTTGTGCTGTCATTGTTTTCTGTGTTTGCTTTTAAAATTTTCAAACCCGGAGGCAGTGATATTTTTTTCTTTGTATTCACCAGCATAAATTCAGGAGCTCCAGGAGCACCAAGTAACATTTATTAGGTGATGAATCAAAGCAATCTGGGAGAGCATTGTGTGCCATGGCAGAGGAAATCAATAGGAGAACCTATACATAGCAAATTAGTTCTGTAATGAATTGCTTTCCAGGTTCTGGGGCCTTTTTGTTATGTAATCACTCCATTATCTCTTCCCGTAATAGTCCAGGGTAGGTGCTTACACTATTTTGTGGGATGTATTTGTACTAAGAAGTACAGCCTGAATTCCTGTAATTCAATTGCCTTTTGAAGTCCATGGCAGAACTTCTGTGAGACTAAGGCTTGGTTCAGGTGGTAAATATCGATCAGGGCACAGAGACACAAACTGCTGTGCAGAAAATCACGGTTCATCATAGCGCACGGAAGCTCTTGCCTACATCGTGATGACATCCCTGTGTAATTGAACTTGTGAGCCAGTGTAGACAAAGAAATTCAGGGGAGAAAAGTGTCCTGGATGATGAAGAAACCCACATCATGTGAGTCTGCATCATGTGAGTCTGTTCAGTAACACAGCAGGTTCTCTCCCCAGTTAAGTCAATGGGAATCAATAGTCAAGGCTGGCAACAATTAAACCCAAAAGAAACCAGAAGCAAGCACAGAAATACAGATTTTTTTTCTGAAATAATTGTATTTCTAATCTTTCAAAACCCTCAAAGGAGAATTCAGTTGCTATCTTAGTTTCCAACAGTTCCAGGGGCACACTAGGCTTCAAGGCCAAACAAGAACTCTCTTGTCCTGAGGATTCCTGGTCTTTAGTCAAGAGTAATGAAAAATCACAGAAACAAAGGAAGATCAGTTGAAAGATGAAGACTCTTTAGCAGCAGTAGCACTTCAAATGATAAATGCTGCCATTCAGGTTTGGAAAGGCAACTTCAAAGTCAGTTTGACCTGGCTTGGTCCCCTGTATGTACTTCCTCCCATCTTTGCTGCGATTCTGTTTGTGCATAGGGAAGGTAAAACCACGCTCTGAGTCATGACCATGCAATGAAGCTGAAGTCAATGACCAGTTTTGCTTCATTAAAATTTTAATGAGTGTTGCTGATCCTGGAAACATCGGTCACTGCTTTGTGGCAAAGCTGTGAGCGTCTTCCAGGGTGTTTAGGGCAGCAGAACCAGTGTGAGGCCACCTTTGATGTTTTGATGCACACTCCTAGCAAAACAGCTGCCATGTTCCAGGGTAAATCAAGGAGGAACATCTGAGGTCAGAGCTCCAGCAGCACAGCAAGGCAGTCTGATGTTGACCTGCTGCAGCTGGGAAGTGTAGGTCATATAACTTTCCAATGAAGATGAACAGGGCTTTGTAATAAAACTTAACTTCAGTCTTTGGCTTTTCAGATTATTAAACTATATAAAAAAATACAGATTCTTTGCCATCCCCTTTGCTACCACATGCTCACATATCATTGCAGTCAGCCTAACGCTTTGTGTCTGTCTTCTTAAACAGCCCATGTTGTTAGGACTCATTTCATATTTATTTCAGGACATCTTTTTAAGTATCACCCATGCTCTGAGTATGCTTTTCATTGCCATCTTTATGTTCTTACGGGTGAGGACTGTCACTTAGGTGGCTTTAAGAGCAGCTCTCTGCCACGGTGGTTCTTTGCAGGGCAGTTTATACGTCCCTGCTCAGGGCAGGGTGGTGGAGGGTTCCTTCCCCAGCTGCAGCACTTCCCTCCGTGCCCGCTGCGGCCCATGGGCCGGGGCACAGGTCGCCCCTCACCGGGCCCGCCAAGAGTTAAAGGGCTGAGGCAGAACCCAAAGGCTGGGCTGTTGCCACTGCAGGCTCCAGACAGGAGGGATCTTTGGCAGCGTTCCTGGGCCTCCGCATGAAGCCAAAGGGAGCCAATTACTAGCTAAATGAAATTATATATTCAGTCGAAGTTTAGACAAGACAGAGTAACTGATTGCATTCCTTGGGAGGCTGCAATAAAAACACTCCTCAGAAGAGCTCTTGCTCAAAAGCAAGGGCTGTTGGCCCAAGTACATTTTCCTGCTGGACGATGTAAATCTCCTGCTTTATTTTTTTTCCCCGTGCGCTGTTAAACCTTTTCATCCTTTCAGAACCAAAGGGACTTCAGACTTTGCTTTCCCTTTAGCTTTTTTTCTTTTCTTTTCCTGTATTTGCAGAGAAACCAAGGGTGTCCTGCGCTCCTTACAAGCAGGGCATTGCCCCAACCCCTCCCAGGGCTCACTGTGCCCTATTCTGGAGCCCTCAGCACAGGGAGGACATGGAGCTGGTAGAGCAAGCCCAGAGGAGGCCATGGAGATGATCCAAGGACTGGAGCACCTCCCATATGGGGAGAGGCTGGGAGAGTTGGGATTGCTCAGCTTAGAAGAGAGAAGGCTCCAGGGAGACCTTAGAGCAGCCTCCAGGTACTTCAAGGAGGCCTGCGGGGAAGCTGGGGAGGGGCTCTGTATCAGGGAGTGCCCTCATCGATGGGATCGATAGGATGAGGGGTAATGGTTTTAAGTGGAAAGGGGAGATTTAGATTAGATATTAGGAAGAAATTTGTTACTGTGAGGGTGGTGAGGCCCTGGCACAGGTTGCCCAGGGAAGCCGTGGATGCCCCCTCCCTGGAAGGGTTCAAGGCCAGGCTGGGTGAGGCCTTGAGCAGCCTGGGCTGGTGGGAGGTGTCCCTGCCCAGGGCAGGGGGGTTGGAACTGGATAATCTTTAAGGTCCCTTCCAACCCAAACAATTCTATGATTCTATTATTTCTGTCCATCCTCGCAGATCTGTGCTTTCCCACTTGAAACTATTTCAAATAAAAGAGGAAAATACGAGCTGGGGAGCTGGGGGGTTTCTAAACATTTTTGCACTTCAGGGCTCTGGGGTGGATGCAGACAGGTTTACTGCTTTCATGCTCCAGTCCATTCACCACTTTCCCCTCTATTATTTGAGGAAGCCTTTCAGGCAGCAACAGGGAGAAGGAAAAGATTGAAAAAATAAACAGGAAAATGTCATTTGGAGTCGGGCCCTGTATTTTACTGCCCATTCTACCATTACTTCGATGGGAAATGACATATTCTCCTGTAATGACCATTGTCAGCTTTATTGCAGAAATTTCATGCATTCCTCAGGCTTCAGCTGCAGTTGAGCCCATGTGCAGGCTGCCCAGAGGAAAGCAAACACTCACACACGTCTCTGCACACTGAAGCAGGGTCTGGGGATTAGCAGCTAACTAAGAGATTAGCTTTTATGTCGAGGCACTGGAGCATTCTCAGCACTTGCTACTTGACCCAGCCTGCATGGCTGGCCGTGGAGGAAAGGCTCAATACAGCAGGCAAGCCAAAAAGCAGGTAAAGTAGCCCCCAGCTTTTTGTAGCCATACCTGAGAGCCCTGTCAGCTGGCATCAAGTTCTGTCTCTACTTCAGCAGTCAAATCTGAAGTGGGAGATTGCTGGTGTGAGCAGAGCAATGAAGGTGCTTTCTAGCAGAACAGTTACACCCAAAGCAGAGCTATGCACAAACACTGCTGGTACTGTGTCCATTGCCTCTGAGCAGCGTGGGCAGAACTAACCTGGCATCCTACTGTGCAAATGTAGCCTATTTTGACCAGATCTTCATATGGCAAGACACTGAAACGTAGCTGGCAAGTAAGAAATTGAAATTACCTTTGAGGTGGCTTGTAAAGGAAGACTGAGAAAGGATGTGAAACCAAATCCTTCTCCTGTCAGCTCACTGAGATGCCACAAAATTATGCAGAGCACAGAAACACTTATGAAGCATTTGAGAATGAGCAAAGATGTTCCCTAAAGCGAGGGCTATGGATGTGTGTAGAGAACTTTTATTGTCTCCTTGAAGTCTATGTGAAGAGTTGGAGGTGGGGAACTGGGAGGGGAGTTAGTAGAGACAGCTGTTCACTCTGGAAAAGGGAAAAGCAACTTGCCCAGAAGAGAAACCACATCTCATCTTCACATGGCCTGAGGATCTTCGTGCTTGGAGAAGTAGAAGTCAGTGTGAACATTCAGACTAGGCAGGCTGTAATGTGAGCAGTGAAAGAAAGTGCTGCAGTCAGGCAGAGACTGAGGAATGTAGGTCCCTGGCATACGGGTTAGCAACTGTCTGTGTTTTCAGGCAAGAGTCAATCCAAAGATGGATTGAAATAACAAACCATCCAATTTGATTGTAGCAGGAGATGAGAGAGACACAGAAAAGCAGACAGGAACTATTATAACTCAGCCAGAATACAAGGAAGTACTGAGACCTCCTCCATCAGGTGTGACATTTCTTGTCCCAGATAGAAAACCTCTACCTTTGTCATTGAGCCTGAAAGACTCAGAAAGACCAAGCTGCAGAAGCCAGAGCAGCTCAACCTGGGTTAAACAGCTAGCAGAAATTTCTAGTTGGAGCAGAGGTGGCAGTCAGGGTAGTAATACTCATTTGCCTGGACGGATTTGTCTTTTCTTCCATTTAATCAGTGGCTCTGTCTGCTTTGCTTTATGTTCCTCAGCAGCTGCAGCCCTCACTTTCCATGCTGGGCAGCCAGAGACAGGCAAAGGAGCAAGAAATACAGCGGTCATCTTTGTACCTTAGCAAGAGCAAGACCTTGCCCTGTCTTGTGTTCCTTCTTCTCTGCCCTCTTGAACACACTTCTCTTTCCAGCCCATTGTGCTGTCTACTTCCAGCATGCCCCTGCTCCTCATCTTTATACCCACTCCTCACGTATTTTGGAACTAAATCACCCTCTCCCTCTCTCCAGAAACCACTTTTCTCAGTCCCCTCATTTGTGGGCCCACAGATCAACTCCAAGGAGGACTCATAAGTGTGAACTCTTTGGTTGCTTTCCTTGGCTCTTGAACAATGAATAGTTTTCAGTATCCATGTGTATTGTGCTCTGTAAAAAATCATCTCTTTCATCAGTGAAAAAACAGCCCCCGTGCCTGCCGGTTCAGCTCTGTGGCTTTTATTGGGTGTCATAGCAGAGGGATGACTGCAAACAGATAGACCTGAAGGCAGGATCAACGAATTTTCAGCTGTGAAAATATATCAGCAGTCTGCCCAAGGGCCAGGGAGATCAGGTACAGCCAGAGAGCAAGTTCTCTTCACGTGGATGAAAACCCTTGAGCTCCCCAGAGCTCCACCTGGCAATGCAGCAGCACCGAGGGGCAGAGGTTTCCTTTACCAAGTCCACGATTACTTTTTGCAGTCTCAGTTGTGGCCCCAGCATGGCTGGGCTTTGCTCAAAGTGTCACCAGAAGGTGCTTGCAGCCCCTTTCCAAACAGAAGGAAAGGGTTACATGCGTCATTACCAGGCTGTGTTTACACAGAAAGCTCCAAACTCCAAGAACCTGATGTGTGCACACAGTGAGGCCTGTTGCCTTTTTTAAAACACACTTGGAGGCTGCCAGATTCTGCAGCTCTTACATGGTATGCAAACAAATTTTTTCATACTATTTAACGTTTGCCTGGGTCTGATTTTAATTAAAAACAGATTGAGAAGCCGAGGGGAAAAAAATAAAAAAGAAACAAGAATGAGGAATTACAAAAGCCAAACACAAACCCAAAATTGTCACTGCTTGGGGTTACAACATATGCAGATGGTGGCAAAACTGCTGTCAGTGAATCACCATGGAATGTGTCAATTTGTTTAACTCCTCAGGAGTCGTGACATGACTCATTCCAAACCTGGAGACCAAAGGGAGGTTTTGAAGGGAAAATACGGGATAATGCAGGCTCCTTCTCAAAGAATGAGGACTGTTTTAATTCCAGCCTTTGAGATCTGGTTCATTAGTGCTTTGCAGTGTGATTGCAAATCATGACCATCCCCATTTGGTAAGATTGGGTGCTGGTGCTTAGCGGCACAAATAGGTTACACGTGCTGACAATGCTGAGCTGGACCTTATTTCTGTCACTGAAAACTGCTTTCTGATATTTGGATGTGGGTTTTTTGTACAGTTTTGAAAATCCAATATTGAAATCAGCGTGACTGATTTGCAGGCAGAGCCCCTAAAGCCATGAGGTGCTGTAAAAGATATTACTCAAAAGGCAGCATCCTTCCTTTCCAGTGGAGATTTGTTAAGCATTGCATCTGATTCACATGGGAAAAGAAATTCTGACCATATGAGTCACTTCAGTCTTTGGATAGTTAACAGAATGTATGGTGTGATTTGATGCATGACTAATGTGTTTGTATATTTAAGAGTCTGTGGATGCTAATGGAAGTTACAGAGCCAGGTCTAGAAAAGAAGACACTTCAGATTATACCGGTTCATTAACTTTTATCCACACAAAATCAGCTGCTGTTTTACAGATCTAAAAAAAATTCCTTAATGTTCTGTATGGTTTAGGACTGCATTTTAAAAGTCTCCTACAGCAGGTCTTTGTTTAAACATCACACTAACCTACCATTAAGTATCTCATTGTATTTTATTTCAGTTCACTTGCAAAGCCTGCGCTCTAGCTAATTAATACGAATTTTGTTGCTTGCTGGGAGCTTCCCTTATCCAATCTGTCACTTCCAAATACATTCATCAGAAATTTCAGCCTCCTTTTGTTAATCATCACATTTCTGATGTGATCTTTATTCTCTCTGGATACCTTCATTATTCCCAGGTAGCCTGTACAAATGCTGCAGGTGGTGCATCTCTTATATTAAGAGTTGTGCTCTCTAGATATTTAGTGCTGGCCTTGTGGGACTGAGGGCCTGAACCCTCTGGTATTTGCTCTACCTTCTGTTTGAAAAGGATGCTCATGAACCAAACTTCTTGAAACTTTCTAAATAACAGGGATTTTCTAATGACAAACTGGGTTTGCAATAGCAAGAAAAAGTGTAGAGATAAGTCCTTATATTTGTTTTCTCTTTAACAAACAGTTTGTAAGAAATAAGTGAAATATATTTCTTGATGAAGGGTGTGGGTTCCCCCCCCCAAGTAACATATTATTTATATTCCTACTGCTTTTCCTTTCCAATGGATGAAAAGTAATACAAATCCTTTAGAAAAAGAGGTGAACTTTTTCTTTCATTCCAGATAAAACTGTGACCGAAGTTTTTAATAACTTAAAAAAATAGTTGCATTTTTTATTAATGCAACTATGACAACTGGTATTCAATAATTTCAGTCCACCCTAACTGTGTGTTTCTGTGGTGAGAATTCATGCCAAGAATTGCTCAAGTTAAACTTAGTGAAACTTTGTGAACATTTTCATTCACATCTGGTAGTGTTCCGAAACACATTGCTCCTGAATTTCCTCATTCTTTGAATCAGTGTTTCTCACTACAATTTAGGAGGTTTTTGCATATATATATTATTCAGCTCTCTGACTGAGAGCTCTTCTCTTGACTCATTGCATTTCCTTACTTGCTTTTGGCTGTGTTTTCCACAGGCACTATCGGTGATGTTTGAACACCCATCACAGTGCTTTGGCACTGCACTGTAACGAGATATGTGGGCAGAATGGACCAGAAATTAATGGTCCAAGAGCCCATCTCAGTTGACACAGGTAGCTTGATTTTTATCTCATCATTCTGCTGTTAGCACTGAGCAGAGTTGCCCCAGAAGACCAAAAGGTCAAACACAGTGTCACCCCAGTCCTGCGCTGAATTTAAAGCAGTTCCAGTAGTGATGACAGTGACTCCAGTACCTAATTCTGCACCTAACAGAGAAATGCCATAACAGAAAATGAAACTCCCAATGGCTCTGCCCCAAGACAGAAAGCATTTTCCATGATCCCACCACTGGCTTTAGACCCGAAAGAGAGGAATAAGGGCTCTCTGTCAAGTATGTTGTGCAAAAGTCCCTTCCCAGCCAATTATGACCCCTTTAGGTGGTCAGGATTAACCCATTAGCAGAAGGACTTGCTGGCCATTATTACTTAAGCCATGCAAGAACTTTTGCCTGGGGTTCTGTCTTTAACCAAGAATAAAGCCCAAATTCATGTAGCAAAGGAGCTACTGAGCCCATCTTGTTCAGAAAACACGTGCTATGGACACAGGCCCTGTGTTCACTCACAGTGCTGTCGTAGCACTAAACTCTCCTTGGTAACATTGCAAAACACCTGTTCCTTTCACATTTTATTCATCACACTATTATAATTGTTGCTCCACAGCTCTAGTTCATTGCCCTTGCTTTCCCAGGAACAGCAGAGCTCTGTAAATTGGTTTTGCAACTGCATCTGTCACAAGCTGGCTGCTAAGGCAGCGTTCTAAATGATAGGTGTGCTGTGATATTTTTTGCCTGCAAGGCAAACACTGATTTTGGGGTTATTCTCTTTCCCCGTGAGAGGTGACATCCGTGCTATTGAGCACTTGTCAGGATTTCAACATTGCCTTGGCTTTTGCCAGCAGCTCTCTGATACCTTTGCCTTGCAATGCCACCACCTCCTGCGGGCGTGGGAGGGCTGACGCTGGCTGCAGGTCCTGCTGGGATCCAGCTCGGTAGCAGCAATGTCAACCTGCTGAACATAATTGTTAGTTTAGAAACAGTGCAGGCACTGTTGCATTTCTGAGAGGCTCTTAAGCACTTAGTCCTTGGAGAGCCAGCTGTGGCCCTGTGGTCTGGATGCAGGCCCTGGCACACTGCAGACATCGCATAAGGACAGGTTTACTCCATGCTAATGTCCGTTTACCCTGATAAAAAGTTCCATCAGATTTTTGCTTCTTGTTTATTTTGTTGCACATATCTTTTGGGAAAGCAAATTTATTTGTGTAGCCAGGTTCTGGCTTTACTTGGCATCTTTACTGGTGGCTTTCATTTTCCTTAAGCTGCCCCCAAATACTGTACTGTTTGAAATAAATAGACAAGAAAAGGCAGATGCGTGTGTCAAGAAAAGAGGGAAGAAATTGTCCTTGGTTCAGTGAGGTGGCAAAGTCTGTCTGAGGGGAAGGGAACCTCTTGCTGCTGCACCAGTTCAGCTGGAATGATACAATAGCATTTGATATTGAGAAGCCTCGTGTGCAAATTTGAGCTTTCAGCCTACAGACTTTCTGCCAACAGGGATTCTTTTTTTTCCTGAAGGCACTCTGGTGGCTGATACCTGCAGCTGGCTGCTGTGACAGTATTCTGTCCTGTTTCTAATTTAAAAACACACCATTTGCCTCCCCCAGGAGGCTTCTCTCCCTGTGAACTGGGGGAAGGAGATGATGATGCCCACAGCGTGTCTCTCTACAACCCAGGTGCTCGGGGAACGCTTCTTTTTCTTTGCATATTCATTACTTTGCAGTGACCAGGCCTGCGAGGGAGTAGGTCAGAGGGAATGCTGGTGCAATGGTGCCTTTGTGGGATTTCTCTGGGGTTGTGCATCACCTTGGTTAAAAGGTCAACCTTTTGTTGAAGGACACAACCTCATTTCACACCAAACATCTGAGTGACTATAGCAGAGTGACGCGTTTTGACCAGAGCTCAAGTCGAGACAGGAGATCATAGTGACAAACTTCCCGTCTTGCAGAAAAAACCTTGCTGGGCTTTCCTTTCACCACCAGCTGACCAGTTGTCACAACAGCTTGTGCTTCTCAGGCAAAAGCATTTTAGAAAAACGTATGCCCTTGCTGTGGACTGATACAGAAGCAGGAGTCCTTCCCTTGCATGTAATCCTAAACTGTGTCACTATGTGATGCATCCCATTACTCACTTCATGAGCCTTGCAAAATTTTGGACTTTTGGAGTCTGAGTCATTCATCAGACCTCTGAATCTGTTCTAGCAAAGCATGGGGTATGTGAGAGGCTTAGAGAAAAACAGAGAGTTTAATCATCAAGGTTTAAAATGAAGAACCAAAAGGTGCTGCCAATGGTGAAACACTGCATTTGTGTCATCGTGCCACTAAGCTGATCCATCAGTGCTGGAGCATGTGGGCTACCTGTGTGACAGCTTTCACAAAGTCATACATCAAATTACAGGCACACACAAGTGCCTTTGGAAAAAATAGCTTTTGAAAAGCTCATTTTTCCCTGGCTACACATTCAAATTCTGTGAATGGATCACAGTGGATGAAAAATAGATAAAGAAAATAGGATGGAGTAGTGTAAAATTGGAAAAAGTACTGCGTAGTATATTCAGGGTGATGGTTTATAGTGCAGCAGGTAGACAAACACCTCACTCTGATCTCTTCCTCTCCCATTTGCTGTTATAGAGCTGTGGCATCATAAAGTGGTTGGAACAATCTGGTCATTCCTAAATTTTTTTCAAATTGTACTTGTTAGGAAAAGCAAGTCGGAGCAGAATTTTGTCAAAATCAAATCTTACTGTTTGGGGAAAAGGATTTGTTTCTGGATTGGGCTCTAGAACCTTATAGGGAGATGGA
The DNA here is from genome assembly GCA_033558185.1 of Dromococcyx pavoninus. Classification (NCBI taxonomy): domain Eukaryota; kingdom Metazoa; phylum Chordata; class Aves; order Cuculiformes; family Neomorphidae; genus Dromococcyx; species Dromococcyx pavoninus. Next base: position 1,514,069 of record JAUMJL010000161.1, read on the forward strand.
AGGCAGAGTTCATTTTTGCTCTCTTCCACCTTCAAACCAAAAGGGTGGTGAGGAGCATTTCTGTGTACATCCCAGGGCAGCCACTCCAGGGGCTCTCATTTGCTCCTGTTCAGCGGGTGTGAAGGGCCAAGGCAGAGAAACAGCGTGTGAACATCACACCAGTGACACCCATGAGGACTGACAATGCCATGGACTTAAAACCAAGGGAGACAAGTACTAAAATAATTGCATATAGCAAGCACAACATGAGCAGTCCAGACACTAATTAGAGGAAGTGTCTCACCACAAAACCAAAGCCAGCCACCTGAGCCTTGCTAGCCAGGTGTGAAAGGCTTCCCCAGGAGGCCCTGATATGGGTGTGAGGGCCATCAAGGGTAGCCAGGTAGGATGCTTGGGCAGTACCAGTTTCTTAAGTACCATGAGCTACAGAAACTGTTGCTTGGCCACAAGGGCCTGGAAAACAGATAGGTGAGGGTGGGCATTGTTTCTTACAGTGAGTAAAATGTGTCTGCATAAAGCTTACAGCCTCTGTTTGTTTTCCTGCCGTGAGATTTTGAGAGGTTTGGAGGCCCTGCTTTGCATATGCAGTTCTGATAGTGAAAATTCCCATGTGGATCTGCTCCTGATTGATAGAAATACAATGAGTATAGAATTGATCGTTATTCTCACATCAAATACTTCAATGTCACAACCTGTGAATGGGTCAATTTCCTTGTATATCCTATAGCTGCAGCCAGACTCTCCCAGGGATCCAGACTGATGGAGGGGAATTAATTTGCCCTTCCTGAGGATGCAGCCCACCAATCAATAGGGATGTCAGTAACTGCAGAATGTTTATCAATCTAATATATAACAAAACCAGATAATTCTTTCAGTTAACAGATAACTATATGCTAAAATAATTGTATGCCTGGTGTGTTACTGCACAATATAGACCTTTCCCCATAATTTATGTATGTTGAAAACTTGAGTTGTCAACAACAAATGGTCTTCAGGTCTTACACGATAGTATTTGGTAAAAACTATGTGTCAGTGCAGGGCTACTTTTGCATATTCATAACAACTGCAGAATCAGAACAATTCTTCTCTCTTGACTCAATCTTTTCTCTTGACTTTACCATTTGCTAATCCATCAATACACGTTACATCCTACTTCTTTCTGTTGCTGCAAATAAACCCAGTCTAAAAATATGAGGCAAAGATAATATTTTCCCTCATTTGCTCGCTCTTCTGAATGTGGTTTTTCTCTCCCAGTGGGTGTTTCTGTAGCACCAAATTTATCCTGGTGAATTGTGCATACACATGACATCCTGAGCTCACTCATGGTGGTGGGACCCAGGGACCTCAGTGGGATGTGGGGCCTATCTAGGTCACCAGTGTGCAAATAAGTAGGTCAGTAAGGAGTGGAAGTAGGTTATCCAATTGTTGTGAGGGGTGAGGGGTGCCCATCCTCTCCTTGGGTATGTCTCTAGAGCACAATAAAACAGCATCAAAACTGACACTGACATTGACTGGTGTCGCCCCTGGCAATCTCCAGGGAGATGCCGTGAAATAAATGGACAAGGGAACAAAACTACCCTGTCACACAGGAGAGGGCACGGCTGGGTCTGAGCACAGGCATATCTGGAGAGCAGAGAGCAGCCTGGCTGGTGAAGCTTTTGCTTTTGCATCCATTCTGTGCTTGATTAATGGATAGAAAAAGGACTTCACTTTCCAGGGCTTTATTCTGACACATTTCATCAGCACTATCACTTGAGAATACATTTAAGACAATAGTTTTATCCTATTATGTCAGAACAAAATGCAGCTTGCAGGCCTGATTCTCTTCTCCATTATGGCAGTTTTATGCTGATACAATTTTAGTGGGCACAGATGAACTTGACCGGATCAAAACCAGCATAAGAACGTGAAGATAAAGGGTCTTCATCTCCCAGAGGGTGGAAAATAAAGCTCCAAGGCCCTGCTGCATTAGCAGCAGTGCTCCTAAGTACAGCTTTGATGACGAGTAGAGCCAGACACTGCACTTTGAAGCCAGGTCATTTCTATGGCAAAGAACAGAAAGACATCATCATGGTCCTCTTTTGGCTCTGTCAGGTGTCTATGGACTTGCCTTGGGAGGTGCAGGTTACAAGAAGAACTGAGGACTTGTTTCCACAGCTGTACTGGGCCTATGTCAGTTTAAAGCCATATTCCCTCTCACCTCTGGGACCATTCACCTCTCAGCCCCGGATCAAAGCATTGCACACAGTGATTGGAAGAAGGTACTTCTGCAGTATCCATTCTGTGGTTTCCTTGTACAGAAACAGCTGCTCAGAGCAAGGGGAGAGGAAGCAAGAGAACACAAGGCAGGTGCCATGTGCTGCTTTGTAAAAGCAAAGGCTCTTGCCAACTACTACCAGTTGGTTTTTTATTAGGGTCCTCAGAAGTACCTGAGGATGAGGAATGTCTGGATTTGCAAAGCTGGTCCAGAGTTTCCCCTATTTTCCTAAGTTCCTCCAGGCTGGCCCCATGCAGCCAGTGAGCCTGAAGAAAGAGGAGGGAATGGTCACCCACCCACCTGCCTTATGTAGTTTCTTTGCACATCTTCCAGTGTGCTATCTCCCCATCCAGGCTGATTTGGATAGAAAACCAAATGGAAATGGAGGGGACGGGAGGGATGCCATACATTAATCCAAATAAATCAGACAAGTTATCTATGTTCCCTTTGCCTCTCCCTCTGGGAATAAGGTCTGTGTTTATATTCCAGCTTTCAACTGAATTATTTTTAAGTACAAAAGCATGTGAGCTCTAAGCCTTTCAACATCTGCAATGAGCCCCAGCTCGCCCATAAAGTCTTCTGTGACAGTTTGACAACAGGAATAACGGAGCAACACATGCAGAAAGGGAGAACAGCAGATGCCATGTTAAACAAAAACAAAATACAAATGACTACAGCGAGCTCAGCTGTTTAAAATAATACACTGAAAAGAAATCAGGGTGCTTTTAGGGTTTTTTTAACAGGAATTTCTTTAGTACCAACCCCTGTAATATCTGATTACTCCATTCAACAGTCTTTCCCTCTCTGCTTTGTCCTAGCCCTGTCTCAGGGCTGCAGACCCTTCACAGGCATCAGGCCCATTGTTATTATCTACAGTTTCCTGGGTGCAGCATAACATGTAAGCCAAGAAAATCCTTTCTCTCAAATTCTCATTCCCCAGATAACAGCACTCTACAGAATTTACTTCAGTTACTATTCAGTGCTTCCAATAATCCTGCTTTTTCCTTTGCTGGGAGCTGGAGACTGCTGGTATGTCTAACATAGTGTAATTCCCTTCCATCATATGAATTATCTGTTGGCTTTGTTGTGCACAGTTCTTGCACGGGAGGTGGGGTAAAAAAAAGGACAAAACAAAAAAAACCAACTCACCCAAATGCAAGATAAGAGAGGAACTGAGTATGGCTGCTTGGAAATTGCTTGATTTTTATGGGGGAAATAAGTGTTCTCAGAAACCTTAGTTAAGCAGCACGATGTGTCAGTCCCTTTAAGGTTTTCCCTTAGTAATAAATACTATGTTCTGTAATATAAGCACATGAAATAGATTTGAGGACAAATAGGGGCTACTTAGTTCCACATAGAAAATTCCAGAGCACTTAATTATGTTCCCAAATTCCCTGTAAGGTAGGCAAGCAACATGAATCTCACTCTCACCACCTTTTTACTCTTCATATGCTGTGTGCTCATTGGCTCAGGGATGCATGGGTTACAGCTATACTGGTAAATTAATGTCCAGGACCACTCTCTGCACTGAAGCCAATGGTATCCCTATTCTTAAACTCTCCTGTCCTCCCAAACAGGATGGCTGCACCCAAACTGCCTGTGGGGAGTGGTACTTAGACCACCCTAACTGTGCCCAGAGACAGTTCGAGAGGCAAAACTGTGCTGCTCCAGCGGCTCAAATGATTTCACAAAGGCAAAACTCAAGTCCCAGCAACCAACTGCAATTGTGTGTTCCCTGCCACCATTTAACTTAGTCAGAGAGGGAGCTTGTGCCACAAGACAGAACACAGCTCCTGAATCCCAGTTCTTCTTTCCACCCTAAGACTTCAGGTCCAATGTAAATTTTAGGACATCTTTGCTGTACACTGGTGTCAACTCAGAGCCAAGGAAGTGGATGTTAGGAAAGACAGTGAGGCAAACTATGGTGCCACAGAACCTAATCAGATGTATGATTGTGGCTTTAGCTACGAATTAGATGATTCCTGTACTTTAAGCAGCTAAATTCACCATCACTAATGTACAAAAAGGGCATTGGGTTGACACATTTGTGGGAAAAATCTAAGTGTGACCAAATTAATTTCACTTATATTTGCATTTCTATACAGCCCTTTCACAGTGCTCCTTCTCTAGGCAGAAATTCCTATAATTAGTCATCCAATTCAAACTAATTATGACGGCAAGAGAAATTTTCTAAGTGCTTGCAGAGAAAGCAATGACTTTTCATGGACTCTCTGCTTTTGTGACAGCAGAACATACAGAAAAGAGGAAGAAGGGACAGACTATAACAAAACAAAACCAGGGAAAGCTGGCTTGTCAAAGGGTCCTTCTCTGTATTAACTTCCAGTTAATTTTGGATATTGGATATTGGATTTTGGATATTGACTGGCAAGATGGATGTGAAGAAGGCTTCCTGGCAGGCAGAACTGTTTTTATGGCCCATTAAGCTGTTGCAGAATAGCCATAAAGAGTGCATTAATCAGCCAAGCTCTGAAAGGCCGAGTTGCATCCTCACATGTGCATATTTCACACACACCCCACCCTTTTGTGTTAAAGGCATTTGTGCATGCAATTTCCTTGTACTGAAGACAGAGTATATATTAAGCACGCAAGGAGCCAAGGGAAGGGCAGCAAGATTGCAAGTCAGCACCAGGGAACCTCAGGAGGCAAGAGAAACCTTGAACCTCTAGCAGCCACTTCAAGTTAGAATTATGAAAAGGAAAAAAAAATAAAGACTTTGGACACTCATTAAGGAGTTTTACAAGGTGAGAGAATGAGCAAGGTATCTGATGCACAAACAATCACACCTATACATTTCTTTACCACCATGCAATTATTCCTTAGAACTCCACAGATTTTGGTTTTAAATTGTTGGTACCCTCATAAGGTCTATGAATAAGAAGAACTGACCAAGATTAATGATGTTACTGAGCTAGCACGTGCATATCAGAAGTCAAAAAATCCTAGCTAATCAAAGAAAATCTTTGAGTAGGTTTTTATTAAAGTCAGTTTTTCTACATCCTTCTGGTGGGCTTTATATTACATTGCTTGGGCAAAGAAAGGAACAGATACCACCCCCAAGGTCAGTCATTCTAGATATCAGTTTCTCTTCACACAGTTTCTGAATTAGCTCCATCTCTGCCCAATCACACATCAGCATGACTTTTTTTATACCAGTCAAGGGGGTAAATTATACACCCGGGAAGGACCTTCCCTGTTAGCGATGTAGCAAAACCCTTTCTTAGAAATCTACTGTGTGATCACAAATTGCACACAGATCTTGAAGGTCTTTATTTGTAGGTAGCCTGGAGCTTAGATAAAAACACTATCTTCTTAAAGCTTGGAAAAATCCCAGTCACTTAGTTTCAGTATCTACATTTGTAAAGAAAGGTTGATTGCATTCACCTAATAGCTCCAAGAGCGTTGTGACAACTGGTTATTCAATGTTCACAAAAGGGTTTGATAATTGTGCTCCAGGCTGCTTGTGTCCATGCATAAAACATTAGATTATCTTAATACAGCATTAAAAGGCTGCATATCTCCAGGAACTGTTCCCCCCAGATATAATGCACACCCGTAAAATGAATGCCCAGGAAGCACAATTAGACTCTGTTTTCATAACTGCCTCGAGAGCACGTGGTCCCCCCACCAGTGAGAAGAAAGCAAAGGCTCTCTGTAGGCAGAAATAGATAGGGGTGTCGTATATTTGTCTCCTGCTCCTTGGAGTCTCCTACCATTTGTGTTTTACCTCCAGAAATTCTGGCTCTGGGGCCTTCTGAAGACAAAGCTCACGAGCCTCTGCTGTTCTCAGCTCAAAGGCTGTACCTTTGCACTGATACACTTGGCATTTCAGGTGTTGCTTCGAGCTGTCCTGCGTCAAACCAAACTTTGCTCATGTGTGGAAAACGTGTTCAAATCCTTTGGCTCCACTTGAAACCATTCAGAGCCATATAGAGGGGAGTTCTTGAAGAACAAAACCAAGACCCAACATATCTTAATATTTTTATAGACATATATTAGTATATATATCTTAATATTTATATATTTATGTGTGTGTAATTATTAACAATCCTCTTGAGAACTGAACAGAAGGAAAGCATAACTTTTATAATGAAGTGAATAACATACACTCATATGACAGATAGTTTATTTTCACTCTGTGAGTTTGAGAGAGTGGAGGGGAAAAAAGGTAAAAAATCTCATGGACCTAAACTGCTCCTGGGTTTTGAACTCAAGCCAATGTGTAATATTTAAGGCTGGTGCTTTTCAAGAGCTTCCAAAGCACATACAAGATGGAAAACAAAATATGCAGTCAGATTTTGACAGGTTTTTTTCAACAAATGCAGTTACTGGCTGCACTGATGAGGCTCTGGTCCATAGCAAGGAGGATTTTGCTGTAATTCTGCAAAGGAATGAATCTGAAGCTGTTGGAGGAGAGAAATCGTCTGTCCTAGTGGGTTTTTTCCTGTTCCTGATCTGTGCTCTCCCTATAAACTTGTTTTTCTACATTCATTCCTACTTCCTCAAACAGTATGAGCTGTTTTTTTTTGTGTCCCAATCACATCCACGACCTCGTATCACTAATGGCTCCTTCAGACCAATCCTTCACTACCTCCACCTCCTTCACAGGTCTTCTCCCTTTACTTATCCCAGCAGCTGAGCAGAAAATGGTGTATTTTGTGGCTCTTTCAGAAGTTACACAGGAATTTCTTTTCAGGCAGACACCTACATTGGCCAACTGTTTCTCCTAAATCCCAGCAGAACAAACAAATCAAATGGCCATGACTACTTTTCCAGCAGCATTAATGTGGCCACTTCTCTATTTCCTTAATATCTTCACACTAAATGTGGGCAGCTTTGAGGTCTCTTTCTCTGCTTTTGTTTGAAACTGATTAATGTTGAAAAGGTATTGCAGGTAGCAGCAGTGATGACAAGGAAAACTGATGGACAGGGACACCATCAGCAGTTCACTTAAGTCTTGTTTCCTTAGGAACCAGACTGTAAGCAAATTAGAAATGTTAAAAAAACCCACCCAACCCTTCTTGCTTGTGCTTTGTGGTTAACAAAGCTGAGTTTTATGCTGTTGTTGCTATGGGTTTGTTGTGATTGTGTACTTCTGGTAGCAAAGAGGGTTAGTGCCAAGAGATTAGACACAGGTCTGCTGTAACATCAACTTCCATGCAGCTCAGTGCTCTGCTCTAATTAATACTGACTTCAAACCCCTCAGTTTCCAACTAATATCTTCAACTGACTTGTGTGAGAAGGGCAAGGAATGTGTGCTGATCCGTTTAGCCTGTAAGAACAACCAACAGAACCCAGTCCTGTCAAATGCAGAGCTTATTTTACTCAGCATCATCTCTCCACAGTCCATTCTTCCTCCCTGCTCCCCAAAAGGAGTAAAAAGGAGGCCAGGTTCTCCTCTCATTTACACAGTCCAGACTCATAAGTAAAACACACCCCATACAGACTTGTCCAGGCTTTGTCTTCTCTCTTCAAAAGCTGTGTATGCTTGGCCTCAGCACATCTCTGGCCAGGCATTGTACTTACCTCACGTCCCTCTGGGTGTTCTTGGTGCTCACCAAGCCCTGGGTGGAGCACAGCAGCAATGACCTTCTCACCAGCAAGCCCTTAAAGTGGCCCAAAATGCTCACTTAGCCTTGGGGTAGCTCTGCTAGAATGTCAAAGATGTAACAGCAATGCTCATTTCTACCACATCAGGAGGACAAGCGAACAGCCCCTTCATGGCAATGCTGATCTTTTCAGAAAAGGGAGAAAAACTCACTTCTCCCAAAGGAGGTTCTTTCAGATCCTTCTCTCTGAGGACAGGTATGTTTGCTGGCTGTGAATATGTGAGAAGAAAAACACCAGAAAAGAAATTTGATTTAGAATACATTATTTAGCTAGGAAGAAAAAAAGTATGAACTGATAATGAATGTCCGTAACCTGGTTAATCCAAAGGTTTCTAATTGGCAGAGGAATGAGGTAATGAATGATTAGAACAGCACAGGAGATAAACCCCTGGTAAATTAAGCTCAGTGAACTTGAAGGGAAGATAAAAAGCAGCTGCCTACCAAAGATCTGTGTCTGAGGACATAGCAATACCTTCCCTTCTGAACTGCTGGGGACTGCTCTCATACCAACTCCTCCTCCTACTCAGATGCTGAAGTTGCAATTCGCTGGCACTCCGTGCAAACCCACCCCCTTCATGTGGAGCCTCATGGCCAAAAGGCATCACAATGTCACCTAGTGCAAGCAGTCAGTGCCACGAAGTGTCATCTCTGCCACCTTCACAGGGCCTTCATTTGTGGTCCTGAGTGTGACCTGCTGCTGCTGCTCAAAATGTGCTCTAATGACAGCATGGGCTGTGGCTTCCAGCTTGCCCCTGGTTTCCTACTAAACACTCCTCTCTGAATCCACTGGTAGCCCTTGTCTCCTGCCAGCTCCTTCCTCTAGGAGCCTTTGTGCTGGTAAGGACTCCATCAAACTTCCCACCAGAATTATCCACATTCCCTGCTCTTCCTCTGAAAATCAAAAAGGAAATAGTTATTCAGATTTCATAGAAATGAAAACCCTTATAAAACTCCTGAGAAGGAGCTAAACCAGCCAGTCTGTCTCTTGCCAGCCCTCAAAAGGCCTAAAATGACATCTACAGCATGAAGCTGAAAAGGAAGACCAGGAAAATTGTCTCTGGCTTAATTCTAGATTGCCTGGTGTAAATCAGTAGAAGTCATATTTGCGGGTCACACACAACTGGATCTTTGTTGTCGTGCTCCATGATTGCTTGTCCTGCAAAGCAACAGCACAGACCAGCACAATCCTTTTAAAGGCTCTGCTCCTCATCAGGATTTGATTATGAAAAATTTGCCTGCTGCAGAAACTTGTGGGCTGGGATTCAGTGGAAAAGGGTTATTATGTAAGGGGATACCAGCCTGCCTCTCAGGCACATAATGCTGACCCTTTTCTCTGCTCAAGCAGGCTTCTGGAGCTGGCAAACAGAAGAAATAAGTCACTGCTGGGCAGCTCCACGAGTCCAAATGCTACAGTGCAGAGGAAAGAGCAATAGCATAATTTTCCTGTTACAGGAAGAAGTTCAGTCATGTCTACTGGGTTAAACCAGGACAAGTGGCATATCTAGAAGTCCTTTAATATCTGCAGTTTCACATCTCTCAACTCACATCTGTACCTGACCAAGGTGGGTGGGGGTTTTTTGGTGGTTCTCAGTAAGGTGCATACAGCCTTCTCCTTTGCATCTACACGTGGTCAGAGCTTGCATGGCACTTTTCCTACTTTTTTGCCTTTCAAATGCTAATAAGGTTCAGAAGCAGTTAGTGCTTGGACAAGAGGCCACCAAATACAATCTGTGTGCACACCAAAGCATATGTTGGCAGTTTAAGGCTGGCCTCTGGATGACATCTCAATTCAGGACGACACGTAGGCACATGCTTCAGTCTATCAAAACCTGTAACCTAATTAGAACATGTTTTTTTTGAGCCAGGAGTGACTCAATGTAAAAACCAAGTCACAACTGCTGGGCACAGCCATGACTGCAAATGCTGGGATAGACAGGAAAGGGGGATGAAAACCATGGAAATGAGTGATAATATTATACATTTTTAGTGTGTCTCAAAGTTCACGCCAAAAATCTGGGCCAGATAGTGTTGATTGTATGAAGAAATGAGACCTTCCTCTAGTCAGTTTACAAAGCCATGTCTATATGGAGAAAGATATTTTTAAGAAAGCATTGATTATGCATTTTAAACTAATACTTTAAACATGCTTTGACATCTATTGAGTACTCAAAGGAAAACTAATCTGCAACACTTGTTATATGACGTTGCATTTGTGCTTTCTTTACAGATAATAAATACAGCTCTGAAACTGCCAGTAAGAAAGTACAAATGCAAAAGTTCCTTTAAACCTCATGCTTTTTTTATGAAGTCAATGTATTTAAAAAAAAAATCATCTTACTGCATAATAAATCTGCCCCCTCGTTCTATTTGGAGTCACGTCTGCTGCTACCAAGGGAGAAAAGGGTGTTTACCCTTTTCTTTTTCCTAGCAGTAAAAGGCTAATGAATTCACAAGAGATCTGGATCTGTTTAGTAGATACTTTATGCCTGCTGTAAGAACAGGAGTCAGTAGAAGGAGAAGAAGAAAAGACCAGAATGGACACAGAAACTAAATGCTGACATCTAAATGAAGTGACAGAGAGCACTGTCCCTTTTAGGAGCTGTCTGGCAGGTTGGCATGTGCTAATGCAACAAGGCAAGTGGAGAGTCTGTAAACACCCTGCCACGGGAGATAAGATGTGTTGTGACTGTGGTATCTCACCACTATATCATCTTGGTGCACCAGGGATGGTATCAGTGCCAGCAGGCACCGATTGGTCTCATTTTGATGAGGAGAGAGGGGCTGTGTCAGCAGTCTTGGTGGTTCTGCCACTTCTGACTTGAAAAAAAATGATAATGTTGAAACAGATAAAAGCTTGAGAAAGACTTTGATATGGAGTCCCACCAATTATCTCCCCATCAATGTTTTGAGAATGTAAGTATGTGCTAAACCCCAAAGTTTTGCTATCTCAGAGTCAAATTGGTATCTCTGAGAGAAATTAGCATCTTGAAATGAGGCCTACCTTTGCCTGGCACACAGGGAGCTTTTAAGAAGAGCTTTTGGAAACTGTGAAATTAGGCACGACTTTGTGTTTTCTAGAGGCTGCCATTTCCTAATCTTCCCCCTGGGTTGGTGCCTAATAGGGCAAACAACCTTCATCAGAGGGGGCCCTCACCTGATAGTCATTTCTGAAAACGACCCTCTTTGGCCTTAAGATGAAGCTGATGTAATTCAATATAAAACTGCATTGGTTTCCAGGCTTCAGAGGGTGGTTTGATGTGCCAAGAAAATAAATGCTGGCATCCCAGACTGGCTCTGGAGTGCTGGGTTGCTGAAGACTCTGGCCAAGGGTGTTTTCTGTGCAGGTGAACGAGGAGAGGAGAGGAGAGGAGAGGAGAGGAGAGGAGAGGAGAGGAGAGGAGAGGAGAGGAGAGGAGAGGAGAGGAGAGGAGAGGAGAGGAGAGGAGAGGAGAGGAGAGGAGAGGAGAGGAGAGGAGAGGAGAGGAGAGGAGAGGAGAGGAGAGGAGAGGAGAGGAGAGGAGAGGAGAGGAGAGGAGAGGAGAGGAGAGGAGAGGAGAGGAGAGGAGAGGAGAGGAGAGGAGAGGAGAGGAGAGGAGAGGAGAGGAGAGGAGAGGAGAGGAGAGGAGAGGAGAGGAGAGGAGAGGAGAGGAGAGGAGAGGAGAGGAGAGGAGAGGAGAGGAGAGGAGAGGAGAGGAGAGGAGAGGAGAGCCCCTCCCCTCTCTCTGGAAGGATGGTGTGCTGGCTCAGGGGCATTGTGCAGGGGGTCCTGAGAGGCTCCACGTAGCCTTTGCACTGCTCCCTGACTGGTGCAATGCCTAAAAGATAGTGAAAACACTTTGCTTCTTGTATTGCTTGCATGCATTAACAGCCAGAGGCACTGACAGGCAAGAATGGTGGCAAGGTAAACCCCCCAGGGGAGGAGGGGTTGTGCTTGCAGGGACCACAAGAGATTTTAGATGAAGTTCATCAGAAATTAGCTTGTGTGTTGATTATTTTAAAGAGCAAAATGTCAGTGCTTTCATTTGCACTGGCAATGCAAAGGAGTGGCTTTGTCTTGCAGTGATACAGCCCTGGGTACGTAGTTATGTGGAAAATAATCACTGAGAATATAATGCCAGGGCTGTAAGCCTTGTCTAAGGTCAGTCCCACACAGGGGCATGAACAAGAGGAGTTCAGGGAGCTTGGATCTTTGCTGCTCATTTTCTTTTGCAGCCCATCACCTTTCTCTTTCCATTCTAGTTTTTCTGCTCTTTCTAAAGTTACAAAGCTGGAGAACAGCTTTATATCTTTACAGCTTTATGTCTTCTTTTTTTTTTAAGACAGATACTTTTATTTTTTTACATTCAGCATCTTGAATTAACTCACACCTCAGCCATCTGAACAATATATAACTTCTCTGTCAGTAATTAATAAAAACTGTGTGGTGAGTGGGACATTCATTTCTTTCTCACAAATTGTCCCAGCTCAGCTTCTTACAGCGTAGGAGATCTGCAGATGTTGCTCAACCCCACAGTTTGGTCAGCTCTGGTCCCTTTCCATACCTGCACTGGCACTTGTGAGTCCTCTGGGGTTTGGATGTGCTTTGAACAGCTTTGCCTTTCTGCTGAAAGCCCCTGGCTGGTAAAGCCCAGTCTCACCTGTGTCAATGAGACCAGTGCAGGCTTCAGTAAAGATCTACCAGGTGCTGAGCATGGCTATAATGGAACTGTTACCTAAGCTTTATTTCTTTGCCTGTTTTCCTCTCTATATACTTATGCTTGTAGCAAATCTTTAATTTACTGTTTCTGGATTTTTTTCATAATTTATTTTTGAAATTGCATTTTTCCTTAGATAATTCAATGCATCAGCTCAAAATACTGACACGTGTGTATTTATATATATATATACAGTATGTAGAGAGTGATAAAAAAAGATCTCAGAATTTGTTTTGGATGGAGAAAAAATACAAAAAGGAGGAAGAACTTACATCAACAGACTGGAAATTACAAAGGAATCAATATAACACCCCATCCACATGCACTCCCTATGTGTTGTAGACACTCTTTTGCTCAGGAATTTTTGCAGTGCTCTGCCAGCTTTGGACATCTTGTATTTTAATATTTACTAAATATTTTGAGTCTGAACGTATGTTTGGAGCAAATAATTGTGAAACTAATATTCTGTGGGGCTGAAAATTCCTTACCTTTTGCAGTAGTTTTATTAATGTGGCTGATTTTGTAAATGTGCCAGCATTGTCTATAGTCCAATACAGCTTTTTCTAGCACTTCTGTTAAAACAGATGCATAAAGGCCAGCCAGTAGAGGGGGCACAGAAGCCAAAACACTGTTGGAATGTTTTGGAGATAGGCATTTCTCCCTAAGTACATTTGTATGTGTGTGTGTGCATGTGTGTACATGCAAAGAGTAGAAAAGAAACTCTTTCATATTCTTTAATTTACCTTTGCTAATTTACCTTCAGTGAAAACATGTTCTGTCTTAATTACAGACACACTCTTGGAGACTGTGTTTCATTAAATATGTTGAAAGAAAGTGTATTTGCAGAGGATATATAGCATTGGCCATCAGATTATTTGCATCATGTATATAATTTTCCAATAACAGAGCTAGAAGTTGTCTGTGTGCTTCCATACTGGATTGTCAACAAGAGCAGGTACAATAGAAGGGATCCTAAATATTTAAGGAGTCCCAGGCTCCTGACTGGCAGAATACCATGAATTTCTGAGTTGAAATTTGGAGAATGACCAGCTCCACAGCCTGTACCCTTCGTGATGGGGATGTGGGGGTCCCAGAAAGCCCTACAGGGCCAGCCAGAGGTAGGCCAGATGATGAGCAGCCACTGCGGTTGGATGGGACAAGAGGGACTGCTGGAGAGCAGAGAACAAAGGTAAAGCAGATGCCCAGAAGGCAGACATGCAGGGAGGTCAGGAGGGGACAGATAAAGGATTTCACTACTTAAAAGGGAGAGAGAGACATGTGGAGGACAAGCAGGAACACCAACCACCGAGAGAAATTCCACGCAAGCCTTGACTCAGACACCTCGCTCCACACCAATCAAAGGGGGGGAAGATTAAAACCATTAAGATCGAAGAAACATCTAATGCAACAGTTCCTTGAGAGGGAAACCAAGGACTACAGGGAGTAAGGGGAGAACTGAAAATTCATACAAAAATAGCACCTTATTGTGCATCTTGGGAACCTGGTGTGCATGATGAACAGCCACAGATGGCCTTTGCTAAAACCTACTTAGCCAGGACACTGCCGGATAACGGCCCATCGGAAGTCCTTTGGTAATCTCACATGAGAATTAAGCTCTGAACAGCAAACTTTGGGTCCACATAAGGAACCAAACTGCCTTAAAAAATGAGAGCATTTCTGGACCTATTTTGATTTTTGGCCCATCTCTACAATTTTCCTGCCAAATTCTCATTTACTTCAATAGATGTTTTGCTTGAGCAAGTAATGAGGTAAAGACTGGATCTGAGACTGCAAAAAACATCTTTGTATCTCTCTTTCAGACTCACATATTATTTTATGATGTTTTCAGGAATTTTAATGGTGGTCTTAAGAGAACATTTACAGCATGTAGGAATTGATGGAGGTACTACTTTTAAAAATGCACCACAGCAGATGAAAATTTCTGGTATTACTCTTTCTTGTGTCTTTTTTGATAGGCAAGTAGTTCAACACTTTGTAAATGTAAAGATTTTCCTCCCTGGGGTACACTACAAACTGGGTTTACTACTAATATGAGTTTACTATAAACATAACCTGTTGCAGCAGAACAAAGGTGTAGGCCTCAGTGGGGCATGAAAGCCTCCATCACCACTTTTGCAACAACAGCACAGACATTAGTATATTTTATGATATTTAGTTTGGTTTAAAATCCCTGGTTCCAGAGGTCTTTTGAAAATGAGACAATGTGAAGCTTCCATTTCTTTTTAAAAGCAAGCAGTTAGTTCTCAGGCCTGTGAAAAATAAATTGGAAAAACAACCCTGGCCCGATCCTCGAAGTTTGAGAGCTGTTGAAGAACAAATAGTTTTTAAGGGCTTCCATATGACTTTTAGCATGAGTTTTTCATATGCCATATTAGCAGTACTGCCTCTGACTGTTGCCAAGAGCTCTCCATGTGTCTGCTCCATCTCCTGCTTGGCACACAGAGCTGACACCATGGACACCAGCTGAAAGCCTCTCCCTAGAGTCTTCATTGAGGGTGTTGCACATAGGCAAAGCAATACTCTAATTACAGGCTTATAAAGGAGAAAAGCTGTCCCCAGGGAGGACAAGGTGATCTGGAACAGGGTGAACACCCCAATCCCAAATTAAATATCCTAATTATGTAATGGAGACCCCTGTCCAGAACCCTTGGTTAAACAGAACATGGTGCAACTGGCTTCTCTGCATGACCTTCAGCAGACTCTTTCCATCTCATACTGGAAAGTCTGCTCCTTTTTTTCTAAATGATTACCTTAAACACAATGAAAGAGCCTGGGTTTTGCCTGATATTTCTGTTTTCTTTTTCTGATGAAAAATACTTATGCTGTAATAATTTTGCAATATTCCTCTGCTTTCTTCCATGGGTAGTGATGACTTCAAGTTCATTCCTAGTTCTCTAGACAGTACATCTTGTTTAAATGCTCTTTGCAAGGTCAGTAGGAGAAACCATACCAGTGAGAGATGCCACTCATCTTAGCGTTAATCACTCTTTTAGTGTTAAAACTATTTAGCACTTTATATTTAAAGAATTCATAATCAGTGTATAGATTTCTTCATTGAAATGTCATAATCTGTTTCTGATGTCAGCCTCCTGTAGAGATTCCCTTCCACTCAGTTTTCCTACTCTGATGCAATGGACCTCTCTGCAGAGAAGGTATAACCTGCCTGGGAAGGACACAAAACTTCAAGGGGCAGCTGTGGCATGGCCTTGCTGAGAAGCAAAGGATCACCACAGTATTCACCACACTGGTCTCCACTGCAAAGAACAATTTTTTCATCTGGTCTTTGATGAGAAATGTGTTGTTCCTGAGTGAACAATCTGGAGCAGGGTGGCTGCAGTCAGGTCTCGTTGCAGGATGCACAGTAGAGCACATATATGTGACTTTTAGTATGTATTTGATAAACAGAAGATCAGTAAACAAAACCAAACCAAACAGAAATTGTCAAGGGAAAACAAAGCCCTTCTCCCCAGGCTCGCAGCAGCCCTGGGGAGAGAACTGACAGGGCTACCAACATAATTATTAATTATGTAATATAACATTCAAGTGAACTGTGCTTGCACAGTGCAATAATAGTAATAAATACATCAGAGGAGGTAATTGCAAGTGGTGTGCCTGCTCCTCTGTGCTCTTACAACTGAACTGTGCAGGGGCAGCAGCCTGCCCCAGCTTTCCTAAATAGATACAAGAATTGCAACTGTGCTGCCAAGCTGTTCCCTTTGTAGTTGGTTATGCTGTGGAGCTCCTCTTGGAAGATCTCTCCCAGGTGGTTTCTCTTCCACTAAAAACCTGCATGGGGAAAACCCCAAGAGGCGTGTGGAGAAATTAAACCAATTTCTCCTGCTGCTGTATCAGCTGGGTAGGTAACTTGCAGTAAGTTTGTAAATAAACAAAGACTAAAACACAGGCAAAAGGAGAAGAATGGGGTGGCAATGCCTGGATCCTCCACCCTTTGCTTGGCCTTGCAGGTTCACGGGAGCAACCCCAGTCCTTCCCGGGGTGCTACCAGGGCGGGCACATCATAGAATGGTTTGGGTTGGAAGAGACCTTAAAGATCATCTGGTTCTACCCCTTCTGCCATGGGCAGGGACACCTCCCACCAGCCCAGGCTGCTCAAGGCCCCATCCAGTCTGGCCTTGAACATCTCCAGGGATGGGGCATCCACAGCTTCCCTGGGCAGCCTCTGCCAGTGTCTCACCACCCTTCTTCTGAAGAATTTCTTCCTAATGTCTAATCTGAATTTTCCTCCTTCCAGTTTAAAGCCATTCCCCCTCGTTCTGTCACTACTTGTCCTTGTAAAAAGTCCCTCCCCAGCTTTCCTGCAGCCCCTTTCAGTCCTGGGAGGCTGCTGTGAGGTCTCCTCAGAGCCTGCTCTTCTCCAGGCTGAACAACCCCAACTCTCTCAGCCTGTCCTAAAGCAGAGGTGCTCCAGCCCTCGGATCATCTTCACAGCCCTCCACTGGACCCGTTCCAACAGTTCCACATCCTTCTTACGCTGGGGATTCCAGAACTGGACACAGCGCTCCGGGTGGGGGGGGCGGAGCAGAGGGCGAGCATCCCTTCGCTCTCCCGACCCCGCCCCGCGGTGCCCGGGGCGGCTGAAGGCGGGGTCAGACCGCGCTCCGGGCCGCCCCCGCCCGGGAGGGGAGTGCGGGGAGGGTGGGAAGCGCCGTGGAGGTGCGGGGAGCCGAAGTAGAAGCAGAAACTTCCCCGCCGGGAGCGCCGCGTGGAGGTGCGGGACAAAGTCCTCGGGGCTGCAGCGTTGTGTCGCGGGGCAGGTAAGGCTGGGGGGGGGGACGGCCGGGTGCAGCCCCCGGCAGGGGTTACCGTGTGCGGGGGTGTGTGTGTGTCTCCATCTGTCCCTCTGCCCGTGTCTGTCTGTCTGCATCTCTGTCCGTCGGTGATCAAACCCGTCCCCTGCTGTTGGCTCTTCTGTGCGGGCGGCTCCGCGGGACGGGCTCCGGCTCCGCGGAGTCTCGGCGCTCCCGGGGCTGAGCCGCCCCGGCCCCGCTGGACCAAACCGGGCTCTGCCGGGGTCCCTGCCCCGGGCGCTGCCCCCATCAGCGGGATGCAGGACACCTGGGCTCCTCCAGAGCCCCCCGGCAGCTGCCACGTGCGCCCGCGCCCAGCTCTTTAATGAGTATTTACTGGGGAACCGAGCTCCCTCAGAGGTTGCAACACCGGCTTCAGCAGCTCTAGGAAAGGCAGATGTAAATATTAGCGAAATTAAAAGACTTGCTGTCGCAGATCTTTGTTTAAAGATCATCCCCCGCCCCTCCACCGGTGGGGCTTTCAAAAGAAGAGGAAAAAAGGGAAACAGTGTAGTTAACAGTGTCAGTTTCAAAAGGTTTGTGGAAACAGTGGAAGTGTGATGAAGGTGGTTTGTTGATTTTTGTACCGAGTTTTAGTAACACGGAGTAAATTTTGCCTTTTTTTTTTTTTAAATGCCTGCAGGGCTCTTGTCGTTTCCCAAGAGAGCTGCGTGTGTGAGTCCAAGGGTGCCGTGCTGGGTTCCCTACACATCCAGAACTCCCACTGAAATTAATTTAACGTTTTGTTTTAAGTTAACAGCGGGATTAATGGTCATTTTCTTTAATCAGCTTTCAGTAAAGCTATACAAGAAAACCCCACTGGAACCACTGGGATCTTTGTGTATTCAAAGAACGTGAAAGGAAACCAGGACTTTGTATGACCTTCTTTTATCTAACTTACAGTAATGTCCTTTTATGTTTTTGGCATGAGTGCAACTTAAAATCCTACAAATATTTCTCTATGTATTTGGGTTTACTTCTGTGACTGGTTCCCGTGAGAGGCATCATTGCTGGTCCTGGAGAGGCTTGTATTTGGGGGAAATATAGACATCTTACTCTGGATGCTTGTGCACCAGGATGAGCTGCTATGGTCCCATCACACCTTCTCCCTTCTGCCTACCACTGCCTCTTTTCCCCATTCATACCAGCACAAAATGCTTAGGGCTGCCCCGCGGTGAACTGGATCGAGGCACTGAGCGAAAGCCAGATTTAATTTTAACCTGGATCAGTTCCATAATTTGGTTCGCTGGGGATAAGAGAAGAGGAAAAGAGGGTGTGGAGAAGGTAGGGCTGCTTTTTTTAAGCTGGCAAAATTTGATATTGCTGCCAAAAACTGCTTGTGAAGCTGCAGTGTGACTGTAGGTGCTCCCAGCTGCTTCTCCCCCTCCCTGTGTCCCCTGGGAGCCTGTCCAGTGATTCTGCATGTAGCCTTGGGAGCCTTCCTTCCCTGGGCAAAAATAAGCCTTTGCAAATTAATCTATTAAGCATAATGGAGTAGTTTGTAACATAAAAAATAAGCAAGTGCTGAAGTGCTTGCATAATTGTTGCTTTGGACAACAATAAAAAGCAGATAGCACAGTAAGCATGTAGTGTTTTATAATAGGTGTGTGGGTTTGTAAGCTCTTGCTTTGTTTTTGCTGTTCCTCACAGTGTGTCTGTCTAGCACTTAATGCACGATGTGAACCAGAAGTTTTACAGGTTGTCATGACACTTGTAGTAATAAGTAATTGTCACATGGGTTTGTGACAGGAATGGGTACTGATCTGCCAGGTGAAATGAGGGGGGGTGTGTGTGTTTCTCAGTCCTGGAGCTGGCTGAAAAGTAGAAACTCATTCTAATGAGAAACACTCACTGTCTCATATTACATCCCTACTGTAAGTTTTCTGATTATCTGGAAATTAAAACTGTTGTGCAAGTGCAAATGATAATTAATTCTTATTACTTGTTACCTGCAGAGGAGGGGTTGGCCATATGTTTGCATGCAGAGTTTGATGGTATTGGTTTATGGTGTTCGAGCTCTCTTCCCCTTGGGCCATGGTGCAGCTTGTCATGGAGTTAACTGCACGTTGGTTGAAGGACTGGTTTTTGTTTGGTTGGTTTTAATAGCAGATGTGCTTCCAAAATCTGCGTCTGTTAGCCACATCTGAGCTCTTCCATGCTCAGCTGATGGCATTCCCACCTAGCACTGCTGGAGACCTCACTGGATCACCTTCAGTGAGATGCCTGCAGCGGGTGATGTGGGTGCCCTGCCCACTGACTGCACCAGTGAGCTCCTTGCAGTGGCAAATTCAGCTCAGACCTTGCGCTCGATAGTCACAGGCACATTAATAAAGATCCTTCGTGCTGCCGTGGAACACCCTTACAGATTGGCAGGGTTGCATCCCAGTTAGAGCCAAAGATGAGATTCTGATGGTGCCAAAAGGAAGTGCATTGCTTCTGAGAATGGAATAGTAATAATATGATGGGGATAATGGAAGAAAGAAGTTGCAACTGCTTCTGTGGATGCTCTCAAATTCCTTGTGAGATTTTTTTTCCTCCTCTATAAAGTCAATAGCAGCAACACGAAGTAATGCACTGGAAAAGTTTGGACAAATGCTACCAGTGAGATTATGTAATACAATAGCAAAGGAATTTATTATGAAGCCTGTTCTTGATTCAAAGCCGAAAGATTTTTCCCTGGTGGATTGTGGATAGTTTATAGCTTCCTCTCTCCTCCCCAGAGCGTATCTGTCGTATTGTGTAACCACAGCAGTATATGCTTACTCCTCCTCTCCAGCAAATGGTTTGTGAGGCCTTTAGTAACAGTTTCTAGTCCATTGCTTGGGATGGCATATCTGAAAATAGGTTTTACTGCTGATGGTGATTAAAATATGAGCACTTTCCTGGGCTTTGTTTCTATTTCTTGTTGACCATGATTCTAGATTTAGAAGTGCTCCTGCTGCCTACAGACATTGAGATAATCATTTCGTAGGTGACCTCACTGTATCCTTTCTCTGTTTGGAATTGGCTGTTTCTTTCTTTCTTTTAAAATCAAATATCTGAAAAAGAGTAATGAAATAAGAGTAAAGAGGAGGTTGTGTGTGGTTTTGTTTTAGCACATTTGCCACTGAATCAAATATTCTGTGATGAGCAGTTTGCAAAGCAATTAGGTGATATTGAGAAGCCTTAAAAGTTTTGAGATCTTGGGGAAAGGAAGCAAATTTGTTTTGCGTTGCTTTAGGTGTATTTCTTATCACTTATCTTTAATTTTTCATTCCTTTCATGGTTTGTCTAGTTTGATTTTTCTTTCTTCCTTCCTTAGTATAGGGTTTATTGTTCCTAGGATCTATGTGCTTATAACCCAAACATCAGGGAAGAGTGTTTCTCTGCAAACAAAAGTGGTATCATTCTCAGGGATAACGGGAGAGAATAACCCCCTTAGCAGGAGCTCACCTGCTGTTGTGGGCACTTGGTACCTTGCTGTTGGGAGTGGGCCAGCTTGTGCCTGGGCACAGCATCCACAGTAGCTCTCTGGCTCCTCTTTGCTCAGCGGTGAGCTCTTTTTCTCTGTGGGATGCTGTGACTGTGGCTGGGTCAGAGCCACGGGGTCACTCAGTGGTGATGAATAAACCCTGCTCTGTCGTGCTCGTGTGCCAATGATCCAAGGAGAGCCTTGATTTTGAAGATACTGTGAGCCCCTAAAGTGGTTTCCTACTTGGTGCCTGCATCTTAGAGGAGTTCTTCAACCACGCTGTGATAACTTTTGCCTGTCTAGACAGGGCCTTACAGTGTCTGATTAGATCCCAGCCTCGTGGCGTGCATCGCTGCCTGTTTCTTATAAATGCAATGGGAAAAGTGCATGTTAATAATGCTTAGTCTGTTTCTTTTCCCTTTGCAGTGTTAGTATAAAATGTTTATGGATGTTTACTCTTTGCCTGGAGGAAACTAGTTTTAGTCAAATGTCTCTAGGATGCAATTTACGAGCAAACTTCTTATCTCCAGTTAGGAAAGAAGAGAGACAAATGTTCTCTTTGAGAATATTGAGGCTCCAATTAAGTCGGTTGCAGAAGTTTGTTGCTCGCTCAGGTCAACAGCTTTTACTCATGTGTAAAGAAATTAATTTCTCTGAATTATTAATAAAAAATAAAAGCTGTAAAATTGTTCATGCTGCTCTTGCTTCTTCCTTACTGCTTTTTGGAAGTGAAAGAAGTTGTATTTCACTTTGTCACTCTCAATATTTAAGCACTGTAGAGGAAAAAGCGTATAACTTATTTTCTACTGTAATTTAGAAAAATATTTTTCTATTGGTATTGGGTTTTAAAGTAACCAATCTTTACAGAGTAGAGAGTTTGAGTTAAATTTAGTGTGGCAGTAGGGTCTGTCTTGTCTCTTTCTTTCATGCCTTCCTCAGAAAAAGAAAGATTCAGATTTTAAAGTCTCTTAATTAAAAAAGAAAAACATCTTGGAAGAAGGAATTAACTTCTAGTTTTGATTTGAAAAGTAAATCAGAAGGAAGTACGAACGTGCATGGTTTTCAGTAGCTCTTATTAGTGTTTTAGATTCTGTATCATAGTAACAACTGCTTCTGTTTTCCTTGTACTGTTAGGATTGATTTAGACGTAGGGAAGAAAGGAAACACGTCAAAGAAATTAACAGACCCTTCTCATGTCTCACAGGAATCAGAAATAAGAATCCATTTTTTGGAGCTGGCAAAAGCAATTGCAGCTTGGCTTGTGTGCAGTGCCTGCCCGGAGGAAATTCCTACTTTATAGTGAGACAGTGGCCAAGGATCAGATCATATTATTCTAATTAAATTATTTAGATTGCATCATCATCATTTGAAAGGCTCTGTGCTTCTTCTACGAGTATAAAAATGAGAGTTATAGATGTGTTCTGTAAGGGCACTCTAAAGATTTTGGATACTTAGATGCCAAAATGTCTTCTTCAGTTGATGCTGTGAAGTTCAATTTGCTTATTTGTTTTGATATTAGTCATTTGAAAATGCTCTTAAAAACTCTTCCTCTTCAGAGGTCGGAGGCTTGTTTATGGGCATTACCGTGTGTAGAGTGAGGGGTTTTATAAAGTACCACAATATTGATAGAGTAGCTTTTAGAAGGAAACACTAAATGCAGGTCTATAAAAAGAGGACATTAGCCTCTAATTCTATATCAAGAAACCATTCTACTGCAGAAGGACTGAGTGCTGGAGCTGGTGTTGCTGTAGCCGTGCTCTCACCGCAGATCATTCCTTTGGTTGCAAATTTTATCTTGACTGCCCAGGGATGTGACCCGCCCCTAGGTACACAGAGATCTCGCTGTGATGTGGCAGTGGTACTAATAATTAGTGCAGATTTGTTGTGATTTCTAATAGAACTATATCACAGCTTTAGTGTGAGATATTTGGCAGTGTTAACTCCCTGTAATTAACTTGTGTGATCAGAAAGAAGAGAAACTTGAACCATTAAGATACCATTGTTTAGAATACAAAGCTTGTTAAGTAATTATAAGCTTTCAAGCTTTACCAACTGACTGCAAGGCATCTTGTTTGAAAGAAGAAACTGTTAAAATAATTTACTTTTTTTCTGTGGTTTTAAACCAACAGGAATGTTTTATTTGAACTAAAATATTTTGTGTATATTCCTCTTTATCGCATCGCGAGAGGGGAAATATTTGCTTAAAGATGTTTGAGTTTTCAGATAAGTAAGACATTGCTTAGTTTCAGGCATTTAATTGTAAGCTAATTAAGTTGAAATCATCGATAAATACATGCCTGTGTTGGGTTTGAGCTGGTCTGAATGTGAGCCTTCTGAACTCGTTCCCAGTGTGTTACAAGGGGTATCCTTAATTTGATCCTCATGCTTCTTCCATTCCAGATGTTCACCTTCATCCCCAAAAGGACACAACTGGATCCAGTTGGAAGGGATCCCCTTCCATGAGCTTTTGTTTCCTGTTACTGAGCAAATGTACTGGATAACCCTGTAGTTCCCTCTAGTTGTCTGTAGGATTCAGCTGGCTGGTGGGAGAATAGGCTACGTGAGAGGTGCTTGCCCCTGCTTTTTATTCTCTGTATTATCTTCAACTCAGCAACAGCTTTTGAGGAAAGTGCCAAAAAGGGGAAGGAAATTCCTAGCCTGCTGTATTCTTGCAAGAGGACGTATTGTCTCTTGAAGTCCAGTGAGTTTTTCTAACACTGTGATTCTCAAAAACAACAGCAGGTTGTTATTTCTGTAGGAGGAATGAATTTGCTCATTTAACAGCATCACACTTCTTTCATACAAACGTTGACGTTCCACTTGTGATAGTACTGGTACTAAAGCCAGAAAAAGAGAGTGGAATAAATGTGGTGTTGCTTGTTTGAGATTCATTTTCACTGACAAAATAAATTAGTGTCACCTGACACCTGTGATTTCAGTTTAGGTGTTTATCCACATAGCTGTGGTCCCAGTTTGGCATGCAGTACCCATACAATCCTTTGTATATGGAAAAATGTTAAATGGTGCTAAGTGCTATTATGTTCTTTCATTATCACAAAGCACAAATAGCACCTGAAAAGCTAAATTATTCTAAATAATTATGGGGTTGGAGTTTTTTTAAAATACTGTTATTACTTCTGCTGACTCATTTTAAACACCCTCTTTGCCTGGGTTTTCATGACCTTACGTTCATGGTCTTGCTATGAATCTTTCTCCTCCCTTAGTATTTTTCATGTGGTGAGAGTATCACTTTCTGTTGCTGAAAGTGAAAAAAAACCTGATTTGGCTCTTAGAGTTCAGAATTAAGGGAAAATTTTTAGGTTGTGTCACAGTCCAGTAGTTAAAGGGAAATATCTGCACAACACTTACAATATTCTCCCCTCTGTAAGGTTAGGTTTATCTTTTTATATAATGCCAGCAATGCACTGGACATATGATAAATGATGCTGCTGCTAGCAGGCAGCTTAATCTAGAAATATGCCCCAAGGATAGCATAGATTGCAACTGGTAATAGGGACTGAACAAGGTTTTAGCGTGTCATATCATGGCTGTGATTTTTATTTTTTGTAATTACTCTGTAGGCTTCTGATTTTCTCTGCATCTGTGACTTAACTTGTCTCAAACCAGGTCAAGGTCGACACATTACTAAGATTATTAAGATTTGTCTTACAACTGGCATAGTGATAAAACTATTATTTTTAAATTTGCCATTGACTTGACATTTCAGGGACATAAAATGATGTGAGCTTTGAATCTTGTAAATCAAGATGTAGGCTACTGATGTGTGTTGACACTCCCTTCTCATTGGGCAAATTTGTTGCAGTTGGCATATTATTGCTAATAGCTCTCAAATTCCTCACTGTAGTCCCATCCTACCTTTGGTCTTGTTAAGAGCAACCAGTTTCTAGGCTTGCAGCAGACAGGGAAATTGTAGGGCAGTGGCCAACTGCCTAGGGTTGCCTTGATTATTTTACTGGATATCATGAATGCTCAAACACCAGTAAAAGTCTTGTGTATCTGATTACTTCTCCAGAATCAACTCTTTAATAACCATCACAAATATTAATACTTGAAAGAAACACGTCTTCCTGAGGTTCAGGTCAGATGAAGTTTAAATTCA
This sequence comes from Dromococcyx pavoninus, assembly GCA_033558185.1. Taxonomy (NCBI): domain Eukaryota; kingdom Metazoa; phylum Chordata; class Aves; order Cuculiformes; family Neomorphidae; genus Dromococcyx; species Dromococcyx pavoninus. The sequence continues at coordinate 1,539,047 of JAUMJL010000161.1, forward strand.
GATGATGAAATCTGTGGTTTATTTTTTTTTTTTGCTTTCTTTCTGCCTGGTCCAAACAGAAGTAGGAAAAAGGAAAGCTGTGCTGCTTTTCCATTATTGAGAATTACCAAAGCACCTATCTCAAATAAAGTCAGTTTATATCAGTTGCTTTTAAAACTCTGACTGAGGGACATCCTTTCATGAGTTTAAAAGACTTTATCTTTTTACCTACTCTATATTATTACATTTACTACATTTTTTTTTGTTGTCTGTGGTACTGAGCCTAAAACAGGGATAAAATGATGAAAGGAATATAGAACAAAATAGGAAACTTGGGACCAGTGTTCATGTACTGCTTTATTTGCTGAGGTGTACCTTGGGTATCATTTATTTGCAGAGGGTTTGTTTCTTCAGTGATGAAAGGTGGGTGTTAGTATTTTCTGCCTTTCTAAGGTGATGAAATCTGTGTCATTTTTTAAGGTAGTAGAAGACACTCATAAGGAAGTTGCCAGATGCACGTGTTGTTTTATGTTCCTGTGGAGGTATGCAACAATATTATGAAGGAAAAGGAAGATTTGAGTGTTACAGTAGCATAACTGATGCTTGACAGTTAATGAGAGCATCCTTAAAGTAATTATTTCCTAAATGTTGTCCATTTTCATAACACTACCAAACCTGGGGCTTTGAGAAATGTTTTTCCTCATCGTTTTTCTCTGTTGGGAGATACCTTCTAGACATTGCCTTTCTCTCCTTTATTTCTTTTGGATCCTGACAGCTTCTACATTTGGTCATGGAAAAGACATTTCCCATAGTGAACTACATTAGAAAAACAAATCACCAAACAGTTGTGGTTCTCTTGTTTGACAGTTTATGGAGCAAATGCTGGCTATGCACCATTTAGCATTCTCCAAGACAAAGTACCCACACAGTGCTGCCAATTTCATTAGAAAGCTACACCAGCTACTTTTAAAATTTGGTCCTGTTTACACAGGAATTTCAGTTTTACTACCATACCCATCAAAAGGTTATTGTCTGCACACAGAGAGTCACTGTTTTTAGCAAATCTGTCTATAAATCTAAGTAACCAGTAATTAAACAGAAGTCTGAATACCAGGCAAGGAATAAAACTGAGGGTCTCCCTGTGGATTATGAAGTTATTCTTAGTGTGGCTGGTTTTAAGCACCAATCAGCCAAGAAAATATTGTAATTCATCATTAGAACCTACCTAAAAAGTTAAATTTCAGCAACAAGAGATGACTCAAGGAACAAAATGGTCACTGCAAAGTGTTTTCTCCTTCCTCTCAAAGAAAAGTAGCTGTAATTGGTGCTGCTTTTCCAGTTCACGACACATGTGGGAGTAAAAGCTTGGGGATGGTGTCAGGAAAAGTATGTCCAAAAGCTTTGTTGTTTTCTCAGTTACAGCAACAGCCTTGTGCTGTTCCTCTGTGTCTTGTCTGCTTTGTCCTTTCACTCCATTTCCACGGCTGGAGATCCACAACAGGCCCTCAGTAGACTGAGAAGCAGGGTACAGAGTTCACATACTGTACACATGAATTATATGTCCACAGTGTATCAGGCTTTGCCAGAATCTGTCTACAGCCAAGACATAATGTATAGCAACACTTTTTAACGAGGAACATGCATCTGTTACGCGTTTAGCAGGGGATATTTCTGGAGCAGTGTTAAGAAAATATGCTTTGGTTTTACAGCCCCATACCCCTCTTTCTGTAGAGATGTCATTTTTGAGTCAAAGACCAGACACAAGGGGCTTTCAAAGGGTCTTAAAGCTGGAGAGAAGCCTGGCAGCTCTACCCATTGTAAACACAGTCTAAGTCTCGTCATCCCCTCTTCTGCTCCCCAACCTAACCCAACCCACTAAACAGATCTGCTATTTGGAGGGCTGGGGAAGTATTTCCAAAGAAACACAAGAATAAAAATGCTGTTTTGTTTAAGGAGTCTTGCACAAATGAGTAAATTCCTAATTTTCAACAGAAAAGCTGTTGTAAAACAGTGTAATTCAAAGCTAAAGATAAGTGTGTTGGTTTAGTTGGACTCTCATTTCAATACCTTTCATTGCCTTCAGGTCAAAAACTTTGTTTCAGTTTTGAAACATTGACAATCGAGTCAAAATCTGGCCTGAAATGTTCTTTCTTAGATTGATAAAGTAGGTAATGGCCTCAAGATTTAAGTCAAGGCTTGAGGACAAAGCTATACGAGTGACAGCAGCTCCCTCTGGGTGTTGCAGTGAAGGCAGCTGGGAATGAACTCTGCTCGTGTTTTGAGCCAGCATGAAGAACTGAGAACGTTGCCAGCACGTGCCGAGCCCAAAGTAATGGCACAGAGCTAAAGGTGATATCCCTGTGGCTCAGCAGAGTTTATTAGTTTGGCCCAGGGCCATGCTAAGTGTTCAAAAGGCTTTTGGTTATCTCCGAGTGTGGGCAGGGATTCCCCTTGTGTCTGTTCAGAACAAGTTTGAACCTGTTGGCGTCATAATCTATAGACACATCCTGTAAATCTGCATCTTTGATGAAAGGAAGCTGGCATCGTTTAGTATCTTGCTTCTCTTTGACTGCCTTTGAGATATTTAATTGATCTTTTTAACCTTGCAAAGCTTGCCTCACTCTTTAGAAATATTTAAAGAGGAAGATGTAATTAGTATCTGATTTTGTGGCTATCGAAGTCCAAAGCATCAAATGCTCTTTTCTGGACTGTAATTAATTTTCCCCATCAAGTCTTGGTTTTTGAGTCCTATACCTGTAGACTTGGAAGTCTTCAGTGTAAAACTGCTTGGGGGCAGTGTTTCTGTGTGGGAGGGTTAGGAGAGGTGAAGATTTTAAACTGATACAACCACTCCCTTCCCCAAATGCAACCAAGGGCTCCTTTGTTTCCTCTGCTACGTTGGTCTAGCTTGGAGAGAACTTTTGGAGAAATACACAATGGTATCAGGAATTTTTTCTGGTGTCCATGTTTACCCATTTTGTGTTTCAGTCCCTGTGTGCTTGGATGGCATCCTGCAGGTTCCTTTGGGAATGACCTGAAGAAGGGGAGTTGCCAAGGAGACCTCCTTAGCTGTACAGTGGAAAGTTGCATAGAGAGAATGGTGGCTTAGAGCGAGTTAGAGGTGTCATCCTCAGCACAAGTACTAGTCAAGGGCGTTTCGTTGAAGCCAAGAATCGGATGATGCAGAGTTTGCATCTGCTCAGGATTTCCATGGTTCTGTCAGCTAAACAGGTGCAGAGAAGGCCCCTAACAGAGTGATGGCACTGAAGGTTTTCCCCTGAAGAATCCTACTTGGATGACTTGCATGAGGCAGCCGTTTCCACGGTGTTAGGAGGAAAGACTTTTGCTTGACTTAGAATTACCTGGATCCTTGGTTGAACAGTGTATCCCTGGTTGGGCAGAAGGAGGCTTAGTGTTGTACATGGAGAACAGGAGGAAAGGTGTGTTTTTCCTCTCCCTAAGAGGTGTTGAGGGTGAATTCCCCCTTTTGATTCTTGTTCTTGGTTTGCACACAGCTTTTACTGATCACTTCTCTGCAGTTTTCCCCACGGCATCTCAGCTCCACCATCTGGACTGTTCTCCACGGAGAGGTCGGCGTGTATGCGAGTGGTGGGCAAGTGTTGACTACACAGTAAGCAGCAGGAAAAATTAGGATGAACCACTGCTAACTGAAACAAAGGTTTGTTTAAAAATAGGGGGAACCTCCTCGACCAGACCTCCAAAATATGTCATTTAAATTTGTCATCAGAAGATTAACAAGGGTGCAGTGATTAAGTGTGGGTCCTGCTGTCCTTCTGTCTCCCACCCAGAGTGAGAGGAGGAGGAGGAGGTGTGCAGAGAGGTTGTGTCAACAGTTCTGGTGACTGCCATGTGGTCTTGGCCTGCAGAAAGAATCTCAGGGAGGAGACCAAGTCATTTATCTGGGCTGGTGGTGTGTCCATGTGAAGAATGGGTCATCCTTGCTCCACCTGTGGTAGGGTGGGCAGTGCTGTAGGAGTGGTGGTGGTGGCCCCTGTGCCTCGCTGCCAGGGCTGGGAAAGCCACCTTGGCCCTATCAGCCTTGTCCTTGCCACCTTCCCCTGGTCTTCCCCATCCAACTGTGTGACTTGGGCTGCTGCTTTGGTGGAGAAAAGATGCTTTGTCCGTTGAGATTTGCACTGATGGCCTGGTTTCTTCCCAGGCTTTGGATGTGACCTTGCCTGATGGAACCAGGGAGCAGTGCAGTGCTGTGTGCTGTAGGGGTTGTGCTGCCAAACCTGGACCGTGCATTTGTTTAGCAACTTGGTGCCCTTCTGTGCTGCTGGGGTGGCTGCAAGCCCAGACCCCTGTCTAACCCTGGGGCAGCAGAACTGGTCACCCTTCCCTGGTGCTGCACATCACCCCGAAGTACTGAGAGCTTCCCTGGCTGGCTCCATCCTCCCGTGACTTCCCAACCTGGGTGTGCTCATGTGTGGCAGCGCCGGTCGGGTCCCACACCAGTGCTTTCTGTCCAACCTCTGGCAGCAAAGTAGGTTAAAGTGTGTTGAGATGCTGTGTCAGAATGTATCAGTATATATTACTTGCATATAACAGTACCTTGCAGTATTTTGTTCTACTAAATATTTTAAGGCTTTTATGCTTTGGCCTGTGTCAGGATAAAAATAAGTACTGGACTATCAGACTTTCCCCGCAGGACAAAAATTCCATTTTCCAACCACCTCTAATTATTTCCATTTTGCTGTCTGGAAAGGATCTGGAGACAATTTAGGAAGCCAATTTACAATTGACTTGGGAAAAAAATTATTTACCCTCCTGAGTCTCCTTCAATGTGCAGCCAGTGGTGTGTGATCAATAGGAGATCTCATGCTCAATGATTTTGATGATGCTCACGGAAGGACCATGAAACTCAGCCTAGGTCCTGCTTACCTGTACGTGCAATTTTTGTAGGTGTGGTGGGGCAGACTGCCCACTTGTTGAAGAGCTTAGTGTGACAGGGGAAGCAGGGAAGGACCACGAAAAATGTGAAAAGGGTGGCTGTGCTCTGCAAAATGTCTTCTTTTGAGGTGCATGATGTGCCATTGCCCTCTTCCTTCCTGTGGTGGGAGCTTGGGTGTCCTTGCAGCTTCTGGGCCCAGCAGTGTTATTTCCAGGTGACAATGAGCTGTGTTTCTGCCTCTTGGGGCCGTGAAGGTGCCTGTCAGTAGCATCTGTAGCTCCAACAGTGAAGGGAGGTACTGAGAAGGGTGTGTGTGCACCTCGGGCTCCAAGATACCACTGCTTTCAGAGCTGTCTGTCTGATCCCTGCTCTGTGGATGGATCCAGATTTTTCGTTGGCCTTTCTTGCATACCAGGGCTGCATACATCATTCTGTAATCCTATTAGGGCTCTGTTTTACTGAGGTTAGCATTTGTCATAATGAGTGCGTTGAGGTTAGTAATTTTCAATTATACTTTTGTAACTCTCAATTAAAAAGGTGGTTGGCTTTTTATATGGAGAATTTAAAAATTTGTATTTTTCATTTAGGCTGGCTGCAAACTGTAAAATCATGACTCATGGGTGTACAGAATTAACAATCTTAAGAAATATTGTAAAAAAGGTTCTTCATGGTTAACATTTAGAATTTTATTTCAAGATTTTATGTGTTTTATGCTATGCTGGCAAATTGAAAAAATACTGGATCCTTATATGGAGAACCAACAATTTCCCATAGCCCTGCTTTTACAGTGCTGAATGCATTTCATTTTGTGTGTGATTTTCCCCAGTTGCCAACTGACTACATCATACAGTTTTTTTGGCTTCTTCTTTCTGTCTTATGACTATCAGCAGATATTTTGAGTAGCATATTATAAAGCCACAGATCCTTTCTGCAGCGTTGGTTTTTGACTGTTACCACTGGTAATGGAAAAGATTTTATTATATTTGTGGCGTCAGTGAGAATTTCAGATGAGGCTTCAAGAAAGCCTTTGTGTGTGACACTAGTGGTTGCCCTCCATGCTGGCATAGGAGGGACACGTCTGACAGTCTCCAGTGTGTTCTTCAGCTTGAGATCGTTCTGGAGAGGAAGGAGGAAAAAGGCTGGTACTTTTAAACAGTTCAAGATGCTCTGCAGATCCTTCAGGATGATCTAAATGTTGAAGAGTCAGGGCTGAATTTGAGGTGTACTGAAGCTGAGATACACAGGCAGACTGAGGTCAGAGGGGCTGGAAAGCAGCCCTGTGGAGAGGGACCTGGGGGTTCTGGTGGACAGCAGGTTGACCCAACATGAGCCCTGGCAGCCAAGAGGGCAGCCGTGTCCTGGGGGGCATCCAGCAGGGCATCGCCAGCCGGGAGAGGGAGGGGATTGTCCCTCTCTGCTCTGCACTGGGGAGGCCCCACCTCGAGCACTGGGGGCAGTTTGGGTGCCACAGGATAAAAAGGACATCAAACTACTGGAGAGTGTCCAGAGGAGGCCACAAGGCTGGGGAAGGCTCTGGAGGGGAAGGCGTGTGAGGAGAGGCTGAAGTCCCTTGGTCTGTTCAGCTGGAGAAGAGGAGCCTGAGAGGGGATCTCAGAGCTGTTCACTGCCTTCTCCCAAGGGAGGGAGGGGAAACAGGGGCTGAGCTCTGCTCTCTGGTGACCTGGGACAGGACTGGAGGGAATGGCAGGAAGATGTGCCAGGGCAGGGTTAGACTGGATATCAGGAAGAGGTTCTTCCCCCAGCGGGTGGTGGAGCACTGGAACAGCTCCCCAGGGCAGCAGTCCCAGCACCCACTCTGCCAGCATTCCAGCAGCATTTGGCCAATGCCCTCAGTCACAGGGTGTGAGTGTTGGGAGTGTCCTGTGCAGGGGCAGGAGTTGGGCTGATGATCCTTGTGGGTCCCTTCCAGCTTGGGTGATTCTATGAGAATAACTGGAGAAAGGAGAAGATGGGGTCAGGCACAGGGGGTGGCAGCAGTGGTTAGGAAGACATGGAATACTCTTGCACAGCAGAGTAGATTTTTATGGAGACATAGACTGACCACTAAAAATTGAGTTACAGAAATCAAGCAGGGGCTGACTTGCTGTCTGTTGCAGTTGTTGTAGGGCTACATCTGGATTATTGCCTTCAGGTCTGTGCACTGCAGCCATAGGAAATTTGTAGGTATTATATTCCTATTGGGCAGTTCACAGCAGTCATAAAGTTTGTGGTGTTCAGGACATTGTGTGTACTTTGGAGGGAGTTTGTAAGAGGGTAACAAATGATCGCGTACTGAAGGCTGTTTCTAGAGCAGTAAACAAAGATGTGAATGTGGGATAGCTTGATTTAATGGTCATGGGGAGAAGGCTAACATTCTAATTGATATTCCTCAAAGCTATAACCCTCGTGCAGAAGGGGCTGTTACTTGAGCCACTGTGAGGGATTATGAATGGCAAAAATTGGAAATAGTAAGCTTAGCATAAAGTTTAACCTGAATAAAAGAAAGAGCATCTTTACAGTCAGATCACAGTAGTAGAGCATTTCTTTGGGGAAAGGATGGGAGCCCTGTCCCTGGAGATGTTTAAATTTAGTGTACATTAGAATATACAATTTAGAACATTGCTGGGAGACACCCCTGGACTGGCAGGGTGAGGATTGGCTGCAGTATTTGGCCGTCAGCGATGTTGTTATGATGAAATGTTTCCTGGAATAATACACAGGGGAGTTAGTACCATAAAACATTTGGGTTTTTGTTGGTATGATGCTTGGAGTGAAAATATCTGTGATTAATTGTCACTGTCAATCTCTGAGCCAAAGTTTATATTAGAGAACTCTTCTTCCAAGATCTCCACGTGCACAGATATGTGTGGAGAGTGTGTCACCCAGGGCTGATACTGACAGAGCATTCACTAAAATTGTGTGCTGAGGGCTAAGTGGGAAGTGTGGCTTTTAGTGCTGCTTTCAAATATACCTTTAGTCCATTTTTTTGCCCTCTTGCACTTTATGAACGTTGAATCCTGGTTGTGCATCAGACTGAGACAATTCTTAATCAGTGGTGACTGCTTACTTGTATAAAACTGATGTGGAAATTGGAATGTTCAGTCTGCCAGCTATCAAGAGTAACAAATAGGGCTGAATCATCACAAAAAGTGTCCCAGTTATTTAAAATACTTATCTTTTACTACTTCTCTTTCCCCATCACAAGATTATAATAAAAGATTTTTCCAGTTTCTGAGCTGTGTTTGACCAATAAGCCCATTTAAACATTTTGTTTTGTTTAAAACAATTTACTTTGGTTTGGAACATTTCTTTATTTCTTGGGATCCACATGGTGACATTGTTTTTATTTCTTGCAGTATTTCATGTTTTACCAGGGCTTCTGTGTTATAGGGAAGACAGTATCCCAAATAAAACATGTTTGATAAATACTTCATGCAGCTATGTGGAGCTGACTGATTTTGGAGCTCAAGATGAGAGCTGGACATTAACTTTTTGTTCACTTGTATTCTATATATCCTCTTAAGACAGGAGGTTCTTATTATGCAATTATAATATCTTCCTCAAAGACCTTCTTATGGGGAACTATTATGTTCTGCTGATGTCTTTTACCATTCAACTCCATGGATTCCTTTGTACAATTGCTGTAGGTGAGGTTGTTAGTAGAAGCTGAATTCATAATATATTATTTACCATATTGCACCTAGTATTACAGTATGAAGTATTATTGATCACTTACTGATCACTGCTTTGAGTAAAGTTTTTTGCCATTCATTATTGGCATTTTATTGTAAGCTTATATATATTGTTGTATTTATTCCTGTATCTATTGCTGTTTTACACTCATTTATAATACTTGGAGATATATATAATACATAAAATCTCACAGAGAAAAGACTGGAATGATTAAGTGATGTCCTCATAAGTTCATGGGAAGTTTATGAGTAAGCCATGTCAGTAAATGTACAGCAAAAGTACTCTGCTGTATCTTATCCTGGTTCCTGCCATGCTTTCTGGACTGGTTTTGGAGTAGGAGCCATGATCTCTGAATATTTGAGTGCTAAAGCCTGAAAAGCTCCAAAGTTGTGGTTTAGCCATGTGAGCTCTTTGCTATCACGTGGATAATAGATATTCCCTTTTGCATTCCCTGCATAAAAAACGAGTCAACTGAAAGCATGTCTGTACTAAGCCACATCAAAGTTATCCTCTGAATTAAGGCTATATAGTAGGTCCTTTAAGAGTAAATTTGTACAAAAAGGTCAGAATTTTTTTGTTTGTTGGGATATAATTTGACAGCTCTAGTTTCATCCCTCTTAAATTTACTGTTTTATTTCATCTGGATGAATGGGATTGTGGCTCATTTGTATGCATCTTCATATACCACTAAAAACTTCCATGTAGAATTTAGGTTGGATAAGGTTCCAGGAAATGAGCCTTAGATGTGAATGGCTGTAAACGTGCTTAAGGAGTCATTCTGTAAAAACTGAATAAGGTTTAGAGTTAATTCTCTTGATTTTTTTCTTTTATAGAACATAGCAAACGGTGTAATTTGAGTCCTAAAATCCAGTTAGGTATCACTGCAATGTCTTGCTGCCTTGTAGTAGTTCACAGGTTATTTTACTCCACATTGGAAGGCAGTAGCTGCTATGCAAAAAAAAAAAAAGTCAAGAAAACACAACCTCTGACAGCCAGAAACCTCTGGAGAAGTTTTTTAGTGGGTGAGGATTTTGTGTCCTGGCTGGTTTGGAATAGAAGGTGATGCCTTTGGTTCTAGGTCACTGCTCTGAAGGCGGGGTGCCCGTTGCCTGGAGTTGTTGCTGTGGTAAAGCCTTTCAGCTGATCATCCTTCACCAAGTGGGTGTTGACACTCTGCCTGTCCACATGGTAACACTGCTCTTTCTGATGTATCCTTTATATTTTTAGTGGTAATAGAGGCTTTAGCTGAATGAAACTATTATTTGTTCCAGTGAGCCCAGTATATATCCAGCATTGTGTGCAACTATTTCCAGTAATTTAGATGGTAGCAGACTTGTACCTGGGATTACGCCCACGTTCATTAGCCTTTCTGGTTTAAAGCTCATGTGACAGAAGAGTATCACCTTGTTATCCAGTTTAGTAATCCTATTTGGTTTTATACTTGTTTTGCAAAAAGAAGCACGTTTCACCTCAAGTGTTTTTGTTCTTGTGGTTGTTGATTAGTTTATTTTTACTTTTGCAGGCAAGTAATTATTATAATTAGAGTAGGCCCCTGCTTTGCTTTCTGTTTCCCAGAAACATATTAAACATATTAATCTCTTGAAGCTCTTAATCTATTCCATCAAGCTTTCCTGATGCAGCCTTTATTTTCTTGATTGTGGATGTATTTTTTGATATTTGTCGTTAAAGCTGCATCAGTTTTGTGATTCTTTGAAACCACCAAGATAGTGGCTCTCTTTGTGTTGAAGTCCATTTTGCAAATGGTTGGAATGGGCTCTGGTTCAAACATCCTCATTTTTTAACAGGTTTATGTTATACTATATAGTTACCTTTTTTCTGAAATGCAAAACCATAGAGGGGGTAAATTTCTGAATTATGAAACACGCTCTTAATGCTTCATAAATGGCAACGAGGACAGGTTGTGAAGTGATCAGGTCAACGAGGCTGGGGGTTTTTGTTTTGTTTTGGTGGATTCATTAGCACTTCCTCAAGCGAAATTCTGCAAGTTGCATCTCAGAAATTAGTCTGAACTTGTCGAGTAACAAAGTAATCCCTTCAAAAGTAATTTCAAAAGTAATCCCTTCAATAGTCATCACTGATTGCCGAGTTTCTTAATAGACCTGACATTGCTAAATAAGCTAAATTGGTACTGCAAAAGCAAAACTGTGAAAGACTGGTATAACTCCTATACCAATTGCCCTTTTCATCCATATTGTTTCAGACATTTAATGTGTTGTATTTCTCCTTTTCTGGCCACGTTCACTTTTTGCCTGTGAAGTGTTTGATGCAATAGCAGCCTACGTTTATACCAGCAAGGAGGCAGCGTTTGGCGTCTTCTCAGCACATCGTGTTATGTTTTCTTGTCTTGAGAGTGTTACAAGCTGGGTGAATGTAGATAAATAGGAATGTTGACAATCTGAAGTCATCATCTGATCTTTCTTTGATGTAGAGAGATTTCTGTGGCTAAAATAATCAAATCAAAATTTTCCATGTCTTCTCATAAAAGTCTAAGAAAATAACAAACTGCTGTCCCCACCCACATTTTATATTTATGTGTGCAGTGTGTGTGGAAACTTCCCCTCTGTGCCTCTTGGAGAAGCCACTGACTTCTAGAATACAACTTCTGCAAAGTAGTTCATGGGCTTCAGGGTTTTGTTTTAAGAAATATTAATTATGTTAATCCTTTTGGTTTTTTTCCTCCCGTTCTAGGTGAGGTTTTAGTCAGTCTTCTGTCCCCTGATAATCCCATCAGTTGTGATTGGTTTCCAAAAGACCCCTGTGGACTTTTTCTGAATCTCTTCTTTTATGTCCTGTTGGCAATTGATACTTTAGTCCTTAAATAAAAAGGAAAAACAATGGGGAAAAGAAAACAAAAAGGTCCATTGATGTTCCAGCTGGTTCATTAGGCAATCTGGGCAATTTGTCAGACCTTTAGGATAGGTCATAATGGTGTTGACACTATTTTGTGAAAAAACAATGAAATGAGGGGGGACACGAATCACAGAATCATGGAATCATCTGGTTGGAAAAGACCTCTGAGATCATCCAGTCCAACCGTACCTGTCCACTACTAAACCCTGTCCCTAAGAAACTCATCCACCTGCCTTTTAAACCCCTCTAGGGATGGGGACCCAACCCCCTCCCTGGGCAGCTGTGCCAGGGCCTGACAGTCCTTTCAGGGACGCAATTTTTCCTGATATCCAGTCTAAACCTCCCCTGGTGCAACTTATGGTCATTTCCTCTTGTCCTATCACTTGTCACTTGTGAGAAGAGACCAACACCCCCCTCACCACAACCTCCTTTCAGGCAGTTGTAGACAGTGATGAGGTCTCCCCTCAGATTGGGGCTTGGTTCCAGTTTCAAAACAAGTAGGTTTCATTAACGTGTTTGATACATCTTTTGCAGATGCTGCAACTTGCTTTGTGGGGAAGGGATCAGATAAAGTAGCTTTTCTCTGCTGTTACTGCCTTGTGTAGAGCTCATTAAATCAGTAGAAGTCTTCCCAACAGTCTCTTGGTGAGCAATGCCTCTAATCTTCTTGTAATGCAGAGCTGGGTTAATGCTGCTTATTTTTCTGTTGCTGTTGCATAGAGGTTATTCATAGAATCATAGAATCACCCGAGCTGGAAGGGACCCACAAGGATCACCAGTTCAACTCCTGTCCCTGCACAGGACACTCCCAACACTCACACCCTGTGACTGAGGGCATTGGCCAAATGCTGCTGGAATGCTGGCAGAGTGGGTGCTGGGACTGCTGCCCTGGGGAGCTGTTCCAGTGCTCCACCACCTGCTGGGGGAAGAACCTCTTCCTGATATCCAGTCTAACCCTGCCCTGTCTAACATCTTCCTGCCATTCCCTCTGTTGGAGAATTAGAGCTAAGATAAAAATGCTGAACAGTAGTAGCAGCAGTCTGTGGAGATACCATGGTGCTTCCTCCATGGATCAGCCTGTGTAGGAGGAGTGACTGGAAATTGTGTTGAGCTGCTGGGGTTCACCCAGCCCTCAGCCCCCTCCTGGCTGCCCTCCTGGTGTGCTGGATGCACTGCTGGCTGGAAGTTTGTTAGTCAGGAGCTGGAATGTGAAGATTGGCTGGGGAACGGTAAAGTATAAAGGGAATTTAGGAATGGAATGGGGCCGGGACCTCTCAGATTTACATTAATTTAGGCACTCCTGCGATACCCGTACCAAACATAAATGCACTCTGTTTAAAAGGCTTTAAATGGTTAAATTCAGAATTCCTTGTGTGCTGAGCACGGTCTAGATGGTTTATAGCTGCAAGCGTGCAAAAGGTTTACTTAGAAAAATGATTTATATGTTCATTTATGTTCTTGAATATTGAGAACAGGCAAGGAATTAGCAGTGTTGCATGAGCTGCACTATCACATTTTTCACCTTATATGGAGAATTGCCTGCCACTTATCAAGCAGGGTCAGATTTGCTGTTATTGTCACATTCCTTAAAGTTGGAAGAAATCATGTTTCTCTGACTAAAGAGTCAACTTGTAAGCTTATGGTTTTGTAGTTTGAATACTGTTTTTCCATCCAGGAATTGCTGGGATGGGCAGTACCTCTTCAGAAAAATAGCACTGTGAGAATTTTCACTGCTGTGTCCTGGAGTTCATTCCTCAGTTTGCGTGGAGAAACCTAGATGCTTGCAAGGGAAAATATGTTTCTGTTTGGAGTAAACTGGAGTTCCTCCTGGCTGGCTCATCCAGTCTGGAAGAACACAATAGGAAGGAAGATCTTGGGGGAAAAAGGGGAAAGACCTGATAATTGTGTACCCATAGTATTTAAGGGGGGAGACCTCACTGCTTTGTTGTCTTTATTCCTACTGATGGCTGGTGTTTGAAGCATGCTTTCATGGACTTGTTTAGGCAATAACAGACTGTGGAGTTGCTGTGAAGTCATCGACCTGCTGTGGAAACACCTACTCCACAAATCCATCATCTGAGTGTGAGGTTAAATAAGTGGAAAGTATGGAAGTGGAGGTGAATGGCTTGTTTAGTCACTGATATCTCAAATTAGAGAAGCCAGACAAAAGACTGAAAAGATACTTGAAAGAGAAGGTGACAATTCCTTTTGTGATAGTGTAAAAAGCACAGCATGGAAGGGCCAATGAAGGCTACATTCGCTGAAGTACTTGAGTTTGGAAAGTGGGAGATCAGTATCAAGTCTGACTTACTTAAGTATCTCGAATTAAAAAAGAAATGCTTTCTGTCTAAAATATTTCTGGGATTGTGGCATTCAGTATGGCACTCAGTCTCACCTGCTGATTCTTTTTGGTTTTGGAGTACATGGAACAGTGTAAATTTTTAAAGCATGTGCTCCACCACTCTTATGACTTGAGCTTGCCTCATGGTTGTAGAGATTTTTCTGTGGTGCTACTTAGGAAATGAAATACTTTAAAATGGTAGTGATGAGGTGCAACGATTAGAAAACTTGGCCTGGAGCTGCTGTTGCTGATTTCACTCTCATGCAGATCTAGAAGAGTTAACTGGAAAATGATACCCAGGTTTTTCTTGCTCCATAAAGGCAACGCTGGCTGTATTTTTTTGAATAATAAGACGTAAGGAAGAATTCATGAGCCTAGGAGTATTTGAAGCCAACAGAAACAAAAGTGTAGTTTATATGGCTAAATACTTCAAAAACCCAACATTTGAAACATTCAGGCAAGTGGTTGTATTGAAATATCTGTGCAATTTTGAGGGGGTAGGACAAAAGATACAGATTTTTATTTTCTGTTTGCTTGTTTGTGGTTTTCCCGTTCTTCCCCTTTTATGGCTTACCAGAAAAGAACCAGATTTCTTATCGTGTCTGGATATAAAAGCTTTTAAACTACATATATTTATTTTTAGGACTCCACCCTTGGGCTTTGGAGTTTGTGAGCAGCTATTTCAGTAGATTTACATCTATATGGGGAAACTGGCAAATGCAATACTGTGCAAATCCACGTTTTAAAAAAAGCAATTGCTATTATAGAAGGTAAATGATATCATAAGAAAGCCAAGTAAAAAAGATTGCATTTTTGTTTGCTACTAAGGGAATGATCAATGCTTCCTGCTGGCTTTTGTACCCTGCAATTGGAGATTCTGGCATGCAAATGTTTTAAATAATGTTAGGTTTCGTGACTGGTTGGTGCTCTATAATACTGGGACTAGGGTAACTTAAATATACAGAGTGTGGGCCAATCCCAAAGTCCTTTCTCATGCAGAGCACCCACTGAAATCACATTTAAGTGTCATCAGTGAAAGCTATGCCAAAGAAATCACTATGGATTTGACCCTGAAGTTATTACTACTAAATTTCACGTGTGAGCTTTTAATTATTGTGTGTTTTTTTAAGAATGGAGTGTTTGAATGAATCCTGGAATTCATTATAACTTTAGGTTCTTACCAGGTTATTGACCTCTTAAACTACATTTCCACTGGAAAAAAAAAATCTTCCTCTTTGTTTTTGTTCTTTTTTGTTGTTGCTCAGAAGGAGGAAGGAAGGATATTCTGTGGCTCAGATTTCATAGAATCATAGAGTGGATTGGGTTGGAAGGGACCTTAAAGCCAATCCAGTTCCAGCCCCCTGCTCGATTTTGCTCAATGTGTTCTTCTGCCTTTACATTTTCAACTGCATTATACAATGTTATATATAAAATATGGTAGGTAGAGGTGATAGGAGCACCTTTAAGCATATCCCTCATATTCTAACATCATATTTTCCCCTGTGTCCTTAAGTCATTCATATAAAAAATTTCCACAGTTGTTTTTTCAGGCTGAAACTTGTTGGAAAGGTTTTCAGTAGAACTCTGTTTATAAAAAATGCATTATGGAAAATTAGAGCGGTTTGTCAACTTCATTTAGCCAACCATTTCTTCAAAGGGTTGTCATACCTTCAGGGAGTAGAAGAGGGAGTCAGGGTGCTTTCTGCATCCCCATGAAAGTTAACCCAGATTTACCAACCCACCAGAGTTTGGTGAGAGTTGTTATCTGCACGTGCTGGTAAGAGCAGGCTAGAGGCTTGCTGATAGGATCACTGAATATTCCTACTGTATAAAACGTGCTTCAACCCCAGCAGCCTCTCTCTGTGCCTGGGGTGATGAATATGATGGGTGGTACTGAGCACCCAGCTGGGTTCTTCTGCCTATGCTTTGTCAGATGAAATGGTATCAGGGCATTTAATAGTTTTCCAAATTCAGGGCTCTATGCCAAGGCCTACTTAAGACAATAATTGAAAAGCAGTTGAAATCACTACTGCTTTACGAGTCATCATTCATGCAGCTAATCTCTGATGAAGCTGGGAGTGGAATTTATACTCTGGTTCATATACCACTCTCAGGAGTGCCTGGAACGAGAGGTGTGATGCCTGAAGTTCGGAAACAAGGTTTGAAAGATAACTTTGTCTTCTGCCTTTCCTTCTCCCGGGTTGCAGGAAGGCTCTTGTGCTGCCAGGTACTGATAGTTTTTTGTTTGTTTGTTTTTAAAGTCACAACTCTTAGAGTCATGACTTCCATAGATGGATGGATCTATCTGTTTTATTTAAAAATAGCTAAGCGTGAAAATGCTACTGGAATGTTTTATGAAGGTCGAAATAAAACAATGAAACAAAGATTTTAATGTATGTTATCTTTGAGGGTTTGATGAGCTGCTTAGAGACATGGTTTAGTAGCACACAGGTGTGGTTGGACACGATGGTCTCAAAGGTCTTTTCCAACCAGATGATTCTCTGATTCTATTTAAGCTATTGAAGAAATGGGGATAACACAGTTTTGATGGCTTGAGGCTGGTGGCAAGGCTAAGGTCAGGTCTGAGCCATTCTGCAGGGTGGTGGTCAAGTTCGTGATGATTTGTCAGCATCGCTCCAGTCAGAGTCTGAAGGATTTGGGTAGTTTGGATTTGCTCTTCCCACATTCCTCTTGTTCTTTCACTTTTATAATGCCATTGATAGCTCTTGCTTCTCACTGTCTTAAGCCCTTTTAAAATATTAAGCTTGCTTAGAAGGCACAAAATAATATTCCTAGTGAGATATTTGCTTTCCCAGTTGTGATCCCTGAAAGGCACTGGGAGCTTTTCTGAATGGGAGAGTTTTTTATTTGAGCATGTCATGTGGAAAGGGAGAGAGAAGCACTTGCCAGTCTCCAGTGTTGCTCAGGGTGGTGGGCTAAGAAGTAGCTCAGGGTTGCAACAAAGAGGTAATTGCTTGCTGAGTAAGAGTGACCAGGTTGTTTTGATAATTATGATGAAGACTGATGTTTTGTGGTCCTCCAGATTTGCATTCACATTTCACTCCCAAAGGTGAATGTTACCATGGATGTCCGACCATTTTAGCATTTTGAGCCTATTCAGGCTGTTCTGGTAGGATATTCTGTAAGGACAGGATTGTTCTGTAACCCTAAGACTGCCTCTCTCAAAGCATGCTCCCACCAATAAAAATGCCACTAATTAAAACTTGTGTGAGCAAAAATGTTACCATCAGTGAAAACTTTATGCTTTTGTTTTGGAAAAAAATATAAGGGGTGTAGAGCGAATTAAAACAATTAAGTAGTTCAAGACCCTGTGTTATAAAATCTTAGATAAGACTTAATCAGTGTGGCAAATTACAGGTTTGTCTGCCTGGCAGCTGCAGTTAATGATGGGTGACTTCCCAGGGAATTTAGGTGCTTGGGTAAGGAGAAACTTTAAGGGAAACGTTGATGTGGTGAGTTCTTCACAAACGTATTTAAGCAAAAAGAGAGATTTTTGGCATATGTTTCAGTATTTTGAAATAAGTTTTCCCTGTTAATAGTGCAGAATTAAAATACTGGGCTATTTTCTTGTGTATGACACAAGTTACTAAAAAATTATACAAGAGGAATGTTCTAGAAAAGGGAAAATAAAGTACCTGGGAAAAAAAAATACCATAATACAGTATATTCTGAAGCATTTCTTACTGCGTGTTATCTGTAGAATGTAGGTATTTGCATTACATTTGGTATCTACCACCAAATGTGAGCAATGACCTGTTGGTAATGTTGCTAGCTTTATGGAAATCTGAGGCTCACCTTTGTATGTGCAAATTTTTTGGCTGTGTTATCTTCATGCAGAATTTCCCAGAAGTAATCTCAAACCTTCTGCAAAAGGTTTTAATTTCTTTTGAGATTTTGCTTAGGAAATTAAGAGCCACTTTTGTTTCCCATCCCTGAGCAGTAAAGCTGTTTCTGGCTCTTTGCTGAGGTGTTCAGCCTGAACTCTGACAGAGAATAACACTGCTGTTGCTTTAAGCCCATGGAGTTGCTTTATATAGATATGGCTTGGTTTATAGTGTTGCTTTAAATACATAATAAGAGTTCATCTCCATTTCAGAAAAGGTTTAAGACTGATCTCCGCCTGGCTAGGAATGTTTATTTTCCTAAGCTGCTTCACTGCAAAAATGTTTTGAAATTGAGAGTCCCAAGCTGGTGATGGGGTCTTGGTTGTGTTGTCTGCAGATCTCATCCCCGCACCACTAGAGAGCTGGGGGTTTGTGATGGACCTCGCGTGGATCAGGCTCAATTCTGGTATTTCTGTGTCTCTTCCCCATCTGTCACCCTCTTTTTAAGTCTGAATCATTGAGCTAATCTCTGGGCTTTGGGTTTTGGCAAGACTAGTGGAAGCCTCAGTAAGGTTTAGTTATCAGTCCCAATCCTTTGCAACAACATAGACTTATTTTTTTTCTCCATAACTTGTTTAGGATTAAATAATCTTGAAATAAAAAATGTTATGATAAACGTTTCCCTTCCTAGAGAAGGGAATCACAGTGGATTGATTCTGGATGCTCTGGCACACAAAGTGTCAGCTTGACTTCTGCGGGTGCCATGTATTGATTATGTATTAAGTTGGCAGAAGCCAGTGGAATAATCCTTTCTAACCATGTACCAGGAGTTCTGTGGGGCTGTGGTGTGTCCTGCGTGTTGGCTTGTGTGTTGAAAGTGAATAAATAATGCCAAGTATGGGAAAAAAACATATACAGGAGAAGAGATGGCATGAAGCATGTAGTTTGGGATGTGGAAGAGAAAACTCTGCTCCTCCCTCCCTGCCCTGCCTAGCCTGGCTCTCTGGTCTTCTTAATGTCACTTTCTAGTGACCAGGAGGATTGGACTGCTTCTGTATCCAGAGCTGAGTCACCTTCCTGGACAAAGGGAATGGATGGGCTCTTTGCTTGAAAACACCTGGAGATCCCACAGGATGTGGAGCTGTGGGAAGGAGATGGCCTTCCATTGGTCACAGGGCAGTAGGCACAGGGAAGGTCATGCTTTCTATTGATGTGTAGAGTCCAGGAATGGATTTTCATGGACAGAGGAAAAGTTCCCCAGTCCTTGCTGTTCAGAACATCAGTGGACAGGATCGTGACCCTAAGGGCAGGTGGAGCATGGGCTTTGCCAGACTGAGCACAGTGAGAGATGTGTGCACAGGTGTGGTCAAGGAGGACTTACCTGTTTTCTGGGGGTGGAAGGCTCCTAGGCTGCAGGCCAGCCTGCCACTGGAGAAATTTTGATGAAAGCCTAAAAAAGAGTGAGGAAACCTTTAAACAAGGTTTTCCCATGATGGTCTTCATAGGTGAGACACTGAAACCACCCACTGCATGGGAATATTACCTGGTTGCAGTTGTGGTATGAACAGGACACTGTGTACATTCCCATCACGGATCAGTGTCATCCTTCGCTGCCTGCCCAAGCCAATTAATTCATGACTGCAGTTCTCTGGTAGGGCTTTGCAAATGCATATTGAACCTCCAGCCTGGACTTGTTTGTTTTGTAAAACATTATAATTCAAAAAAATTAAATAGCTAACTATGAAGTCCATGGCAAGAAAATGTAAGACTTCCTAAAGAATAAAAGAAAATATAATAATCCCAAACCTCAGAAGTTTAGCACTGACAGTTTTTTTCTTGTTATATATGTGTGTATTTTCTTGCTCATTGTTTTTTTAAGTTGAAGAAAGAGTAAAGCAGTTTAATGCAGAACTAATTTGTGCACATTTCTCTAGGGTGGAGTGATCTCTGTTCAGTCACACCTTCTCCAAAGTAAACAAGTGGATTAATCAATGATCATCTTTCTAATTAAACTGCTGAGTGGAGAGTTAGAGGCTCTAGGTGATGATCATTAGTTCTGTATAGGATCAGAGAATTAAAGGTAAGTAATGTTAAGGAGATATTCCTTTTTCTCATTGGATCAAAGGTTAGGAAAAAGGTCAGCATTTTTGTTCATGTGCTGCCTCTGAAATGTAAATCATCAACAAAAATAAAAGAATTCTTTCAAGTGCTTTCAGAAATATATTCTTAAAACAGCAAGAAGGGTGGGGAAAGAAATGGGTTGGATCATCCCAGATATCCACACTTGGTCCAGTTCTGCATTTGACAGAAGAGTTAGGGTAGATCCTGGAACTGTGCTTGGGAAAGGGAGGTTTCCTGAAACAAGCACCCAAGCACAGGAAAATGAAGTCTGGCTTTCTTTGTGCAGTCAGCTTCTGCCTTGTGGGCAGGCCGAAGGGATGCACTCCCTAAATGGTCCCTTCCTGTGGACCTGAGGGTTTATTGCCCATGAGCACACCTGGTGCTCAGTGTGGTGCTGGGCACCCTGGACTCCCAGGAGCTGTGTTACTGCTTATGCTGAATGTGCATGTCCAGAACGTTGGCACATTTATGAGTTGTTCGATGGGGCTGAAAAAGTTGGCTTTTTTATGGGGAGGAGCAACTTCCCATGGTGTTACATCTCATCTGCAGACAGTTCTTATGCTTCTCCAGGGGAAAGTGGGTGGTGGAAATGTAAGAAAACCACACGCAGCAAACTGATGGACTGTTGCAAAAAAGCTACAACAGCTGCCAAAGGCTGTTAGCTGGTTGTTGGTTGAACATAGATGGCATAGAATAATTTAAAATCTCTCTCCTGCCTGATGATTGAGAGGTCAAGGTGTGGGTGTGTATATGGTGGGTAACTATCCTGGAGAAGTGTTTGCAGTGCAATTTATAGGAGGGCAGCTAAACCCTCCAGGGGAATCACCTCAGTGTCACCTCTGCTTCCTTCTTGCCACACCTGTTGAGATTTTGGAGTGTCTCTGGTGTCCCTTCTGACACAGGAGGTGTACTGCAGCTGAAACAAATGGAGGTGTTTGCAGAGTTGTGTTCCTGAATTGCTCAACACCTGGTCATTGTGCAGTGGCTTTAAGCAGCTATAGTTTGTGCTGAAGGTGTCTGGCAACCCAGCAAAAAAAACCCAACAAACCCAGCTGCTGGGTGTTTGCTTGTGCAGGTGGCACCTGTCCTGGCTTTGTGCAGCCCTTCCCAGATAGCAACTGAGGAATTACATCTGTGACTTGAGTGCTGCTACTGAGAGTGTAATGCAATTCCCTGTTCACAGTATCACAGTACCACAAGGTTGGAAAAGACCTCTGAGATCATCCAGTCCAATCTATGACCCAACACCAGCACCCACTCATCATTTAAACCGTGGCACTAAGCGCCTCATCCAATCTGTTTTTAAACACCTCCAGGGACGATGACTCCACCCCCTCCCTGGGCAGCTCATTCCAATGGCCAATCACCCTTTCAGGGAAGATTTTTTCCTAGTATCAAGCCTAAACCTCCCCTGACAAAGCTTGAGATCATGTCCACTTGTTCTGTCACTGGTCACCTGAGAGAAGAGACCAACCCCTGCCCGACTACAACCTCCTTTTAGGTAGTTATAGACAGCAATAAGGTCTCCCCCGAGCCTCCTCTTCTCCAGGCTGAACAACCCCAGCTCCCTCAGTCGCTCTTCACAGGGCTTATGCTCCAGCCCCTTCACCATCTTCGTTGCTCTCCTTGCTTTCCTACAGCTGGGAGGGCCCTGGTCCCTTTATACTGATCTCTTTACTTCACTGCTGGCTACCCTTGCGCTGGTGTTTATTCTTCGTGCACCCCCTACTCAGCAGGATAATTAAAGCGTGAGGGCAAGACTAATGACAAACTGAAGTTCTGGAACTGTAGCACTCCCTGTCTAATCTATTGTGTTAAAGGCATTCACAGCTGTGCCTACCTGGCTGTCTCTAAAGCAATGGCAAAGCCTGAGGTGGTGTATTTGTTGTTTCCTGCATGGGATTCTGTCATTGCTGGTACACAGGAGCCTGGAATCTGTCTGACTTGTGTGGGGTTTGGCTGACTGTTACTTCAGTACAGCAGCCCTTTGTCTTTTCTTTTTTTAATGCAGGAAAGATTTTTTTTTCAAATTGATTCCTTCAGAAGTGCTTTGCCTTCAGTAGAAGTTTGATGAGAGTCCTTGGTATTAGAAGGCTTGTTTTAGGAAAGGGGAAAGAGGAGTGTTGTAAGATCACTGATGCCTGTTTTCTCCTATCCTGCTTTTTATAAAGGTATTTCAGTGGGTGCAGCTCTGTATGTGTGCAGCAATGTGCTGCCCTTTCTTTAGAGACCTAGAGGTATTTCTTGCTTTTTTTCTGGCCTTTTTCTTGCTTTCTTCCTTTTTCTTGCTTTCTTCCCTTTTTCTTGCTTTCCTCCTTTTTCTTGCTTTCCTCCTTTTTCTTGCTTTCCTCCTTTTTCTTGCTTTCCTCCTTTTTCTTGCTTTCCTCCTTTTTCTTGCTTTCCTCCTTTTTCTTGCTTTCTTCCCTTTTTCTTGCTTTCCTCCTTTTCCTTGCTTTCCTCCTTTTCCTTGCTTTCCTCCTTTTCCTTGCTTTCCTCCTTTTCCTTGCTTTCCTCCTTTTCCTTGCTTTCCTCCTTTTCCTTGCTTTCCTCCTTTTCCTTGCTTTCCTCCTTTTCCTTGCTTTCCTCCTTTTCCTTGCTTTCCTCCTTTTCCTTGCTTTCCTCCCTTTCCTTGCTTTCCTCCTTTTCCTTGCTTTCCTCCCTTTCCTTGCTTTCCTCCCTTTCCTTGCTTTCCTCCCTTTCCTTGCTTTCCTCCCTTTCCTTGCTTTCCTCCCTTTCCTTGCTTTCCTCCCTTTCCTTGCTTTCCTCCCTTTCCTTGCTTTCCTCCCTTTCCTTGCTTTCCTCCCTTTCCTTGCTTTCCTCCCTTTCCTTGCTTTCCTCCCTTTCCTTGCTTTCCTCCCTTTCCTTGCTTTCCTCCCTTTCCTTGCTTTCCTCCCTTTCCTTGCTTTCCTCCCTTTCCTTGCTTTCCTCCCTTTCCTTGCTTTCCTCCCTTTCCTTGCTTTCCTCCCTTTCCTTGCTTTCCTCCCTTTCCTTGCTTTCCTCCCTTTCCTTGCTTTCCTCCCTTTCCTTGCTTTCCTCCCTTTCCTTGCTTTCCTCCCTTTCCTTGCTTTCCTCCCTTTCCTTGCTTTCCTCCCTTTCCTTGCTTTCCTCCCTTTCCTTGCTTTCCTCCCTTTCCTTGCTTTCCTCCCTTTCCTTGCTTTCCTCCCTTTCCTTGCTTTCCTCCCTTTCCTTGCTTTCCTCCCTTTCCTTGCTTTCCTCCCTTTCCTTGCTTTCCTCCCTTTCCTTGCTTTCCTCCCTTTCCTTGCTTTCCTCCCTTTCCTTGCTTTCCTCCCTTTCCTTGCTTTCCTCCCTTTCCTTGCTTTCCTCCCTTTCCTTGCTTTCCTCCCTTTCCTTGCTTTCCTCCCTTTCCTTGCTTTCCTCCCTTTTTCTGTGCTTTCTTCCTTCCTTCCTTGCTTCCTTCCTTCCTTGCTTCCTTCCTTCCTTGCTTCCTTCCTTCCTTGCTTCCTTCCTTCCTTGCTTCCTTCCTTCCTTGCTTCCTTCCTTCTCTTTCGATCCTTCCTTCCTCCCTTCCTTGTTCTTCCTTGTTCTTCTTACATTTTCTTAGATAATTAAGGACTGTGCAGATAAAGGGAAACAGGTATCATAGAGCTGGCAGGGCGTTGCAGGGAAGTTTATATTCACCATAGCAACCTGCCTTCAGTATTTGATGGACTGTTTGCAGGGGAGCATCGTGTCCTCCCTGAGGGGTGGCTTGCTGGGAGTGCTGCAAGTACTTCAGAAAGTTTGGCCCTCTTCCCTCACCAGGAAGTTTTCCTCAAACAGAGCAGGATGTTATCCTTAATAAGTTTCCTGTGTAAGAGCTGACTGGTAGGGAGCTCTTGTATTACTTTGCCATAAATTGGTTCTTTTATATCAAAAGTGGTCCACCATCTGCCTGCTATAGAAGTTTTTCTCTCTTTTCTGCCCGTTCTTGCCCAGAATGAAATGCTTAAGCTCTACATTTACAAATCTGGGGTGATTGAGTGTTAGTACCGTGAGGTCACCACGGCTGCAATTAGCTAACAGCCAGTTGCATTTCCCCTATAGTTCTGGGCCAGCAAAAATCCAGGGGAGTCAGGTTTGCTCACGAGGGCAGAATATAGCTTGGCATTGTTGAAATTACACGTACACACCGACACAGGTCTTGCGTTTAGCGCTGTGCTAATTCTCACTCTGTGCCTGTCAAAGCATCAGCGAAGAAGCCCTGTCTGTGAAGAGCTGGAAATGTGGTTCCAGCAGAAAAGGGAAAATGCCTGAGCAGCTCTCTGCAGGGAACTGGAAGGTGGGAAGGACCCTTCTTAGTCTGGGTTTTTTGCAGTCGTGCAGGTGAGAGCATGGTACTGTCCAGGTCTCCTGAGTCTTAGTCGCTGATGTTCAGGAAAGGGGTAAAGTGAAGAAAGTGCTGTGTCTCTTTGGCACAGAGTGGCTCTGCTTCTCCTTGAGTAGGAAAAGTATGGATGACAAAAAAGGTTGGATATGGTAGCAGCGCTATGAACCTTGTGACAGAAGAGATCCATGACCCAGGGGGTCACAGCATGTTGTCAGCCCATGAGCATCGTGGTGGTACTGGCAGCCCTGCCTTGCAGGGCTTAGCTCTGTGTCTCTTACAGTGACAAGGAGGTTTTTGGTTGTCTGTCTTCTAAATGGTCTGTGTAGATAGATACTTACTCTTCCCTACCAGCAAAGTGTCTCTTTTTGGATTTGAAACTTTGCAAGTGGTAACCCCTTGTTTCTATTTTACATATTTACACCTAGCATTTTAATTGAGAATCTGTTTTGTTGTACACTGATTCCATCACCAGGCTTTTCAGTAAGATCTGCCTTTTGAAGCATGAGTATGATAAAATCCTTGTGTTACTTTTAATTCTGCCATGGAATGTCAGTTTAACTGCTGTAGGAATAAGGATATTTTTATGACAAGGTGCCGTGTGCTGTGAAGAAGCTGTTAAAAATCAGCTGTGCCATTTCAAACATCACAGAAAATGTTGTAATACAGTCTGACATTTTGCAGCAGGAAAATGACAGACTTTGTGGAGTACCAAGTTCTCCTTGGCAGCTTTTTGGGAACTCAGACACCATTTTCAGTGTATTCACATTGAACAAAAAGAGTGTCTATGTCTTCTGTCTTGCTTTTTTCAGGTGGTGTGGGCAAAAGAGCTGCTGGTTACTCAGTGTTGATCTGCTCAAAACCAGTGGCCAGCATTTCAGAGCCTGGCTTGACTGGTGCAAGAAAACTTTCACAGGACATCTTTCTACCTGATGCCCACCTGTTCTGCAGAGGTCCTGGCTGGTATTTGACAGCCCATTTGGACCTGGGGTGTGAGAAGGTTTTAATAAGAATATATGGGAACAGACCTGAAGGTGCTTTTGTGTGGATTGCAGTCCTGATGTGGTGCAGGCACCGTTCTCAGTCAGTAGTAAAGGGCCCCTGGTGGTGCTGGCCCGTTTCAAACCGCCTTTCCTGGCTGTGTGTTTCCCAGATGGAGACCTGGACAGATTGACAACAACTCCTCTTGAATCATGTGGTTTGTAATGTGTTGCGTTACCGGTTTCTAACTTGCCTTTGTTTGTAGAGATTTTTAACTGCGCATGAGTGGTCTGTGCAGAAAATGTGAGGTGTGAATTGAGTGGAGGTGTTTCTACCTGCTTTGTTTTGCATGTTGGTTTTGCATGGAAGAGGTTAATGAATCAGTTGGCAGTGGCTCAGAACAAAACTTGTGCCTAATGTATGTAGGGATACACGTGTTAACCAAACAGTTTTTGTTTTTCAGATTGCCAGAACTACGAAAATAGGAGACTTCCATCAGCTCGTGGAGTGGCAGGGGCAGTGCTGAGAACACATCCCACTCACCCTGCGTGCTTTCACTCCAGGATGCAGAGAGAAAGAGGGCGTGCAGAGAGCATATAAATTATGCAAGGTTTGTTTGTTTTTATTTTGTCAGTTTGTTTCTGAATGTATAAATTGCATTATGAAACAATTAGAGACCAAGGTCCAGGTACAGCTAGCTTAAAATTTGCTTTAGTCCCTGGGTCTTGATATTTCTTATTGGCTGAGTGCCTTTTGAGGTTTTAGACTCAACCAAAGCACTGGGGGAAACATAGGCTGATTTATTTCTCTCAAGGCAGTCATCCAACTCTTAGTGCCACTGACTTCCAAATAGGTTGTATTTACAAAACTTCAGTCCAGACAAGCATCCAAATCTGTTGATAGCTTAGATGCAGTTTTCTATGCTTAACATATGGAGGGAGAGGGAGGGGTTTAGGTTTTTCCTGCCCAGCTATTAAGAGTGTTATGATGTGGTAGACACCTGTGTGTCAAAGGTGAAGGAATGGATGAGCAGTTTCTGGTGTAGTCTGCATTGTTCCAGAATTAGAAAAGTACCAGTGAAGAGATGCCCTGTTCCTGATGTGTCACTGTCCCCAGAGCAGCGTTAAAGTTTAGTTCTGGTGATCATCAGATGTTTTTCTGCTGCAGTCACAGATCTTACGCGTGACATGTGAAGGAGCGACGCTTCGGTGCACCTGAGCTTATGGGAGGGCAGGTTTCCTCCACCCCCTTTAGTTTTGTCATGTGAAATGAAGGGGTTGTCTTAGAGATTTTAAAAGGCTTAATTATGATGTTTTATAAAAGGGAGATGGGACAGTGGTTCATTCAGCTTTTCATTATTTTGAATTGCTTAGGCATTGTTTGCTGTTTTTAAGTGAAGGATCCCCACGTTGCTAATACTGTGCTGTGTTCTACACCACGTGTGCTACCATTTAACACAAAATCCAGGCACGTTTGGGCTTTGTAGCAGGAATCCACCACACAACCCTGACAAAGGCACTTTTTAGGAAGTTCAGGCCTTGGGGTGGTTCTGCACATCACAAAGTTGTAGGGAGCAAGGTTGGACTGGAATGCATCCAGTTCATCCTCATTCCCTGAGAGTCTGTCCAATACAACTTTAAACACATCCAATAGCAAAGGCTGCAGTTTCAGAGGGATTCGGGCTCGGCCCATGCTAGGACAGGATTGCTTTTGTTGCATTACAAAATACTATGGGACAAAATTGAGCTGAATAAACAAGGCAACTCTCCAAGTTGCAGGTTTTTCTCTGACTGACACACACCAGGCAGGTGATTCTTAGAGCAGATTATTATATGATATTCAAACAGTTAAATAATAATATATATATGGTCAGTTTATTTTGCAACCCCCTCATGTCTCTTCAAATCAGTTTATAGTAGAGCTACATTTTTTTATGGCTTCGGAGTTCTGCCACTTGAAAGGAACTTGGCATCAGTGCCACAGAGTTAAATATGCAAGAGCTCTGCATTTGCTGTTCTTTGGTTAGCAAAGTATTTGACCCATTCTTTTCTAAAACATTTTTGATACTAGCTTATACATTTAGGATATACTGTAAAATGGAAATTGATCTGGAGGAGTGATCAGTGTTATGTTATGGATCTAATTATAACAGTGTAGAAGCTCTTTTGAATTGAGTTTTCCCTCCTCAGAAAGGTAACGTGATACAAACAACCCCAAAATAGTCAACTTCTAACTGCCTTTGATAAAAGGATGGTTATGATGCTGTGCCATTGTGATTGAGACAATTAGACTTACTGTTTGCTGTGATGTGCCGTGCTCTATTGTTTCAGATTTAAGTGTCACTGAGATTTTATACACTGCAGCACTCATAAAAAGTCTTAATTTATCATGTTGGGGGTTTGTTTTTTTCTTTGGTTTTGCTTGATCTATATTGGTAAAAGGAAATATTGGACCTGATTCTAAAACTTAATGAAACTAATGTGTTTTTTTTGGGATTTGGGTCCCACAGCTGTCAGAGCCAGCTGGTTGTTTCTGCCGTGTTTCAGTGCTGTGGGGTAGATGTGCTATTTGTTGCCTTGCAGTGGACTTCAAACTGTCAGTATGTCTTGTTTCATTTTGATTGTGATCACCTGCAGCTTTCCAAAAGGCAGCTAACACCCAGAGTGAGTTTGTCAGTGGCAGAAGATGAATTGTAGAACCATGTGAAGACATGGGAGAGAAAATTAGGGCATACAGATTCCTAAGGATAACCATACGAAAAGCATCCTAAAATTATAAAGCAATGTGGTGCATTAAAACATTAATTTGCATTTTGGCTAAGGTGTAGCTGCATTTTTGGACTATCCCTTTAATTCTACTCTGTTAATTACCTGCTGTTCCTGGGGTGGAAGCAGCAGGAGCTGTGCCTACAGCACTTCCCTGACGTAGTGGTTTCTACCAGACAGAGCAATGGGACTCCTAAGGTTACTTTGAAACGTGGGGTCTCCTGCTGTAGACCAGCAGACTGACTTGAACAGAAATCTAATTAAATAGTCCAAAGTATTGAGTAAAGCTCAAAAGTGCCATCTGTTCAGTTTTACAACCTGAAATTAGTTGGTGAATTGCAGTAACAAGTTTGATTGTTCCTGCATTTGTGTTGCAGTTGAATTTTGCTACAGCAGCCGGCCTATACAAGCAGAGTTGTGCAGACTCTGTTAGTGTTCCTAAACCCTTGGACTTCATTAAGTATTCCAGAAAAGTATGTTCTAGAGATAAGGAGTGGTTTAAAGCTTAATCTTATGGGAAGGCATTGATACCCCGCAGGCTCTGTGCTGATTTAACAGCTTAGAGCGTGCTCGGAAGGGACAGCACAGCTGGGCACTAAGGAGATACCTGGTAAGGTGTGCTTCCTCAGCTTTACAGCAGCAAGCCCTTCCTGGCTGGCTGGAGTTCCCACTGGAAGGAGGCACATGGATCATTTCCTTTGCAGGGTGATGGGCTCTGGTTCCCTGGATCCGAGGGCTCTTGGTTCATGTGGCTGAAAAACCTGCTTGCTGTGCGTTGCACATAGGCTTGAAAGGGTCACTTCGCCTCTGGCACCGCTCAGGAGACACAAGCACTCGTGCCCACACCACACACCAACTCTCAAATTGCTCTGGAGAGCGATTTGTTGTGCATGGATGAGGGGTAGAAAACCTGAGTTACAAAGAGAGCTGGTTAGTGTGAGATACGGGTGTGCTGAAGGTAGTAACAGTGTGCGTGCTCTTGGTACGTGTTCACACTGGATTTTCAGTGGTGGTGTAGCCTGAGGAAGATGGACACCTGATTTTTCACAAGAGCTTCTTTTTAAACAAAGCTGATGTATAATTGAGATAATTTACTTTAATAGCTGTTTAATTTTGACCCAGCATTGCTGGCATATGCAGTAAGGCTGTGGACTCAGGTGTTCGATTAAGATATGATCAGAAGTCAATCTGCATACTCTTGCAGCAAATTGTTCCTAGGTTAAAGAATTAAATCAAGGCTTGGTTCTTTATCTCCTTTCCAGGTGAAAGTCTCACTATTGTGGCTGATGGAATCAGAAAATGCCAAACAAGTCTGTAGACCCAGGGGAAAAAACCAAACCAACACATTTGTGACAGAATGATCAGGAGACTAATCAAACACTGGGAGAAGGACACGCACCACTGCCTTCACATAACCCGTGGAACACAGAAATCTTAAAAACACTTCCAATAACATAGTGTTGGTACCAACAGTGCACATTCAAACTTTGTGCAGAACAAGGTAGGGGTGGGGCAGAAAGATTTGTGTTCATTTGGGCAAGCCCCTGTGGCTGGGTTGGGTGGTCTAGAAGAGGAAAGGTTCAAACAGGCTGAGGAAGTGGAAATAAAGTAGAGGGAAGCCTTATGGCCTGCTGGTTAAGCCTATTTCAATGGGATAATTTCTTACTGACAGACAACAGCGGAGAAACTCAGTTATTGTGCATTTTTTGCAGTGTAACCCTAGAAAGATATATAAGGCCATAAAACTTCAAGGTAAGATAACATTTATATCTCCAAAGCTGCCTCGCTGTAGTTATTGACTATCCGTATTTCCTAGCTGTACATTTATTTCTCTGTTGCTTTAGTGTTCTCTGTCACAGCCTCATTAGCAAGGATTATCAGCCCTGCTAGAGACAGCTCTGAGAAGTTAGGCATGCCTGACAAAGCTTAGTGATGCTCCCCAGCCACAGGGCACCTCTCCCTGTTAATGTATATGCAGTCTGACACTGCCACAAGCTTGCACTGCTGGCAAGATACTGAGATGAAGGGAGCAAAGTGCCCCTTTCTCCCATGGAGCTGTTGTGAGTGTGCTATGGGAAAGGGAACACAGCTTCCTAGGGAAAGAAAAGGGTGCCAGCCTGAAACCCTGCCAGGATAACTGGCTGTGTGCCTGCTCTTGCTCTGCAGCCACTGAGAGGTAGCTCATCCTTCTTGCTGCACAGCTCATCCTCCTTCCCCATAATGTGAGGTGGCAGGGGTTTGGTGTGTGTGGGTAGGGTGGCTGATACCTGGTGAGCATCACAAAAGGTTTCTCCTGGTCTGTATGGCCAGGCTTTGAGCCTTGTGCATGAGCACAGGAGCAGGAGTATTGTGCTTTTATTTCTAAGGGGCATTTTAACCAAGCTCAAGTTAACCAGGCTCAAGTCAAGGTAGTTCATTGTTCTCCCACATGAGCCTTACCACTGCCATCAACTGTCTAAGGACATCCCTGCTTGAGGATCTGACAGCTGCTGCTTTTTGACTGCTCAGAGATATAATATACTCTCCTGATGAGGACGAGCTGTCATTTCTGCTCCCTCTTTCCAGTGTTCAGTGAAAACCTTACAGCGTAATCTGCCTTCCCTACTGAAATATTGTCTTTTATCCTGATATATCAGAGGCCTTTTTTTCCTTTCTTAAAATTATGTACATCAAATGTTTCCTACAGTCTTCAGATGAATTTGCATATGGAGCTAATATCTTAAAAACATGTTGTACTTTCATATCAGAGAATGACATATTTCAAAATCATTAACTGAGTAATACAGGATAATGTTAAATAAACAGAAAAATTATCCTGGAAATAGAATAGCCAGGAAAGAAAGTGTTGGATAAAGAGTGGGTATTGAGGATCCTCACTTCAGAACAAAATTAGTGTTTCTTGTTTACGTCACTCATACATTGTACAATCTTTGATGTCTTATAAAAGCATTGTGGATAATATCAAAAAGACATTTGTAGGGCTTTGTTTATTTTTTGTCTGTCTAAAAGACAACATTTAAGGAAAGGTTGCACCTCCATATTTGCTGTTACAAGCAGACAGTGCTTAGTCCAGTCCTAATGTTGCATATATTTGTGCAACTTGAATTTTTCCTTACATTTCTGTCTGAGCTGTTGGCATTTAAAAATAATTATTGATGGATCTGAACAAAGCTGTGCTGAATTTACGATTTTTATAAACATAACTAAAGCCCTTTTTTAAAAAAAATGTAATAATTCAATAATTTGGATTTCACTGCCCTTCTCTGTAGCAACACTAACATGGTGGAAGTTTCTACAGTGCTGTAGAGTTTATTTTTGAGGTGACTGTAGCTTGTTGGCCTCTCAAGAGGGGCAAAACCTGCACAGACAATCAAAGGCATCAGAAGTGGTGATTGAATCAATCTTATTTATTGGTTTAGTTTTATATTTCAAAGCTTTTTCTTTACCCTTTGCTGCTTTATGAGTTGGCACAATGGATGAAATCCAGTCGCTGTAGAAGTCAGTGGGAACCCTGCCATCAGCTTTAATGGGACCAAGATTTCACCCATGGTGTTTTAAGATGGTTTGAGTGTTTATACAGCATGTGTGGACTTTATGATTCCTTGATTTGTAGGTAATATTGAAAGTGTTAGGTATCTTCTTCAGTTACCTGAAGAAAATTATACTTATTTTTACAGTGGGAAGTTTCACCTAGTTACAGCAAATTTTGTACTGATTTTCTCAAAGCTTCTTTTTTTGACACTGGAAAGGGTGTTTTTACTGGCAGACTAATTTTCAGTTAAGACAGAAAATGACAAAATCTTTTTAGCTTTAAGTTATACAGTAATATAACTAATATTTCTTCACTGCTTAGCTGACGTGTTTTAAGTATTTCTAAATGTGACCACAATATACTTAATGGTAAAATTGCACATGAAATCTTTTAAGGAAAGGACTTCTGTCTCAAAAAAAAAAAAAACCCCAGTTAAGTGTTATGAAGAAATGACATGGATGTTCTCCCAATTGCTGTCTTGAAACAGCCCTGCTAATTCCTTTAGTGGGTAAGGAAAAAACCAGCAAGAAATAATTACATTTAATTATAATACATTTACAGTGCCTTTGACACTGTCTGCCACAGCATTCTTCATGGCTTAGGCAAGTGTTCTCTTTGCTGGGTAAAATACTGGCTGGATGGCTGAGCCCAGAGAGTTTGGTGGATGGAGCTAAATCCAGTTGGCAGCCAGCCAAAGTGGTGTCCCCAGGGCTCAGTGTTGGGGCCAGTCTTGTTTAATACCTTCATCAATGATCTGGATGAGGGGATTGAGTGTATCATCAGTGAATTTGCAGATGATGCCAAACTGGGTGAGAGTGGGGATCTGATTGAGGGTGGGAAGGCTCTGCAGAGGGATCTGGGCAGGCTGGATCAGTGGGCTGAGGACAATTGTATGAATTGCAACAAGGCCAAGTGTCAAGTCCTGCACTTGGGTCACAACAACCCCAGCAGCATTCCAGGCCTGGGGAAGAGTGTCTGGAGAGCTGCCTGGGGGAGAAGGACCTGGGGGTGTTGGCTGACAGCAGCTGAACATGAGGCAGCAGTGGCCCAGGTGGCCAAGAGGGCCAATGGCATCTTGGGCTGTGTCAGACACAGGGTGGGCAGCAGGAGCAGGGCAGGGACTGTGCCCCTGCACTGGGCACTGGGGAGGCCACACCTCGAGTACTGGGGTCAGTTTGGGCCCCTCAGCACAAGAAGGACATTGAGGGGCTGGAGAGCATCCAGAGAAGGGAACGAGGCTGGGGAAGGGGCTGGAGAACAAGTCCTGTGAGGAGCGGCTGAGTGACCTGGGGTTGTTTAACCTGGAGAAGAGGAGGCTGAGGAGAGACCTTATTGCTCTCTAAAGCTACCTGAGAGGAGGCTGTGGTGAGGTGGGTGCTGGTCTTTTCTCATGAGTGACAGTGATAGGATGAGATGAAGTGACCTCAGGTTGGCGTCAGGGGAGGTTTAGATTGGATATTAGGAAAAATTTCTTTACCACACGAGTGGTGAAGCATTGGAACAGCTGCCCAGGGAAGTGGTAGAGTCACCATCCCTAGAGGTGTTCAAAAAACCATGTAGACATGGCACTTTGGGGCATGGTTTAAAAGACCTGGTGATGTTGGGCTGATGGTTGGATCTGATGCTCTTAGAAGTCTTTTTGAACCTTAAATGATTCTATGATTCTGCAAAGTGTGTGTCAATGTAATCTGCTTACGTAGACCTCTGGGTTCAAATTCATATAGCATACTTCTGCTCTATTTTCCTGGAAAATAATAGATTAAGGATGTCTTATTGATTCTTAGCCTAGGATACTGATGTCAGATTCCCTTTTTTAAAACATTTATACATATCTGCATATATTTTAATTTCCATTAAAAAGCTGTATGAGTGGGAATAGTAGAACATTGAGCAGCAATACATCTCTTCACATTCTGTCTATTTTTAACAGGTAAAATATACTTAGATGAAAAGCAGTTCTCTGTACTGTGCATTTGGTTAAACCCTTGTGAGCTATGCCCTAGCTTGCCTTAATAAAACCTATGTTAAATATGTTTTGAGTACACCTGGCTTCTGGGACATGGCCTTCTGTTGCACGTTGGCAAACCTGACTGAAACACGATTATTTCTTTGCATCTGTTGATATCTTGCTGTAGCCTCAATTAAGTGCTCTTGAGGACAGGGACTGAATTTTTGCCTTGTCCTATCCCTGATGCAGGAGCTTATGGGAAGAGAATGGATGCTTCTGAGCATTAGAGCAGAATAACATCTGCTAACGGGGTGGTATCTGAATGGAACTGGGGGTAGTGCAGAGTACCATAGAATAGTTTGGGTTGGAAGGAACCTTTAAAGTTCATCTAGACCAACCCCCCTGCAATGAGCAAGGACATCTTCAACTAGATCAGGTTGCTCAGAGCCGTGTCCAACCTGACCTTAAACTTTTCTGTACCTTGATGGGGTTCTGCCACCTCTCTGGGTGACCAGTTCCAGTGTTTCCCCACCCTCATTGTAAGAAATATCTTCCTTATATCTAATCTGAATCTGCCATCCTTTAGTTTAAAAACATGACCGCTTGTCCTATCACTACAGGCCCAACTAAAAAGTTTGTTTCTGTCTTTCTTAAAAGATCCCTTTCATGAGGGAGACAGACAAGGACAAGACAAGAGAGCTCTGGCATGAGCCTACTGTGACTTTTGCCCGTATAGCCTTCTTTTCCCCAGCTATTACTTCAGCATTAAGCACACATTAATCTTCAGCTTTCTTGTTTTCACAGCCGCTGCAGGTCCCCCCCCATCTGTCCGTAGCCACTGTAGATGAACCATGACAGTACTGAACAGTTAATACCCAATAAAGTATATTTCCAGGCAGCAAATAACTAACTATTCCATAGCATGTTACCTTGTTCATCCTTTTCTCCCCTCAGGACCCAGAAACCATGCTGGGAAGCCTTTTTGGTGCTTGTTCGTTCCTTTTGTCAGCAGCATCTGGGTTGTTTCAGGAGTTCAGCAGATTGCTGCACTAGAGCTTAGGAAATGATTGTAAGATGTCTGTGTTGGTTTATTTCCTGTGTGTCATTTCCTGTGATATTTCTGCAGAATAGCCCTTTCTGTTACACAGACATAAATCAGCAGCACTAAAATGCTGCCATAGAAAATGGAGCAGTGCATTACACACGCACACAGGCAACAAGACTGTAGTGCTGACTGCCAATGCTATTAAATATACTTAATATAGTGGTAGGTTTCTGGAAAATCAAAAGTGAATTCTTGTGGGAGTAACTAAATAACAAATTAATGCATATTTCTGTCTCGTTTTGTGATAAGTCTTAATGTATTTCTGTCTTCTGAAATGCCTTTGGAACAAGTTGAGTTTTTAGCTAATGCACATATCCTCTAGTTTTTTACAGGCTGTAATTTCTTTACTGTTTGCTTTGTTCTCCCCAGAATATTTTTCATTTCTTCTTAAAAGTAATGTGAATTTAGATCAAAGTATTAACAAATAGCACAGAATTGGCTGTATACCCAGAATGTCAAAATCAGTATTTATCCAGACTATATATAGCCGATTGATTAAAGCACTTTCAGGTTTTGTACAAGTCAAGAAGTTATTTATGTGTGTTGGAATAAAACCTGTAACGTTGAACAAAGTTTTGATTATTTACAGAAGTTGGGAATGAAAATATATTTCATTTCCAAGGCTTTTGTAGAATTAGTCAAGGAAGTAATAGTAAAACTCAGGAGATGAAGAGTGGGTTTCCTAAGTTCTTTGGACTTCATGGGGAAAGACATAGGGAATGAGGTTGACTTTTGAGAGGTTTTTAAAATTAATGTATTGCAAGAAGTGATCATTATGATAATCCAGTTTGATTTCCTGAATAGCACAGATGTGTGACCAAAATTTTTTTCTTAGTAAAGTATCATTAGTTCATATATTTTTCTTTTAAAAAAGAAAATAGGTTGCAGTCCTTAATAGTCAGCTTTGTGATTGCTTTATTTACATAATTCCCTCTAGACCTGGTGTTTCCTCTGTTGCTGCTGCTGCAGGCTGGATCTCCTAAATGGATCTGTGAGCCTCATGCACCTTATCCCCTTCCAGGCTCTTGCAGGATGTGATGAAATAAACCATATATCATAGAATCATAGAATAGTTTGAGTGGGAAGGGACCTTTAAGATCATCTAGTCTAACCCCCCCATGGTGGGTAGAGACACCTTCCAGTAGACCAGGTTGCTCAAGGACCCATCGATCCTGGTCTTGAACTTCCTTTGTGGCTTTACCAGTTGTTTTGACAGACAATGCAAAATGTGAAATCCTTTCCTACTGAGTTAAGCGTGCAGCCTGTAGGAAAAGATGGAGCAGTAGACCCTGGGGTGGATGAGCCCCATCCATCTGCTGGCCACCCATCTCCCTAGAGAAGCCCTTTTGTCCACGTGCCCTTCTCTCTCCTTGTCTTTCACTGGCACAGCTGCCCAGGGAGGTGGTTGGGTCCCCATCCCTGGAGGTGTTTAGAAGGCAGATAGATGAGTTTCTTAGGGACATGGTTTAGTAGGGGGACAGGTACGGTTGGACTCGATGATCTCAGAGGTCTTTTCCAACTGGATGATTGATTCTGTGATTCCCCCTCTTACTCTTGCCCTCCATTGGGGATGACAAAATCGCTTCAGCACGGTACTTCTAGATGTGTAAACGAAAAGCACTGTGTTTGTTATGATAATATGCCCTGTGTAATTGTTTGAACATGCTTTGCCAGGCAGTCGCAGGTGGCATTCAGCAGGAAACACAGCCTGATTTTTTAACTACTTATGATAGCAGAAAATTGTAATAATATCCCTGGACAAAGCATTGGCATCACTGAACACTGGGAGGATTTTACCATCAATGAGATCTGGGTCAGCATTCATCCAGTGCTGGGTTTTCTGTTTCCTCACCCCTGCTCTTGGCAAATTTGAAGAAGATTTGCCCTATGGGGACAAAGATGGCAATTTGATTGTAGCACTGATTATTGCCTCCTGCAACAAACAGTTATTCTTATTGGCAGTCCTGGTCAGGACCGTGTCGTTAGCTAAAATGTTGTGAAATTTTAAATCTGAGGTTTTATGACTGGAAGGATTTGGAAACCTTAGTTACAGAGTCATTGCTTCTGTCTAGACTGTGGAAAGGAAAGAGCAAGTGTTATGCTGTGAAGTGGTAGCTTAGCTTTTGGCTAAAAAATAACGAAACATTCTATATGTCATACAGAAAACTGACTTTGTCATGAAGATCAGTCTTTATTTAAAAAAGAAATAGTGCAGAATTGTACTGTCTGCTAGTGTTATTTCTTTTCCAAACACTTCTGCAAGGAGTGTAAGGAAAACTTATGCTTTAATTCTTTCCAAACTGTTGCCTAAATCTGAAAGGGCTCTTTTAAAGCAAATACAATATTAAAAAGATTCAAAGCTATTAGTTGTAAGCTGTATGTTATTTATTTGGAAATAATTGCTTTTGCCTATTTCCTGTAAAAATAGATCCAACCTGCTGATACTTGTAACAACTGTTTTTTATTTCATTTTGGCACAGTCAGTTTCTGGTGGCTTTTAGCACCGTTGTAAGGGGTAATACGTCATTTCCCTCCCACACTGCCTTTTGGTTTTTTTGCTAATTCATCTGTATATGTCACCTCCCTAAAGTAGCTCGGTCTAAAATGCCCTTATACTTGGAAAGCTCTCCCTGACAACTATACAAAGGATTCCTCAGTGAAAATGAAGCCCATGTCTTTCTCATCACTTCTGAGAGCCAATTCCAGCTCTCTTTATAACAGCCTTTTATATATTGAAATAATATTCCGCTTTCCATTTTTTGTTCTCTTTTCTGAAGAGGTTTGTCCTTTGTTTTTAGTTTCTTCAAGTTGCCTAAGTTTGTCTTTTAAATAACTAAACAAAATAGTTCTCTAAAATTTCCAACAATATTGATAAAAGGTAGGATTATTATCTTTCATAATTTTAATCAATTCTTTTTGTTCAACAAATTTTTTGCTCATATTTTTAGTTGTAGTGTCATTCCTACTTCCTCCTTGTACACCTGAAAAAAAAAGTATATACTACAAGAAAAAAACAAAACCAACAACATAAAAATAGTTATTTGCATGAGGAGAAGAAATGTAAATTAATTTACATTTATTTAATGAAATTGTTTGAGCTACTCTCAAAGCTCATCACTTTTTTCCTACCTGTTGTCATTTTCAGACAAATGGAAAAATATGAACTTCATTTTGGTTGTGCCAGTGTGAAAAATACAGGATCAAGTTGTTGTTTTGCGGGTATGGATCAAGAATGTGCCACACGTTCAGAGGAGTTTATTGCCTAAATTTAACAATGTAGTGTGCAAATACACAGTTGGGATATTGCTAGCAAGAGAAAGGAAGATGAAGATGGATAAAATGGATTTATCTCTTTAATTTGATTATTAATAATCAGTTTGATGATTGATAATTTGTACCGGTCTTCTTCAAATCAGATCTCCCTCCTTGTGCCTTCGGGAAGGAGATCTGAGCTCGTAGACCTTGTGCTGCTGGAGAATTCCTGTGTGAAAATGCCTTCAGATGTTTTGGGTGAGATAAGGGAGCGTTCAGAGGCTTCTGTGCAGTATCGGGTGCGTCGGGGAGCAGAGGTGCTCTGGGGTGGGGTTCCTGCTGGCAGACGCCGCCGGTGCCGGGGTCTGCCTGGGTCACCAGATAGCGACCAGGATCCGTTAGAGCAGCTGCAGGAGGGGAGTCCCCCCTGGGGTACCTCTTGTGGTGCTGGCTCCCGCTGGAAGGGCTGTGCTGGTGGGAAGATAACCCTCTCTGGAAGGTGGGGTGCCAAAACACATGAGGAGACGGCTGATGGTGGCCTGATGGTGGTGGTTGCGTGGTGGTTTGCATCACCGACAGAGTCCCTCTGCTTCTCTCAGCTGGTGGTTAGAACACATTTGCACCTCTTCTCTCTATTTTTCAGAGCAACAAAAATCCCAGCAACCTGGGTATCGTGGTGCATTTAGCCTGGAAGCCTTTCCAGAGGGAGTGAGGCAGCTAGCTATGAGTAATTCTATGTTGCTGGGGAAAACTGATCTTGATTTCAGAGGATCAGAGCTCTCTCTGAGAGACAAATCATTCGTATTCACTGCTTCATTTTGTTTTCTTCCTCTGTAACAGCTTATTAAAGAAAAGGTACCTGTTCAAACATTGTTCAAAGCCAGTTTTGACGCCACAGCACAGACAGAAAAAAGAAATATAACAGAAGTTGATGCTTCTGCTAGTCTGGGTGGGCAGAGGAACTCGAAGTCCAAGGATGTGAGTGGGAGAAGCCCACACAAACCCACAGGATGACGGTGTGGCCATCTGTCTGTCTCGCAAGCGTTGCCTCAGACGTCCTCAGCTCTCATTGTACAAGAGATTCGTGGCACGCAGCTGTACCAGAATGTGTTGCCCATATCCTAAAGGCCAGGTCACAAAAGCCAAGTGATGTGGTGAGATAAGCACGTGGGGAGAGCCAGGCGGTTGCAATGAATGGGGCCAGGCAGCAGAGGAACTCCCTTCCACAAGGAGTTCAGTCCCCCTCACTGCCACATTTCCAGAACACTGGAAGGCTTCTTGAGGTGAACCTGGAATGACCTGACCTGCTGAGCAGCATTATGTGGATGGCTGCTTGGGTTTTGGAGGCTTGTTCTCAGGCTGCAGTTGGAGCGGTAAGCAAGGCACGGAGGAGCAGGGGCCGGAGGGAACAGCTCTGTGGCAAAGACTTCTGCTGGAGGGAGAGTGGGGTTGGAGAACAATTGTTCAGCAGATGAAATTTGTGACGTTGATGTGAGAGTGAGGGAGGATGGGAAGAGGAGGTGATGAAGGGGAATAGCTAGAAAAAGAATCGAGGCAGCACAGGAAAGAAAATCAATACACATTGTAGTTTATGCTTTGTAATTACTTGGTGAGAATAAAGGCAACTGTAAGACTCTCTGAATGGAAGACAAAGCTTGCACATAATTTGGACAACTTTGCTCAGATTGTAAAATACCTGAATTGCTATGCCAGGATACGTCCATGAGGATTCTATGATGGCTTTCTATGATGGGGTGACCACATCAGTGGACACGGGAAAAGCAATGAATTTAATCTCTCTGGACTGCTGTAAAGCCTTTGACACAGTCCCCCACAACATCCTTCTCTCTGAATTGGAGGGATATGGATTTGGTGGGTGGACTGTTTGGTGGATGAGGAGTTGGTTGGATGGTCACATTCAGAGAGTAGTGGTCAATGGCTCCATGTCCAGATGGAGACCCGTGACAAGTGGTGTCCCTCAGGGGTCTGTACTGGGACAGTGCTGCTTAATATTTGCATTGATTATACAGTGAGATCAAGTGCACCCTCAGCAGGTTTGCAGATGACACCAAGCTGAGTGGGGCAGTGCTCACTCCAGAAGGATGGGAGGGCATCCAGAGGGACCTGGACAAGCTGGAGAAGTGGGGCTGTTTGACCCTCATGAGGTGCAACAAGGCCAAGTGCAAGATCCTACACCTGGGTCAGGGCAGCCCCTGGTATGAATAGAGGATGGGGATGATGTGATTGAGAGCAGCCCTGAGGAGAAATACCGGGGGTGCTGATTGATGAGAACCTCGACGTGAGCTGGCAATGTGAACTCACAGCCCAGAAGGCCAACTGTGCCCTGGGCTGCATCAAAAGCAGCGTGGGCAGCAGGGGGAGGGAGGGGATTCTCCCCCTCTGCGTCACTCTCCTGAGACCCTAGGTGGGGTGTTGTGTCCAGTTCTGGAATCCCCAGCATAAGAAGGATATGGCACTGTTGGAACGGGTCCAGAGGAGGACTATGAAGATGATCAGAGGGCTTTAGGACAAACTGAGAGAGTTGGGGTTGTTCAGCCTGGAGAACAGAAGGCTCTGGGGATACCTCATAGGGACCTTCCAGTACCTGAAAGGGGCTCCAGGAAAGCTGGGGAGGGACTTTTTACAAGGGCCTGTATTGACAGGATGAGAGGAAATGGCTTTAAATTGGAAGGGGGAAGATTCAGCTTAAACATTAGGAAGAAAATCTTCACAATGAGGGTGGTGAGGCCCCTGGCAGAGGCTGCCCAGGGAAGCTGTGGCTGCCCCATCCCTGGAGGTGTTCAAGGCCAGGCTGGATGGGGCCTTGAGCACTCTGGGCTGGTGAGGGGTGTCCCTGCCCATGGCAGAGGGGGTGGAACTGGATAATCTTTAAGGTCCCTTCCAACCCAAACCGTTCTATGATACTTCTAGCTCTAGAAATTGTTTGAGTTTTCAGTTAGGCTTTTCCTTGAAGAGAGGAGGTAGCTTCCGTGTAGTGATGCCCGTGTGTGCAGATGTTTCTTATCTTCTTGGAAGGGGAAGTAGGAGAGTTATTTCAAGGCAGACAGGATACCCTTATCTGGTGCTCTCCTTTTTTTAATTATTGTAAGATGTGCAACTTGTCACAAAAATAGGAAAGGCTTATTTCCAGGAAAAGTAGCAGTTGAAAGTGTTGATGAGTCTGTTATTGGGCAGGGGGAACCTGGAGCAGCCTCACAGAGAAGATTGTATCTTGTATTTTCATAGCAAAAGAGGAGGCATGCATGTGTTCTGGCTGCAGGATTACTCAGCAAAGTTAGTATGATCACCTAGGTATCTCTGGCACTTATTTAAAAGGGGAAGGAATGCCTGAGACATTCCACTAACTGTAGCAAGAACTAGGATTACTGGTTATTTTACCAAGTTAGCTAAGATAAAGGAGATGAATCCCACCCCCCTTTTCCTTGCTGCTGGGGGTGCCTGGCACAGAAGAGCCATTCAGCGGGTGTCCAGGCAGCACTTTGGCAAGGTTTGGGCTGCCTGGCAAAGCAAGTTGGAGCAAATACCACTTCTTAGGCACTGCTCGGCTGCTGCACAGATGGAATCAAAATGGCATTTCAGGCTGACTTCTCCAGGGTTGTTTATGGTCTGTAGTGGTTTCAGGAAATGCTGCAGTATTAATGTTGCTGGGTTTCTTGGATGATGCCATTTCTATCACTTCAGGAGCCATCATTCTGGTGTGCAGAGGGCTGCAGAGCATTTGTCTGACACAGAGATGGAACAGAAATGTTTGTACTAAGATATACTGCCTTTTTTTAAAAAAAAAGAGCTTTAATTTTCTTACAACATTTTTGTTTTGTGATCTGTTGCTCGATTCTTACAGGGCTTAACCAGTAGAGTGTAATCAGAACCCTACACAAAGAGAACCTGATGATGAGAAACTGATGCAGGAGATCCATGCATTTGCATTGAATGAGAAGAGGAAATCTCTTCATTTCTCAGATGCAGAAAACTCATCTGGTTATTACTATGCACTGCCTTCCTGCAAGCTGCTCTTTGTGTTAATACAATTATCAGTGTTCACAGTGATAGCAGAAACCAGCATTCCTGTGAAGTTGTGAGTCACACAACTCTTGATAGTCTGCATGAACAACAGTAGTTAGAGATGTTAATGATGAATTACAATATGAATGTGAACACAGAGTGAATTATAATATGAATTATCTTTTGATTTGCAGAATTTATGCCTGTTGAGGTGATTCTGCTAATCGAGAGGGGTTATCTGCTATATTTACAAAGAAGTGGTCTTGTCCCGTTATGTGGCTGCCCTTATCAGACCTGTTTATTAATCAAACCTTTAACAACCCTTCCTAGATAGATTAAGCAATATTCTTTTCAATTTGCCATTGGAGAAGCTAAATGGGATCAAAGGTGCAAACCAGGGCTGTTGAATCTGGTATTTGAAGCCGGGAGCTGCTTCCTGCATTGGCAGTCTTCTGGGCAAATCTATTGTTTCATCAATGTTTTCTATTTTTGTAACTGTGGCTTCTCAAACCATGGTTCATTAAAGTGAAATTAATCTAAAATCAGAATTTATGCAGCTGCTGTAAGATACTGTAAGGCCTGGTATTTTCCCACTGGCTTGTATGGAAGCGGTTGTGTTGGCAGGCAGTCTCTGCTGCCAGTTGCAGCAGTGTGACTTGAGCGGGCATGAAGGAACTGGATGTTTCTGCTGAATTGTTTTGTAACTTTGACAGGGACATCATGAGTCTGAATAGATGCTGTTGCTTTATAGTTTGGGGTCTGTTGGGTTTTTTTTCTGTGAAATACCAATCAAAGCAATAGCTTTAACTGTTGTGTGATGTACCTGCCTCTCCTTACCTTGGAAAATCCTGGAGAAGGATTAAATGATGTAGTTATGGTGATCATTGGTTGGTGTGGGCAGTGAGTGTCCAAGTGTTGTTTTTCACAGACTAACTTGTTTCCAAGGCTGCTCCCAAGGTATTTGTGTGCAAATTAGAGGGAGGCTTGTGTGGGCTGCTGGGTTGTTCCCAAGGTGCAGAAGTGCTGGAGGGGGTAGCGGGGTGCAGAGCATTAGTCCTGGCCACAGACTGATCTTACAGGCTTCTGCCTTGTGTGTTGTTGCAGTCAAGAACTGGACATCTGTTACTGTGGCTGTGTTGCTTGGGGAGGTCTGTACTGTAGTAGCAGCTTCTGCTTTCCTTTCCAAAAGCCAACTCTTGGGTTTGGGTGTTCGTATAAAAGTGGACGTGGCCGGCATCGGCTCTGAAGTTGCTGCCTGTGTGTGGCTTATGCCCAGGGCTGGCCTGGGCTGGCTCCTGTATATTGGGAATTGCACTCCTGGTGTGAGGCTGCTTGGAGTTAAACTGCAGAGGAACAGAGAGGAGGAGGGATGAGGAATGATGTGAAGCATGTTCGTTCTGGAGACATCTAAGCTTGGATGAGAATTGGAATTGAATGTTTGTACTTAATTAGGGGGGGTGTGAAATGTACAGTTTTATTCTTCCTGGGGTAGCTTGTGATGGTGCTGCCATGGACTCACACATGGCCAGAGGCAAACCCATAACAGGAGGAGAACGCTTGCATGGTGCCTGTGGGTGCGGGCAGCGGGCGAGCACTTTGTGAGTCCCGAGGCTCGGTGCTGCCAAGGTCTCAGGGTGCAGTCAAGTGTCTGCTTCTGCCATTCCCTGCTGGGTCCTGGGGTCAGACTGTCACATTCTTCTCTCTTCTCTTACCCAGTCCTCTCTGGCTGCTCCTTGGTCCTTCCTCTCTTTCTCAAGTATGTCGGCAAAGGCTTTTGTTTTAGCAAGTGCTTTTGTTTGCAGGCAAAGAGCAAGGTACTGTTGCCCTGTCTGCCTACCTACCCACAACTCAGCTCCATGTGGTATGTTCTTCTACCCTGATTTATGGGGCAAAACTCTTGAGTCGTGTTGAACTTCCTGTTCTTAATACCCTTCTGTTAGAAAACAGCAGCACCTTCACTGCTCAGGACAGGGCTGGGCAGGCTGGGGAAAATGGCACAGAACGTGCTGGTTTTTTGCAGGTATTATTTGTGCTTCACAAATATTTCTTTTACTTGACACCATGCAAAACAATGCTGGTTTGTTTTCCTGCTTTGTTTCTCTCTCTGTCAAATGTTTGTGTTTAAGACTTGATTAGTTAAAGCACTCGAGACAATCAGCTCAAGTAGACCCTGCCATTTTTGATGGCAAAAAAATAAGGTGGTTTGAGTGGAGCCAGTGTTTATCTTGCTCACAAATGAAGAATCAGATAATACTCTGCACTTGGTTATAATTTTCTTTCATTTTAGTGCTTCTTTTGGGCACATGAAATGCCTTCTGTATGAAGCAGGCAATCAAAAGGCAGCCTGACAAGCAGCCTGAAATGCTGCTTTCAGCAACAGTTTGCTCGTTCTTAATGACTTTTGAGTAGACCAGTTGAGTAATTTCAGCAGCAAGCTTCCAGCAGATTGAGGCTCGCCCTTAGAGACCCATTGTAGGTATTTAAGAACCATCTTTCTTCTGCTTCTCACCTGATGGCTGGAAATGTGTTTTGCCTCTGGTTAACTCTGCAATCTGGCTTTTTAAAAGAGAACATCTGACACTGGTAACATAACCTCTGTTATCATTGCTATTCATTAACTTTCAATAGTGCTAGCTGTTCTCTTATTGCATTTTGTGATGGGTAAAGTTACCCATCAGCCTCCTGGGGGAACCAAACCCTCCCCAGAAGCAGGGGGGGCAGGGGTTCCCTGCAGGGTAGGCATGAGAGGCTTTTTGTCTTTGCACAGACTGAGAGAGGGCTTCAAAGCAAG
The DNA here is from genome assembly GCA_033558185.1 of Dromococcyx pavoninus. NCBI lineage: Eukaryota > Metazoa > Chordata > Aves > Cuculiformes > Neomorphidae > Dromococcyx > Dromococcyx pavoninus. Next base: position 1,583,533 of record JAUMJL010000161.1, read on the forward strand.
TGCCTGTGTGCTCCCCTTCAGGCTTCCTGAGCTCTCCTCAGCCAGCCAGGATTGCCCCAGGCCCCCGGGTGGTCAGAGAAGGACATGTTACCTTTGGTAGGAAAAGGGCAGCGTGCTCATTTCAAATAAAAAAATCCAGCAAGGATTACCATGGGGCAGATAAATCTGGAAACTGTCCTGACTGTAAATGTGGTGTTAGGTCTCTGTTACCTGTAAAATGTATGTTATCCTTTTTCCTCCTTTTTTCTTTTTCCTTGTCTAAGTCACAGACTGTGTTTTTGCCCTACCAGTTAATTTCTATGTTTGAAAAAATTGAGATCTCCAGCCTTTTTTAGCCACTTAAAGAATTTAGCAGAACAGGGATTTTGGTGACACCGGTCATGAAAATACTGAACCGAGCTGTGTGTTTACTTGACAAACATCTGCAGAGGTTTCTGGGCTCAGTCTCTGTTGCACACTAGGTAGCTGCATTGTGAGTTATGATTTTTCCCAGGGTGGAGGTTTGATGAGGGAACCTGCTGAGATCTGTTTCCGTGGCCCTTTGCCAGTCACCAGGGCAGGGGCACGCGGTGCTGGCGCGTCCCCGGGTGAAGCTGCCGTGTCCTCTGATGTGGTCATGAGGCTTTGCTTCTGGGATGAACCCTGAGAAAAGGGCAAACCACCTGGGGGGGTCAGGTCAGACCCTTACAAACTGGGGAACTGGGCTGGGATGTAAAATCTAGTTAATAAACACTCTGGTTTACTGGCAGAACAACACGTAAGACCTTTAGAAATCTTCTTTATTTGCCATCTCTATTGTAGTACAAATCAGAGTCACCTTTTTGGTTTTCATTTTCTTCTCTTTCATCCTCGGCTTGTTCCTGCAAACAAAGAGGAAACAATTCTGACAATCATTTATTGAAGGTAGCTAATAAAACAATGGAAGGATGTAGGCTGAGGCATAAATGGGATATTGTGACAGAAGTAGATGATTATTAAACAGCTGATATTTCCGCAAAGGCTTCTAATCATAAACACAGCATGGAGTGAATCTGGGTGTATTAATAGCAAAGGTTTTGTGGAAAATCTGAATGTGGGCTTTTTCTTTAACATCCCATTTCCTGCTTTAATTGATAGAGTGTGAAGCTTTTATACAAATAACTTGGAAGAGATTATTTTGCATCTCTGACGTTAAGTATATGGTGCAGGCCAGGAACAACATGTTGAGGAAGGTTTTCTGGAAAAGGACTCCTAATGGTGATGCTTTTTTAGAGATGTGACTGGTGACAAATGCTAAACTTGGTGATATAATAAAACCAAGTGGCTGTGGCAGAGGAGTATCTATTTGTGTCTATGAAACCTATGTTTTCATGTGATTTTGCAAGAAAGAGGAAGGTATTATCTGAGGGAGATCATTATGCTGCAAAACTTGTGGGCCACACTCCCAGTTTTCCCCTGGCTTTCTATCAAATCTCATCTTATTTAATTTTAGTCTTATATTGTCCTGCGTTATGTTTTGGGAAGTATAATGCTAGGTTTGTACAGTAATCACTGGGTTAAAGTTGAAATACTTTAAATTTGCACCTTTGTTTCTGAGGCTCTGCTACAGCTTTGGTCCATTGCTCTCCATTTCTGAATTTCTGAGAGGGAAGACTTAAAATTAAACAGAAATTACCCGAATAGAGCAGTGAAAGCTTTATATAACATCTTAACATCACACTTCTGCAAGTATTATTGTGAGTCCCGATACCATTTGCTAACATAAACAATTTGTTTGCCTTATAGCAGCTGGTATTTTTGATATATTGAGTGGTTGCCTGCAGTGGGGTTAAAACAGGGTAGAAAATGTTGAGGAAGGGAAACATCAATATACTGCTGTAATACATTAAAAATTCGAGTGCCAATACTTGTTTTAATAATAATCTGTATTCTGCAAGTATCAAACCACTATATTTCAGACACCTCATGACAGGAAGAGCCCTATCTTAAAATTTTAAAATAAGGGAAAATAGCATAAGTTTAATCAAAAGATATGGACAGGAACCAGTTTCTCCACTGGTCACCTTGAGCAGTCCAGAAATGTGGGGTAAAACATAAAGCCAAAGGGGAGCAGCAGCAGCAAACTCGCAGTTGTTCCTCTTGCTGCAGTGTCTGCAGGAACACCAATGAGTTCACATCAAAGCAGGGCTTTCTTTTGCAGCACTTAACTGTGCATGGTCTCTCCGAGCTTCAGATCTTGTTCTCTGGTGGCTAATTAAAAGAAATTTTATTATTCTTGATCTCAATTGTTCTCTCACTTCCCCCTCCCCTCTCCCCCTCTGGAAAAAAAAAAAAAGCTACTGCTCTCCTTAAGAAATCTGCTTAAATTAAGCAGTCTATGCCAAGTTAAATCATTCAGCTATTGGTGCTTTTTGGTCTTTTATTTGAATAAACAGAGCCTTCCTGACGGCAGGGCAGTTCCTCAGGAATTCCTTTATGGTGAATTAGGGCAGTGATGAATAACTGGAGGCAAAGGAGGCACTGAGCAGCGAACCAAATTGATTACCTAAGTCCTCAGCTAACTTCTTTGGGGCAATTTGGGATGGGCCTGGTATCCTCTAAGGCATAGGTGGAGCCTGGTCTCACCCCAGGGGTCTGCTCTTGTTAATGTTCTCTGCCATGCCTGCAGGAAGCTTTGGAGGGCTGTAACTGTGTAATGGATTAAAGGCTTGCAAGAAAGACCAGAGGCTGCTGTCTTTGCACAGTCTGGGTGAGGGGATCGAGTCCATCATCAGCAAGTTTGCAGATGATACCAAGCTGGGAGGAAGGGTTGATCTGTCACAGGGTAGGATGGCCCTACAGAGGGACCTGGACAGATTGGAGAGATGGGCTGATTCCAATGGGATGATGTTTAATAAGTCCAAATGTCGGGTACTTCATTTTGGACACAACAATCCCATGCAGAGCTACAGACTGGGGACAGAGTGGCTGGAGAGGAGTCAGGCAGAAAGGGACCTGGGAGTGCTGGTTGACAGGAAGCTCAACATGAGCCAGCAGTGTGCCCAGGTGGCCAAGAAGGCCAATGGCATTCTGGCCTGCATCAGGAATAGTGTGGCCAGCAGGACCAGAGGAGTTATCGTCCCCCTGTACACGGCACTGGTCAGGCCTCACCTTGAATACTGTGTGCAGTTCTGGGCCCCTCAGTTTGGGAAAGATGTCAGGATGCTGGAGTGTGTCCAGAGGAGGGCAATGAAGATGGTGAAGGGGCTGGAGCACAAGCCCTATGAGGAGCAACTGAGGGAGTTGGGGCTGTTTAGTCTGAAGAAGAGGAGGCTCAGGGGAGACCTCATTGCTCTCTACAACTACCTAAAAGGAGGTTGTAGTCGGGCAGGGGTTGGTCTCTTCTCTCAGGTGACCAGTGACAGAACCAGAGGGCATGGACTCAAGCTTCCTCAGGGAAAGTTTAGACTTGATGTTAGGAAAAAGTTCTTCACTGAAAGGGTGATTGGCCATTGGAATGAGCTGCCCAGGGAGGGGGTGGAGTCGCCGACCCTGGAGGTGTTTAAGGGGAGATTGGATGAGGCACTGAGTGCCATGGTTTAGATGATGGTTGGTGTTGTGTTGGGTTATAGGTTGGACTTGATGATCTCGGAGGTTCTTTCCAACCATATGGTACTGTGATATCTCTGTTTTATACCAGGGCTATGGGATGGGATGCTCTGTTGGTCAGTTTGAGGTCACCTGTCCTGTCCACTCCTCCCTGAAGGTGCAGCCTTTTTTGCCTCTTAGACTTACGGTGCTCTACCAGCTCGAGGACAGCCTGGGATGCTATAGGAATAGGTATAAGCAACGGCCTTTCAGCATAACAGTGCCTCGTGTTATCACTGCCAGAGAGAAACCCTATCTGAAAAACATGCAGCTAACTTTCAGAAAATGAAGTTGCTTAGATGAGACTTGGCTGAAATTAGAACACTGATTCTACTTTAGCTCAAACCAGAATACTGTGTTACTAAGGCAGAGGAGTACTGGAAGTGGCAGTGGTCAGGCTGGGGAGGTTTCCAGGCGGTGCTGGAGCAGCCCCTAGGCACTTGTTCCTTACCTTTGCTCTGAGAGAATTCAAAGGGTACCAAGCTTTGAGGGTAACTTGAGCTCACAGGCTTTAATCAGATCTGCACTTCAGGTGCCTGTGTCACCCAAAAACTCAGTGCCTGCTGGGGAACCACTTTGGTCTCTGATATTTTTTTTTATTTAATTTTTATTTTTCATTTTAAATTGAACATTCCAGGGGAAGATAGGAGGAACAGCAGGCACAAGATACACAAGACAGCAGTAAAAGTTTCTCTATTCCTAAGCTCACTGGTGGCAGATTTGCATGCATAGTTTAGATTCACTCTTCATTTCCAGCTTCTTGAAAGCAGTTGTTAATTCCAATGGCAAGTCTCAAGATACCAGCAAATTCCTGAAAGAGTAACTTTTTTTCTTGGAGGAAAGAAGAAGGGAAAGCATTGTGGGAAAATACATTTCATTATTTTGCAAATACAGAATGGAAGTGAGTTCTGACAGTGGGCTTTTCCTGCTTCTGGGATGAAGTTCTCATGTTCTGTAAAAATATTTTCTGGGACAATATGCTTCACTCCAGTGAATATTTTACTCACTGCATCTTCATCAGAATTAAACAAGGAACTACCCTGCTATGGATAGTCAGACTTATCTTGGAATTTGTGCTTCTTATTTCAAATGTTGCAGAAATGGTAGGTGGTGCATGGAGAGACACGAAAAGGGGAAAGACTGGGTGGGAAAAAAAGTTCATAGACTGTTCAGATCCTTTTTTTTTATACTTGTCATGACCTTATACAGAAAGTCAGTCTGATGTGGATTCACAGGTTGCCTGGTGCAGAGGTCACACATGGAAGAGTTTGTCACATGCTAAATTTTGTGTTCAGTTTCTTTGCTTCTTAGTGCTGTGTTGGAGAAGCTTATAGGAGCATGTGAAGCTTGGCTGGGCTCTGGCCAAGGAATTGCAGCTGGTCTCCTAATTATGAAAAGGGAAGATGATGTACAGGCCTGTGGGGATCTGTCAGACACAGATTTATTGGGCAGGATGGAGAGGGACTTAAAGTTATCACCTCCTCTTAGTCATCCCCTCCCTATACAGTGCACGTGTGCTAAGTTTCATGATATTTTTGCAGCTTTGTGAACATCATCATCTGGAGCGCCCTTATCATCTCTCCCTTCTTTCTGGTTCCTGCCTTGTTTGCAGCTTCTCCAAGTTCCAGTTAATGGCTGCATAATGCAGGAAATAACTTGTGAAATATGTCAAAATAAGGGATTCTGGAGTTTAGGACTGCCAAGTGATAGCCTAACCACCTTTGCCATCTCCTATGCCTCCCCAGACATCAGTAGGGAAAAAGACATTGAGATATCCACTGATGAAATCAAGAGAAGAACCCACCTGTGCTGGCTGTTGCAGTGCCAGCTAGTTGGAATAGTTAATAAGAAAGAAAAAGAAAAAGGTTTGTCAAAAGTGGAATTTGTTGATTTTTACTGGTTTCTGCAAAGCTTGAGTTACCAAAGAAGTTCCTGGGACAGTGCCTGGGCAAGAGGAGCGAGCAGGGCCGGCTCATATTGGGAGTCTCTGTGCTCTTCTCTTGAAGCATGATTTTTGATTATGAGAAAAATGGGGAGACCTTACAAGGACAGTGGGCAAGAACGTGCTTGTCATTAATTTATTTGTGCAGTTCCAGGTTTTAGCTAATATCCTTTGGACTTCTTGCTGGGACTGCAGGCAGAGGTGTGCAGAGAGGGCACAGGGTTGGTACCATTTATCTAATACTCTCACAGCTCTGGGGACACAGTTTGTCCCAAGCTAATCTGAAGAAGACTGATAGTTGGGAGTGAAATCCTGGCTCTGCAATAGGCAATGCTAATTTTGATCTAGCTGGAATTTTAGCTTTAGGAATGTGAAAGAAAAATCAGTCAAAAATGTGTGCCTTTTTAAAGGGAGTAAGCATCGGTTAAGCCTTAAACATTTGATCAAGATGCAGGACCTTAGTAGAATAAAGATGTGTTAGAAGTTAAACTTGTGCTTAAAGTGCTTCTCTGAGTTTTTTTACAAATGAAAACTCGTGAGTGTTCCAATTGTGTACTCTGGCTGAAGTATTCTGGAGTGTATACACCACCCTAACATATGTTTTTCAAAGCTGGGGGAACTATTACATATTATGTCATTCTTCATTCCATGACACTGTTGATGCAAACCAGGACAGGAAGCTGGCTGGGATCACCATATATCACTTATACTTTTATTTTTTTTTCTCTTGTCCTTGTTCTCCAGAAGGAAAAAAGAAAAGCATTAAAACAAAAAGAAAGGCCAAACTTTGAAATCTAAGTGGATAAATGCATCCCTTTGGAGAGAAACTGTGGAAACCATGCACATTTTCTCTGGTCTTCCTTACAATGTAACTCTTTGACCAAAAAACCCCCTTAAAAGTAGCATTAAAAATTGTGTTATAGCTACTGTTTCCTTTTTGACCTTGCTGCTTGGCTGTGATTACAGGAGAAACCGATCAAGACATCTCAGGAGTTGCTGCTTCCTGGCATTGTCTACAGGGATGAAGTGCAAAAGAATAGCTTTCCGTCATGAAGTATGTGGCAGTATATTTTAAAGTGTCCTTAAAAGACTTTTCTTTGGACATAACCGAGTGGATTCGAGGACCTGAGAGGCCAGACCAACAAACAGATATCAGTCCTTAGGCTATCTTTTTTTAAAATGAAAGTCAGCATTTGATCTCAGTAACATTTCCCGTGTAAAATACTGGCAGAGCCTTTTGGTGCTGGTTTGCTGTTCGGGTTGTTTACATTAGGAAGTAGAGTGATCTAAAGAACTAAGTATTTCTTTGAGGAAGCATTGTTCCTTTACAGTGAATTTATAAAGCTCCCCCTTCAGCAAGCAGCTGGAATCCAGCAGCGGGAGGCAGTAGGATTGATCTGCTTTTCCTTAGCATCCCAGTCCTCTTTTCAACTATTACTTTACAGAGGCAGTGCTGTCTTGATTTATCTCAGGGCCAGGACAAAAGTGTTTCCCTCGATGACCTTGAATTTCTGCAGTCTCCTCCATCTGGTTTGATGTTTTGGGCTAGATGTGCTCATCTTCCTGGGTAATGCAGAGACCAACCACTGCCTGACCTTTCTTACAGTCTCAGTTTGCAGGCCTTGGTGCCCAAATGCTTTGCTCCAGAAACTGTAGATGGATGAAGGGCAGCTATTAAGTTCAGTACTTTTGGTTAAATTTTACTTGGAATAACAACATTTTTATTTCCTTAGCCACTAGCAGGAACACTGTCGTGTAAATGCCAGTGTACACGCTTCACTGCAAACAGAATCTATGCCTGGGATGTCAAGATGGAGCCCTTGAGTGTTCTTTTCTCTGCTGCTGAGGTCTCTCATCTGTAGTTGAGTCGTTAACTGCATACTGAAAATGTTTGTTTTCATCTCAAAAGTGACTCATGCACGGTTAAATTGCAAGTAGCAGCACCACGAATTCATCACTTCCCTGGCTGTGTGAATGGGTGTAAACAGACTGTACCCTGCTCTTGGGAGGCTGTGCACAACCTTTCTTCCTCTTTTTCAAAATTGGGTTTATTCTGTTCTGGAAAGATGACATCAATAAGCTTTAGTCTTCAGCTGGATATAAGAAAACTCAAGTTAAGTGATGTTGCATCTAACTGCCATCTGAGGGGAACAGCCTTGGGAAAGGAAGGTTGTGGAGTTGCCTCCTCACACAGTGCCTGTGTGAAGAGGCCCCTGACTGAGTGTGACTATTGTGCAAGCAGAAAAATGGCATTTCATCTGATTCTTGTTATGCAATTGCATTACCTTCATGTGTGGCCTGGGGAGGGAAGTGGGAAGGGAGGGCAGAGCAAACCCAACCCGCTTACCTCCCTGGTGGTAAACCAGAGTTCTAAATGTGAACTGGTTTGGAGTAGGAGAAAACCAGACTAAGGTCTCACATCTCTGACTGCTGCCTTTTGCTGTGTTCATCCAGTATGTGTGTGGAAAGTGGGCTTCATCAGCATGAAGGTTTGGAGTGCCTTGTGCTGCTGTGCCAAGGGTCGTCCACGTACGACCGTGGATGTCTTTGCTCAGCTATTATATTTTTATTATGACCAGTATTTTTATTCCAACTTTTGCTTTTTAATTAACTCAGAAACATCAAATTAATCACATTTTCTTCTCTCTTCATTATTTATTACTAAAATTGTCCTTGTAGAAGTCTGTACAAGCAGAACAATATGACTATTAGGATAGAATCAGTTGGTAAAATCAGAGAGGACTTGATAGTTTGAGTGACTATTTTGGTTATTGAGCAGGCAATCCCAAACTGCTAAATGTATTTTGCACTGGGCACTGGTTGTCTTCCTAGAGCAGTTTGTTTTCTCTTTGGTTATTTACCATTAAAAGTCTCTTTTTTTTGGCAGCTGAGAAGCTTTTGTCATCCTTGTCTTTTTGTATATCAGTAAGTTACATTATACAGAATCCTTTTTATTTAAACATTCGTATGATTGTTCCTAATTTTAGCACATTATTAATTTGGCACATTTTGTGTACATCTACACACAGCATTTTCATTTTCATATTAGTCTGTTGTTAATTGTGTCAAGTTCTGTTTTTTAAATAAACTTGAATTATGTTTAAAATGGATCAACAATGTATTTATTTTATTTTGTTGACCAGAACATCATAAATGTCGTGGCTACAAGAGCAGAATGGATAAAGTTTATCAAAATATTTAATTATTTAACTGAACTAACAGAAGTTAGTTCAAAAGACCCATGGAAGCGTGGCTTTGCTGCCTTTCTTCCCAACCTCTTCCACATCAGCCAGGTTGGGATTGCTGCCAGCAGGGAGAGAAATCAGCAGACGTCTGACATTCTTGTACCCCTCTCTGTAGGCACTGGAGATGTCCTGGTCTCCAGTTCCTTATGAAAAGAGCAAATGTTGGAGGCAACTAAGTGATACCTGGAAGCCTTGTGATGTTGGCCAAAGAGGAATTTATTGGGGAAGACAAGGAGCAAGTAGGGACAGCCAGGAGTATTTGAGGGCAAAGCTGAGGAAAAAGATTAAAATTTGCCAGGTGGGACATATATTTTAAAGTAAGTTAAAAGGAGGCACCTTAAGATACATGGTCTGAACATTTGTGTGTCTGTCTGTCTGTCTGTTTCCTTTTCAGCTTCCTTTTCTTTCCCTTTTCTCCCTCCTTTCTTTCCCTTTTCTCCCTCCTTTCTTTCCCTTCTCTCCCTCCTTTCTTTCCCTTCTCTCCCTCCTTTCTTTCCCTTCTCTCCCTCCTTTCTTTCCCTTCTCTCCCTCCTTTCTTTCCCTTCTCTCCCTCCTTTCTTTCCCTTCTCTCCCTCCTTTCTTTCCCTTCTCTCCCTCCTTTCTTTCCCTTCTCTCCCTCCTTTCTTTCCCTTCTCTCCCTCCTTTCTTTCCCTTCTCTCCCTCCTTCCTTTCCCTTCTCTCCCTCCTTCCTTTCCCTTCTCTCCCTCCTTCCTTTCCCTTCTCTCCCTCCTTCCTTTCCCTTCTCTCCCTCCTTCCTTTCCCCTCTCTCCCTTCCTTCTTTCCCCTCTCTCCCTTCCTTCTTTCCCTTCTCTCCCTTCCTTCTTTCCCTTCTCTCCCTTCCTTCTTTGCCCTCTCTCCCTTCCTTCTTTCCCCTCTCTCCCTTCCTTCTTTCCCCTCTCTCCCTTCCTTCTTTCCCTTCTCTCCCTTCCTTCTTTCCCTTCTCTCCCTTCCTTCTTTCCCTTCTCTCCCTTCCTTCTTTGCCCTCTCTCCCTTCCTTCTTTCCCTTCTCTCCCTTCCTTCTTTCCCCTCTCTCCCTTCCTTCTTTCCCCTCTCTCCCTTCCTTCTTTCCCCTCTCTCCCTTCCTTCTTTCCCCTCTCTCCCTTCCTTCTTTCCCTTCTCTCCCTTCCTTCTTTGCCCCTCTCTCCCTTCCTTCTTTCCCCTCTCTCCCTTCCTTCTTTCCCCTCTCTCCCTTCCTTCTTTGCCCTCTCCCCCTTCCTTCTTTGCCCTCTCCCCCTTCCTTCTTTGCCCTCTCCCCCTTCCTTCTTTGCCCTCTCCCCCTTCCTTCTTTGCCCTCTCTCCCTTTTCTCTCTCCCAGATTTCCCAAATCAATTGTTTTAAGCGCTCTAGAGTCCCACCCCCCTCACTGTACAGATATTTGGTGAAACCTTAATGAGCACTGAGTTGTCTGTGAACTTAGTCCAGGCCTTGACAACAGTTTTATGGACTGATTAATGACCTGTGTTACTGTAGGTGTGGGTTTCCTTTCTGTTTGCTGGTAGTGTAACTAAAACTTCCACAGATGTGGCTTTTGCAAAACAAAAAACTCAAAAACCCACCCCAAAACCCAAGGACGTGCTCTCTTAAGGCACAGCTTCCAATGAGAAAGCAAAATGGAGAACTTCCTTCCCAAAAGCTAAAGAAGGAAGAAATAAATATATACCCTACAGAGTAATGAGTAGCAGCTCTTAAGAAATGCCTGTCTTGAAAGCTTAAAGCAGGGAAAAGCAGAGTAGACACCACGTGTTGAACTATCAGAGGAGGGGGAGCTGTGCAGTCATTTTAACTCTTGGTTAGGCAAATAGGATTAGATATGGTGGATTAAAATGATCAGATCTGAATTTTACTTTAATATAAGTAGAAGCCCAGACCATATGTCTTTGGGGAGCCCCATCCGGTTTCAGATGCTTTTAGTGGGGAAAATGAGACAGTTTTGGTACTTTTGTTATCTGTAGATGGGGTTTTTTTGGGTGAAGGGGGGAGTTGCCACGGTTTCAATATGTTCAGTTCATGAAATTCCTGCTGGATTAATATTCTGTCAGTGAAATGTTCTGGGTTTGCTTTCCCATTTGTCGACTTTACACTGTGCTTTCTAAAGGAACAGAGACAGCTTGAAAGCTGAATGCTGTGGAGAAAAAATAGAGAGAGACTTTAAAGTTCATTATTTCACATAGCCTTCATTGTCTCCAGAAAAATCTGCCATGACCATTTTCTTAGAAGGAAATAGATTCTTTTTGTCCCTGCTGTTCCCTGACTGACTTATATAAGTCATGCAAATCTTCCACGTGCTCTTGAAATGCAGATTTCTTGGTTTCCTTGCTTTCCAGAGTGCTCACAGGTTCAGTCTTAAGCTAATGATACAGAGGAAGCAAAGTAACAGATGAAACTTATATGAAATGGATTAATTAAACACAGTGGAACAGCCTGTGTTTCCTTTTTCCTAGCATTTATTTCTTTGCTTCAGAATAATTGCACTGATTTTATTGGAATTATTTCTAATATAAAGATACCAGTCAGGCACTGTTATGGTGGTCTTCATCTGTGATGCAGGTGGATTTGCTTTAAATTACTGCAAAAATGTGATTTTATTTTCCTTTAAAGAAAAACCTAATATCCATTTAAAAGAAAAAAAAAATCTTATAAATGGCCTCATGTTTGGAGTCAGCCAAATGTGAATTCATGAAATTTTGCACTTAGTTTTGGTGAGAGTGGGGTCATCTTTTTCCAATCTTGGTTCCCAGGATAAAGTTACTGTTTCATCTGTCACCTCATTTGGACCCTAAGTGGCTCCATCACCTCCTAGAGTACAAGATACCAGTAGAAAACAGAAAAAGCCATGCTGAATAAGACTTGTCTTATAAGGGAAAGCGAAAGGAACTGGTGCTTCTGGTCTCCAGGGAGGAGAGAGGAAAAAGTAATACAATGGCTGAGCAGGACAAGGCAAGCAGAGGAAGGTTGCTGTTTGTGGGCTTCAAAACTTGTTATGAGAGATGCAGTAATACAGAAAGGAAGGAGAAATTGGTATTTTCAAATATGTGCGTAGCAGAACAGCCACAGAAAACTTTTCTCCAGGGAAATTGTATTTCTTGGTTAGTAAATAGTACTGTGGTGTTGCCAGAAATTCTGTTTCCCAGATCAATAATGTGATATGGTTATCTCAGTCTGTGTTGTACACTGGCCAGAAATGCCATCACCTAAGTCTGTGCTCTGAACTCAGGTTTTCATTTAACACAGCTTCCATTATTTTAACTAATGTCCCTGCTGATCATACCTGAGATAAGCTCGATTAAAGCTGTTTCTTATTTTCTCAGCCAATAAGAATAAACAACAAGGTGAAACTAGGTGTGCTGTTTCCACTCTGTTCTTGAAAAAAATAAGTGATTTAAACAGAGAACATCTCTCAAGAACTTCTGTCTTATGCATTCGTTTGTGTTGGTACAAAGCAGGAGGAAAGTGCCACACGCTGTGCTGGGTCAAATCTGATGCCCAGACTGCACTTGCAGAATAAGAGACAGTCTTCTGCAGAGACTGCTTTGAAGGGAGCTGAATGTTCTTCAGAGGAATGAAGTTTGAGTTCTAAACCTGTCGTTAGGAAATACACATTCATCCGTTTATGTATATTTGTAACTTCTTGTCTTTAAAAATGAGGCAAGGAGAGAAAGACATTTTGCCTGCTATTGCCAAATAATGTGCTATGTGCAAATAGGGCAACTGCTCTCTTTCACCATCCACAGTGACCACAGAAATCTGCAGAAAGCAGGCATGAAGAAAGGCACCAGATACCAGTGAGCTCCAGTTACTGGCTTTGGTTTGCATCAGTGCTGGGCTTCTCTCCGTGCCAAGGCAGAGGGGCTTTCGCCTTGTGCCTTTGGTCAGGTGGTGGAGTCCCCATCCCTGGAAGTGTTTAAAAGGCAGGTTGATGAGTTTCTTAGGCACATATTTAGTAAGAGGACAGGTATAGTTGGACTTGATGATCTCAGAGGTCTTTTCCAACCAGATGATTCCATGATTCTACGTGGGGAGCTTGGCAGCACAGCTTTTCACCAGCAAGCTCTACTCAAGCTCCTGCCGAGGGACTGGCTGGCATCTCCATTTTCCCATCAGCCTGTGGCTCTGGTGATAGACATTTAGCTTAAGGGCTTCTCAGTTCCTGCTGCCAGAAAGCATGAAAATCTGTTCCTGTTCTTGACTAAACATCCAAGAAACCAAGAAACTCTGGCAGCTGTAGGTGTGGAGCTTTGACAAATGTCTGGTCCTCTTCTTTCTCTTGCATGTTTTTTCTGCCAGTACTCCTGAATCCTGCCTCTGCTGCAGTAATAGTTTTCTTAAGCAAAACAAAATAATACAAAACAAACCCCAAAACAACAACACCCAACCCTAGAACACACCAAACAAGCAGTCTTCCTGCTCTTCTCTCCTTAAACACTGGTGAGGCTACGCCTGTGTCCACTTCTGGGCTCCTCAGTAAAGAAGAAAGATAGTATTGCACAGAGTCCAATGAAGGACCACAAGGATGAGGAAGGGACTGGTGCACCTCTTCTCTGTGGAAGGGCTGAGAGAGCTGGGGCTGTTCAGCCTGGACAATAGAAGGATCTTAATGTGTAAAGATACCTGAAGGGAGGTTGCAAAGAAGACAGAGCCAGGCTCTTTTCAGCAGTGCCCAGCGACAGGACCAGGGGCACTGAGCACAAACTCTGAGGGTCAGGAAACACTTCTTCACTGTAAGACATGACTCTTGGTTAGCTGACTGTTCCCATTTACTGGTAATGGTGTTGCTCATAGTTTAAATTGTTTATTTTTGTGTGCCTTGACAAAGTAGCAAGGAACAAACTAAAAAATGTTTGCAGCCTCTGCAGTGGTCAAACTGAGTTTTCAGTTTGGTTCATGCTGAGGTGTTAGCTTGTTTGTTCTAACAGCTGCAAACTGTGTATCAGGGCTTGATCTGTTTTTTTAAAAGCAATTCCCTGTTGCCACACTATTGGCATAGTTTCACACTTATTTTCAGTTGCCAGTGGGTCTAACAGCTGTCCCCACTAGAGAGGACTTATTGCCTGTCAGGGATGTTGAGCACTGGCAGTGTATTAACCTTGCAAATAGAGACCACCTCACTGAAAATGAGATGCTCTGCATATATTTGTGTGTGTGTATGTGTTTATTTATACATTTCATAGTTGTCAACCTTAGTGGTTGTTGAAAAATGGTAAGTTACCAGAATGTGTTGCAAGTTTTTACATGGACTTTGTTTTTTCTGAAATTTCACATTTTAAAAAAAAAAGTTTTATTAAAAACATGATTTTTGAAAAGTTTCAAGCACCTCTAATTACTAAAAGCAGCAATTTGTCCAAATGAAAACATGACACTGGAACCACTGAAAACATGTAGCTAAAATGCAAACTAGACTGTGGATTTGGTTTGTTCCAAACACAACTGAGTGAAGCTTTGACATCCAGACATTCCTAGTTTTTGAATAGTGTTCAAAATCCAGGTCCAGACATGAGTCTTGTATTGGAAGGTTGACCAATTTATATATCACTGGGGGATATTTAACAAGGTTTGATTTGACCTGGAAAGTAATGACTGCCTAATATTTGTGATGAAGAGAGAGGAGTTAAGCATTTCCTGGGGATGGCCCTGAGGTCATTTTACATTTCACAAATACAGACTGTCTCATACACTGCCAAACCAATATCAGTGTTGATAGACTCAGTATGTAGCAATTGTGTCAGGTGAGCAGAGTGTTTGTTTTCTGTATTTAACTCTGCTAGAGTTAAATAAGATGATTTTTATCTGTAAATCTAACCTTCTCTTGATTTTATCTACATATGTTTTTACTTTATTATCTCAAATTTGCACAAAGATTAATATGTAATAATCTGAATTTAAGCTGAGACAAGAGATGTGTTTTAATATGTTGGCTTAGTGTACCTTGCTTGCTAAACTTAAAGTCAAGAATGCCTGAAGTTAGGCATATTTTTTGAGGACCATACTGAAATGAAAAGCAGATCTTTGTGACTTCATCCTCTGGGTACTGGCACTGTTTTTGGCCTGATCCAGAGCCCACAGAAGTCGGTGGGAGCCTTTCCATTCTCTGCAGTTGGCCTCTATCTTAGTAATGCCATTATGTCAGCAATAATACTTCAGGAAGCTGAAAGGCAGCTTGGTAAGTTGGGAGTGAGCAGGCAGGGCTCAGAAATCACTGCTTCAGAGCAGACTGTTCATGTGGGCTTGAGCATTGTTTAGAAAGAGTAGAGCACTTTGGAAAAACAGATCTGCTTCTGCAAATTGCTTAGGGATACTGAAGTCAAAGAGCATCCGAACATTGCTTTGTGGCTTGCTTTTACTGCAAATAGAGTTAATGTTTCATTATATATGGAAAAAAGCTATAGAATTCCCTTCTGGGCCTCATGGAAAAAGTGAACCAACAAGAATGTTAATTGTAACCCCCTTCTCAGATGCCAGGAAAGAGGAAAGAGTCCTTGAGGCTGCCATATCCAAACAAGATACTCTGTTGAGGTCAAGAACAGATTTTTTTTTTAATTCCCTGATCTGAGTTTTGTACCTCAGGCAAGGAGAAGGGAACTCAAATTAGTTGAGAGAAAATAAGAAACAGAGAATGATGCTTTGCTTGTTAATTCACATGAAACTGGGATACATGTGGGGAAAGGCTTATGCCTTTCCTGCAGTCTTTATGGTTGCAGGGAAGAGTCCCTTGCCTCTGTCCCTGGCAGGTGGGTAGAGGCAGGGTGAGCACACCTGGCCAGCTCTGCTGCAGGGGGGGACTGCAGGGGGGGCTGCGCTGGGTCCAGAATTTCACAATGACCCAGACATCATGAACTGCTTCACATTGGGGTATTAAGGATTACATCCTTAAGTGGCTTAGCTTTGAAAGCAGCAAGTATGGGCAAAAAGGACCTCAAACCCCTGGTCCCCGATTCCCTTTTGTCCCGGAGCTGGAAACTAAAGCCTAACTCTGCTGCCCTCCACATGGCTCAGGCTGGAAGTGGGGAAGGATGCAAGAGGAAGAGCAAATCCCTGGCCACGTGACTTTGTGCAGATGGTCTTAGGCTTCTTGCATAATGCTATGCTTTTGTTTCTTGGGAGGGACCCCACCTCTCCCTCTCCTGAGTGTGAGCATGTGTAGGAGGCTCAGCGGGGGGAATCTTGGTGATTTAATCCTTACTCGATGTTTGCCTGCCTATGGGGCGATTGCACCCGTAATAATCAATCTTGCATGCTCTCACACAGGGAAATGCTACGTATGATCTAAGCTGCATGCTGAAATGTGGTTATTGGAAATGAATTTGTGGCTGAATAGGCTGGTATCATATTGTCCCTTTGCTTTTTGGGGCTTTAAAGTTATTTATTCACAATGTCATGCTGGCAAAATGTCTTATGTCTTTCTGTTTAGCTCACTGACTTAATCTTCTGCTTCTGGAAAAGTTTATATGCAGATGACAAAATATAGGGGTTTTTTAATGCAAAC
This sequence comes from Dromococcyx pavoninus, assembly GCA_033558185.1. NCBI lineage: Eukaryota > Metazoa > Chordata > Aves > Cuculiformes > Neomorphidae > Dromococcyx > Dromococcyx pavoninus. The sequence continues at coordinate 1,599,806 of JAUMJL010000161.1, forward strand.
TAGCAGTTTACTCTTTGTTCATGTTAATTGAAAGGCTTGTCTCTGTAGCATCCTTTTAAAGAATGGGAAAGGAATTTTTGAACTGCTGTTCTATGCATTAAGTTAATTTATTTTTGCTGTTTCTTATCCACATTCTGTTTAGGAACAGAAATAATATTAATTTTGAAGTCTTCTTTCATTTGTCTTTCCATCAAGCTAGCAATTCCCTTTTTTTGTGGTGTTCCATATAGTAGACTACTAAATATTTACATGTCTTCCTTCATAGCATTTGAATGCGTTTGTAAATCTCTTTCTTCTCGCTCATGGTCTGTGTTTTGGTAATAAAGGTCTGTTGCAGGCATTTGTGATTACACTGACATTCCTTACGTGAGGAACTCTGAATGTTACAGTTTTGAAGGGATTCCAAATGTTAGTGGTCTCCTGACACTGTGAAGAAAATAAAGCAGTCCTAGTGATTGTAAGAGTGTTGCATTTCTTTCCCATGTTCAGAAAGGCTGGGATTACATGAGATAATTTCTACCGTAAAGCGTTTGATTACGGCTAAGATAAATGACCAAGAAATAATCCATCATAAGTAAAGCTGCTGTTTCCCTGCTTCTTTACTAATAGCATTCCCTTTTGTTCTATAGATATTAGAAGTGGGAGTATCTTTGAATGATTTGGGTTTTTAAGTATGAGTGTCACTTTTCTGTAACCTGTCACGCTGCCACATTAGTTGCTTTATACCTGTCATCTTCCATATGGTAGATGAGAAGAAAAATCACTAAAGAGCTACTTTGCCTCCTCCTCCCCATAACTTCCCATATGGTGAGATGTTATTGTTGCTCACTTAGCCTTCAGCATGTTTCAAATTGCTCTTTAATGGGACTTGTTTACTTCGTTTGGTTGGTGTAGTGCTTATCAGCAACATATGTCCTCCTTGTTTAAAGTAAGGTTGTTACAGAATGTTGAGACCTTATACTGTGCTGTGTGTCCTTGCAGAAGCCAATGCCCTCCGTCTTTCATTGTGCTGTGGGGATAAAGGAAGCCTCTTGCATACTTAACTCCTGTGATTAAAATGGGACACATTGTGATGTTGTCCTCAATTAGCATGATCCATTCCCGGGGAGCAGGGGAACCCTGGCTGCCGTGGTTCACATTTTCCCCTCTAATGAGTAGAAAGAGTCTTTTGAGGGTTGCTAAATAATTCAGCCCATTAGGAACCTGTCAACTTAAATAATGCCCTCTCTGACCAGAAAAATGGTTGTGAGCAGTTGGACACCCTGGCAGATGTTGAACTTGTTCTCATTGTTTGCTCCGCTTCGGGCAAATAGCTTTGCAGCCACTTACAGGATTTATACAGTTGCTCTGTTCAGGTGGTGTGTGATCAACACATGTCAGCCAGACCACTTCTAGCTTTTATACCCCACTATTTCTTTAATTTAATGATATTGTAATAAGCTGCTAATATTGCCATTCACCACTTTTAGTAGGTTTGCCAGCCAAATATAAAGAGAAACCACGATCAAGGCTTAAACAAAAAGGCAAACAAACAGCCCCCCTCCATTTGACTTCCCATTCCTTCAGTTGTGTTAATTCCTTATTTTGCATTTTGAAGTACTTCTCTGCCAACAGAATGGGTAGAGGTATTGTCAAGAAGAATTTGCTGTATGCTTGTATAACCTTAGGATCTGAAACTTTAGGGGGAAGATTCATGTCTTGAAACTTCCTGTAAAATCAAATGCAGGAGTACTTTAGTTAAAAATCATTGTACAACAGGATCTCTCCTGTATGCCTTTTGGAGCATCCCATTGAAGCTAACACTGATTTGTCAGTTTTCTTAGAAACTTTGCCATACTTACCTTCTGTAATGTTTATTTGTGTCTGTCATAACTTAATTGATGAACCAATGATCAGTATTATAATGAAAAAGTATTTAATACTTTTGATTGGAAAACAACCTCTTAAACCTTCTCACCCCTGGGCAACTGTTTGCTCTTCTGTCTTGAATGTGTGATAGCAAATAGTCAGACCTGCATAAGGAATTAGCTTGGATCAGTTCATGGAACAAGCTATGGTAGCAATGCAATGTGAAATAACATCTGTGCTTTATAAATATTTATGTTGTAAGATCTCCTGGTATATTCTTGTGACAAATGACTCCACCTTAAAATATTTTTACATGTTTAATGGATGTACTTTTTTGTAATGGCACGTGTGAAGGCTTCAGTTCTCATTTTTTAACCCAATGCATTCTGAAAACCTTTCCACTGCTGTTTTGGGGAGTTTTATCCAAGTTTTAGATTTTTGTTGATGCAAAGTAACAGTCCGAAATTGAGAGCATTTTTACACCTATCGGTTTTAGCAAGAGAACTTTCAATTATAGCTCAGAAGATACAGTTATCTGGCTAACTAAAATTACCTAGTTTACTAAAATTTGTTACTGTCCATTGTGTGTTGAAGAAGTGTATTGCTGAGGTAGGGTCCTTGTCAAAAAAGATGCATCAGATTTGTTCTAGTGATATAAAAAGTTGCAAAGCACAGCATGGCCAGCCGGGAGAGGGAGGGGATTGTCCCGCTCTGCTCTGCACTGGGGAGGCCCCACCTCGAGCACTGGGGGCAGTTTGGGTGCCACAGGATAAAAAGGACATCAAACTACTGGAGAGTGTCCAGAGGAGGCCACAAGGCTGGGGAAGGCTCTGGAGGGGAAGGCGTGTGAGGAGAGGCTGAAGTCCCTTGGTCTGTTCAGCTGGAGAAGAGGAGACTGAGAGGGGATCTCAGAGCTGTTCACTGCCTTCTCCCAAGGGAGGGAGGGCAAACAGGGGCTGAGCTCTGCTCTCTGGTGACCTGGGACAGGACTGGAGGGAATGGCAGGAAGATGTGCCAGGGCAGGGTTAGACTGGATATCAGGAAGAGGTTCTTCCCCCAGCGGGTGGTGGAGCACTGGAACAGCTCCCCAGGGCAGCAGTCCCAGCACCCACTCTGCCAGCATTCCAGCAGCATTTGGCCAATGCCCTCAGCCACAGGGGGTGAGTGTTGGGAGTGTCCTGTGCAGGGACAGGAGTTGGACTGGTGATCCTTGTGGGTCCCTTCCAGCTTGGGTGATTCTATGAAAATACTACGAAGAGGGGTTCCCATCTTGATCTCGTGTATCAGTATTTCCCACTCACTTTTGTTCTTCAGAAATGAAGCTTTTACTGTTAGTTCTGAAGAAAAAAGACAAAAAGTTTGAGCCTCAGAGACCGTTCAGGGTGAGCCTCTCGGTAGCAGCAGCTGCCACCAGTGGTGAGAGGTGCCTTGGTCTCAGAGGTTCACTCTGGTTAACTCGGTGATATCAGCTGTTGCAACGGCAACCCTGAGGAAACAACCTCCCGTTTTTATTGCCGAGCCCAGCGTTGTGTGGTGTGGGACATCCCTTTGGTCTGTCATAGTCAGCTGTCCTGGCTGTGACCCTCGCAGCCTTTTGCCTGCCCCAGCCTGCTTGCTGGCGGGGCAGAGTGAGGAATGGGGAATGCCTTGGTGCTGCACCAGCGTTGTTTGACCACAGAGAAAATATCGGTGTAGTATCAACGCTGCTCTGGTCACAGATCTAAAACACAGCACCATAGGGGCTGCTGTGAGGAAAATTAACTCCATCCCAGCCAGACCCAGTGCAGGAGAAATAATCAATCATTGCAGGCCAGGCTTCTTGCATCCAGTGTGCTTAGTCATCTAAATGGAGGAGGTGGATTTGCTGTGTAGTTCATCTCTTTTTCTTTCCTAATTCATTTCCCATTTTTCACATGATCCTCCTTTTATCTTTCTTCATTTAATTATACTGAAATTAATAAGACAGTAAGCAGAAGCACTTTGATTCGCCAGCTCTTCTCTATAACTCACTTGAAAAATAGATCATAACCACAAATAGTAAGCCCATGTCTGCAGCAGTGTTAATGAACCACACAACATCTAAAATAAAGGAAAAATTTCATCTTGCTTTAAACATCAGGTGTAGTTTATTGCATACCTTAAATGTCAGTGGATTCTCTCTGGTTTGGATGCTGAGGAAACCCATTTGAGAGGAGCACAGGGTGCATGTGGAGAGTGCCTGGACAGCAGCCTCTCTCCTCTGCTGAGTTGGGCCAGAGCACACTGGCTCCACAGACTGGTGGAGATGGGGAGCGTCCCTTTGATCTCTTGTATTACAGGGAGAACAGGAGCCCTGAGTACAGTTTAGTGAGAATATTTCTTTAGCAGTTGTTGCATGATTCAGATGTTTTAGTCCTGAAATCAACAAGGCTTCAAAACTCATCTCTCATTATCTTGCTGACAATAACACATAAGTATTTTTTAGCAGCTTAGTTACACAACTTCCCAACTTTCTTGAGAGCTCCACTAGAGGCTTCTGATTTGAGAAACACGTATTTTATGTACAACCTTTATTACATCTTTGTAGTCTAGAGGGTTTATATAGCTAGCCTGCTATCCTAGACACAACTTTTAATTCCATTACAGATTTCCTTCCCTGCACAAACTACAGGGATGTTAAGAGCCCTTAAGCCAGCAGAGACAAGAATTAACACAAGCTATGGAGCTTCCTTTTACTGTACTGAAATACCTTTTCATTTCCTATGTGACCTAATAGTTCTCTTACTAATGAGGATAATGGCACCCTTCTTCCCAGCAATGTTGTGATGATATGTTTGTGGAAGACTGTGAAGTGAGTTAAACTCTTACTACTATGTGAAATATTTGTGTATTGTGTTCAGTGTGGAGCTCGTGTTGATCTCCAGAGAGTTTTTCCTTATCAGGTTGTCCCAAGTTGATAGTGACAAGGCAGCAGGTGAGAAAAGGGTGATGAGCTGGATGTGGAGTCTCAGTTTTGAGGGTGTAATAAAAAAGGACCCATATGTTGTAACCCACAAGCTAGACTGTCCCAAAGCCCTGCCAGCCTGTCCTGCCTGCTTCCCAAGGAGCTTCTCGAGGAGCAAGGTAGGAGGAGGCCTCATGGTCAGGAGAGGCACTTGCAGCAATGTTGAGATGGAGGATGTTAAAGCTCCATGTAAGTCACTTAGAAGTCAGAAAAGTATGCCTTCAACACGTAATGTCAATGTGCTAGAAGTAATCAGTTAAGTACATTAGCAGTGGAAGCAAAAATAAAAGAACCTGGCGAGTATAAACTGGAGTCTTGAGACGAAACTTAATGAGAGTTGGTTGGCTTGTCACAAAAAGTAGAAATGAATTGATGAATCTGGTTGATAAAAAGAGGGAGACATAGTAAATACAAAGGTAGATTAGAAATAATGTAGGAAAGAACTAAATGACTCCTAGGGCTGGATTGATAAAATGCAGTGAACTTGAGGAAGGAGAAAGTACAGAGTTGAGTGCTTTGTGCTAATTGCAAGAAAGCCTGTTGACATTTGGGAGTCACTCTTTCATTTTCAGAGAGGAAGGGACTGGACAGCTTTATTACCCATTGCAGGAAGATTGTGAGGCACTGATGTGATTCAGCTGGCTCCTGGGTTGTGTCCATCCAGGTATTTTTTGCTGAATTAGGGAAGAATTACTATTATTGAACAGGGTGCTAGAGAGGCATCTTTGGGAATAGTATTTATACTTCTGAACATAAATTCAACAAAACAGGTGATGATGAAAGGCTTCTGGGCTGCTTGGAGGCTAACCTTATCTAAGGAATCATTCGACCATGGTTTATTTAATCAACTAAGCAGTGGACTCTTGGGAGAGATGCAGTACTTTGTGTGAGAAAGGGGATGGGACCAGAGGTAAACTTGCTCCTGAGAGAGACCTAGTGTTTTGATTTGTGAATTGTCATTGCTTCCAAGTTAGTCCCAGGACTTGAATCTGGCCCGTTAGTGAGTCAGTTGGACCACAGCAATGCTAAGTGAAGAGAATATAACTGTGCTGGGAATGGGACAAAAAACCCAGTCTGCTTTTCACAGACAGCAAAGTTGTTACCAGAACAAGCAGGTGTGAAGCCCCCAGGTGGATATTCAAGGGCAGAATTGGGAGCACAGGCCTAATGTCATGTACCAGTCTGTTAGGTTTTACAAAAACTAACCTGTGGAACTCACCTATGGAAAAGTTAATTGATGTCAGTATAATCCAAAGAAGGATTTGACCTGTGTTGCGATGAGGAAAGCATATTCAGTGCAAGTATTGTCAACCTGTGAAGTCTGACGAGAGATCCACACTGTTATTTTTCCAGTGGAGGAAACAACTGTAACTGGGCTTTGGAAATTAAATAGAATTTTATTCTAAATTAATCCAAAGCTGCTGGGTTCTGGAGTTTCCTCTGTAAAGAGTGGACAGCAGCAAAACAGAGGTCCACTTTAGGTGTCAATTCCCATGTTACTATGCAAATCAGGTGTTTTTTTGTGGACATAAATATTGATTTGGGGCTTTTGTGGGTTACTAATCTTACTGTTCATGTGCTTATTTTCACTTGAATACGTCATCTGCAGTGTAACTTGGCCGTATTTTCGTGCTTGGTGCTTAGATGTGACCCTACAATTTTATTTGAATATTTGAATAAATGCTTTAGTTTTTTGGCTGAGTTTGTTCACCAACTGCTCCTGCATTCTATGAAGTGTTGAGGTTTTCTGATAGTAAAACAATTTTTCCTGCACCTAACTACACGTTTAACAGCCTGGCTCTGTATATTGAAACTTGGGGATGTCTCTTCAGATGCAAATGATCTGTTTTATCTGAGGTCAGCTATTAAAACCCGACTAATTCTCTCCACAGGACAGTATAAAAGGTCTGACAAAAGAAAGCAGCAAGGAAGAGAGTGCCAGAGTTTAAGTGATGCCGTTGCAGAGTCACTAAATGCTACTGAGAGCCACTCTAAAGAGCAGATTTTCATGACTACAGCATTCCCTGCTGTGGTTTGGGGGTTACATTTTTGCCAGGTTGGCTCACATAAGGATGTTAGGAATACCTACTCCCTCCTAGCAAGTTTAAAAAAAATAAAAAAAAGCCAGGGAAAAGATCCCAAATGGGAAAAAATAAACAAACAGAAGAGACCCCGGAGGTACCTTCGGCTTTCCTGTGGAAGCAGCCCAGCGGCAAAGGAATGTGGGGTCAGACAAGAGCCCAGTCACGGCGTGTTCCCCGGCGGCTGCCCGGCATCGTGGCAGCCTGGCCCGCGGGATCGCTTCGGGCAGCCCGTGGAAAACCACCCTCTGGTTAACTCTGCATCACGCTGTTCCACCAATGGAAAAAATTGAACGGCAGGAGGGTGTGTAGCCTGCAGACAAAAATACATCCAGCCTCGCGCTGGGGCTGTTTTTAGTTCCCAACGGCCGAGCGTTTTGAAGTGTTAGGCACAGTTTTCCTGGCGTGCCCAGGCCTTGGCGAGTCCCTCGTGCCTGCGTGTCCGTGTTCCTGCAGCAGGGCTGGAGCGGCTGCGGGGCCAGGAGGCTGAAGCTTGGCTCCTTGGGGAAGGTAAGCGGGAGCGGAGGAGAGCTGGGGGGTGGCTTGAGCTGGGGAGAGCGCTGCCTGGGGGGACCGTGGTCCTCGCTTGCTGGCTGTTGGCCAGAGCTGGGGAGCTGAAGGAAAAGTAGCCAAAGACTTTGGGAAGCCTCGGAAAGCGGAGGGCAGAGGAGAGTGCTGCAGTGCCAGCGCTTGCAGCCCCTTGTGCTGCCTCTGCTGTAGCCAGCTACACCCAAGATGAATGGTTTTTCCCCCCAGAAAACAGTTCTTGGTGGCCATCTGTCAAACTCAATTGTCTGAATTGTTAAATAAACCACCACTAGGATCATGTTACAGCTCTGCTACGACAGGGCTGGATTTTTTTTTAAGGCAAAATATGAGAAATTATGGTTGAGAGTGCTGCAGTTTCTTCAACATTAAAGTGACTCTCCCAATATAGTATGATTAATAATCCCCCTGAATCTCTTTTTTATTATTCTGTCTATCCTCACTAGTACTTAAAGTAACTTGAAATAAATAGGCAGTGTATGTTTGTGAAGTGTTAGAGGAAAATGTTTCAGGCAACGCTACTGCTATCACTGGACTGGGATGATTTGGAAAACCAGAGCTTCTACATCTGGCAGAGTTAGGTCCTGCACAAGTTTTCATCTTTCCACTTAGATTTTTAATAATACATGGATTTTGTACACAAATTGTGAAAACGCTGTGTTCTGTGGCACGGAAAAAATAAAAAAGGGGGAAACGCCCAAGAAATGGAGAAGTGGCTTTCCCCCTGGTTTTGGGGTTTTTTTTTAAGAGGTGGGTGATTAATTGCTTGTGCAATGCTACCAAAGTTTGCTGCTTTGTTTATGCTTGTTGCTGATGTGGTCACAGAGTTAATTTTGTACACTGGTGACTTCATACTTCATTCTGGAAATCGTGCATTTCTTTCCCTTTAGAGTGGATGATCTGGTAACATTATACAATGTATAGCAAATCACTAGTTAAGAGAGGCAAGGGAGGAAATTTTATCTGATCACTTTTAACAGGAAAGGGTATCCACATACCATGGAAGAGAGGATTCTCTCTGAACAGAGAGCTCTATGGCTGTGAAGCTACAAAGCAAGTGTTTTAGTGGGGGAAAGCTAATCCTCTGTGTGCTTTTTATTCTTTTCATGTGTAACATGCTGGTACTACGGGGGTACAGGAAAGGAAACCCTAAGCCATGTTGCTGCTGTAGGGCTCTTGGCAGCCAAATATCAAGATCTGCTTTTAATTTTCCAAGGGACTATGTTTCAAGTTTATTTCTGGTGTCTAACTCCCAGATTCTCTGTCCTCTTCAGGAAGTCCCAGGGCCAAAGGTGGGAAAGCATTTACTTTGGAATCGACGCCCTCAGGTGTTTATGAATGTGTAAATGGAGAAGTAGACAAGACTATGCCAAATGCAGTGTGGTTTCCCCCTCCTGCTTGTGGAGTGGGCTGTGTAATAGGTGGCAGGGAGTTCTGCAGCCACCCCAGCTGCTGTCCCTCAACCTGGAGCGTGCTGTGCCAGCAGTTGCTGCTGGAAGTTTTTGCTGTGGTGCCAAGGGTTAAGAGCTGATCCAATAGACTTGGGAGGTGTTACACCAGAAGGGGTCTTTGCGGGCAGAATTGTGGATGTTCCTGCTTGAGATGGCTCATCCTTGCTGCTGTTTGCTTCTCCTTTTAGTAGGGTCTTTGGGGCTGTTTGGGATATGGTGGTGTAATCTGGGTCTCAGTCCAAAAATAACCTTACTTCTGTCCTCTCAAATGCTGATATTTTGGCACGTACAGTTTTGGGTGTTTACATGTCTGGAGGGTTGGAGTAGATGATCTCAATGGGTCCCTTCCAGCTCTTGCCATTCTCTGATTCTGATTCTGTGTGAGAGAATACCCGTGTAGGTGTCTGCTGACTGTGGTTGTGTTTGATAGCATGACCTGGTTGCTACTGAAGCAGAGAAGAGAGGTGAAGGGCAGGTGTTCCTGTTGGGTATTTGGGAATCCCAGTTTGACCAGAAAGCCCCGATCTCACCTCATGTTATCACAATTAAGGAGGACTGAGGCAGAGACCTCTTCAGTAGTTTGTCTAAGCTCAGGCAGATTGAGCTGGCTCTCTGAAGTGATGTTATGCCACATCCCAGGGCAGGCAGCAAGGGTGCAAGTGAGGTGCCCCTACTTGGCTCCTTTAAGGTGAACCATCCTCCCTGCCCGAGGCCTCAGGATCTCTTGAAAGCACCATATTAGACCTGCCAGAGTGCTTACAACCAGAGTAGGTGGAGAAGACAAGCACTTTCAGATCCCTGAGTTCATTTCCCCTTCAAGGGAAGGAAATAGACCCTTTGACATATCAACTTTTTAACTACTGCAGCTATTGCATTAAGCCAAGATGTGAGCTGGCATTCCTGTTTTTTTTTTTAACAAGCTTAATGGCTTTTATTTAAATGGATGTGCACTTTAGCCATTGTGTATAAATTCAATAACATTTACAAATGGTGAAATTTGTTTTTCCTGTCAAAGAAAAATAACTCCCTGGAAATTTAGAGTGTATCAGCCCTGGTGTAATATGATAAGGATCTTCAGACTTGACTCAGCCCTCCATATTGCACTAACTTGAAAACTGTAAAGCACAGTTTAATTCATTTGCCAGTGTCTTGGACCCAGAAGAACGGGTTGTATAAATAAGGAATCATGTCCCAGGTACAGAATATGTAATTCTGATGAGATGCATTTGTAATGCAGTGTAGACTTGTTGGGATTAATGTTGTTTTAAGAGAAGGAACCAGAAAAGGAGATTGTCCCCTTCTTGCTTAAACTGTGAAATTAGAAGTCTATATGCAATGTAGGCATGATCCACAGCATGAAAAGTAGTGTCTAGTGTCATAATGACCCCTTATGTTTAGGGAGGAAAAACTATTGGTTTTAATTTTATATGACAGCTACCAACCAGTTCCTAATACAGGAGGCTGTAACACTAAAGGGATTAATGAATGACTGAGGAATTCTGGCTTCAAATTGGATTTTTAAGGCGAAATAGTCCTATTTTTTCAAAAAAGAAAGACATACTTGTGGTGTTTTGGTTATTCATTCTTTGAATGTGGTGGTATATAATGCAAAATATCCTGCCAAGAATACCACAATATAATTATTATGGTATATTTTTATAATAGGAATGTGATTGAGATTGCAGGAATAAGAAATCTGCTTCTGATTTATGGAAACATGTGACCAAAGTGCGTAGTTCTAAAAAATACAGTAAATTGCTTCCAGTAAGAAACTCCACATTTAATCCAGCTACACTGTTGTGTTAACCTGCCTTCCTCATTAATTTCACGTATCCATTTGTACACAGGAAAGGGAGGACACGTTCATGTTCTAGCGTTCTTTATTACTTTTGTATTAAAAACCTAAGTAGATTTAAAGTTAATTAAAACTTCAAACCTGTAATTCTGTATCCCTGTAAGAATTCAGCACATTGATTCTTTGCAAAACTTATGAACACATTAGTATCTGAAAGATAGTTACATACAATTTCTAAGACTTTATAAGGCATTTAAAATTGATGGACTTTTTACCATTAGGTGAAAAAGACTGTAAAAGTAGTTTGAAAGAAAAAAGTATTGCTTGATCAATTAAAAAAACAAAACAAAAAAGCTCTTCCTGATGTAAAAATTCACAAGGGCAGCTGCTGTATATCAAAGCCTGCAACATTTCTAACTGGATCTCTGCAGAGAGACCGGGACAGGCTGGATTGATGGGCTGAAACCAATGGGATGAGGTTCAGCAAGGCCAAGTGCCGAGTCCTGCAGTTGGGACACAACAACCCCAGCAGCGTTCCAGGCTTGGGGAAGAGTGGCTGGAGAGCTGCCTGGGGGAGAAGGACCTGGGGGTGTTGGCTGACGGCGACTGAACATGAGGCAGCAGTGGCCCAGGTGGCCAAGAGGGCCAATGGCATCTTGGGCTGTGTCAGACACAGCGTGGGCAGCAGGAGCAGGGCAGGGATTGTGCCCCTGCACTGGGCACTGGGGAGGCCACACCTCGAGTACTGGGGTCAGTTTGGGCCCCTCAGTACAAGAAGGACATTGAGGGGATGGAGAGCGTCCAGAGAAGGGAACGAGGCTGGGGAAGGGGCTGGAGAACAAGTCCTGTGAGGAGCGGCTGAGGGAACTGGTTGATGTTTATCCTGGAGAAGAGGAGGCTGAGGGGAGACCTCATCACTGTCTGCAACTGCCTGAAAGGAGGCTGTGGGGAGGGGAGTGTTGGTCTGTTCTTGGTGACAAGTGATAGGATGAATGGTAATGGCCACAAGTTGCACCAGGGCAGATTTAGACTCGATATTAGTAAAAATGTCTTCACTGAAAGGGTGGTCAGGCCCTGGCACAGCTGCCCAGGGAGGTGATGAAGTCCCCTTTCCTGGAGGTGTTTAAAAGGCAGGTTGATGAGTTTCTTAGGGACAGGGTTTAGTAGTGGACAGGTATGGTTGAACTCGATGATCTGAGAGGTCTTTTCCGACCAGCTGATTCTGTGATTCTCTGATCTACCATTAAAAGAAAACAAGTTGATGGTTTTATGCAGATTTCATTTTTTATTGCTCTGAAATACTCAGATTCTCTCATCTGGATCAGTCCATACTGGTTTTTGGGTTTTTTTTTTCCCATTTTTGCACTGATACCATGTTCAGTGAGAATCAGCTTCCTTGCACCTCATCAGTAGATTTTCAGGGAAGCTTCAGCACAGATTGAATGGTTTTTCGATCACTTATTATACATCTACCAGTGAGGGTTTGTTGTCACCAGCCATCCGGAGGAATTAAGGCTTCAAAATACATCAGAGAGATAGCTTTGATGCATGTGTGCATGTCTCATGTAACTTCTTGATCCAGGTTAAAGCTTAACATTGCTAGGAGTGACATTAGCTGAGCTCTTACAACATCCTGACCCTCCCCTGAATGCTGACACAATCTTTTGCCTTTTTGGAGTTAGTATATGGCCACTGTCTGCTGCTAACTGGGATTGTGGAGCATTCAGTCTGCTTATGGCTCTGTGCTTGCCTTCTGTCAGTCTGGAGCTTGCTGGTTTCTGACTTTTAGTTTTAGAGAATCTCAGCCTGGTTAGTGTGACTGTACTGGAAGCAGTTGGCTGGCAGGAGTGAGATTATTTGGCCTGTGTTCCCACTGTAGCAGCTGAGACCAGCACAGGAGCGTCTCACGTTGGACTCGGATCTCCTCCTAATTCATAATATAAAAATCCTGTATTGTATCTCATAAACAAACCAGGTACCAGGATATTATTGTTTTTCTTGCAATATGGTTGGCAAGACAAGCTTTTTAAGCCCTTGTTTTGAGAAAACCATAGAATCATAGGATTACCCGAGTTGGAAGGTACCCAAAAGGACCATCAAGTCCAACTCGTGTCCCTACACAGGACACTCCCAACATTCACACTCAGCCCCTGTTTCCCCTCCCTCCCTTGGGAGAAGGCAGTGAACAGCTCTGAGATCCCCTCTCAGTCTCCTCTTCTCCAGGCTGAACAGACCAAGGGACTTCAGCCTCTCCTCACACGCCTTCCCCTCCAGACCCTTCCCCAGCCTTGTGGCCTCCTCTGGACACTCTCCAGTAGTTTGATGTCCTTTTTATCCTGTGGCACCCAAACTGCCCCCAGTGCTCGAGGTGGGGCCTCCCCAGTGCAGAGCAGAGCGGAACAATCCCCTCCCTTGCCCAGCTGGCAATGCCCTGCTGGATGCCCCCCAGGAGACATTAAGACTAGGCAGGAAAGTACCCATACAATTGCAAAGCCCTGCTCCTATGCGTGCTCATGTTAATCTTAAGAAAGGCATTTTCCCCTCTAGCATTTATAAGGCAATCTATGTGCAGTGGTATCAATGAGGGGATATAAGTGGCAAGCGCTTCTCAGGAGTGGCTCCTGAGCTTGTGTGTTTGTATTTCAGAGCCAAAAAATCTACGGGAACTTTGTGTGAAGAAGCCCCAAGGTGGGGAAATACGTTTTTAGCTCTGGGGTTATGATTTGCGTTAATTATTGGGTGTGGTGGGGATGATGGGGTTCCTGGATTAGTATGTTTGCATAGCTGTGTTTTTTGAATGTGTCAAGGGGAACCAGGGTGAAGATTAAAAAGTTCTTTTTTAAGAAATGTGGGTATAATTGAAAGCAAATAAACTCTTTAATAGTCATCTTCAGGCGCAGTGAGCTGCTTTCTAAATATACTGATTATAATTGCAGAAAATATTCATACAAACTGGTTTTGCTCACAAGAAGTATTCATTCCTCTGTATAGGAACAGAGAAAAGCACGTTGTCTTCTGTGGTGGTGGGTTGCTGTGAGGAATATAAGGGAAGCCAAACTCTGTCCCCTGTGCTGTAATTTCCAGTGCCTCCGTAGTTGAAATACTGTAAAATGTGTGTTTGAAGCGGGTGCAGCCAGAGCTTAATCCCCAGCCACCTCCCTGCCCTGGTGTCACGCTGCCTTTGGGTGACTTGCTCTGCTTCAACCCCTTCCCCTGCATTGTAGCAGAAAGATTATTTCACACAAGTGTGAGGCAAGAGCAAGGCATCACAGCTGATTTTCAGGGCGATGGTCTTTGTGCAGGCTTGCGGATGCCCCGGTTGGTTATCACGGCGTGCGCCGGTGTTCAGCCTGCTATAGCTTTCTGGACAGCAGGGATGCTGAGAAAAATCCTCCAGGGCTATTTCTATGGGATTTATTGACTGTTCTGTTGTACTACTGACTGATTCCTCCACAGACCGAGACATTGTTTTGTAGACATTGTACCCCAGGATGAATTTATTCACTTGCCCATTGTGTGACCTGTGTTTGGATCAGACACGTACAATGGACCCTGGCAGCGGCAGCTCAAGCCTTGACGAATTGAGCCTCTATCTTCTGGGGTTCATGACAGCAGCTTGCTCACTACCCACTCTGTTAAACGGATTACCTAACCATTGCACAAGCTCTATGGAGACCAGATGGTCTTTTTGCCTGTTCCTTTAGACAAATTGGGTTCCGTGTTCCCTTATGAATAGATATAAGCCCTTCAGAGCCGCCTTGTTGAATGTAGTTTCTGTTCCCAGGTGAAGAATTCCGGACGTAAACTCATTGCTTGTTTGTGGTCTGCACCTCCTGAATGGAGGGAGGCAGTTTTGCTGGGGGTTCACAGTTTGGTCAGCAGCTTGGAGCCTAGGAAGTGTGTGTGTTGTCTTCTGTTTACCTTGAATCGGAAGTCTTTTGTTCAATTTGTGTTGTGTATAAAGTTTTTAAACCTGTTTACACAAATGGGTGCACTTAGCAGCGCTGCAGAACTGCCAAATCAAATCTGCAAGGCAAGGTTGTCCTAAAGAATGATCTTTCAAATTGATACAGACAATAAGCAAGTTAAACTTTTTTTTTGAGGGCAATGGAATTTTTGCAGCTTATCTGTTTTATCAAATACCTTTTCAATAACAGGCATGAATTTGTGTTTATAGGTCTGTGGTATCTCTAGTGTGGTCCAAAAGGATATGTCTCTTAAGATGTTTATTTGCCAACCTTTCTCTAGACTTGTTTTTCAGACTCTTTTTAGTTCCAGTTTGCAACCTTTACCTTTGTTTTTGGTAAAGTTACCAGTGAATGCCTAGGTTACCAGGGAATTCCTTTAAATATCTTCAAGGTTCTTATACTCAGTAAAATGAGTCAGAAAGAGCAAAACCCTCTATGTTTCAATAATTAAATTGAAAATTATGAAGAGTAGTCACTGAATTTATGCAGGAAGGAATATTTTTTTCCGGAGTAGTGTATTCAAAATGATTTCTACTTCAAACATTTGTTCTAAAACTGAGCCTAAGGCCTTGTACAGCTTCTTCTACCGAGTGTTTCGATCCTTAAACTGCTGGTATATTTTGTGAGATTCAGCTTCTGTCCTTTTGTTTTGAGTTGCAACCTTTGTGTTCCAAGTGAAGAGCCAATAAGTTCAGATGGTCAGGAAGAACTTGAGCCTTGTTGCCTTTGTGTGTGCAGCGCTTGGTGCTGCATTTGTCTCGTTTTAATCACTGATTAACTTAAAATCAGATCCAACCTAATGAGGGAGGTTGCTGGAGTGAGTTGCACAGTGGCCTTTTACTGCAAGGGTCGTAGTTGGAACCCAGGCATGGGGAAGAACAAAAAGATGCTGCAGGACATTGCTCTGATGGGTTTGGTCCAGATTGTAATGGATAACTGCACAACCCTGCTGTGTCTGTAATTGTTCGTCCAAAATACCAACTGGAGTGGGCTCAAAGTTTGCCCCAACTTGTCAATGAGGGGAGAAGCGCAGAGTCAGAAAATAAACCACTTACCCAAACAGTGACAGTATTAATTCACTGTCAGTTGGTAAAGTATGTTTACAAAAATGTGTGTCTGAAGTCCATGAATCCCCTTTAAGCAGAACTCGCTTCTCCATTTGTAACCTCTGTCTGATTTTTAGGTTTGGTTTTATTTTTGGTATTCATTTTGCTTAGAACTGGAGTAAAGTGTAAGTTCTATTTGACTGATAACACTTTCTGTCTTTTTGGTATTTCTAGGAAGGCTGCATGCAACTCCATCCTGGTTTTGAAAAGTGTAGTGACTGACCATGAAGACAATGCAGAGCATGCTATCTGCTGACTGTGCCTGTGTTTAAGAGTCATCCTACAGGTACGCTCTTTGGTTTGCACTCTGCTTTTCATCTGAAGTGGTAGGGGCTAGAAATAGAGATGTTAAAATATATACAAACTCTAGAGCATAAGATTCTGTTTTCACAATGGCTTATTTTGACAAAATTTTAATGAGGCTGCAGTGTATTCTCATAAGAGTGATTGCCTGAAACGTGATAGATTCTACGTGCAAAGAAACAAAGTGCCGATGGAAAACCGCTTTGATGTGGTTTCTGTAAATTACAAACTGTGCAGATTCAGCCCCAGTAACAAAAAAGAACAGATTGATTTTTTTGTTTACTTCGAGTTACATTTTATGTAGGTCCAAACTCTTACATCATCTCACTGGGACAATTTGGTTGCTCCAGAGTGCGCCATTCCCTGAGAATTCAGTCTAAAACCGAAGAGTATTTTACTAAGGGACCGATCAAACTGCTGTGCTGAATGAACATAAAGCAGTTTTGTGCTGTAATGGAAGATGAGGCTATTTGCTAACCAAGTTATTTTTCCTTTATTTTTTGTGTGGGTGGTTTTTTTTGCCCTTATCCTGGATTGACTCCGTTTAAACACAAAGTTGGGGTTTGCTGAACAGTTTATTGAGGCAACAATTGGTTGCACAGAAACCAGTCAAGCTGAAAACTGCAGTGGGCTCGTGTCCTGGCAGAAGGGATTTCTCTGGAAGTACAGTTCACTTTACATCTAACTTATGATTATCTTGCAGTCTCCCTTTCATTATGCCATTGTTCTCAGGAGCCAGAGATTTTATAAGTTATAAGAAAAGGATGTTGCCAAGGGTGTGGGTGGAGAAAGGTGTTGACATGATTTCAATGGAGCTAGATTCCAGCTTTATAACAGAGGAGTAATGAAGCATACAGAGAATAGGCTTTTCTAGCATGCCCCTAAAATAAGTTCAGTTATGAATTCGATGTTGTAAATGGCTATTTAATGGCTTTTTTTGAAACAATTGTTTCATATTTTTTTTAGAAGCACTTTCCTGTGTAGAGGGTAAAAGTGGTCTGTTACTTTTTGCTCTGTCTACTAATGAAACTCTTTTTAATTTAGTGGAAAATGGGGAATTCAGAAAGCCAGTACAGTCTTCAGGGATCGAAAAATCATGCTGCTGCTACAACTGGTGCCAAGCAGAAGCCTTGCTCTCTGAAAATTCGCAGCATTCATGCTAAAGATGACAAGTCCTGCTCTATGCATGGATGGGGACACACCAGTAGCAGCTCAAACTACAAATCGAGGTCCCTCGCCAGAAGCTGCCTCTCGCACTTCAAGAGTAGTCAGCCTTATTCCTCTAGACTTGGTGACACTGTGGTGAAGGTCTCTAAAAGCAATGCCCATGTCAAACACAGGACAGTTGCCTCAGAAGACTACTGCCAAGGAAATAACGCGGTGGTTTTGCCCGAGAATGGTTTCCACTACCTTGGCCTTCAAGCTGGAAGTAGTCATACTGCCCCTCAAGAATGCAATGGGCACATTTTAAATTGTTACGGAAAGAACGAGAGCCTTGCATCAACCTCCCCATCAGAAGACAGGAGGAGTCCAAAAGTTCTCATTAAAACACTGGGGAAACTGGATGGTTGCTTGAGGGTTGAGTTCCACAACAGCAGCAACAGCAAGTTACCGACTGAGGAGTCCAGTGGACCCGTTCAGTTGCTGAGGTATTCGCTTGCCTTGGATTCTAAGCCAAATAACCTTCTTGACGTCAGGAGAAACTCCAGCGCAGACTGTTCTTCGAGCCATCGTCTGTCACCGACCGACTCAAGGCTTCAGTCTAGCAAAGGGAGCTCCCTCAGCTCTGAGTCTTCGTGGTATGACTCTCTCTGGGGAAATGCTGGGGATATCAATGAGCTGGAAGGTCCCTATTTGACCAGGAGCACTCCAGATACAAGCATTCATGCCAGTTTCCCAGCAAGTGACAACAAGAAGTCCTTCAATCAAAGTTCATCTCTTTCCTCACTCCGAGATATCTGTAAGGATACAAATTTGGAAAGCACCCGTCCACCTAGGATCAGGCTGTCTGATGAGTATATTGACACTCATGGTAGCCTAAGCAACCGTGTCTCGTTTGCCTCAGACATTGATGTTCCCTCCAGAGTAGAGCAGGGAAGTCCTGCACATTACTCCTCCTACACACTCCCATGCAGGAAGTCCAAGCCTCTCAGTGAGGATGCATCCAAGAAAGATACGTTAAAAAACAGAATGCGACGCATCAGTGACTGGACAGGAAGTCTCTCGAGGAAGAAAAGGAAGCTGCAGGTATGTGCAAAGCCCAGCCAAAATGCCTGGAAGTTGGTTTGTAGATTCCTCTTATAAATGTAGTGATTGCATCATGTTTGTCTTTGTCAAAGGGTAATTACTTGCTAATCTCATTTGGGACTTTGTGGATTTCTAAGAAGTGCTGCATCCCTGGAGCTGTCTGAAATGTTGACAGCAAAAAGGGATATACGTATGTGTGGGCAAATTTTCCCATCACATTTGTCACCTTCTTAGCTAATTCCAATCTCTGCAGCCTAATCTCTCAGTGAATTAGCTTTTGAAATCCTTGCATTGCTTACGAAGTGACCTGGAGTTTTTAAGCTTTCTCTTTATTTCGACTATGAAATTATAACTTAGATATCATATACACTATGAACCAGCATACTTTATCCAAAGAGTGTGGTTGGAAGGAGCAGTAGAAGAAGGATATTATAAACATCTTTGCAGGTAGTCTCTATTTGTCTTGTTGGTTTCATCACTTGTTCTGGTTTCACTGTCAGTGTATCTCTAGCACGGTGGGCAACTGTGGAGTCACGACGAAAGCTGCTGGGTCTGCCTCCGCCTGCTCTGAAGGCATTATATGGGGTGCCCTCCTCCTCCTTGCATTCAGCTTAGTTCACCAGATGGAAAAGCTTGAGTTGCCATCTGGCTGGCCAGGAGATGGTAGTGTGAAGAAGGAGATGGGAGGAGAAAAACAGGGAGGGAAAGGATGTTTCTTTAGAAGAATTTAAGGCTAATCCCATTAATAGGAATTTAGGATGCCTGTGGTCAGGAATGAAATTCTCATCTCTAGCTGTAGGCCCCAGAATCGGCTCTTTAAATGCCAGACTGTGCCTGGATTTTTGTTGCACATGAGTTCACGAGCTGAGATGCAGAGCAGAGGATGGTTTTAGTTTTGGTTGGATTTTTTTTTTTAATCTTCCCTAGTGCTTCTCATAAAGGAACATTCGTTGTAGTTCTTTACATGAAGGATCTGCTCCCTTTCAGCAACATCGGGGTGCTGACCACTTCAGAGGTGAGTGAAGAGTGAAGGATACCCCGTAACACACAGGTAGAGCAAATACTGTCTCCTCTGTTGGAAATTCAGACAGATGTTGTCCTTCTCAGGCATCTGTCATTGCAATGTAAAACTCTGCTGGACTCTTAGGCTCAGAAATGAGGTCAGGGTAAGGTTTGGCAGCGTAAATCCTAGGTAAGGGGTACAGAACTGGGAAAACGAAAATGAAAGCAGTTTGTTTGGATCACTACTTCTGTGAACTGGTGCTCATGTGTTTTATCAGATATTGTCTTTTCATCTTCTTAGTCAAGTCTGAAAGAGAAGGCAGAGAAAACAGAATCGACAAAGAGTGTCAGTGCTTCACTGTTTTCATCATCTGTAGCTGTTCTGGATGTCACAGCCAGGCTTTGCGTACAATCTCTGCATCCCAGGCCTTTGCTGTGTGTTTCTTAGTTATGACATTTTCAGAATGGCATTTGTGGTGCACGACTCAAAGCTGTTTCGAATTCACTGTGCAGTGAACTGACTTCAGGCACAGCAAGGAAATTTGGCTGGCGAGATTAAATCAAGTTTGAATCTGATTCTGGTAGAAGGAAATCAGCCCTAGCTCCAAAAATGGTGATTTCTTAGTAAAAGGCATAGGAAATAGTTAGTCATTGATTTTTATCAGACAAGTATCCAGCGACAGGA
Organism: Dromococcyx pavoninus; assembly: GCA_033558185.1. Lineage (NCBI taxonomy): Eukaryota > Metazoa > Chordata > Aves > Cuculiformes > Neomorphidae > Dromococcyx > Dromococcyx pavoninus. Next base: position 1,619,821 of record JAUMJL010000161.1, read on the forward strand.
AGGGTAAGAATGCTTTATGATTTTGCCTTTCTTGTGGGGCTTGGTCAGATCCTTTCTGCCTTGCACCCTTTGAGTAACCTCCTGTCTCTTCTGGGAGCCGCTGTGCTGTAGTTTGGTAACAATTATACTCTCAACAGGTTCTGTGGCTTAAAAAGGCAGAAGTACCATGTGTGGTTATGTGTCAGATGGTTACTCCCTGCTTGTAGGACCGTTCATCACGACGATAGTTGTCTCTGTACCTTGCTCTGAACAATGTGTCCCTTCCTCCGAGCATTACTAATAGCTGCTGGTGAGTCAGTTGGGCTGAACGTAGGTGAAAGCTGGAATATTTCCCTATGATTAGGCTTGAGTGCTGGTGCTGGCTGAGTGGATAGGTCCATCTGGCTGCCCCACTGCAAGCAAGCCAGGCAAGCCTCCTGCTTCATGGGCTACAGGACGAGGAGGCATGCTCTTGAGTTATTGAAGCCAGTCCCTCGCCACTAGAAAGGCAGTGGAGTTTAATCCCCTTTGTGAACAAATTGCAGCTTAAAATCAGGTGGGCTTTTCCCCAGTTTCAGAGTGGTTTCCAAACCCTCTTACTCTGATTCTTGCTAATTTGCAGAGTAAATGTCCTGTCCACTTTGTTCTGGTGCCAGTATTGTCTGCTACATTAGTTATCCTCCCCTATTATGATTTATTCAAAGGGAGAAATGGTTTCTTTTCTCAGCCTACATTTGTGGGGCTGTACAGACTCTCTTTGGTCTCCTGTCTTAAGATAGGAAGTCTGTTTCCTTTTCGTTCTGGCACTTTTCCTCTGCACCTGTTTTTAATAACCCATAAACAAATTTGGATATAGGATATTCCAGAGGAACCCTTGGCTGTGTCCTGTCCAGTGACTTGGATGTTTCCTTATGTCTGACTTGAGCTGATACTTGATCTGGTATATCCTGGAAATGAGTTTGCCTTTCTAATAAGGGTCTCACGTCAGGACTTGCAGTCGTTCTGTGCCATGACCCAGCATGAAGGTGTCCTACTGAGTTCCCTCGATGCATCACTGGTACCTGATGGCAAATGCTGTGTAGAATGAAAATCCAGCCAGCAGAAACAACCAATGCAGATAGGTTCTTCAGTGAAGTAAATAGCCTTTTTATGGGAATAATTTCTGAAATTTCCTGGCTTTATAAGCTAGAACGCTCAAGTGTTGTATAAAGAGGATTATAAAAGAAAAGTACATTGAGACAACCTCTTTATTTGGCTTGAAAACTGGTATTAGATTCTACTGTCAGCTTGGGTCCTAATGAATTTAGCAGGCTGCATTGTTTCCTGCACTAATTATTACATGCACCACTTTGTCTATTTGATATCCTTGTTAGCCACTTTATCTTTTGTGTTATCTGTGACTGTTCCAAGGTATATCTCAGACATTGAGAGATCTGCTTGAATGCAGCTGTGCAGTAACAGTTGTAGTTTTCCATCATCACTAGATGAGCATAAAATCACCTGGCAGGGAAACCGCAGTCAGCAGCAGTTTGCGTCAGAACTTCTCAGCAGTAGGTACTGCTACATTGACAAACCTCCCTGAGGACCACCAGTGATTGTGTGACCCTGTCAGCAGTATTCTTAAAAAAAAAATACACAAGTGATGAAGTGTATATATTAATTTTGTATCCTATATCCATTTACTCTGCTCTGGTACTTCCTCATTTATACCTTTTTGTGGGCATGGAGAAAACATAGGATGTGGTTTGTGGCTACAGATTGTATCCCACCCTTTTCATTAATGCTTGTTGTTCCCCTAGGGGTCCTTCTCAGCAGACACCTTCTCATGCATTTGTCTCTTGTTGTTTTTCTTATGTGTGCTTTGGGACTGAAAGAAATAACTGTTTGTAATAAACTGTATTTTAACGTTGTCTAGAGGACACTGTCAGTTCCTGGAGAACAGTCAAACAATTAAAATACAAGATTTTGACACACATGTACAGTGATGATAATTAAAAAGTTGATGGAGAAAGCTTCCAGTTTCCCACCGAACTACAGATGGCTGGCACAGTTGTACAATCCATGTTGTGGGCATGAACACATGACACACGTGTTTCTCTCCCCTCCTCTTTCTTTCCTTGTACCATATAAAAAGCAAAACTGTTGATGTTTAGGGAGTTACTCTTGGAAAACGCTGGTTAACCCTCTGCAATAAAATTTGAGGAAGGTGCTCCGTTGCTAGGAGAACTGGATCCTTGTCACCAGACACAGTGATCTGAAAAGGCAGCCTTACTTCAACATAGCATAAGAGAACTTTCAGTTGAAGCTGGCTTTTGCGAGGCCCTGACTAGCAATGTCCTGCTCCTTGAGAAGTGGTTTGACTGGTGCCATTTGGGAGGGCACATGATCCCACTGGTTGCTCTTGGCTGTGCTGGAGATTGTGATGCTGTCAAAACACAGCACAGCTTTTCCGCTGCGGCTTTGAAGAGCATCAAGTAGGAAGCAAAGGAACAAAAAAGTAGTTGCTTTCAAAGCTGCTGGTAAGAGCAGCTCACGGGAGACCAATGTTTATTTACTTTATCCTTGCACAGAAATCTGTGAGCAAATAATTGCTTCCAGAGAGGCAGTCTAAATTTGAAAGGAAAGTATGATAGCTTTATTATTACTGAGGGTAATAGCTTCACTTCTTGGATTGTTTATAGTAATCTGTTCTCTTCCCTCATACTTTTCAAGCAATACTTGAAAATAAAGTTTTCTTTACTGCAAAAGGCAGCAGGTTTTTTGTTGTATGCTCTTAAATCTTGGTTACTTTTAAATAGTATCATTAACACTTAATTTGGGAAGACAATGAATGGCTTCTTGCAATATATGATGTGGTCTGGACTGTGAAGTCTGTCTTGTGTACTATAACAATCTGTGACCATCGCTGGAGCTTGGGAGAGCTGGGAGCAGTCAGCGTGTTATTGGAAAGGCTTAAGAAAGAAAAGGCCCAATTTGCCAACAAGGTTCAGCGCTGAGAAGCAGTAGGTAAGAAACAAGCCCATGTTAGCATCCATATCTCAAGGTAAAGTTAAAGTTAAACATGAAATACCATCAGGCCTGAATATTTCAAATAAGATTGGCCAGTCCTTTCAAGCCAAGGAATGAAGCTGCGGCACGCGGTTAGAAGAGAGGCCCTGTGGTGCTTTATGAGATAGTCAAGCTCCCTTGGGGGTTTCCAGCAAGTCAAGGAAATACACACCTCTGCAGTCTGGAGACTAGATCTGTGCCAGTCAGCAAGCACATCTTGTCTTTTTTTTATATCATATCTTCTTTTAAATTAGATCTTTGTCTATTGGTCAATACTAAGAAGCTTAAAATTTCAACTTTTGACCTTTTTTGTGTTGGTTAAGCACAGTTTATATGACAAATAGAAAGTAGGGATAAAAATCGACCTAGCTGTGCTGTAGTTAAATGTAGCTGCCTTGCACAAATGGAGTGTCGTGGAGGTACTGAAAACCTTGCAATAATAAAGTTGTTGTGGCACTATTCCAGCTTGTACTCAAACAGGCGTGTAAGTGGTGATGCCTGGGTTTCAGCCAGAAAATGTGATTGTCTCCTGGAGTCAATGAGGTTTCAGACAGTACGAGCCCCAGTAGCTAATAGTGAATTTGGAGATTACGTGGAGGTTTCTGAGTTACCAAAGTTCATAGACTTAATGGTTCAGGCTTAATGGGGTTTTGCTGAGAAAACCCTGAGTGGTGGCACTGACAGTGTCAGCGGCTGCTGAGGCAAAGCCTGTGATGTAATCGTGAAAAGATGTGGCCCTTGATGAAGGAACTGGCTGTGGCTAAACATGAAACAAATTAAATGCCAAATGAGGTGTGTCTTTTCATCGTGGCCCTGGTGACCGATTGCTGGTGATATCCTTTTTTTGTGCAGGAGCCTAAATGTAAAGAAGGGAGTGAGTACTTCGACAGCAGAACAGAGAACTTCACCACGGACATGCTGGCACCGTCACAACTCTCTGCTTTGCTGTGGTCACCTGGCTCCAGCCATGTCCTGTCCCAGAGAAGTGAATCCACCAACGCGGTCAGCAGTGATGCCCTGAGGCAGAACATTTATGAGAACTTCATGCGGGAGCTGGAGATGAGCAGGACAAACCTGGAGAACACAGAGACCTCATCAGAAACGGAGGATTCCAGTGGCGAATCCCTCAGCTCCTTGGAGCAACTGGATTTGCTGTTTGAGAAAGAGCAAGGAGTGGTGCGCAAGGCAGGGTGGCTCTTCTTCAAACCCCTGGTGACGTTGCAGAAGGAGAAGAAGCTGGAGCTGGTCACACGGCGGAAGTGGAAGCAATACTGGGTCACGCTGAAAGGTAAACTACGGTGTTGCTCCTTTGGCTTGGCAGCAGCAATTTCTTCCCCTTGTGTCTCAGCAACTTTTCCTGTGTGCTGGTTTCTGTTAACAGGTTCAAGAGGATCAGAGATTCATGTCTAACTTTACATAACCTACCTGTGTGCTCAAAGTGGAGAACGTACCCAAGCAGAACACTAAATCCATGGGTGTTTGGTATTCCATGTGTAGCCCTGAGTTTCATACCATAGCCAAAATTGTTTTATCTGAATTCCCAGTTTCTGTACTCTCACAGAATTGGTGGTTTAGAAGGTGCTTTTGGATATTGAACCAAAACTGAAAAAAAAATTACATCTCTCTTTTGGGGGAGTCAAAATTTAAGGATGAGGAGAAGTCTTGGTGCTCAGTTCCCTGTCACAGGCACACGTGTCCTTGGGTTCTGCTATGAGCTTTACTTAAAGTTGGAGTAAGTTAATGTAAAAATGTTCAGCTAATTTCCAGTGCTTCAGGTGGCAACGTAACAAAAAGGTGAACTCCATGTGCTAGAGCATTTACACAGAAAAAATGTGCAATCCAGGGCAGAGGAGGCTGAGGCAGCAGTAGGGGAAGCCTTGTGGTGCCTGAGGCTTAGCTGCCATGGAGCACTCCTAGGGCTTGCCAGTCTCTCTCCATCATAGAATCTGGTTGGAAAAGAACTCTGAGATCATCGAGTCCAACTGTACCTGTCCAATACTAAACCATGTCCCTGAGAAACTCATCCACCTGCCTGTTAAACACCTCCAGGGATGGGGACTCAACCCTCTCCCTGGGGCAGCTGTGCCAGGGCCTGACAGCCCTTTCAGGGAAGCAGTTTTTCCTGATATCCAATCTGAACCCCCCCTGGTGCCAGTTGAGGCCATTTCCTTTTGTCCTATCACCTGTGACTTGGGAGAAGAGCCCAGCACCCACCTCCCCACAGCCTCCTTTCAGGCAGTTGCAGACAGTGATGAGGTCTCCCCTCAGCCTCCTCTTCTCCAGGATGAACAACCCCAGTTCCCTCAGCCGCTCCTCACAGGCCTTGTTCTCCAGCCCCTTCCCCAGCCTCGTTCCCTTCTCTGGACGCTCTCCAGCCCCTCAATGTCCTTCTTGTACTGAGGGGCCCAAACTGACCCCAGTACTCGAGGTGTGGCCTCCCCAGTGCCCAGTGCAGGGGCACAATCCCTGCCCTGCTCCTGCTGCCCACGCTGTGTCTGACACAGCCCAAGATGCCATTGGCCCTCTTGGCCACCTGGGCCACTGCTGGCTCATGTTCAGCCGCTGTCAGACAGCACCCCCAGGTCCTTCTCCCCCAGGCAGCTCTGACATCTGTCCCCAGATGGTCTTTCACCTTGTCCCCTTCCTGCAGTACCAGATCCTTCTGGCTTTCACCATGCCCATCTTTCCATCTCCCCTGGCTGCTCCTGCTGTGGAAGCAGCCCGTGGGAAGTCAATCCACGTAAAAGAGGCTCTGCTAGTGGGGAGCAGTGTGGTTGCCACGCTCAGCACCGTGCTAACGGTGCGTGTTGATGGCTTGGAGTAATAGAGCAGGTAGGTGTGAGAAGGAAAATAGCACCCATTGTGCGGAGGAAGGGGAATTTATTGGGTGAGTTCATAGGCTCTTGAGTTTTTGTTGTTTTTTTTTTTTTTTCCTGAACTGCATCCAGAAGATTTGCTGTTCAGTAAATCTAATGCTAAGTTAATGAGTAAGGAAATGATCAAACTTAATGATTTCCTAGCGTATACGGGACCGGAGGAGAGAAAATAACAACTTTCCCACAGGCTGCCCTTTTCAAAATTCTGCATGGGTGTAGACCTGGAGAAAAACGAACAGCAAACAACAAGTGCTGAGAATGTTGTCCTTGATAGTGGTGATTTATAAGAATCAAAATCGCAAGAAGGTAGCAATTTTGCCTAATAATCCAGAGACCTGTTATCAAGGGATCAAAATGTTGGCAGTCTTAACAGTTAAAATCGCTTATGCTGATCATCAGATAGCATGATTCATGCTTGCAAGCACTGCATACAAAGGGAGGAACAATATCTGAGTGCCACTTTCTTAGTGTATGTGTTTGCATTATGGAGGATGAACATGAGTTTAATCTGCCTCTTCTGCAATTCAAGTAGTTTCTAAACAATCCTATCAAAACTTTAAACTGAGGTGCATTATATACTGGTAGTTCATGCATTTTTTAGGGTAATGAAGCTCTGGCAAGGAATTTAGATGTTGGGTTCTTTGCTATAAAATTGGCTTATTGGTGACCTTGAACAAGTCACGTCCCTTCTTGCTACCTGGATTTCTCCACTTATAAGAAAGGAATAATGAAATTATTTGTAAAATGCTTTCTTAACTTCTGACTTTATAAGAAGTATTAGGTAAGCACTTTTTTTACTTTGGATGGGTGATATGGCTGCATTCATGGTGCAGAATCTCTTCCATTTTGTTAGCTGTTTTAAATACACATTTCTCATTTCCTTGATCTTATATCTTTATTGTGCTGTGGAGACTTCTGATGCCAAAATAAACTTACCTGTCTGGATATCGAGGCGTAGTTATGTTTTCATAATGCACTATATCAAGATCAGGTTGCTTGCTTTGGTTCTCCTTATACAAGGTTTGAATAATTCTGTATTTAATTTGTTCTTGAAGTTTGAATAGCCAAGATATTTTAAAATATGACTTAAAATAGCCATATATGCAAATGGAGAACAGCATGTTTCTTTGCACTCTGTTGAGATGTGTTTAATTATAATTATGCAGAAGGCTTCTAACCATCTGGTTACCTGCCAGACATTGAAGTATATATGTCCTGAGGCCTCAGCTCTGCTTTCAGGGCCACAAAGACCTGAGCTTGGATAGTAGGCCATTAACAAGAGGAAAACTCTTTTCCATCTCTCCTAATTAGTTGATTTTAGTGAGAGAAACTACTTTGCCATTGCCATCCCCCTTTGGACTAAAATTTGAATTAAAATACTTAGATGATAATCAGTCCCAGTGGTTCTGTCAGAATTTATGCTTGACCTGAAGATATACTTGAGGTACCACACATCTAAAGACACATGCATGGCCTTCAAAATGTTTTATTTACATACATATAAACTGACAGGATAAAAAAAATCACTTACCTTTGATTACCTTTTTGATAACAAGTAGGGGAAATATGGGAGTTTAAAATATAACTTAATTTGCACTTTCCTAAAATGCAGAAGTGGAAGTGGTTATACAGTCCTGCTGCTGCTGAATACAAGAGGGGACTTGATTTTGTTGGTTTGGTTTGCCCTGTTACATTGAAATGATGACAGATTAATTAAAACAAATAACTCACACCAAACTCACTATAAACTGCCATTCCCGGGGGTGAAAGTGAGGTTTATTTACCTGATTTCTCTCAGTGCACAACTAGCCTAAGAAATTCTTGAGAAAGACAGGCTGGTTTTTAACCAGATTATTTTAGTAGAACAGTTCAGTCTGTGCACCCTCGGACAGGCAAATCTGAGCATCTCAGAGGACAGTGAACTGTAACGTGGGGCAGGAATGGCAAGGATGGAGGGAACAGGCCCTTCTTAGGCCAACTTCACTCCCAAAGACAAGATGGCAATGTGCTCATACTGCTGGGGACTGTGATCAGATCTCTTTTGCTGTCCTCCAGAAATAATTCCTCTTCTTATAGCCAGGATTGTCATCATTAAGGATCAAGTCTGTTTTCTGGATGCAAGGCTTGTACCTTACGTGTTGCACTATCAGTAAGACTGAACATGCTCAAACTCCACACCTTTAAACCTTTTTAAATAACTCAGATTGTTTTCATTGTCTAAATCCACAATTTGCAGGTAGATTCAAGGAAAACCAGTTTCAATTTGAGAAGTTTATTCACTAAGCATTTTGCTTGAAGCCAAAAGTTTCTGCAAATCTTTTCAACAAATACAAAGATTTCTTAGGTGGCTGTTAAGAGAGAGTTGGTTCCACTTAATAAAGAAACACAAAAGCCTACTTAACTAAGCAGGAATTAATCTTTTCCACATGCTTTGACATTTTAATAGGCTGTGTTTAGTCATAGAGTCACAGGATGGTTTGGGTCGGAAGGGATCTTTTAAAGATCATCTGGTCCAACCCCTCTGCCATGGGGACGTATTTCACGAGATCAGGTTGTTCAAATCCCATCCAACCTGACCTTCAACACTTCCATATTGAGGTGCCTATTGGTTTGGTTTTTATCCTTCAGTCTGTGGTTGTTTGCTGTGTCACTATGAGATGTCTGTTCCAACTTTTTGTTGGTAAATTCATCATTAACTTTGCCTTTTTTCCAGCTTAGAGTAACTTCTTTTTTCCTCTGTTTTAAAGGAGGGGCAAAACTCATCTTCCCTGTCATTAAAAAGTATCTTAATCACAAAAGCATTCCTCTGAGAGACCTCAGACGTGAGATCCAGAACTGACTTTCTCCTTATGCTTTTTTTGTCCCTCTGAACTGCAAAGGTTGTACTTTGCTGTTTTATGAAACCTATGGGAAGAACTCAATGGAGCAGAGCAGTTTGCCTCGATACGCCCTCTTTGCAGAAGACAGCGTAGTACAGGCTGTTCCAGAACATCCCAAGAAGGAAAACGTGTTCTGTCTCAGCAATTCCTTTGGAGATGTCTACCTGTTTCAGGTAACAGTATGCATGCATAACTTTGTGGTTGTTTCCATTTTATGATGTGTTAGAAGCTTCTAGAAAATTACCTTTATTACATTTTTTTTTCACATCTATTAGCATTTCATCCATACAGAATGATGGGCTCAGCTCTGAATCTGGTGGCCTCAAACAGAGTTTGCTTGAGCTAGACATTCAAAAAAGAAGGCTAAAAATAATCTCAAAATCTTGGCTGCTTAACTGCACCACTGGAAATGTTATTAAAGAACAGTATTATGAAGAACTGCCTGCATAAAAACATATTGCTTCATAGGCACACTTGTAAAGATCTCCAGAGACATTGTGTGCAGATGTATTCCCTTTACTTTGCTGTCCTCTCTGCACAAACTCGGAGTATTTTAAGCAAGCAAGCACCTCTCCTCAGACTTTACTTGTAAAATCATTTCTGTTGCTGTGTTACTTGCTGAAGAGGAGGTTTATATTTAAAACCTTCATTAACTGGAGGAATGAAGAATGCCAGTCACATTTTCCCACAGCCTGTGGGGTTCTGTTGTGCCTGTGGAGCCCTCAGACCTTGTAGATCTAAGAAGTAAAAGTTCCAGGTTGGAGGCAAGTCATGGCAGAGCTCAAGAAAAGCTCACGGTTTCTTTATTTGCAGTTTTAAAGACAAAACCTTGTTTCACTGGTTTTAAGATGAAGTGCTTAAAGTCTCAGTGAAGCTGTCGAGCACTTCATGTCCTAGAGCTGCTGGTTTTTAATATATTTTTTTAAATTTTCCTTTTGTCTGCTCATAATGTTGCATCGTTGATTTGCTTCACAGGCAACAAGCCAGACGGATCTGGAAAACTGGGTCACTGCCATACATTCAGCCTGTGCTTCCCTCTTTGCAAAGAAGCTTGGGAAAGAAGACACAGTTAGGCTGCTGAAAAATGAAACCAAAAGTCTCTTCCAGAAGATTGACATGGATAGCAAGATGAAAAAGATGGCAGAGTTGCAGCTCTCAGTTGTTAGCGATCCGAAAAACAGAAAGGCCATAGAAAATCAGGTACTGGAAATAGTGTTTTTACAGCAGCATATTTATCATTGTTTTTTTGCTTTGGGTTCTGACTGGTAGTGCTTTCTAGGCCTGAGAGTAATTGTCTTGGGAATAGCTGGCACTGTACTCGTAATTATTGCCAGGTTCCTACAGCAATCCAGAGCTGCGCGGGAGGTTGGCTCCTCAAAGCTGAGGATCAGACTGATCTGTTTTATGAGCACAAAGCTATTTATTTTCTCTTCTGGAAAAATGTAATTAATTTTCATTGGTTTATGATGTGCTTAGCTCTTACTAATATCTAGCTGTTACATGGCATACCACAGAATATACAGTACGTTCTGTGAATAGTTGAATTTATTCTTGAATTGCAGTAGAGGTTTAAGGCTAGATGCTTAGCAACACCATTCTGTACCTTAAGAGAGTATGTGAAGAGTACTTTATCCAAATAGAATTTGAGGAAGGACTGAGGCAGACAAAACCATGTGCTTTAGTTGACATTTATTGATGACTACGAGACCACAGTCCAATAGGTTTCTTAGAAAACCCCATAGGAGTTTAAATGAGAACAAGAAGTCAAGACCAGAGTTTCCCATCCGTGGTGTCGTGGGTACCACAGGCAGCCACTGGAGCATTGTACCAATATCAATTAAAAGAGAAAAGAGACACTTGGTCACAAACAGCACTGCTTGTAAGACATTCTAGTTGCATGCTGGGAATTCTTTATCTCAGTATAAACCTATCAGTGCTTAGCCTGAGAGAACTAATATTGTACAGGCAAGATCTTTGCCCATCGTTGCAGCAGACAAAATGTTTGCATCCAAACTTGTGTCACGGCTAATTTTGTTTTATTGCAGCAAGAAATGATCTGAGTCATCAGTTGCCTCCCCCTGCAAGTCTGAATGATTTGTTTTTAAACCAAAAAATGATCAGCTCCTCCACAAATGTGTCCATGGTGTGTGTGTACCTTAGGTGTCAGCTGAGACGTGCCTAAGACAGGAAGTCAGGGCAGATTGAGCAGCTACAACCGTTCCTCAGTGATAACAGTCACCTTATTGTCTGTGCAGTGGTGCATAGACATCAAGCCTTACTCTGCTCTCACTTCCAGCACGTGAAGCAGGAATCACTCCAGTGATACCTTGTGAAAGCACCTCTTGAGGTGTTGACATCTTACCCATGTCCTCAGTTTTGCAGGCAGCAGCTGACAAAAGGTGCTTTAATTAGACAAGCTTAGTGTTCAGGCAAAGCCTCCACTACCCAGGTCGCTGGTGTACTAGGTTTGTTTAGCAGTTAAGCCTAATTGGTCTGTGGACTGTGGTTGCTGTGTCTTTTATTAGCCTACTAACAGATCATTTGAATGCATTGGCTGCTCTTTGAGAGCCCATTTCTATCTGCCTTTCCATTCAGAGTAGCTGTTGCTCTCATTACTTTGGGCTGCACGTTATAGCCTCTTAATTAGCAGCAATAGTGTATTTCCTGTGATCCAATACAGCATAATATGTTTCTTTGGTTAGTGGAGCACTTCTGGTTTCATTATTTTGATGCTTATCATATTTAAAATTCTTACTATACTGGTTTGAACGTGGTGAAGGGCAGACTGGTACTGATTTCACTGTCAAACTCCTGTAGCACGCTTCATTCTCGGTTCAATAAGCATGCAGGTTTGTGTAGGGATTTGTGTTGCAGATGTTCATAAGTCCTTAGAGAGCTCTGATGTTAATAATTTATTTCCAGGTCACTTTATTTCATGGTCTAGAGTCTAGTGAGGTGAACACAGGAGGGAAATCATTAAGCATCCTTTTATTGCTGTAGGTTTTGAGACCTAGAAGAAGATACAGGTTTCCAGAGATGTCAAGTACTTGTAGCACGTGATGCACTGAGGAAGAATCCTGATGTATATTAACTTAATTTACCCCTCCCCCCATTATTTAGAGTCAGCTGAAGAGTATTAATGATGCTCTTTAAATATCTGCTAATTAGATATTCTGTCCTTGAACAACATTGTTTTCCAGCTCAGTCCCTGGAAGAAGTTGGGTGCATTCTACTAGAACTGAAATCTATCACTAAGGCTGCAGATTAATCTTCTGATGAATGTCTCAGAACATGGAATGAGGGCAAACCAGGGAGACAGAGGGAGATGGATCATGTGCAAGCATCCACTAGTTAGCAAACAATACATTTATAATGAGCCTTTTCTCCAGTCTTTGTCCCTTTGATCTCTATAAAATCTCTCCTTACAACTGCTGAAGGTTTGTTGGCAAAGTCACTTCTGAGAAAAGTCAATAGATAACTGGGTTTCCTAATCTTTTGATTTCATCTCTGAGAGATGGGCTTTTGCAAAGGAAAAAAAGTCTTGATGCAACCAGGAATTCTTAATATGTTCAGTAAGCTAACAATTTTGAAAAAAACATTATTCCTGAGGGAGAAGTTTGCTTGTACGTAGCTCGGTTGTTTAGTAACTATGATTCCTTTTGCCTGCTTTGAGTAACAAGAGGAATGTTAATTCTGGATTTGGTTTTGTGTAAATCTGATGATGTTTTCAATCATGTGGCAGTTATGTTCCTCCATGCTGAAGTGAATTGTATTGCCAATACTGGAGTTTAAAAGCATGCCCTACATCTTGTGCTGGAAAACTTCACTGGTGATATATTTTGGGAAGTCAGCGGAAAGAGTGTGGTTGAATTCAGAAGAACCATGGTGGTTTCTTTATGTAGAAAGAGGAGTCACAGTCTTCATTTATTTTCACTGAGGAATTATCTTGGAAACTGATTTCTAAATCCTTTCTTCCTTTCCTTCCTCTTCCTCAGAAAAACAACCACCCAACCTCAAGTTTCTATTTTCTCTCACATCTGTATTGATTTAAAAGTAATAATTCTCTGCTGAGGACTGAGTGATTCCCAGGGCTTTACAAGCATGCAACATTTTCTTGTTTTCCCATTACCATCACCTGAAAATCAGTTGCAGTAAGGAAACCTGGTCTTCTAAAATCACTATAGGTATTTTAATATTCGTACTTGTTTCTTTTGGTGTACTGCTAGTGGGCTGATCAAGCTTATCTGCTACTGTCTTTTAAATTTAGTGGATTTCCAGGCTGGCAATTGATAAAACTTGTGAGAAACAGAAGTGCAAACAAAAAATGACAAGAAAATTATTGGGGTTTTAGAGACATGTCTGCTTTAGAGACTTGATGCTATCAAGTTGGTTGAGAAATACCTTCAGCCTTGTGTTCTAGATCAAGGGTTTCCTCTAACTGGGCTTACTGGTCCATTAGTAATAATGGACTTCCTAGCTGTTGACAAAGCTATTGAGATTGTTGGGCCTTTTAGAAGAGATGAGTGAAGCCTCTGTGAGAGCAGTGTACAGCAGACAGTCCCAGTAAGCCACTGGTAGCATGGCTGGAAATCCCAGTTCTGCACATACTACCCACAGCCACGTGTGGTTTTATTACTATATGCAATAAATCTGTTGTGGGTGGTGGTGTCGCCCCTGGGTGCAACTTCTCCGCTAAACCAGAGAGAATTAAGATGAAAGGTAGCAAGTTTGAAAATCCCCTGGCACAGAGGTGAAATTCAAAGCCCATGAAGTCAGCCTTTAAAAAAAAATGTTAGTTTTCCTAGCTGTTTAACCTGCTAGAGGAGTCACAGTGTTTGCTGTGAGTATGGAGCCCTGTCTAACTGCCATGGAAGTTGGTGAATGGGATTATTGGAATTTATTCAGAACTCTTTTAACAACATATTGCACATAAAGTCGAAAGCAGGGCTGGCTGTGTCTGTAGAACTGGTTTGAATAGGATGGAAAATCTATCTCACAGTGAAGGCACCGTAGCTCTGGATGTATTTGGTACAGAAATACATTCTGTTGTCTTATTTTAGAACAATTAATATGAATAATAGTTTCTTGAAAGCATTCTGGGGGTTTCTCTTCAAATTTTAATATATTAGCATAATCATGTTTTCCAAGCTATTCAGAGGTTTCTGCTGTGATTCATATTTTCAGAGCTCGTGATACTTAACTTATCAGACGATTCATGAAGACAGGTGTTTACTTGCGAGGGCTGAAGTGATGAGGCATTAATGAGAATATGCTTGGAGATGATTTTTATGGAAGTTTTCATTTGTGTCCTCCAGCTTGCCAATCTTGCTGTCTACAAATTCAATGTGAATTGCAAAATAGAGTTACTTCTCTTTTTTCCATCTCCTCCTAAACCAGAAACGGTTATAACAGGTCTTCAGTTTGGGTGGTCTTTGAACTGTCCAGAGCAGAGCTCCACTTTCTGAGAGATTCAGTACTATTTCTTTTCAGGTGCCACTCTTCAGTGTGGGATGGTCCCTGTTTACATCATTAGCAAAATCCTCTTTTGGTAGTAAACTATCACTCAGGAATGAAGTGATTAGGCAGCCAGGGAAGGTTCTCCATTCTGTTTTGCAAGTTGGTGAATTTCCATCTTTGTTTCACGAAGATTTAGTATAAAATAATGAAAAATTAACAAACTGTTGCATAGCATTATCTCATACAATGGAGCTGGTGGGGGAGCCTTTGGAGGAAAGTCTAATTTTTTGGTTTGGGGGAAAGGACAGCTGGATAGCAAGATGTAGTAGCTTTCTTAATTGCATCCCTAGCTATAGTCATACATGTGATACTGCCAATTTCAATGAGATTATTGAGATGAACACAAATTAGGTACACATGGGTGGTATTGCTAATAAGATTTCCTCAGTCTGTTTTGGTTAGAAATTATGAAAGTTCTGTGCTTTCATAGCAAGCAGAAAGATGTCATTTATTGCAAATAAAACCCAACTGCCCTTGTCTTTTTATTTCAGGAAGTTTTCTTAAGCACTTTTTTAAGTCACTAGGCAGAATGCAGGATAAAGGATATTACTAATTGCATATCATTGTTGTTGTGCTCTATTAGGTTCCTTTCTTTTCTTTCTTTGAGCTAAACATTATCACAGTATCTCTGTAGTGTCCTTTAAAGTAATGGAATTTCTGGGAGAGTGATGCTTTTGGTTTTCAAGGTCTCTTTAGGAAATAATGACAATAAAACTCTTCTCCTCATCCCCAGAAACCAAGTGACTCATTTATCCAGATGGGTACAATATGAATTGTGTCTGAGAACCAGGGACTGGAATGCAAAGAGTATGGTGTTGTTTGTAATGTGGTTGAAACGCTGTTCATATAAAATAGCAGCAGAAGTTTCTTTTCAATCCATAAAGTTCCCCTCATCAGCTTGCAGAGGCATTTTCCATCTGGGAGATGATGTTGCATAAGGGAAAATTCTGATTTTTTTTTTTACTGCTGTAGATAGTGAATTGTGAGGAGCTCATGGTTCCATCTGGTATAAGAACTGTTACTAATTCCAATCACTTTTAAAAGCTTAAGCACTGAAAGAAGGCCCTCCTCTCTGCTCATCTTTTCTTTTGTGCTAACGTAAATAAGTGCCAAGTGGACAAAATTGGCATTTTGTTATCAGTTGAGCTGTCCAGGAAGTTTCTTCCTGGGTCCTTGAAGTATTGCTACTTTGAGTTGGTATGGTGTCATTTCTGGCACTGCTTTCATCTATTCACATACTGGTTTGGGTTTTATTACACTTTTCACTAAGTAACTCTTCTTACTTTGTTCAGAACAAGTATTTGAGAGTAAGACAGTCGTTCCCCAGCCCCACAAAAGATGCAGTTTACACTCTCCTGTAGGAAGGACGAGGAGCCAGGGACCGTCCCTGGGCAGCACCACCAGCACTGCTTTTACCATCTGCAAACACCAGGCATGTTCCACTGGAGGGAGAAGTGCCAAGAGGAATGTCACCTGCAGAGAGGACTGTAGAGCACGTAGGAAGAGTGGATCCCCACATCACCTGTGGGAACAACTGGGCTGTATTGCCTGGTCTGAGTCTATTTACCCCTTGCCTTTCCCAAGCTCACACTTCAGAGCTTACCTATAGAAAACCTAGCAGGCCTATTGAATTGAGACCTGCTTTTGAGCATCTTCCTGTAGCTCATCTCTTTGTGTGATTTAAAGCATAATTAATTTACAATTGTTTCTCAGCATCTTAATAGATTTTTCACTAACCTGGAGGAGAATTGATTATTTATGTTCTGAAAACAGTCATTACTGCTGATGTACTGCCAAAAGTATCACACTGATGTTCCTTGGTATGTTAACTCTTAAAAACTTGCTCCTGAACTAAGATGCTGCTGCAAAACCTCACTCCTTCACTTAGTAATCCCTGTGTAACTACTGTCTTGTCCCTGCACCGGACTTCCTTCCGTGGGTTTTACTGAGGGGCCAAACTAAGTTATTCATGGCCCTAATTCTTAAGGCTTCCCATGTTTTACTCCTTTCAGTATAAAAAGGACATCAAACTACTGGAGAGTGTCCAGAGGAGGCCACAAGGCTGGGGAAGGCTCTGGAGGGGAAGGTGTGTGAGGAGAGGCTGAAGTCCCTTGGTCTGTTCAGCCTGGAGGAGAGGAGACTGAGAGGGGATCTCAGAGCTGTTCACTGCCTTCTCCCAAGGGAGGGAGGGGAAACAGGGGCTGAGCTCTGCTCTCTGGTGACCTGGGACAGGACTGGAGGGAATGGCAGGAAGATGTGCCAGGGCAGGGTTAGACTGGATATCAGGAAGAGGTTCTTCTCCCAGCGGGTGGTGGAGCACTGGAACAGCTCCCCAGGGCAGCAGTCCCAGCACCCACTCTGCCAGCATTCCAGCAGCATTTGGCCAATGCCCTCAGTCACAGGGGGTGAGTGTTGGGAGTGTCCTGTGCAGGGACAGGAGTTGGACTCAATGACCCTTTTGGGTCCCTTCCAACTCGGGCAATTCTATAATTCTGTCTCTCCACCACAGCCTTCTTTTTCTCTCTACCTTACAGGAATCCTGTTAGGCTGAATACATTTGTTTGGGTGGCCTCTCCTTCCCTCTCTCTTATGCTACCACCAGACACAGAAATCCTTGCCTAGTGTTTCCCTGTACTGAGAGTGACATCCTCCCTTTAATGCTTTCCCTAGAAATTTATATGGAGGTTTTGAAACAGTGACTGAGAGAGGATGGGTTTGGGTGCCCTGGGCTCTGTAGCTGACAGTGCAGGACAGTGCAACAGCTGAGCAGATCACGTGAAGGGTGTTTCACATCTGCTCACTTGTTTTGGCGTGTCTCGTGTTGGGCTGTATCTCTTATCTCTTTGCAGACTCGCCTTGTGCTGCTGTCGGCCTTTGTCACCCGTTTTCACTCTCACAGCTCACTGGTGCACCCACTTTTTCCCTGTTTGCTTTCGACCTGATTTCAAAAGGGCCATTTTGTCCACGTGTGATGAAGTTAAGTCCTTGTGGTGTCTTTTGGTCAGTCCTCCCATGTGGGACAGAGATTTGCCTCACACTATAGCAGAATAAGGATCACAGTGCTAGTCTGCAGGCTGTAAATTAGCTTCATGGCCCAGGTCATACTGTCCTTTGAAGTTGCTGCTTTTTTATTTGTGTGTGCTTCCCCTGTTTAGTCTTCAAGAATATAAATCTTTAGAAAGAATTGTCATAGTTTAAAAGGCTGAGACAAATAGCAGCTGATATTGGTTTGTGGTCTGCAGTTGGTTCCAGACATGCCTGCTTTTGATAAGACTACAAGACAATCCCAGAAATTCCCTGCCTACAGCTTTTGCTAATGCCATTAAATGTAACATCGTGATTACTGATGCTTTTGGAGCTGATTAACTAGCATCCTGTATGGCTGATAAACACTGTAACTTAATTATCTCTTCAGAATGTCCTCATGTTGTGCCCCACTCCCCCTTCTTAGATTATCTTTATTTTAAAATACAACTTAGCGCAGATATTTAATGGAGATATTGAAGAAAGCCTCAGAAACAGCAAGGATGCCTGCGTTCAGCTTGTGCTCCAGGGGGAGAGGGTGCTCCACTCCAGCAGTGGTCCTGAGCTCTTTAAAGTTAGCTTGGCTCTATACCCATGGGGGTGTCATCCCAAAGGGAAAAACTTCACCTCAGCTTGTAGGTTTTGGCTTTGTGAAAAGCTGACAACCGTGTTTGTATTTCAGGTGAGTTTCGACACAGAGAAAGACCTTGTCACAAAACCTCCTACTGGAGTCATCCCATGCGTGGAATACTGGCAGGCAGAAAAATGCTGTGTGAGGAGTGTCTGAGAGCACAGAGAGGCAAAATAAAGGACAATGATCAAATAAACCCAACTAAAAATTATTCTCCTTTCTGGGGTGTTTAGAATGTCTTTGGTGAGAGATTAGATGAGGCGTCTTCACAGTTACGTGTATGTGCCTCTCTTTTTTTCTCTGGACTTTTGGGATTTGGTCTCATGATAAGCTTTTGTAAATTATATCTTTAGCTTCCTTGAAAGGTTGTTTTTTTTAAATGTACTGTAAACTATAATTTTGCATTCACAGATGTACTAAATAATGTATTATCTTCCCTTTGTTCACCCTACTTCCCAAATAAGATTGCTTCTCACTTCCAAAAGTACAGCCACAGTTTGTGAGCACACATGTAAGGAAACCAGACTAGGTAAGGTCTCTATCAGTTGTAGCACAAGCCTTGGCACCTTTTTAACAGGCCCTTTTTTGCCCTTTCATTGCTCACATCTTCATTGTTGAAAGTAAGAGGCAAGATACTTATTTAGTTCCTGTGATATTTGGCAACATTATAAGGAAACCGAACTGATTTTTCTTCTGGATGAGCCTGCACAGTTCACCTGAAATTTTTATTACATTTATCAGATTGTTTCTAGCTTATAAAGGTGCTTGTCCCAGCCTTGGCTAATCTCAGTGTAAGGTGATAATGTGCTGTATGCACAGGGACAGGCAGGGCGTGCCGTGAAAGGTACAAAGTCAATGCATGTTAGAGAAAATGTAATGAACTTTCTCTGCAGCCTTAAACCACCCATTGAACACCCAACATGCAGTGATTGGAGCTGACACTGGGAGATCCTCATTGTCAGGGGATTTTAACAGTCTTCAGTACATTAACTCAGTGTACATTAACCTAATGGACATGTCTTTTCTGCCTTCCCATGTGTTAATGCACCTACTCTATTAAAGCCAGCTCTCTTAATTGTACTGTTTAGTGGTGTTAATGTATATTGTACGCTGTGGGGCAGATTTTAGTTGCAACTGCTGATCTGTAATTGGGAAAATGAAAAGGAAAATTTGACTTTTACTTTTTTTCAGTGCAGAAAATATGCATTTGTGTAGATGAGTGTGTACTACACAAGTACTTAAGATCTACCATCTGAGCTTTGTTTCAGACCTTTGTCTAGTAAATATTTGAGTCTTCACTTTCCTCATTTTACATTGAAACTGGATTAAGCTGTCTGTTACATCTGCATGTGTCTGTGTTATATGTTTAAAAATTGCATGAAGTGTACATTCTTGCTTTTGGTCTAATGGTTTGTATTGGGCATATTTAGCTCATTTTTTGCAGTTTGCTTCAATGTGAGCATGTCTTAACCTGTTAGTCAGACAAAGAACCACAGATGATTGTATTGCCAATATTGTCTCCTGTTTAGAGATAGATGGGCCATGGGATGATAGTAAAGAACGAGCAGGACCTCTCAGTGTAGCTGCTTTGCTTCCAGTCAGCCAGCAATACAACCTAAGCTCTTAAAAATGAAAGAAACAAAACTAATCTCAAAAAACGAGAGAGAAGAAGGGAAAAAAAAAAAGCCAAACCTTCCTGAACCACAGGGCTGTGTTTTTATGTAAGTGCTTTTGTGGCTATCAAACCACCCGAAGTTCATGGTATGTTCATCTTGTCAGAATGCATTTAAGACCACCAGCTTTGTTTTATTTCAAGCCATCTTTTGTGCTGATGTAACACAATATGGCTGAATCTGTTTTGGCAGGGAGTAACTAATCTAACCCATATACTACCAGACGAAAGTAATTTAGTATGGGTTTGAGGAAGAGCTCAAATTTTCAACGCAGCCCACAAAGACATTTTTTTTCCCCCTTTTAATTGTCCCTTTTTATATCTAAACAGATCCAGCAATGGGAACAGAACCTGGAAAAATTTAACATGGACCTTTTCCGAATGCGATGTTACCTCGCCAGTTTGCAAGGTGGGGAACTCCCAAATCCAAAGAGCCTTTTGGCTGCTGCCAGTCGTCCTTCAAAGCTGACCCTGGGGCGGCTCGGCATTTTCTCCGTCTCATCCTTCCACGCGCTGGTGAGTCCAAAAGCACTTTTCATGGGTGTGTTACACAAAGCCATTGTTACTATTGTGGAATTGTGCTGGGATAATACATGGCTGCACCCACATGCGTTGCTCAGAAGGCCCTGGTCCCTTCTCACGCTTTCTGCCTGTTACTCGACTGCAAGTATTTTTCTTCTACAGAGGCAGACTTTGAAACTATGAGGACACAGCCATGACATTTTGGCCCCTGAGGACCATAACAGGGTGCTTGTGACCTATATCTAAAATAGAAACAAACCAAAATATTCTTCAGATGTAAATGAGTCGTTGTGTTGAAATGTTGTCTCCATGAGTCCACCTCCACTGTGTTAAGAGTTCAGCATGTATAAGAGCTAAGCCACTTAGAGTAAAAAGAACCTAACAAAGGAATTGATGGTTCAAGTTCCTCTGGGCTGAGCTGATCTTTTTTGGATGTCCCAGATGGCTTCGTTTTTCAGAAACAGTGTGATACTCTCCTAAGAGGAAATATTTTTAGAATAGGCTAAAACTAGAGACAATCCAAAATTATAAGCTTTTTAAGAACTGTGGAATGTGTTTGCAAAGAAGAGTGAGGGAGATCCTCAGCTGCTGTAAGCTGTTGTTACCCTGTTGTCTTCAGGGGAAGGACAGCAGGAGCATGTTCACCTCTGCTCTTTAACTTTGGCAGGGCTGTGAGGCTGATCTTGGCAGAGAGCAGTGGACCATTTGCTGCATGAGAAGTCAGTCTAAATAGTAGTCCTGAAAGTCCTGTCAGGAAATGTGTTTCTCTCTGCCACAGTTTTTTATCTGTATGGTTTGTGTTTGTTAATAACTCAATTCTGTAGCACATTTATCTCTTATGTTTTGTAATTTTGAAAGTCGCTCTTCTTCTAGCAATGTCATATCTGAGTGGTAGGTTATCATTCTTCTTCAGAGCCTTTTCATTAACTTCTTTTACTGTACAGAGTAATATTTTCTGAATTCCTTCCTTCCTATGACCTTCTAATTTTACCCTTTGATAAAAAAATTATGCTATCACACCACTGAAATACCAAATCATAGAATGGATTGGGTTGCAAGGGACCTTAAAGCCCATCCTGTTCCAACCCCCTGCCCTGGGCAGGGACACCTCCCTCCAGCCCAGGCTGCTCAAGGCCCCATCCAACCTGGCCTTGAACACCTCCAGGGTTGGGGCATCCACAGCTTCCCTGGGCAACCCGTGCCAGCGCCTCAACACGCTCACCACAGCATGAAGAATTTCTTCCTAATGTCTAATCTAAATCTTTTCATTTCCAATTTAAAGCCATTCCCCTTCATCCTTGTAAAAAGTCCCTCCCCAGGGGAGGCCCCAGCGCTGAAAGTTTAAAACATGGTCCTTGCACTTTGACATGTTACATTGCCATGAACTGAAGTAACTCTTATTGGATGCCTCAAGTTGAAACTGTCAATATTTTGGTCTTATGAAATTGATGTTGGGAGACCTGTCTCTCTGTTTAAATAGATCTGCTCCAGGGATGAAGCTGCTCTCAGGAAACGTACCCTGTCTCTGTCCCAAAGGGTCAGAAATAAGAAGGGTTTATTTTCTTCGCTAAAGGGACTGGACAAGTTGGCAAGAAAAGGAAAAGAAAAGCGACCTTCCGTGACTCAGGTAGATCTTATTTCCTGAGGATAGCTCAGAAGGGCTTGTTTCTGCTGGGGCTCATCCTGTGAGGTGCTGCTGATGCGTAAGGGTTGGAGATGTTTGTCCATCAAACCTGTGCTTACAGTTTCAGTAGACACAGCAGACTTACAACAGGAGCCTTACTTGTGAAAAGTCTGTATCTAATTTGGGGTTTCCCTGTAATAGAAGAGATTGGTGAATGAGAGGTTTTAACCTAGTGAATTAATTCATTATCACATTTGATTTTGTAACAAAACTTGTCTTCTGATACGTTGCAAACTGTTTGGAAGTAGGGTTTCTTTGGAGATAGTCTGTAGGTGCAGTCTTTAACACTATTTCAGGGATTTTTCAGGAGGTGACTTTGTTCCTCTTGTTCCCTGGGCCTTGTATTTTTATTTTATGAATCAAAAATATGTGATCAGCACTTGAAAATTGGTTGTTCTTGTATGTATGGTAATCTGTTTGTGGAATCTTTGAACAAGCCTGTCTGTGCACACACTGCAATAGTCCCAGAGCTCGTGCAATGTATTAATGATGCAAACTAACACGTCAGGGTTTTCTAGTCAAGTGGTTTGTATTTTTAATAGGTAAATATTTACCTATGTGTTACACTGGGGTGAAGCTTCTTGAGAAGACTGTTCCACGTTTTGGCATATTGATTGAGTTCTGTTTACGTGGTGAAATTGGATAATAATAAAATTCAAGTCTGTTTTGGGGAATTGAAGGAGAAATTTTCCTTGGGTCATCCTTCTCATATGATTCCCCCTGTGTTCCCCACCAGGTGAGGCTGGTCTGTGGGTCCTGCACCTCTGTTTCTTTATTAATATGAGGTCTGAGGGAAGGGATTTTATGCCTCGTAGCTCCATTCCCAGCAGAGCTGATCCCTCACACTGTCTTAACTGGGTAATACGTCCTCCCATATGCTTTATAACCCATGAAAGGGATTCTGCAGAGCTCACAGACAGGGAATCTTATTTCCGTGACGAGGAGAGGAGGCTCCTGCTGCCCTCCCAGCACTTTTCCAAGAGCAGAAGAGGGAGCCCTGGTTCATCCTCATTCTCCTTATTGCAAGCCTTGCAACCAGCAGGCCCAAAAATGTATTCATTTTCATCCACAAACTGAGGATCTTTTTCTTTTTTTTAATTAAACATCCTCCAATAAAATTAAGGAAATGTAAATTCTGAGCGTTGCATAGGTTTGTCATCGGGCTATGACTCATACCCGTAAAAGTGAGAAAATTTTAAGGGCATGGCTTGAAAAGTGATCCAGGAACCCAGAAGGTGGCTGAACATGGAGCCACACCCTTGCTCAGACTATATATTGCACATAATCGTATATGAAAATCAGAACAGGATCATAGGATATTTTGGGTTGGAAGGGATCATAAAGGTCATCTAATTCAAGCCCCATGCAGTCAGCAGGGACATCTTCAACAAGATCAAAGTTGCTCAGAGCCCTGCCCACCCTCACCTTGTGTATTTCCAGGGATGGAGTTCTGCCACCTCTCTGGGCAACCTATTCCAGTGTTTCATTACCCTCATTGTAAAAAAATTCTGCCTTACAGCTAGTCTAAATCTACCCTCTTTTAGTTTAAAAACATTTCCCCCTTGTCTTATCACAACTGCCCCTGTGAAACGTTGGTCCCCATCTTTTTTATAAGGCCCCTTGAAGTAGTGAGGCTGAGCCTGAGGCTGCCTTTCTTGTCATCTCTTTATGCCCTCTGGGAAACTGGGTTAAGTAGAAAAGTGGAGCTCAATTCACTGCTGATTGTGCTGCAATGTCTATGTCAAACAATAGGTTAAAAATGTCTTGCTTTCTTGGATTTAATTAAAGTTTATTTGACTGGAGCTGGTATGTTTTGATCTGCTGTATGCTGGCTTCAAAATTAGATGGTGTATTCTTCAACAAAGTTGTGTCAGAAGTTTTTAATTTTATCTTAAGTGTAACTTTATGATATTATTAAAAAAGGTTCAAAGTTTCTGTGCCGGGAGGCTTTCGTCAACATTAATGAAGTGGCTCAGTGTATTACAAATCAGTTAATAAAACGGCACTGTAGCAGATGGGGGATGTCTAGGCTCACATTATCCTCAGTTTCTTATATGCTTATCTCCTTACTTGTGTCTAAATGATAAACTGCATTAAGAAATCATAAACAGAAAAATACTTTTGTTATGTTTGTGGGTGAGACAAGGAAGAGGAAGTTCAGAATCGGTGCCTTTTATTTGCTTTGGCAGAAACTGGATTTCATATCAAAATCTAAAAGAGAGTTTATTGTTGTCTGGGATTACTTAAAAGGCTTTTCCTAGTATTGAGGAGAGGGGAGGGAGAGGAGAGGGAGGGGAGAGGAGAGGAGAAGGGAGGGGAGAGGAGGAGAGGAGAGGGAGAGGAGAGGAGGAGAAGAAAAGAAACTTAAGCCAAAAAAAGCTCAGATGTAAATTTGATATTGTTCCCATTTGTTGACTGCAAGAAGTAGTTAAATAAAATGCTAATTGTACTTGCACTATAGGAGGATATTATTATTGCCTGCAAATCTCAACATTGTATATAAACTGTGTAGATCTGGCTGTGTCTTTATAGCCCTTTGCTGATAATCCTTATCACCAAAATATCTGATTGTTTCCATAGCCATTTATTGGGGTTTTTTTTAACAATTTCATTAATAAGTCTCACAGCTTTGTGAGACACTGGTAGTTAAGCCTTCAAAACAAATGAGGAAGGTGTCTGTTTCTGCTTTCATCATTTCCAAAGCAGACACAGTAGTCCTCTAATTTCCTTACTCAATAACGCGGGGTTTGGGTCAAGTGTGCCTTTAAAGCTATGCTAAAAGTTTCCACTCATGGTGTCAAGCGAACTGCTTGGTTAGAGGAGATGAAATCCATAGGGGAAGCTGTTTTAGAAAACAGCAACAATGATTTAAAATAGTTCTTTTAAATAGTTATGAGATTTGTAGCTTTCCCTAACAGTAGGCCAAAGGGTGAAACTATAACTTCCAGCACAGTGCACAATTTGAAGGTAAATTACTTTAATCTTATTGCTAAATAGTAGATAGGAAAAGCCAACAATGTGGGTGGTTTTTCCTATATTTGAAGGTGAGTGTGCACGTGGCCTGAAAGGGAAAACTTGTTTAAGTTTTCTTTATGGAAGGAGATTTGTATTTCTTTAATACTTCTTCTAGTCAGAAGAAAGAGAGAAAAAGTACAAAAAGATCCCTAGAGTTTAGCAGTTTGATATATATTTATTCATTTAGTTTTCATTTTTATTCTTCAAAGAATTTACCTAACAGAGGTAAAAATAAAGAATTTTATTAATTCAACCTATTTATTTATCTTCAATATTTTTAATAGATTTTTGATTCAAATGGAGGACATGGATTTGCTGGTGTTCAGAATTCAACCAACTCTGCTGAGGTAAGCTATGCCCGTCCTCATTCTGTACCATCTTGGTTTTAAATTCCTGAATGCATGTCACTAAATGTAAGACAACACTGGTTCAGAGGCCCCACAGATGTTCATAAAATGCAGTTAGGTGGCAGGATTACAGTTCTGCTAACGAAACAACTGTCATGTAAGTTTCTGCACGTGCATGGTACCCTTTAAAAAGGAAAACAACCTTAAAAAAATCCCTAGAACCTCTTCATAGCCCTAATCCTTACAGTGTGTACATTATCTGAGAGAGATCTGGAACCAAGCTTGTCTGAATGCATTCTTCACAGGATGGTGAAACCCAGGGTGTATTTTCACCTTTGCCTCCTTCAACAGAACCTATTTATTTTGAGTATAAATGCACATAAAGTCTAATTAAAGACTGTGGAGCATACCAGCAGGTAAGTAAGGTATTACAGAGCTGGAGATTGTCCAAATAAAGGAAGTGGAAGTGGCATCCCCTTAACAGCATTACCCAATAAAGAGCTGTGTCTGATGTTCTCTGGTGTCCAGGAGAAGGAGAGCTGCTGGTTTTCCCTGCCTGGTGTGAGTTATGATCCCTCTCAGCTCCCACAGCCTCCCTGGGGATAAGAGCATTGCCCTCTGCTCTGGAAGCAAAGGAGGATGCTCCAAAATCCATAACTGTATGTGTTGGACCACTGGGTGTTGCCTATGTACTGTGGGGCTTACAGAGGCAGAATCCTTCTCTTCCAGTACACTGTGCAGGCTCCAAATAAAAATATTCAAATTAGGTCTTAGGCACAGGGTTTCTGGCCTTTTTTTCTGTATGCTATAGCTGGATTTCTTTAATGGCAGCACATGCCAGATACAGAGCTTTTTGTCTTCCCATTTAGTCTCTACCCCTTTTACTCCTTTGTTCCCTGAACCAGACCCCCAATGCAGTTTAAAACTTGAAAGAAGACTTAAAAAATAATCCTACAGCACTGTTTCCTTTCAGCTGAGTTTGTGTACTGGATATTAGACAAAAAGTCAAACTTTGCATTTAAAATGAAATGTTCCTCTTGAAAATTATTAACTATAATGAAGAGCTGTAATGAATCTCATGGGGAAGGTTTGCACAAAGTTTGTCTTTCGTCATAGGTTTGTGTGTTGGGTTTTTTTTGTATCATTATGTGCTACATGGTTTATTTCCTCATGAAGTGCATTCATTTAATGGCTAGGGACAGAAGAAATATGTAGTGATGCAGAAGTTATACCACTGGGAGAGGCATCTCCCACTGACAGCAGCTGATCTTGCTTTGGCTCCTGGAAGTACCTTCACATTTTCTCTGTTCTTTGAAGAAGTATATTGAAACACCTGAATTTCATTAGTTACTTGGCCACTTGCTTGTTATTTACTGGGGTGGGATAGGATTTAAACCAAGGCACTCCTATCTTTTCAAAATAAATTATAATTATGAGGTGAAATGCAGCCTTCTCCAAATTCAGGCAGAGGGGACCCATGGAGTGGCAATGTTAATGCAGGTGTTGTGCCATGCTGTTACAAAGCTTAGAAGGATTGTGCTTCAAGACTTAAACACCCCTCCTTCCACCCACAACTCCCCCATTTAGGTGCTGAAGCAAAGCGCTGGAGCTCAAACTTATTTCTAGAAAAGCATTATTGTTATTATCTGAACTGTATTTCTAAACCTTTTTTTTTTAAATGGGAATTCGTTCTATCGTGGGCATCTTTAAGATCCTGACATTTTGGTGAATCATACAACAGCTCAGAAATGATTCATCATAACTCTGGAAACTTTGGCACCAGCCTGGTTTCACAGGCTGATCTCAAATGAAAAACAAAAACAGCATCAAAACTTCTATAAAACGCTACCTGAGGAGTGCTGTGAATGACAAATAGCAAAGTCTGCCAGGGAAGCTGTATTTTCCCTGAAAAGGATGATAAAACCAGAAGCAAATAGTGGAAGGAAGTTATGAAGTAACCTAGTGGTCCTGCAGCAGCACTGTGGCACAACGTGTGACAGTCTGCAAATCCTGGCACCTATTTCTGGAAAATTGGATGGGTTGTTATAACTTTATGTGGCACTGAATGAATGAACTATTGTAGAATTAGTCACTGCAGGCATAACAGGAAAAAAAAAATCTCTTTTCATGTCAGATTTTCTGAAATGGAAATTGTGGGTGAAGCAACAGTACCTTGACTGCAGTCATGTTTAATAACAGAGAGGAGTTTATCTCAGGGCGTGTGCTTGAGCTCCAGTGTCCATGGCAAGGAAAGGGAAGTATTTTGCAGTGCCTACAGAACTTTCTGTCCTGTCTTAAAATCTTCTGGAAAAAATGTAACTTTAAACCTATTTCTCATGACCTTAATACTATGGTTTAGAGTTTGTTGGGGTTTTTTTCCCAGTCTCTGGCAATAGTGAGGTTTATTTCAGTTGCCCAGATCTGGAGGACTGCTCTTGCAGTGCGATAAACCATTGTGGTAGTTAGAAACCTCTGAGCTTCTGGGAGCACCTCTCTAGCTGAGACAACATAGCTTCTGTTTTCCCTGAAGGAAGCCACCAGAGAATTGTCTGACTAATTCCTGCTCAGCTCTCTGCCTACCTTGCCCTTCCTCCTTTCTGTTATTTACACCATGGAAGGAGGTCAGTGTTTATTCCCAGGCACTTGATTTAGTGCTTTCTGAGAGGACCACACTTTCACAGGAATTATCTTCTTCAACACCACCAGCTGGAACCACAGACACCAAGGTGAACCTTTACCTGGTGTAGATTTCATTGCTCCATTAATTGCAGCAGCATGACAGGGTTCCTGTTATCCATAGTAGTTGCTGTAGGATTTCCATGCACTTGTGTTAATTGAAATTTCATTTTCAACTACTTAAAAGGGACAGTTGAGCAATAGATGTATGATTTGTGAGTGCCATTAGCTCATTAATATTATTCCACTGAAACCAGTGTTACTCTGGCATCAAATCATTACTGTGCCATACTCTGGGTTGGCTGCAACCTGAATTTCTGCATTATTTGATAATTACCTGGGTAGGATTGCTTACTACATTGTATTCACAGCCACGGTTGTTATTTGGAAAAACAACCATGTTGGTCTCTCTGTTGCTACTGGTA
The DNA here is from genome assembly GCA_033558185.1 of Dromococcyx pavoninus. Lineage (NCBI taxonomy): Eukaryota > Metazoa > Chordata > Aves > Cuculiformes > Neomorphidae > Dromococcyx > Dromococcyx pavoninus. The sequence continues at coordinate 1,648,116 of JAUMJL010000161.1, forward strand.
GATTGTTGTCAATAACTTTGCTGCCTGCAGCAGGGGAAGCAGTCCCTGTGCATTGATTTTACTGCAGCTTTTAATTGCAGTGCACCCCTGGCCTTCTATCCCTGCAGAGCCAGGAGAAAGAATTGCATAATCGAGGGGCTTTATGTAGGCAACAGCCCCTCTCAAACCCAGACAGACACAAAACTACAAAGAAAAAGGGTTATGGAGGTAGGCACTCCTGAGAACAGCACTTAAAGAGATGTCTTGGGTGGCAATTCTGCCACTTTATGGGGTTATTGTGCACTTCCATTGACTGCCAGGGGAACGGAGGGACCCCATCAATGTAAAACTTCAATGCCATGATGTGGGTAATTAAGTGATGGGCTGAATAGGCAGTGCAATTAGATAGGTGAAACTCCAAATTCTGAACAGCTCTCAGTGGTTTTGTTCTCTTTGTGTGACTTCTTTGAACTGTATATCCTGACGTGCAGTCTGAAAATTAAAGGTGAGAAAGCAACGAGGAACTTATTAAGGGTGGATTTGTTATTTGAACAAGCAGAGTGGCTTTGGAACGAGGGTAAACGAGAAGTAAGGTGGTAAAGAGACAAATACCCTGTGCTACCTGTGAAACAATATGTTCTCAAACTGTAAATAGAACAGGAACACTCTATTCCTGCTTTAATCCTTTATTATGTATGGCAAGCCTTGCTCCATGGTGCTCTCTGCTGGAAGTTTATTATATTATCATTTTGTGTCAAAATTCTGTTTTTTGAATTTATTGATTAAGTAAAATTGTAGTAGTTCTTCTTAAGAATTTATTCCCACGACAATATAATATCAAATAGCTTTGCACTTTGGGTTAAATCAAGAGTTAATATGAAAGGCATAAAAACCTGTAATGGGAATGCAGAGGAACTGCTGTCTCTTCTCAAGAAAATAAGTCCTTGACAGTGGGTGAAAGCAGATAACTGGGCTTTGACCCTGTCTGGCCGTGGAGAAATACACAGTACTGTGTCTAAATACCTGTCCTCTGGAAACTGTCGGTGTAATTGTGGGGTGGGGTTTTTGTTGTGTTTCTTTTTTATTTGGTTGGGGTTTTTTTGTTGCAGTGGTGGTGGTGGTGTTTGGTTTTGGTTCTGGTTTTTTTCCTTTTGCAGCACCCACATATGTTGTGTGTTTCTCCCTTGTTTCCAGCAGCAAGTTGATGACTTCTTGAATGTCTACTGCTCAGTGCCAGAGAACATCCAGAAGGACAGTGCCTGGGAAACACAGACTTATGTTCACTTCTGTGATGGCCAAGGAGTGGAGCTGACCCTCAAGCCAGAGCACAGGGTGGAAGATATTTTGTCTTTGGCATGCAAGGTACTCATTTTTAATGTTTTTACTCATTGTTTAATAGCTATGGACTTGAAAAGGAGTATAAATGTATCAGAGGATGACTGAATAGTGAGAGGACAAGACCAGCATCTCCCTGTCACTGTATTAGGGCACATTGCTGTTTCCTTCAGCTGTGTTATTTATATGTTGTAACCAAGGTAGCAGGGTTGTGGAAAGGTTTTCAAGATGAGTTGCTCAAGCTGGTGCACCCTGAATACTTAAAGAGTGGTGGTGGTCTGCTGGGTACTCAGCCCCTGAGAAATCTCAGCACATCTCCACTCTCCTTGCTATTGCAGCAAACCCAGCTGTTCTCTGCAAATTAATCACAGAGGAGAAATGGGGTCTGGTTGAGTTCATGGCAGGAGATTGAGATACTCAGGACTGCTGTGACAAAGGCTGTCGTGTATGTTTGCTTCTTAAAGGACTCTTAAGCTTTTAATTGAATGCCAGCTCTGCTTGTGAATTCCCATCTGAGAACGGGAGGGATTGCTGTAGATCTTAGGACAGCAAACTGAGTCACAGGTTGAAGGTGAAGTAGAAATACCAATTTTAACTACAGACAAAAGAGCAGCACCTCTAGAACATCACAACATACCCAGCTCCTTTGTCTCTGCATGTCAGTGCTTGAATTTAGCTCCAACCTCAGGATTCAAGTCACTTGTATTATGCAAACAAACTTTTTGGATGAACTGTTTTTTACTCTCGAGCTCTGTTTTATGGCAGTTGGTGAATATGGTTTTACTTCACAAGTAAAAGGGAAAAACAGGGAAGAAAAAGAGTCCTGCTCTGTACAAAATCCAGCTGTAGCTTTTGGCATAGGTTAGCATGAACTTTCAGGTGAGCTCATTCAACTAACTTGAAGTTAATGACATTTGGAGGCTTCTAATGGAGGAAAGGATCCAATTTAAAGGATTTTTCCACCTGGCAATCTTGTAAACAAACAAACAAAAGAGAAATTATACAAGCTTTTTTTTAAAATGCAGGATTAATTATGTTTTTTAAATAAAAATAGGCACACTGCTTTAGTCAACTTGTAATGAGTCTCCATGGCATCACTGAGAAGAAATTATCTTCTCATTGCTTTTGCTGGTGGAAACTGAATTCTGGAGAAACAGCTTATTGCCTGCCTTTATTTTTTAAATACTCCCTTTACTGGCCTAAAGGGATTGTCAGAAACATTGTTCGACCACCAGGTGGCAAAGGAGAGCTGAAACACTTGGAAGTAGTTCCAGTAACATGCAAGACCCCTGAAAGAGGAAATAAAATTGATAAATGTAAAATTAAGTTGAAAAGGAAGTTCCTTACCACTCTCACTACATCATTCCAAAATATTTGTAATTTTAAAGCTGACTTTTAATTTTTCAGTGTCTGTATCACATGAAAATTTAATTTTAAGTTAATTTGATTTCTTTCTTAAACATTTTTCTGTTTTATTTTTTCTTTCTACTCTGTGTGTAAAGCTTTTCATAAGCATTCTCTAATGCTGAATACTTCTGCTCATCTCTCCTGGTTCTTTTTCTTCTTACATTTTCATTCTACTCTGGTGAGTGTAAGGAATCTTTCTTCTTAACAGAACATATGTGAATGTTATGTGTATGAGGATAAAGTTCAAAGGGATTGTTGTTTGGTTTTCTTTTTCACTTCATTCATGCTTTATGGGGTTTATCCTTTTTCTCATTTCTGTTTTCCATATGAGCCTTTTTGGCTATAGAAAAAAATGCATATTTGAATATAGTTTTTCAGGGTGCAGAACACATGCAACTCAACTGTTCCATATAATAAAGAGTTGGGGTAATTACTAGTTACTCAGTAGCTTTAGTAAGCTATAGAGATGTGTTAAAGAGGTTAACTAACCCTAACTCCTCCTGTTTCAGAAAAGCTGATTTATTAACATGTGAAAATGAAATGTTTTGTGCAGTGTTCTCACCAACATCCTGATTTTCAGAGAGATTCCCATCAGGGGCTCGACACTTTCAGGCAAATATCCTCTGGGAATATTCCTGTTTCCCTTCTGACTTCCTGTTGAGACAGGATTTTTACTTTGACCTCACGTGGTGAAAAAAAAATAGGCAAAACTCTCTGATCATAAATGAAACCCAGCAATAAAAATAAAACCCATTAAAGGCAAACCCTTAGGGAACCTGCTTTCCATCCCCTCTCCTAATGTGCAAATCCAGTTTCTAAATCAGAAGAGAAAGTTGCTGAGCAGAACTGAGTCATTAAAAGTAGTCACAGAAAAAGGTGGTTGTGAGTGTGAGTTCAAAAGAACAGAAGGCAGTTAGGATATTTGGAAACATCCAGCAGTGCTTGGTTAATCTAATAGCCAAGACCTAATATTTAGGAGAGGATTTGAGAGGATTCTAAAGGAAAATGGAAATTGCACTTGAACCTTATTTTCTAAGCAACGCAGCTAGTTTTGTTTATACCTCAAAACCAGTTAGAAAATGACTTGTTGAGGACTGCTTTTGCATGATTCCTAAAGAGCTTTTTGTTCATGTGTCTCACTCTGCCTTCTGGGATTCTGGAGATAAATAACAAATTCCAAACCTCATTCTCTTTATTCCTTAGATGAAACAGCTGGAGCCAAGACACTATGGCCTACAACTCAGAAGACTGGTTGATGAAAATACTGAGTATTGTGCTCCTGAACCATACGAATACATAATAGACCAGGAAAGTGTGACTCCTTTTAAAGTCCTGTGATGTCTGTAGCCACAGTTGAATTATCACCTATGAATATGTGTGATTTAGATCTAAAATAAGATTTTAAAGCGTGTGCTGGATTGCATTCTGCTATCCTCGTTCACACACTCTGTGTCTGTGCAGGCATTTGGGTGTCTAGGCACTATAAACACCCTCTTCAAGGACTGTTTGGAGATTTAAGTGGAGCTTCTGGTACAAAAGCTTAAGTGTCAGTCTCTACTCCAGGCTGGGTTTTCTATCTTGAACTTACTCTGTGTTTAGTCCTGATGCTTGCACAGTAACACAGTTCTCTGTGTGAAGACAGCAAGTTCTGACTCTTTATTGAGGCAAAGAATATCGTGCTTATTTCCCATGCTGGACCTTTAGCTTTTGGTGTTTGCAATGTTATAATTTATGACTTCTGGTTTTGTTTTTATCCAACAGGTGTATGATGAAATAGAAATTTGTCCCTTAAATGTTTATCATGTTCATCTTACAAAGACTGAAAACATAGATGATTTTGGTAAGTTTAACCAAAACAGCTCTCAGGAATTTCTCATACTTCTTATTACTTTCTTTCTTTAGGAGTTCTCTGTCTCTGAGAGCTGGTGGAGCCATCCTTAGTAGCTCAAAATCTGAGTCTGCAAAGGACCTGAGGCATTAAAACAAACACCTAAACTGGTTGTCTTGCTAGCAAGTGCATTTCTTATGTTTCCATCTGAGAAGAGTCCACTTTCTAATTCTGCTGCATTGGCCAAATAATTCAAGTGTGGAATTGTCAGAAAACAAATGTCCTTTCCCAGAATTATTACAATTGGTCCCAGTCAGGCCATGACCCAAGTCTGCCCGTTTCTCTTTTTGGTAGTGGGATCCTCTGTGTCAACAGAGTGTCCTATACAAAGTCTGACAAGTTTTTATCCGTGGGAGGTGGTTATGCCTTGGAATATTTATATACCTTGCAGAGATACCTCTGTAAGGCAACTCCATGCTGTTGTTTAGCTGCAAGTCTGTCAGTATGAATTATTCCTTTCTGGGCTGTCCCACTCACTGTTCTATATGGATTTGCTGCGTTGTAATTTGGGTTTCCAGTTTTTTGGATCTGTTTAAGACACCTCTGTGTCTTCACTTCAGAACTCTTATTGTAGTGGTGAGCTGTGCTATTGAAATGGGTAATTTGTATTTTTTACAGCACAGCATGGTATTTCCTGGAATTTCAAAAGTCCTATTAACTTTAGCAGGCCGCACAGTGACTGAGAAACAGTGTGATAATTTCTCAGTGTTCCACGAGTGTGTTCTCCTGTGAAGTATCCTCCCTCTGGTTGTGTAGAGTGTACTGAATACACAAAATAAAAAGGGAAACGTTTCCAAGAAGGATTATTTGATTCAAACCTCTTTTACTTCAGGTTTTGCTGTCACGGCACAAGTAGTTGAAGATCAGCATCTCACCCGTATATTTATAAGCGATGTTCTCCCTGATGGACTGGCATACAAGGAAGGTATTGTGTTATATTTATGTTTAACACTGTATTTCACTATCTTCTTGAGGTCCTAAAACATGAAGAAGCTTTCGTACTGCTGTCTACAGTGGTTCTTGGCTTTTACTATTTATAGTTAATCATCTTCTTTCCTGAAGACCGTGGAAAGTGTGTGACATTAGGAAAGGTGATGTACACAGAGTAACTAATTTATTCTCTTGGTCACCCTTTGGAGACAAAGTCTATGTTCAGCCATCCAACCAAGTGCTTTCTCAGGGGGAAACAGGCTGGAGAAAGAGTTTGTCTTACACTGGGGAACCTCATGGGCTTGGTCAATCTCCAAGACCCATCACTTCCAGTTTTGGTGGCAATGAAAGGTAGCTTCTCTCCCCAGAATGGTTTTCTTCCTGCTTATCTGTAGCATCTTTAGAAAGAAACAACTTGATTGCTGTACTGTGTGTAGCACCTCTCAAAGTCAGCATAAGCATGAGGTTGATCTGTATAATTATAGCAGAAATAAAGCTCCCATCAGGGCTTATGGCAGGATCAGACTATTTGAATTAAACCCACAAAGAGAAAAGGTGAATCAGCCTAAGGCTTCGTTTGTGACTCTTCACGTTTATATTCCCTCCTTTATTTGCTGCTTTTTTTTTTTCTTCTTTCACATGCTCCCAGGGCTTCGAGTAGGCAATGAAATCCTGAGCATAAATGGAGAGGCTGTGTCCAATCTTGACCTCAGGCAGATGGAGTTACTGTTTTTGGGGAGAAGCGTTATGCTCTCTCTGAGAACAAACCATTACGGGACTCAGCAACCCTTATGTGCGTCCTGGTCAGATGGTGACATTTCCAGGGACCCAAAGAGTTTGTTGCCACCTCCAAACCAGTCACAGCTCCTGGAAGAGTTTCTAGATAACTTAAAAAAGAATACAGCAAATGGTAAGAGAGACAATAATTTCATTACTTTCACCTCACTTCCAATATCGCTGGTTTTTAAAATTCAGTTATCTTTAAAATTCTGTGCTTGCCTCAGTGAGAAACCCAAGTACAAATTGTTTTAAGTTCTGTTTATGCTCCATATCTGTCTGTTATTTTATTCTTTTTAAAAAATGCAAATTGAAGAGAGTAAGATCATTTCTGCAGAGAAATTATACTCTCTTAATCTGTTTGGCTGCACCATCCAGTGTTATCAAGCACTCTGTGCCGTCTGGTGTGCCTCCAGTTCATCCGTTCCCCAGGCATTAGTGGTTAAAATGATGTGATAGCTTTTAGAAACTGAAGCAGTGTTCTGTGTTTACCATGCTTTACATATGATAAAGTACTGCATACATTAAGGGTACCTTGAATGCAGTAATCATCATCTCCTCAGAAAGGTGTCATTTATCACTGAGTGGGAACAGAACTATTATCCTGTTCCCGTTGGATACAGCCACTTGCTGTGAAGAAGAAAGGCAATGAAAACAGCTTTCATAGGGATTGTTTTGCTACTGCTTGCTCATATTTATTACTCAATTTAATTCCACTGTATTAAATCTCGAATGGAGGACGTATCCTAACAGTTGTGTGCTGGGGTGGGATCCTGATGGGTTTCCATACGAGGAGCACGAGGCAGGGGAGGAGCCACAAACTGGTGTGGTGAGGACCACTCCTGGATGACACCATAGCCTTCCAGTTCTGATGAAGATGTCAGTGCTCACTGCTGGGTTGCATTTTCAGCTGGAAATAGGTGGCATGTAGAGGGGCACTGCCACACTAAGTTTTTCCCTTCCATTAGCTGATCTTAATTTAGACCACAAATACATCTTGTGGTACCAGAATACTTGCAAATGCCTGTTTGAAATAAAAACAGTAGGAGGATTTGCTCCACTTCCTTCCCATGCCTTGACTGCTTTCCCAGACAAGATACAAGCAAAATTAACTTTAGTTTCTTGAGAATAAAATGTGCCATTTCCTCGCTGCTCCTCTGGGGGATGCTAGTAAAATTCTGCAGGAAATCCAGCCAGGGTGCACTGCTGTGCAAGGAGAGCAGCGAGAGGTACAGAAAGAGATAGCTGATATTTGTATATAATTATGGTGGCAAGTGTTTTCTGATTGGCATTTTTTTCATAATTAAAAATGGGGGAAGAAAAAGAACCACGTAGGAGAAGTTGTTGAAATGGATTTAATTATAGAGCAATTTTATTAGGTCATCTGTTGAAATTAAAAGAAATTTGAATACCAGATTTGTGATACAGTAAGTAGCATCTCTCTCAGGGGCCTTAGTTCAATTTAAAATGCCATTAAATTGACTAGTGGAACATAAAAAGTTAGTGTCATAAACCAAAAATTATGACAAAGCTAATTAGTTACATAATTATACCAGGACTATCATTCAGCTTCTTGGCTTGATATCGTAGGCCAGCATTACCTGGAGTATTCTGTATAATAAATGTAAGTGTCCATTCTCCAGACTCTCTGTTCCTCCAAGGTAAATTTGCAACCTGTGCAAATATTCCATTATAATAGGAAATTACTGGAGTATGTATAATACTCTAAGCACTGGTGGATAAAGGGATGTAGTGTGTTTGCTTTTCTGCTTAAGAGCAGCTAAGGAAGATTTAGTTTATTCTGAAAGGGAACAAATAGTTCTAAATTAAGCTTCGTGAGAAGAGCTTTCATGTTTATCAAATTCAGTACTTAGTGTCTCGTCACCTGACCAGGTTCAAATGCAAATAGAAGAAAATGGTATTGCTTTGAATTAATAGATAATCTGAAAGGTTCAACTGTTCCATGTCCTATTACTAACTCAGGAATTGGACAAAATTTTAGATAAAAAGAGGGAGTATTTAATGAATCAGAGCAGGGATTTGGAGGCCAGGGACTCCTAAAGCCATGTCCAGTGTTCAATACTCTTCTGTCTGCTCCGCTAGAGTTGAGTGACTCACTCTTAAAATCACAGTTTTCAAAAATAATTTCTGACATTTGCTTGTCCATGCTGAACCAGTTCTTTTGAAAGTCAGTCAGTGCCAGTGGAATGGGACCTCTTTCAAAAATCAAGCACAATTTGGCTAAAGGTGCATACCTGTGGTTAAAAATCTTTCTGCTGTCACCTCTCTGTTTTTAAAAATTAACTAACTCTATTTATATTTCTAGAATACAATGAGGAGTAATGGGCTAAAATGAACAAAGTGCTTGAAAAATGGGTATTTTGAGAGCTGAGTCACGGAGTAGTGCCCTGCCTTGGTGCTTGGTGCCTGGTGCCAACCACCAGGTCAAAGCAAAACAGAATTTATTTCAAATCACTGACTTCATATAACTTGGGTGGTAGTAGTTTGTCCACATTCATTTACAATTTTGTAACAGTTTAGCATAACTCTAATGAATGCCTTTTTCCTACATATTCTGCTACATTGAAGATACCCAATTATGCCTCGTGGCAAACTTTGGCAGCCTTTACTGTACAGAGGGGAAGTGATTGACTTTCTCCAAAGCCACTGACTCTGCCACTCCTAAAAATCATTCCCAGGGAATTTTCTGTGAGAGTGATTAGTTTTCTCCAAGAGGGTTGCTATACCCTTGTTAGTTGTATTTTGGACCTGCTGTGGTCATATTTGATCTCCCACGTGGCAGTGCTATGTGGTTGCTGCTTAACTGCTTGGCTGGTAATAAGCTTATCCTGGAAAAGAAATGAGATGAAATACTTTTAAAAAATGCACTCATAAACGTGGAAAAACAAATAGCAGAGCAACTAAATTTGCTCTAAGCTCCAGTGCTAAGGAAATTAAATATTTGTGTAGAATTATAAAATGAGGGAGGACTGGAATTCTTAAAACAGAGGAGGGAAAAAATGCCTCATTTTAAGATGGCATGGATATTTGAGGAATAAACAACAGAGAAGGCAAAAGAACTGAAAACTGTATATTTAGGGCAACCCCATGTGGGTTAATGGTATAGCTATGGTGTGCTGAGGCAGGAGGTGGAAGCATTAGGAGGTGTGAAAACCCATTGCAGTTTGTGAGTTGCTGCCAGAGTTGGGAATTTTTTTTTTTTCTCCTGCAAGTGGGCTTCTGCCAAAAAAGCTGTCATTTCTGGTTAGCTGACATTGTTGAAATCAACCCAAATTTGTAAACAGATCTCTGTGATTAAAGGGGAAAAAAAAAAGTGAGGGGTGGCAGTTGGGATATACTTTAACAAGTTTGCATGAAGAAACACTTTAATCTGAGAGGATGAGAGAGAGAAATGGGAGAGAAACAATTAAAAAAAAGAGGGGGAAAAAAAGTAAATATGGACCTACTGTTCCTTTACTCCTCATCTTTGGGGTAAGGTGCTTACCTTCTGTGCAGGGTAAGCTGGGTTCCTATCTGGCCCATCTCTCTAGAGCAGTGGAGAAGGCTTGAGTGCTGCTGACGAGGGGAAGGCTTCCTGCTCCTCCTCCTCCCCTCTGCACCTCCTTAGCCCTCCCTTCCAGCCCCATAGCATTTGTTCTGCACTTCTGCTGGCAACAGCACTTGCTGGAGCCCACGGTGAAGGTAGTTAAGGAGAAAGGTTTCTTTCCTCACCATCCTGCAAACTCAGTGAGTGGAACCAGTGAGTGCAGAGGTCTGACAAGGGCCAGAGCCAGGTAAGCAGGAGGAGGAGTGGGGAGCAGGCAGGTGTCAGGGGAGAGCTGGTTGGGAGGAGAGTTAGTTAGAGGTGTGGCAAGCTCTCTTTCAGCCAACAGAGCACCTCTGGAGCATGGATTTTGCCCTTTGCTTTCATACCTCTTGCGCTGATTCCCAGGGAGCAGCATAGCCTGGGACATGATGAAGCTCTTTCACCTTGTATAAAGCACGGCTGAAGTCAGGAAGAAAGAGAGCCAGGCTTTGTGCTGTTTGACAAGTAGCTGGGGTGTGTGTTGGGCCTGAGCAACGACTTTTCAGCTCCTGGTGTAGTAAACACTGAGGTATCTTTTGCAAAATGCAACTGCTTCAGGAGGAGGATCAGTGGTTTGAACCGTCACATAGGAAGCGGACCTTCTGTTTCCCAAGACATGAGCCATTTCTGATTTTAGTCTTAGTAAGCATGCACAAAAGCACAGTGCATCATTTGACCACAATTTTAATATGACTAAATTCTTTTTAAAATGTGTTTGTAAAAATAGTTGGTTTGGATTCAATTCCAAGGTACTTTCCATTTCAAAGAAGTTACGCTAAAGGCTTTAGATTTCTCTGTAAAACATTTAATTGCAACTCACGGTTTCTCCAGAAAACTTTACTCCATTCAGCTTCTTCAGATACCACCAAATTGAGGGAGGAGAAGGGAGATAGAGATTGGCTTTGTAGCCAGCTGGCGTGTCGCTGCGCACGTCTGTCCAGGTGGCACTCTCTGCATCCTCTTCAGCCCTAACCCGGCCTGAATATCAGAAAGACCTGTGTGTCCTTCTTAAGAAAAGAGGTAAAAACAGGAGGATGTGAAGCTCAGATAATCTGTGGCCTCCAGTAGCCAGGGGCTGTGCCTGGAGCACTGCCTCAGACCACTCTGCCTGTTGCTGTTTGCCCATAGCTTTTGAAGCATTTCGTAAGTGCCTTTTAACGTAACGTTCAAAGCATTTCGTAAGCAAAAGTAAAACTAAAACTTGACTGAAAAACATTTCTAAAATAACGTCTACTTTTAGTTTGGTCCAAATCAGCTCCTGTTTGTTTGGTCTTTCAATATTTAGATTCTCTTCGTGGTGCTGTAGGACGCAGCCTTCACTGCGCTGTGTGTATGAGGAATCAAAGAGAATGAAACCAACTCTTTTGAGCACAGAGGAGTTAAATATTGCTTCTTAGCTTCCCGAGTCCTGAAAGCACCCATAGTCTTGTTAAATGTGGGCCCTAATCTATGTTAGTTGTACAGGTCTGCACGTATTGCTTCCTCTTGGTGGCTCTAATACCAGATACCCGGTGCTTTTGTGTGGTTTGAGGCAACACAGAAAAACAGTGCCTCATTTTAACACAGACGTGATGTCTGTGCAGCATCATTGTCTCTGCCTGAAGATCAGTGGCTCTGGTGGGTTTTGTTCATTTCACTCATTACACAATTTGCTTCAGCAGGAGGCCACGTAGATGTGATAGGAGATGCAGTGGCTGTTGGTTAAAGCGAGCTCAGAGGTGAGGTGTGTGTTCACAGTGGTCTTCGACAACCATGGTAGGCTGGCTCCCACCCCAGCCTTTTGTGTACCATTAACACGAGTGTCTTTGTCTTGCACTCTTGTGAGTCACTGGGAAAAGACTAGATCTGGCCTGTGACAATACCTGGAACTGGAGCAGTGCAGAGGTTAATGAAAAGAAAGCGTTTGCCTCTTCAGAAGCTGGAGCCATAGGGGCACTCATTGCCCACTGCATGTTTTGCAGCACAGAGTGTTTCCCAGGAGTGGTGGTTTAATGAGCTCTTGCTGGCACTTGACAAACTGTCCTGTTGGCTTCCTGCTCGATGTGTATGCTGCAAATTAAAAGATTGTTTATGCTATAAAATGAGACAGCCTTAAATGCTCTTCATTGTGCTTTTTTACTGAAAGAGCGTTCTGTTCTGCTTTGCTAAATGCTAAATGCTTTGCTGCTATGATTTGGCCCACCTATTTGTAGGGATTGAGTTGTTTTTTCCTGGTGTAAACTCCATTAAACCATGTGGAGCTGCACCTTCTGGCTCTGTGGCAATATGCAGGCATAAATCTTGACATTGTCTGCCCTACTGAATCATGAAGAGTGACAATATGGACAGCAAGGATATTTATTAGTGGTGATAAAATTAGAGACATCCACATATAGACCAGTGCCTTAGGGATAATTTAAAACACATCAAACAGCACGGGTTCTGTGATTCGCAGAGGTGAGGTAAGGGATGTTGAGTAATTATAAAAACTGTCTAAGCTAGCCACAAATTCTTGCTAAACTATGAAGTAACTTCCTCCCATCCCACCCCTTTTCATTTCTGTTTTCGTTACTTTTGTGCCTATGAATGTGAGGTGGAGGAGAAAACTGTACCTCTACAGTGGTACCCTTGGTACCTCGGCAGAGCCAGCTCCATTTGCTTTCCAGCTCTCCTCAAGTGCAAATGACAACTGAGAATGGCCAAAACCATCCTGTGTAGCAGCAGAACCAGGAGAGGAGCCACTCATAGCACCTCTGCATGTCCAGCAGTCCCGGCCTGGAAGACCTGAGGACAGCAGCGGGGCTGCAGCCTTTGCTGGCACTTGTAGAGGGGTGGTGGCTACCCAGCATGTGTCTTCCTCCTCTGTACCACAGCCACACATCTCCAGGTGTTGAACTGGAACAGAGGGGTGATACACCTAGCTACAGTTAACACTGTCCTCCAGTGGGGCTGTGTCTAAGAAGGCACGAGCACTTCAGAAATCAATTAGGTAACAGTTTGAGAAGCCAATCTGAGGTTTTAAAACTTAAAACTGAGAAGCCTGAGCAGTTGTCTTACTGGCAGATGCTTGGACAGAGAAAGTTTAGAAAGTCCAATAAAACCATATCACAGAGGCTAAGGCATTGCTATTTCCTATTATATTGTTAATTTGCACCTATTGGTTATTGAATGAGCCAATGAGCCAAATTGCTTTGCTTCACGGTGAACAGTTAACCAACAAAGGAACAGGATGGAAAGGATTCTGCTCCAGCTTCAAAATGGATATTTCTGCAGATATTTAGAAAAAAAACCCAACAAAAGCAGTCTAAATAAAAGTAAAGCAGCCTACATGGAGTCACACTTGGGAGTAGGTGGCTGACTGGAGCTAAGCCACTGTTCAGCTTGTGGCACAAGGTGTCTTAAGCAAGCTGTACGATATAAGAATATTTGTATGAACATACTGGCTTTATCTAAGCATGAAAATGTGCAGTGTTTAAAGAAGAATCTTTGCTTTCCTCACTGAAGGATGAGAACAAAGGAGAGAGATTTGTTCTGTGTGAGCGTTTCAGACCCTGGCCAGAAGTATGAGTTTCTCTTTGTCTGGGCAGTATCAGATCTGCAAAAAGAAGTCTGGGTCAGGAAGCATTTACAGCATCTTCTGATGTTTCCTAGTTTGCCCCCTGGATCCAAAGTAGGGAGAGTGGATGAGAGAGGCCATGAAGGGAACCTTCTTGCCTGGTCTGTAATTGCATGTCTTGTATGGCAACAAGTAGTCTTGTCAGTGACAGGTATCTATTAATTCTGTATTTAAGAACCCTCTCCAGGAAGACTGCTGCATGCTGATTGTCTGTCTAGCATCTTGAAAGAATTCCTTAATGCAGCTTCTAGGTGTGCTAAAGAGTCAGTTGTTACATCCCTGAAGCTAAGCTGAGAAAGTACCTTCCAGCCAGTCCCAAAACAGGTTACAAAATGCCTCGGACAACAAGGAATGATAAAAGCCAAAATATTTTGCAGATATTAAAAAGTTTCTGAATTATTAAAATCCATTTATTTGTGTTTCTTGAACATGTTTAGTTTTAGTTTTCCAGAAACTGAAGTTACTTGTATTAGTAGACTTAAGTCATGTTACTTTAGCAATAAGAATTTGATCTAGTTAGTATCTGAAGTTAGGTCAGAGGCTTTCAGAAGTACTTGAAAGCTTTCTTAAGCAAAAAGAGGAAGGAGTTTTAAAATTGCTAATAAAGTTAGTATTTCACTACCTTTTTAACTGTTGGTTAAAGCAGTGTGAGAGCTGTAAACCACTGTACAGTCAAGAACCTCACTTTGTGCCCACATTGAGTTTACTCCAGCACTGGAGTGTGAATGCTGAAGTAGTAATACTTGCCTGAGAGTACCAATTGTGGGGAAAAAAACTGAACTAACTTACAAAAATTCCAGTTCAAATTACTGAATTGAGCTAACGTGAACACTCCCATAGTTCTGGAAAACTTCATTGGAGATTCATTTTCACTTAGTGTCCATGGTACCTCAGTCATTTGCCCAGGTTCATACAGACCCCCAATGAAGATGAAAGGTGAATCAAATTGCTTTAGTTTTCAGCTTGAAGTGGTGGAGGGTTATGATGTGTTCCCATGGATATTTCTCATCGCTGTCTGCAACCTTATCTGCCTTCTCTTAGACTGATTTCCTTAGTGCAGAAGATACCTGGAGACAGCTTTTGGTCTAGAAATCAAATGTGGCTTTAAAAACTCCTTTTGAATAAGCTCAGTCTGTAGCAACCACTTTTTATGTGCTGAGGCTTTTGCTGATAGGACATGAGTGCACAAAATAAATTATTAATTAATTTATCTTTTTGTTTATTTATTTGCTGCTGTGACCTGCAGAGGAAATAGATCAACAGCTAGAGGTAAAGTAGGACCTTTTCCTGGGTGAAAGTTACCTCCCCATTTGTCACTTGAGCCAGACCATTCTTGTGTTATGGGCTCTGAATTTTTCTCTACAGATTCATCACCTAATTTATAATCAACCTTCTTGAAGTAGGGTTTAGAGGCAAAAAACTACTTTTGCATTAAGTCCTTCTTAAAGAGGTTCATTCTCCTAACTCCTCCTGATATTTCCAGACCTAGGCCTTCATGATGGAAACCGTGGAGCAACTCCAGTATCCCCTTGTATCACAACTCTACTAAACCTTCCTGCCTAGATTTATCCACACATCTCATCTTCTAGACCCTCCTCTCTTTCTTTAGCAGTGCAAATGGCTGTTGTGGGACAGTTAATGAGCCTTCCATGGAAGTTTGTCTTCTCCTGCCAATGCTCTTGCATTCCTGATCACAGTTAATGTGGGTTTTTTGCAACCTAGACAGAAGTTTAAAGGAGTGCAGAGATTGCACGGGCCCTGTCCTGGACACCAGCCACTGAGTGCTCCTCCTGTGCTGATCCCAGGGGATAACATTGGCCTAAAAACTGAAAGGTCTGATCCTCACATAAGCAAGGCATATGAGTTATTCATAACTGAACTAATGAACCCAGAACCCTTCATATCTCTCTGGTGACACTTGGATGCCTTCTTTAGCAGAGATTGTGAGAATGTCTCTTGAAAGCCATTCAATAAATTCCTTCGGATCAACTGTTACTTTTTGAAAGATACTTCTTGAAGTCTTTTGGAAAGGAAAATAATGCAGAAGGACATGCTTAGATACCAAATTTTTTAACTTTATTGCAAAATTAAATATACTGATGAAAACCTGAAATATCTTTAGTGGTATTGAACCAAAAGAAATAAGCACATGCGTGCTACCTGCCAGGCTGAACTGTTTAACCGAAGGTATGAGCACTGGTCTCCAAGGGAGCATTTTTAGAGTTCACCACAGTGATGTTTCTCTTCTTCAGGCAGTGCTGGAATGCTTCACGTACCACTCCCTGTTTTCAGTAAGCCTAAAGGCATTAAGACCACCATGGCTTTATGCCTTTTTGAAAGCTGGCTCTGACTTTGGTATTATTTGCACCGGGGATTTTGGAAACATTTATCTTCTCTTGGAAGCTTGCTTTTCTCTTGATATTAACATTGGCTAGAAGAGCATGGGAACGGCAAGCGTATCATAATTAACTGATTAGTTTGGAGAACTCACACAACAATGAAAAATGGAGCTTTCCATACACCTGGCTTAACTTTATTACCCAAATTTAATATCTCATTTTTATCTAAACCATGCAGCCGTGCTATGGAAACTGTATCAGGGAGATGAAGTTTGGCTGTGTTGTGTTTTATTGGCAGTTTCTAGAGCATTTGGGAATTAGTTAAAATATTAAATACATTCTTTCCTAGCGGATATAATTCCTTATAATTATGGATTCTGATATTTTTAAGCTAAAATTCATGTTAGTGTTCTCAAAAATAAGTTGATGCCCACTTCAATGGTGTTTTGCCACATCTATCTGAAATCACAGGACAAGATCAGTGTTGAACAATGCTGTCAGTTGCTCTGATCTGAGATCAGGGTATCTGTCTGTTACAGACTAGACCAAGCCCATCAGAACTGCTTGAAGCTCTGTGTGGGTGTTGTCATATCTGAAGTGTCTCGCTACTGCAGACTAAAAACTGCAGCAGAGAGGATGGGAAATGAGAGCCCCGTTTCCCTTTCAGGTGTCAGAGAACTACAAAGAAGGGAGCAATCATTTTTTAGCAGAGTAACCACTGGAGTTAACAATGACTATGGGAGCTGTGATTGACAGGCGACTGGGGTGTCGGACAACTCTTGGGGCTTCTTCACCAACATGCACTTTCTCTTAGTCATAAACACTCTTTGCCAGGATCTTCACACACCAGCAGTAATGAAACTTGAAGTTTTAAACCCCTTCTCTACCCTTGCACATTTTTCTTCCTTTCATGTTGCCAACTGAAGAGCCCCAGCTCATAGAAGGAATTGTCCTTACTTGCCCCTGACACGTTGTTCTATGTGACTTCATTCTGGGACTGTGGCTCCATTTTTAAGGTCATCCTGCATCTCCTTGATGCATCTCCAGTTATGCTCTTAATTAATGCTGTGAATTAATTTTGAATGAATTACAGTGGTTAATCAGAGTACCTCCTATTGTACTTTCTTGAGATAAATAATGAAAATATCAAGTAGAACTGGTCCCCAAACCCACCTTGGACAAAACCTACCGTTAGCCTCTCCCAAGCCTAGAAATTCTTTTGACCAATCTATTGTTATCTTACCTGCTAGCTGGTTCTGCCTTATTTCAATTCCTGTCTTTTTCATTTTAGCTAATAATTTCCATTGGTATATTCTGAAAGTTTCTTTTTTCTTTATTTTTTTTTAAAAACTAAGTTTCTAGAATAACACTCGACATGCTTGTGATGATTGTTGTGCATTTTTTAAATTTATGAGAAAAATCTAAAACAGATCAAGTATGATGAAAAAAGAATTATGAAAGAAACAGGTTCCCCAATTCCTACTTTCTCCTCATGGTAGTTTAGCCTTTGCAGTTAATGGCTAAAGTGGTAAGAGCAGTACTGACTAGAGAGTAATTAAGGCTTTTTCATTAATTAAACAGAAATAAAGAGATAAATGACACTTGTATTTGTTGATGGCCTCTTAATGGTAAATGAATTCCCGGATGATCGATGTTGATGTTTTCCAGTTGATTTCCTTTGGTTTCTTGGCTGGGATTGTGGCAGAGATTATTATTGTCTCACACATCTGCTAGAGGACGTGTTTCCATTCTACCTCACCGCTCACAAACATGTGACTAACTTCCATATTGACTGCTTGTACGTGTATCCCCGCAGCGACGTGGGAAGAGACGTTCCCGTAGGCGTGCAGAGCTCCTGGATGTGCTGGACGTGTTTGTTTGTGTTCCTGACTGCCCCATCCGTGAGCTCTGTGCCCACACTCAATTCAGTGATGAGTAGTGAGGAGCATGTCTCAGGGAGTATGATTTCTTTCAGTTTTTAGAGGTTGCTTTGGAATTTCTCTTGGATGATCGTGAGTCATCTATCTGCCTGCCAGCAGGACACAACCTTACAGGAGCAATGGCATTTTGCTTTGGTGCTGCTGTTGGTTCCTGAAGGTGCTGAGCAGGTTCTTAGTACTTCTAGCTCATTGCTAGAAACCAAGGAGAAGGTTTGCTACGCAGTTCATGTGGTGCAGTGAAGCTGGTCACATAATGGAATCTTTCCTCTGTACTTTTCAGATAATTTTAGTGTTTATCTGAGGTTGCTGCTACTCTTTCTTATAAGTTGAATTTGTATATTATTGTCCTGGAGGCACTGCTGTTTGCTAGATCTGCTTCAGAGGTTCCTGACTTCCCAGATGGAAGTGACACACATTTCAATTCACCACACACGAGCATGTGTGTGTAAACAGGACAGAGAGGTCTGCTGCAGCAGAGAGCAAAATATGTTAAAAGATTTAAACCAAGTATTATTAAAACAATAGTATCAGTGCCTTTTTTGTTCTGTACAGTTTTATGGCAAGTATGTCAATAGAATAAATCAGATGTATAATACAACTGTCATGGAGCTGTACAGGCAGACTTGGTCATGATATACTCACCATTACTATGCTGGAAAGCCTCTCAATCAATGTCTCCAGAAAAATAGTTCATGTTTTATTTAACTAGTCAGTAATGCAATTGTATTATAGTAAGGTAAGTAACAGTAGAGAGCATTTGTTAAAAGTAATAATATTAATTAAAAAAAGGTTGCTGGGAAGTGCTGATTTGCCCTGGCTTTTGGATGATTTTTAGGAATCTATATCTCCTTGAATACTTTTCCTGTGCTCATTCTCAGCAAAGATCCCGAATGTTATACACGGGATGATTTTGTACTTGCACAACTGAAATGTTTCTCTTAATTCGGTGCATACACTACAGTTTTATTGCTAGTTTTGCCTGAAAGAATAATGATTATTGAACCTGTAAGATAACAGTTTTACATCACTACTTTTGAACATCTTTGTTAACAGGAATCCCATTGTACAGCTAAATTCAAATTTGAAAGTTCAAAGAAAATACATTTTATATGATTTGGCTTGTTACTCCCCTTCCACTTAGTACTAGACATAGAGAAAATTTCAGTATTAAACTTTCTGCTGTGTTTATGTCCTCAGGCTTTGCATTTGAAATTATCCATTCTTTTAGGTAATACTCATTTTCTTTGCCCCTTGATTAGTGCTTTTTTTAGCTATGCAGCTGGTGCTGGTGCTTCTGTGTTCTTTGGGAGTAGTTTGATGGTTTGTTAGAAGCATATCCAAAGGAAGTCTGCTTCCACACTAAAAGAAGGAAAGGGAGACAGGATATGGATGCTAAACTGATCAAGAAGCCATACGTCCTTCCTTCCTTCCCTCCCCTTGTTGTTTTGGCATATAACATGCAGTAGGATGTCCTTTTTCACCTTCCATGTAGTTTTTTTTAGGTTTTTACTGTTTATAATAACATTTATTGTTGCTTACCCTAAATGCCATCAGCAACACACACTGCCAACTGCAAAAGCCATAAAAATGGGCAAGACTATGTAGACCTACCTGTGGCAGTCCTGAAGACTACAAAGGAAAAACAAAAATGAGGGTGAAGGGAGGAAAAGTTAGGTCATCTGGACAAAGTGATATGGTATTCTGTTTGCCTGCTTTGGGTGTTATCCTGATTTCTTCCATTCATGCTGTCTGCTGATTGCTTTACCTTATCTCCCTCTTCCTACACTTATGCTTTCTCTTTGTTGCTTACGTGGGTTTGCTTTACTTCCTGTTTTGTGAGGAAAAATCTGGTTAATGGTCACTTTGTAAAATCAGGGGAGGGAAGGGGCTGAGCTCTGCTCTCTGGTGACCTGGGACAGGACTGGAGGGAATGGCAGGAAGATGTGCCAGGGCAGGGTTAGACTGGATATCAGGAAGAGGTTCTTCCCCCAGCGGGTGGTGGAGCACTGGAACAGCTCCCCAGGGCAGCAGTCCCAGCACCCACTCTGCCAGCATTCCAGCAGCATTTGGCCAATGCCCTCAGTCACAGGGTGTGAGTGTTGGGAGTGTCCTGTGCAGGGACAGGAGTTGGATTCAGTGATCTTTTTGGGTCTCTTCCAGCTTGGGTGATTCTATGATTCTACTAAAATATGTTATTTAAAAGTCAGTTCATGTTTAAGTATGACTTTTGTGAAGCCAGAAGCTGGCAGTGATGGAAGCCAGTAGGCATTCATGTGGACCCACATACAGAAAAGGGACTCAAAATGACTTAAAAGTCCAAAGGGCAGGAGAAAATTATTCATGTGTGGTAGAGGAAGAGGGGTAGAGGCGTTATGAGATGGACACGGCAGACTTCTTGTTAAGTCCTTAAAGGATATGTTTGGTGGAGTTGTGTAAAATATGTTTTGTCTGCAAAGGTGGTGTCTCTTGGGGTGTTGCATCTTATGTGGGCCCTGAGATATCAGGAGCCACACCTGACTCCAGAAGGAAAAACTTGAGGGGAAAAAATTGATAGGACCTTGGTTCTGCAAGGACAAGAAATTGACGGTGTAGTCAAGTCTTTGGCATCAAAGTGTTCTATGTCTTAATGACATATGGAAAAATACATTATCAAGATGACATCGTGCCAAGTTATTTGCATCTTTCACTCTGGCTGCCATATTTTATCTTCCCAGGAAGGGTCTTCATGGGCTACAAGGTGCTTTTTTGGGCCTAAAATTGCCATTTTTCTCCCTGCTTCAGTCCCCGTTTGTCAGCTCTTGCAGAGAGGAGCTAGGCCTGCTCTGCAGGGCCAGGGCAACAGCAGCACCCAGGCAGAGGGATACTGTTGTCCTTCACAATTTCGTATTGCTAACATTCATGCTTTTACTGTAAGATGAGTGACATTTGTTTTTAATTACCACCTCAGTTGCTGGAGTCTGATTATATGAGAATCTCAGCTTTCACTTAAAAATAAATCTACAGCACTTGTAGGTGTTGGGAAGGAGTTTGAAATGTGGTAATGTGGTGTGAATTGTACCCTACAGGCTAGAAAACAAAGCAGCAAATTAAAAAAATGCTTCATTTTATTACTATTTTATCCTCTGAGCTTGCTAAAAATCCTCTTTTTGTTTTTTTTTGGTGACTGCTTTGTAGTTTTCAGCTTCTTGAATTGACAGTACTGCTGATCAAACCCCAGAGAAATTTGCTTTGCTTCTAAGAGTTTTGATTAGAATTTTCATGTAAACTTCTCTGCAGATTTTATGCAGCCAATTGAGCTTAACATGTGTTATTGAAAGCTACAATCTGTCAATAGTAGGGGAGGGCAGTGCCTCCTCTGGTTTTTGCACTGTGCCAGCTGCTATGCACATGGACTCCAGACTCAGCAAAATTGGGAAACTGTTAGTAACAAGGAAGGGATTTCTCTGTATTATGAAGTGGGGTGTTTGTTCCAAGGCAAAATTCTCTTTTCTTCTTAAATCTTCGAGGGATTCAGGACTAAGTCTCATCGAACAATAGTGTGCTCATCCTAGGAGAGCTACTGAGTGCCTTTAATTATCCTTACTGGTTGTCTCAGCACAGAGTGTGCTGATTATAGATAATGCTACCTTCGACAGCGTGCCATTAGCAAGAGCCTTAAGTTTATTTTGGTGGATAAAATATGGGCATTGCCTTAGACAGCCCTAGATGTCCAGCTGCTGTTTGGAAAACAGAGTTTCCAGGTGTAGTTGCTCTTTTCTTTGACCCCCTGTGTTATTTTCTGTGGGGTGGTGGCACATTTTGTATTCTTTCTCTCCCGCTGTAGTAATTCTACTGAAGTTGAAAGTTATTTGCAGATAAAAGCAAATGCTTTTCCTGTTCCTGTACTTTAACCCTCGAATTTGTTTATTTGTTTTCTTTCAAATGCAGATTTTAGTAATGTGCCTGATGTCACATCCAGCTTGAAAAGGAGCAGTACTGATGGCACTCTGGACCAAGTGCCACACAGGGAGAAGACTGATCTGCCTTTCAGGGTAAGAGCATGCTTGACATAACGATCCCTATGAACAAAAGGGCTGTGTTGTAGTGGTAATGGTCTGCTTTTTGTGGGGAAAATTTAATGTATGGCACTAATTTGGAAAATTTTTTATTCATATTAGCTGTACTTAGTATTTTATTATGTTGAGGTCACCCTGACAGGTCAGTGACTACAACACAGCTGCTGCATCTCCAGAGCAGTGTGATGGGGATGAATGGCAGCTTGGCAGAGACTTGTCAAACTCATATTCCTGTGTTGCTTGAACTGATTTCTGCAGAAAACAGTAAAACTGCTACAGTTTTCTGAGTGCTTCAGTTTTCTTTTTCTGATACTTCTAGGGCTTGTTGTTAAGGTTGTAGTGACCATAGCAACACTCGCTTAACGCCGACAGCTTTGGGCTGGGCTGCAGGCTTTAAAGGTGCAGTGTTTGAGAGCACAGTGATTCCTGCCCTCTCATTTGGCAAACTTATCTGTGTGTCTGTAGTTACTGTATGAGTTCAGCTGGAGAAATGGATGCTCAGACTTTGTCTCAGTCAGGACTTTGGAGACTGAGGCAGGGACACCCAGAATTAGTGTCTACCTTTGAATGCATCAGACTTCAAAGAGCAATTTTTTTGTCCATTTTGTTTTAAGTCAGTCAAATGCAACCTATGTCCAACTCCAGTGCACCTTGTTTTGAATTACTAGCACGGGTTGTGTTTTCATTTCAGCAGCTGTGATGTTCCTAGGCATTGCTGCCATTGTGACAACAGAAATGTTTCTGTTACTTCTGTTGATGAGTTTGTATCTCGAAGTAAATCTGTGGTAACACTTGAGTTACGGTCTTGTAAAACAGAAAAGTAGTTGGAGTTTTTATGGTTCTGGAATATATATTGCTGTCTTTACAAAGTTGCATGAAAAACTGGTAGAGATGAAAACTCAGAAGGCTATAACAGGAAGGATACATTGTGCCTTTAGCCATACCTAACCACAGGACCTTATCCTCTCTGGTATTGTGATCTACT
Organism: Dromococcyx pavoninus; assembly: GCA_033558185.1. NCBI lineage: Eukaryota > Metazoa > Chordata > Aves > Cuculiformes > Neomorphidae > Dromococcyx > Dromococcyx pavoninus. Next base: position 1,670,932 of record JAUMJL010000161.1, read on the forward strand.
CCAGTCTGTGATAGGTGACTTTAAGCAGTTTACCCTGAGAGTAAGGAGAATCCCAGTGATTTGGGGTTTTTAGCCCATCTCCTGCTGTACAGGGGATTCCCACAGAGATAATGTGTCCTGTGTAACACATTTTTTTAAGCTCCCAAAATTTGCAACCAGACAAAAATAATCTGGATTTCCCCCCCCCTACCCCAGTTGTTCTTTTGGAAGGGGTAATATGGATTTCTGTGCTGTCTGATTTAGGGCTTCTGCAGGGCTTTAGGGGCAGTGATCTTTGCAGGGACACAGGAGAGGTGACCCCAAGGCTAGGATGCTGCTGTGGCTGATGCTTGACCAGGTTCCCCTGGGAGGCTTGGGGTGCCCTGCTTGCCCAGGGCACCGGCTGCCCCCCCAGGCACTGTGCAAACGTACAGAACTGAGCTACCATCCTGCTGGAGGGGAGGAGATTCTGAGGCATCAGCTTTGCTTTAGCAGAAAAACAAAGCCACTCCTGATCATCTGTGTCAAACACACCAGATGAGAGACAATTAGAGAGATCAGCAGGATTTAAATACACAGAGAACAACTCGTGCACTAGTTGTTGCTCTGAACACACTAAATTTGCTCTAATGCTCTAAATTACATGCTGCAAATGAAGCTCAAAAGTGAAAAAGATGAAAAAAAAGAGGGGGAAACAGATAGTTCTTCTGGCTGTGCTCTCTCCAGCCTCAAGTCTGTCACGTCTGGCAGTGTTAATGGCTTGTGCACAGTTTGCTGAAGTTGCTGCCCATGCCACATTGTATGGGTTGTCATGCAGGTCATGGAATGTCACTTGAAAAATTATCTGAAGCTGTCATAGTTTTGTAGGTCCAAGGGGGGAAATGGCTTGGCAATCAGAGGCAGTCTGACTTGAACTGCAACTGTTCACGAGTCTGTGACAGCTCCACAATTTCTGCAAATGGTTTGTAATTGATTGCTGTCTTTCTGTTGGAGGGTGCTTATTACTGTCAGAGCTTTTTGTCTGACCCTTTTGATTTCTCCCATAGATGTAGAATTAAAAGAAAACACCCCCAAACCTTGCAGTAAATTTAGGTAGTGTATATTGTACGTGCTTTTTTGATTGGGTAGAGAAGCAATTAAAATGATTTCTGTTTTTATAGCTGTGATTTGGGACTGCTCACAATGATGAACAACAGCTATTGCTAATAAAAGCTAGTTTGAGGAAAATTTTGCAGTCTCAAAAATCGTAGCATCTGGATTTGGGTTGGGTTTCTTTTTCCCCCTCCTTTGCTGTCTGTTTCCTGCATGTGTTAGCTTGACCCACGCCTGTGGGAGAGCAGTGGTGCAGACACTTCAGGATTAGGCAATGTCACAGGAGTATGGGGGAGAGGAGATCTGTAACCAGAGCTCTCTGAAGAAGACGTTGGTGGCGCTGAGAGGTTCTGAGCACAGCCTGGAACAACAAGCACTTTGGGATTTCAGAGGAGAGACAGCTAGAGATGCACACTCCCCCGTTGACAGCAACTCTAGATGTAATTACTTGGCTGGGGGGAGCAGACTTCTTTGAAGTGTGGTTGATTTTTGTCCCATAACATGTAAGTAAATAATAACAGTCTTAAAGCTTTGGATTTAATGGTTGCATGTCTGATTTCTAGATTTTGTGTTTCTCTTCTGGAGCGTTTCTGTTTGTTTTTCACCATTATTCTCTTCATCTTATACCAAGCTAAGTTTAAGCATCATCTTAACTGACAGTACAGTGGGGCATTTCAGAAGTGCCTTGTAATCTCCATGGACTACGTGTTTTGTTGCATGTGTACTACATTCAAACTCCTGTTCATTCATTTGTTCATCCATTTATTTTTTGTAGTCCAAGAAATGAACAGGTTCAGAATAATTGTATGTTTTTCTTTCATCTGAGAGCCAAACAAATGAATTAGAAAGGTGGCAGAGGACTGATTCATTCCAGAACTGGAAGCTGTTCCTTAAGTTATAAATTATTATTGAAAACACAGGGGCATCAAGAATCTTCCATTCCAGATGCTCATTAGTTTTGTCAGCCCTGTGTTCTCTGGGATGCCCCGTTTTTATCTTTAACACCTTTAACTTTATGTTCTGTTTTATTTAACAGGGGTAGGTGTTATACTTCTAACACATTCTGCTGCAGTACTTTTTCAAACTGTGTTAAAATACTGTTTATGTGGCAGTGCTGTGTCGTCCTTGCGATTGTTGGTTCTGGAATATGTAGGCGTGCTGTTGACAGAAGAACAGAGGACCTCAGAAATTATGAGGATTGAGTATGCCTGTCAGTGCAATTAGGTTTAGTTGTGTTTAATCATTTTGAGAACTAATTGTCTGTGCTCCTGGTGCTCAGTTAAATCCTGGTATGTTGACAGTTGCCAAGAATCAAGCTCTCCATACATCAAAGTGGCATAAAGCTGAGTAAATAAAAAAATGCAACTTTTCCTTTAGCTCCTTGTGATTTCCCATTGCAAGCTGTATTGATTAGAAATGGAAACGTTTTTCTCTAGCCCATGGTTTCTTTTACAATGAGGTTTAGTTGTCTGCTATCCACCTGCTGATTTATACTTTGTATTTTCAATAGTTTTAAAATATCATTCAATGAAAGATAAAAGTAGAATTTTTACCATATAAGTAACCCCTATTCTAAGGGTCTCTCATAAGACTGCTGTGGTCTGACTTTTGGTTGCTCTAAATCTTTTGAGTATCATCGGAGATAAATATTTCATAAATCATATTGAACTGTAACAGAGGGAAAGAAGGAACATCATATAAATGCATCTGAGTGGGGAAAGATATGTTTTCATTTTACATATTATACAGATCATAAGAAAAAGCCTTAGAATAAACTCTGTGCTAGTATTTCAAATAATTTCATTATATTTGCAGCTAAATCTTTGAGTTCTTTAAGAAACCTGATAAAAATAGATAGTAGGATGCTTTGTAATCACGGTAAGAATTCTCAATGAATGCAGAATGGTTTTATGCTTGCATCTTCAAAATTAACATTGCAGATGCAGAAACGGAAGCTACTGTGATGAGAAACTTTGAATGCTAACAAGAATTTGCTTTCTAAAGAATGGCCAACTGGTTTGATTCTGCAGTGCTTTTGAAGCGGCGCTGTATTTCTTTTAAACACCAAAGTAAATGAGATTCTGGGAATAAGCTGGGTGTAGAAACTCTTACAGAAATTACAATTATTGTGCCATGGCTTAGACAACGAGTGGGTGTTGGTGTTGGGTCATAGGCTGGACACGATGATCTCAAAGGTCTTTTCCAACCTTGTGATACTGTGATTACCTTTACTTTGCCATTGATTCTTCAAGCAGTCAGTCTACTCTCAGAATTGATTATTGATCATACACCAGTATGTGGACAATCATATCTCTATCAGCTCTTATTAAAAAAAAGTAAATAAAAGGTACTGCACCCTGCAGAGGGAAAAAACTAACTTTTTTTTCCCCCCCTTAATGCAATGAAGAGAGATGATGGTTAAAAATCCCTGAGCATCTTTCCCATCATGGGCTACTTTAGATTAGCTCAACTCACTCCTGCTCTGCTCCTGTTTGACCACCGTGTTCACTTCCCCTCCACCTGATGAAGAAATGCAGCAGTCACCCCAACTCTGGTCAGCAGAGTGTGTGGCAATTCTGCATCTCCTGCAGGGTGGAGCATTTTCATAGAACACTTTCAGTTTTTTATGGAGATGAGGTGCAGGTCGGTGCAATTGGCCCTACTTGAAATGTACATATTTATAGATATGGGGAGAAGGGGAAGAAACTAGAAAAAACACTTACTTGTGCATTTCAGGGTTATGGTTTTGTATGCTCAGGTTTCCTGTGTAATGTTAAATCAGCCTTCCAGTGCTTTTGAAGCTTGTATATTCTGTTTATTGTAGACAGTCCTTCATTGCCACAGAGGAGCTTTTGAAGTGCAGTGAGAAGTAGATGTTTCTGTGAACTCTTGATGGCAAGAAATCTGGTTTTTGGCCTCCCTGCACACAGTCCCACTTGTTGTGCTCAAGGAGCCAACATGCAAACGTGTCTAACGTGAAGAACTGTTGAAGCTTTTCTTCCAACCCATCTCAAATGTGTGCAATTGATATTCTGGTTTGTGTGCCAGATGGTGCCTAAGTGATGTGTTGTCCATGGGGAGACTGAGACTGGGTCAGAAAGTAAACCCATCTTGCTATTCTGTGTCATCCAGCTACCACAACAAGCTTCCCAAAACAGTGCTTTCAACAGATGCCAAATGCACGTGTCATGATTTCAAAAAGGAAATCTTTGTGTTACCCATTAGCTGGTTTCTCATGGCTATTTCTGTAGTAAAGACCAGTGAGTGTTGTTAAGAATTTGCTGCGTGTGTGGTTTTGGCCTCTTGTCTATACAACTTAGCCCTGTACTGGAGAGATAGTTTTATAAGTTGAAGAAATTAATATTTTGTCTTCAAACTCATCCTGATGTTGCTGTTCACTCTGAGATGAAATAGGGATCATCAGTCTGAATGGGTGTTCATAAGCACCAGATGATTTTCTTTTAGTGCCTAAGTGTCAAGGAATAGTTGTTCTTCCCATCGAAGTTAAACAGTTTTGGTGAGAAAGTTAAAGATTTAGATGGAATATAAATGGAATCTTCCATTTAGATGGAAGATTTTTGATAATAGGGTGCATAAAGCATAAAACTGACAAGACCCAATCGTATTTTGGTTACATTTAGGATGTTATGGCCATGTATGTTTCTAAGTTCAAATGTGTCTGGTAGATTTCAGAGGCATCTTTTTCTCCACTTGGTATAAGTGGCATCCTTTCTTGCTAGTCATTTAGTAACACCTACATCCAAAGCATCCCCAAAGAAACATTAACATTGAAATAAAACTGTGGGAAATCTTAAAAAGAAATTAAAAATTTGTGTGTGAAGTAATTTTGTTAAGCAAAGACTGTAAAAATAAAAAAATCTTGTAGGCTGAACGTTATTGCTAATGAAGTAAAAAACAATTGTTGAGCTACACTGAAAGAAAGCCAAGCAGAAATGACCAGAAGTTCAACAGAGCTCCCTCTGGAAAAGTTAAATAAGAACAAGAATAAGGTACTGGTCGGCCCATATGGCCCCAAACCTATTTCTTGCGTGGAGGCAAGTTCAGTTAAACAATGATTGTGGTGATAGCTTCTCATTACCCCTATTTTGCATTTCCTGGGCAGTTGCACTTGCACAGCATGTCATTAATTGCAGGAGAGCTGCCTGCCTGAAGGTTTCCTCAGCATCCATTAAGGATCTTTCCTTTATTTTCATCGTGAGAACTTCTCTTTAGCAGTTGATGAGATCCAAAAGCTTGGGGAGTAGTCTGCAATTAGCATCCTTTTTTTCCTGTTCTTTACAGGAAAGGGATTACCAACACAGTACTCTCAAAATCATGGATACTCCTCTGCAATCCAAGTGTAATTTCCTTCCAGATGTGAGATGCATTGAGGGAGTCTAAAAGCTGACGTGGGAAAATAATATGTTCCTCAGCAGTGGTTTTCCTTGATTCAGTTGTGCCTGGAAGGGACAGTCCTGCATCCAAAGCGCGACAGAAGCCCATGAGGAGCTCTCCTAATTATTGTGCTTCTCTTGCAGGCCAGCCTGTAGTGAGCTTTATTGATGATCTGGATGAGGGCATTGAATCGATCATCAGCAAGTTTGCAGATGATACCAAGCTGGGAGGAAGGGTTGATCTGTTACAGGGTAGGATGGCCCTACAGAGGGACCTGGACAGACTGGAGACATGGGCCAATTCCAATGGGATGATGTTTAATAAGTCCAAATGTCGGGTACTTCATTTGGGACACAACAATCCCATGCAGAGCTACAGACTGGGGACAGAGTGGCTGGAGAGGAGTCAGGCAGAAAGGGACCTGGGAGTGCTGGTTGACAGGAAGCTCAACATGAGCCAGCAGTGTGCCCAGGTGGCCAAGAAGGCCAATGGCATTCTGGCCTGCATCAGGAATAGTGTGGCCAGCAGGACCAGAGGAGTTATCGTCCCCCTGTACTCGGCACTGGTCAGGCCTCACCTGGAATATTGTGTACAGTTCTGGGCCCCCCAGTTTGGGAAAGATGTCAGGATACTGGAGTGTGTCCAGAGGAGGGCAACGAAGATGGTGAAGGGGCTGGAGCACAAGCCCTACGAGGAGCGACTGAGGGAGCTGGGGCTGTTTAGTCTGAGGAAGAGGAGGCTCAGGGGAGACCTCATTGCTCTCTACAACTGCCTAAAAGGAGGTTGTAGTCGGTCAGGGGTTGGTCTCTTCTCTCAGGTGACCAGTGACAGAACTAGAGGGCATGGACTCAAGCTTCGTCAGGGGAGGTTTAGGCTTGATGTGAGGAAAAAGTTCTTCACTGAAAGGGAGATTGACCATTGGAATGAGCTGCCCAGGGAGGTGGTGGAGTCGCCGACCCTGGAGGTGTTTAAGGGGAGACTGGATGAGGCACTGAGTGCCATGGTTTAGATGATGGTTGGTGTTGTGTTGGGTTATAGGTTGGACTTGATGATCTCAGAGGTCCTTTCCAACCTTGTGATACTGTGAGCTTGAGCAGAGCTGCTGGCTCCAGCAGTGTGGAGCTGGGGCCAGACCCCTGCTGTCACCAAGCACCTTTTGAGAAGGGTGTCAGTGATGAGAGTGAAATTGTGATCCGTTAGAAGTCTGTAATAGTTTTGCTAATTAATTTAGGTTTCAGTGTGGTATTCCATCTTGCAGAGAAGGCACCAAAACTGGTGGACTATGGGTTTCAGAAGGCTTGCTGTAAGCCCACTGGTAAATACTTACTACTGACCCCAGTCCTGGATTTCACTTCATTGCATTGATCTTGCAGTTCTTTACACGCAGCAGAGCCACCCTCTAGATGGCCCTGAATTCAGATGTGTGTCTTGGCTAACACAGTGAGGAGCCTGGAAACCATAAAGCTTCAAGTGTGAAAGATGCAGTATCTTGATATCTGCCTGCAAGCAAGCATTAGGTCAAGCTCTAAATGGAGGTGTGTGCAGTTACTGGAGGAGAGGGACAAGAATGGCAAGGAAGTAGAACAGAGGGAACAAGAAAGTAGAACAGCTCTTGCATGCAGAGGAGTGAACTTGTGTTGCTCCATTGTGTTCTATTCCACTGGGTCGCTGGGGTTTTGGGGGGAGGTGGTATTTGTTGTCTTTCCTCTAACTCAAGGCAACATCTTCTCAAAAGTATTGTGACAGTTGTCGGTGTGAAATGTGCAGATGGGAGAAGAAATTGTGTGGTGTTAATGCTTGTGAATGAAAGCAGCCAGTGGCAGATGACTCGTTACAGCTCCTCTTTGTCGCCTCCTGGGACAAATCCAGGAGGCTTACCTGTGGGTGAGAAGAGGAGTGTGTGGCAGTGGTGGTTCATTGCAGCAGGATGTGGTTAGCAGTGTCTCTGGAGACACTTGTGACCTCACTGATGAGGGACAGGAAGCTGCTCTGCAGTTCACGACCCTGCGCCTCCAAAGGCAGCCCCAGTCGCCTGCAGCGCAGGAAATGACGGCAGCGATTCCCTTTCAAATCGAAGGCAGAGATACCTAATCACATTTCTGACACATCCAGGGAGCTGGGTGACCTCTCTGCCAGCTGTAGATTATTTCTTAGGTGTTTTTGAGACTGAGATACTGTTCAGTTCCAGTGCTGACAGTAACACGTGTTTTTCCCTTGCAATGCAGAAGCATTTAAGCACAATTGTAGCGCATGCTGAGGTTTGGGATGTGCCCAGCAGTTGCCCACGGCACACGAATTCACTTCAAAGTCACATGAAGTTGCAGTACAGGACTCCAGACAATTATTACATCCTGGGTACCCACAAACACCCACTCTGCCAGCATTCCAGCAGCATTTGGCCAATGCCCTCAGTCACAGGGTGTGAGTGTTGGGAGTGTCCTGTGCAGGGACAGGAGTTGGACTGATGATCCTTGTGGGTCCCTTCCAGCTTGGGTGATTCTATGATTCTACAATACACTTTGATGAGGCTTTGATTCCTATTTTGTGCTGTCAGGAACATTTAAGGCCAAAAGTAGACCTGACTTGCCAAACTGCAATATCAGAGATGACAAAATGTGCCTGAAAGTAAGGAGGAGGGAGGAGAATTAGTAACTTAAGGGGTCAGTTGGGTCAGATACACAGGGAAGTTCCAACAGATTTTCCTGTTCTGTTCCCTTTTGTCCATAGCACTGGGTGCCCCTGTCTCTGCTTGTTATAACACACTGAGGGCAGCCATAGCCCTTCACTCACACAGTGATTATTTCCTTCTGAGGGGGCAGAATCCTTCTGTAGTGCCTAAAGAAAACCCAGCTGCAACATGGGGAGAGGCTGATGCATTTATCTTTACAGGGGGATTATTGCATCTTTTAATATCTGAAATGCAATATGCCTGCAACTAACAACAAGAGATGAGGATCAACCTTTCTGCCTCTAAAGGAGGCACAGTGCAAAAATACATTGTGAAAGATGAATGCAACTGCAAAGATAATGTCTCTGTGGTTGCCATAGTTTCTAATTCAGCACTTGAGAAAAGTTTTTGCATTCAGCACAGAACACTTTGAGTGAGAATGTTACAAACAGTGTTTACGATGCTTGAAATTAAAAATTAAACCAGAATTCAATTTAAACATTTTGAATATTAACTAGTTTTTTTAGTACTGGAATTAAAGCAGATGTCTTCACAATTATGCTTTGAAAATACATTTTGAAGGCATTTAAAAAACATGTTATTAGTATAATAAGGGTGATAGAAAAACACTCAGAAAAATCATCCACCCACATTTATAAAAAGTGAAAAATGGAGTCCCTGTGGATCATTGTAGAGATGTGAAGACCAGCTAAATTAAGCCTAAGCATATAATGCTTGCACACCACTAATATCACAGAGCTCCTGGTTAGTCCAGGATATGTATGTATTTTTATATATGTGCATGGGTTTGTGTGTGTATACACACACACTCTTGTATTAAAATCATATATGTTGTGTAGACAAATCGTGCTTCTGCTTGGCTGATGGTGTAAAGTAGCCCATGAGTGCTCAGAATTGTCCTGGAGGCAGGCTGCTGTTTCCTTTAATCCAAAGGATGTACAGACAGGGCAATATGAGCCTTATTACCTTCATGCATTAAGGGCAAAAGCAGGGTGGAAAATGCACTCACCACAGATAAGTGCTTTGGGACAATATATTGGGACAATAGAGGGAAGCCTGATTGCAAAGGATGTTACTGATATGGTAACTATCAGGCCTGGTGACACTGAAATGGAAAGATGAAAACCAGATGTCTGTAAAAGGAATGTGTGTTACTGAAAGCACACAGGAACAAACAACAAGGCCACGTCGTTTTCCCAGTCATCTTAAAGCTGTTTCAAGGTGATTGATTATTTTACATGTGAATTTTACATACAAGACATTCTAGGAGGGGGCTTGAGTGTTTGTTGTGTGCTTCTAGTGAAGAAGAAAGGCTAAATAAAATGCTTTCTTTCATTTGGTTTATATTAGTTTGTGATTTTCACTTTTTTTATTTATCCAAGTCTCTCAATAGGAGTTGGAAGTCCTACTAAAACAGCATTGCTTTTTTTTTTTCTCCTAATGAATACACATTTAAAAAAATCTGTTAATTGGTAACATCTTTTAGCTGGCATATGGCTAGCTAATAACTCAGACTTAATTAGCAAATCTGGGGAAGAATAATTTCCTAATATGGCATTAAAAAGGCTTGTCATTGTTTTTCATCAAGATTGACATCATTGTTTGAACCTGAAATTTAGCAGCTTTTTTTTTTTCTTCCCAGCCCCAGTGGATGAACTGTGTTTTAGCACAGATCTGTTATAAAAACGGAGCTTGAAATTGCCACAACTCATGCTGATAGAAAATGGAGAAACTGTACCTTTCCAGAAAGCATAGTTATACTCTTAAGTGTGGATCTGACCTGGGTTATTTTTTTTTCTGTGCCATATGCAGCACTGTAAACATTTAATTTCCACAGAGTAGTGATTTTATTTTGTTCCTCTTCAAACTTGGTCTGTGGATCCCTAGGGTCTGTGAACTGCTGCAGAGGCAACCACTAATGATGGATAAGAAGAGTAGCCTTGTACATCCTACACAGCAGTCCATATAATTGGATTTTTAAACCAGGCTGTGCAACCATTGAAAAATGAAATGTTACAGAGCAGGCAAAACCTCTCTTGCTCCTCCTTTGAGATTATTCCCACAGTTTTCTGTTACACTGTCTTCTCACCCAGGTGACATTTGGGTTCAAGGAAAGTTTTGCTGGAGAGTGATCGGCAGTGCAAGGGCAGTGTTGAAAGAGGCCTTGTAGCTCGACATCATTGCTCTCAAGCAGTGCTGAGATAGAAGGAAGGTGGGAGGAGTTACTGTGTTTTATTATGCCACTGGTATAGTTCTCACTTTATAAATCAATTTCTTGTCAGTTTTGTAACTCTTCAGCTCAGTGGTGTCGTGGCCTGTAATGTTTTATTTAAACTTACATTGGTTTTAGAGTAATCTAGCTGTAGACCTGATTGCTTTGTGTAAATATATCAACACAGGTACTTTTACTTTCAAGACTGAATTTATTATTGAGCACAGTTTAAATTTCTTGTTACTGATATAATTACAGCTAAAAAGTTCAAAGAAAGGACAAGCACAATTATGTAAAGAAACCATCCAGAGAGCTGCCTATTTGTTTTTCATTTTATCCTTGTAAGAGCATTTGTATGCCACGCCATTTAGCAGCAATACCCTTGACAGAGCATCAGTACCATTGATAATTCATGCTGACCTTCAGGGCAGTCAGCACCCTCTGGATATTTTTAGGTATTTGGCTAATTTTCTCGAAGCACCTGATGTTTTGTCCATGCAGTAAATTTCACGGGCGCTGAGGCAGGTACATTTCTAGGGAGATAAAACCCATCTTCCTTTGCCATAACTGCACTCTCTCGTGCAGTCACTACATCAAGCTGTTTAGAAAAAACCCAAACCCTTCTAATCTGGCACGTTTTCCCTGTGTTTGTAGTGATAAAAGGCATGGCAGGTCTGCTCGCGGTCTCGTCCGCTGCTTAACCTCGTTACATTGGGACGTTGACAGCGTCTCTGATTTTCATTAATCAGCACAAAAGAGCAACTTGTGCAGCTGAGCTCAGAGAGAAGGTGTGTTTGTGTGGGATTGTGACATCTGTGGCTTCCTTCTGAGGGGCCTTTTCCTTTGGCAAAGTTTGTGTTCACAAGCCATAATGCCCGCCTTCAGGAGGAGTAAAAGCAGAGCGAAGAGTTTAGCGGTGGCTCGCAAAACCCAGCAGCAGGCAGCAGCACCTTACAGCTCCCTGCACAGGGTGTTCTCGATGGTGAGTGCTGCAGCAGCGTGGGGGTAAGCTGGGGGGTGTTGCCTCATTTGGCTAAGGTAGATCTGCACGAGTGTGCCAGGCTTGATAAATAATGTGCTTGATAAATAATCACTGTGCCAGCATTAATAATCAAGTGATAGATGCCGGTACCGTGTAGTTGGTGGGTGAGTTTATACCATTATGCTGGATGGGAAAAGATTTGGGCTTTTTGAAGTTTGGGGGAGGAAAGGGTGAGTTGGTTGCCTGCACTGTTTGCTGCTGGTGTCAAGCAAATACTTATTTCTTGTCTCTGTCAGAGAAAGGATTAAGTCATGATCCAGATTTTGAGAAGAAGTGGGATGTTAAAACAAGACTCTTCTGGGAAATCTGGAAGTAAATGTGGCATGAATGTTTTAACTCTTTCTCAGTTTTGTGACTAATAATTCAGGAATGTGGAAAAAGGGAGAAAAAATATATAATCAAGGTACTGCTGGGTGTAAATACGTTACACAGGTGGTAGAAAAATACTTGAGCCTTCTGCATTAAAGGTTGACAACGTCAGGATAAGATATGAGGAAGAATGACAATGTTTTCCCAATGTTTGGGAAAATTTGCCTTGTGTGCTTTAGTATTACCTGACAGGAGACTCCTTTTTGTGACCTGGTCTTTTAGGGTTCCTCCCTGTTTGCCTGATGTTCTCATCTTTCCATTTGGTAAGGCCAGGATTTAACCTTCTGCGATGGAAATTATTTCTGTTTTGCCTCTGACTTTGGTCAGATGACTTTGATTTTAGGGATGCTGAACTCAGTGGGAGTTGCTGGTCCTCAGCATCTGGTCGACACAGGCTCTTGGGCCCAGATCCCTGCTGTGGTACTCAGTTTATAAGTAGCATTTCATTAAGTACTGAACTCAGCAGTGGTTCTTCCTGTATTCCCAGGGAAAAAGATGGGCATCTCTCTCTGTGTGGCAGCTGAAAGGGAAGTTTTGCCACCGTGCAGTTCATATTAACAGCTCAGGCCCCACGTGGTGTGCGTTGCCTCTTAAGTGTTTCACACAGCCATTGTTCAGCCTGATTTCAGGCCTTGACCTGTGTCTTAGGAAAGAGTTACTAAGTCATCAACCACTCTTCTTACTCTGCTTGTGACTTCTAAGCCAGGTTGATGACATCTGCTTGCATTACCAGAACAGGCTGACTTTGCTTAGGTAAATGTCCCTGAAAGTGGGAAATTCTAAATCAAAGACAAAAGTTTATTCTTAACTCCTCCCCTGTTTTCTGGTCTGGTAGGGCAGCTTTTCCAAATGCAGTGTAGAGGGGCTGCTTCTCCCTCTTAAAGCATCACTCTAACTATGCTTGGCTTATTGCTATGAAGGATCTAAGGATTTTAAAAAAATACCTGTCCTTTAGCAATATTTTACAATATTTTCATTGAAAGACATGCAAGAAGCGTAGCAAAGTAAAACAGACCTCTCCCATTTCAGCAGTGTCAGCCAGGAACAGCTTCATGTGATGAGCACCTTTGAAACTGAGGAAAAAAAAGGAGAAAGACCAGAAGATAAGTGATGACTGAGGCTACTTGTTTGGTTTTGGTTCTGTTGCCCAAACAGAGTGGGAGTCTTGCCTGTGGTGAAAATCCCACAAGGTGTTTTCCAGTAAAATCTGACATTTTTCAGTCTTAATAAACAATTTAGAGGAGTGCATGCACTGTTTTGGGGTGTAACATAAGGCAGCTTTTTTCAGTGGCCTTTAAGGTAGATAAAAGGTTAGAAAGCTGCAGGCTTTACACTGCTTGATTACAACATAATTCCCAGTCTGAGCATGACAGAGAATTCTGCAGAGTGATGGACTCACAAAAAATACCCAACAGTTGTTAGAACTGCCTTCATTCTGGAGAGAAGTGTCTTCTGAGACAAAGAAAAAGTTATGGACATCTCCAGAAAGCTTTCCTTTTTGAGACTGAGCAACGTAAAGAGGTCTCTGGCCAGTTGTTCATTTCTCAAAATTCCATGTAAATGTATTTCTTCTGCTGACTGCTGCATTCAGTCTTCCTGGAAATACATATCAAGCAGAGCTGAGCCGTTAGCTGTTCATTTTTAGAGTGTACAAGTCTAATCTGCTTCTGCAGGATGTTTTCTGAATATGCTTCCTCTTCAGATAAGGAATTCAAAGGATTAGTGATTACCCTGTAGATGTGATCAGCCCTGCACAAGGGTACAGGAATCTAAAAACTCATCAAAAGACATTCATGGTTTTTACCCTCCCAAAGAGTCTTTTTTAGGCTGTAGAGTTTTCTAAGCTCACTCAAAATATTCCTTTCCACGTATCAAACAAACTTCAACCGACTGATGGAATATATGAGTTGTAAAATAAAGAGCAATGAGCAGACACCATAACACTAATTGACCCTGTGATGCATTTATGCTCAATCAGTATTATTAAGTGGAAAGTCACAGGGTAGCCATGAAATTGTTGTGCTAAGGCTTAACCACTGCTGTTTAATGTCTTCTGCTCCCTCACTGATTAATTTTATGGGGATTTTTAACTCTGGTGGGGATAGCACAGCCTCCAATAATGATATACTTGTCTGCAAGGAGCAAAGGAAATCTGTAAAAAGTTCCTTATAAGACTATCCTTTTGTTCAATGTAAAGGAATAAATATTTCTAATATTTCTTGCCAGGGGTATTATTGAAAATGGGATGTGCTTCATCTCCCTCTGGCAAGCTGAGCACCACTGTGGCTGCTCTGTGAAAAGGATGTGGGATCTAACTGAGAGTCACAAACATGCAGGGATGAAACAGAGAAGTTTCTCAAGGCTGTTTCCACATGCCCTCCAATTTATTTAGAGGCCAAGAGACTGTTTCCCCTGATTGCTGCTGTAGAAGGGTTTATACAGCTTTGTTGGAATACCTGTGAAAATGGCCAATAAAGCAGTAGAGTGCTGCTTAACTCCATTCTCCCTAGAATGCAAGTATTTGTTGTTTTCTGTAAAACCTTCCTAAGTGCCAGTTGTCTTTCCCAACTCTGCCATTCAGATCTAGCACTGTTAATCTAAAGTTTTGGATTTTTTACCTCAAAAGTAAGCTGAAGCTGCTTGCAGTCTCCTACAAATGTCTCTTAAAGTGACATAACATAAGCTCAAGTGATGGTTTTGGAGAAAGTTCATTGCTTCCATTGTATGCTTTCCTCAGCTTTTCTCTGCACATTCCAGCCTTTTCCACACTTGGTCACCTGTTCTTTTCACCAGCTTAAATGTATTTATTCTGATGAGCTGAATGCTAAAAAGGTTGGCATAAATAATTCTTTTACCATTTGCTAAGTGCAGATAGTCTTGGTCTTGTGCAAATAAAAGAAGCTGTGTGCTTGAGGATTTGACCAGATGTATCTGAGAGTCAAACCTGCCTGTGTTGGCCATTGCAGTGCCATTGTCAGAGCAAATTCAGGGTTAATCCCCCCTCAGTTCATTATTATAGGTGGGTTTATGTAGCACCAACTTGAGGCTCTCTTAATATTTCTTGGCTTAAGGGCACTGGATTGCCAAACTCTGACATCCAGAAAGCCCAGATGGCTTTGAAATCCCAGCTGCAATCAGTAACAGGGCAGAGGCTGGGCCTTTCCTGCCCACATGTGAAAGACAGAAGAGACTTTTTCTTCAGGGCTGTCCCTAGAGCCTTTGTAAACAAGATCTGTTTTAAACAGCAAAAATAATAAAGGAGAGGACATTGATTAGTGTGGGAAATTAGCATCCAGAGCAGTGTGGAAAAAAGGTGGAGATTCTCCCCACCAGGTGGTAAAGGAGGTTTTTTTACTTATTTCTCATTATGAAGTTTCTCATCAATACTGGGCCCTGGGTTGAGAACATAAGGTACGTTTTGTGGTTTCGCTGGCAAAATGAGTTCCTGCATCTTCTGTTGTCCATGGAATGTGAAGGAGTGAATGTGAAGTACTTCTGCCCTGTGATCAAGTAGCATTTCATGCTTGCTTTGACCCAAATGTAAACACTACAGCGGGTACAAAGAGTGAGAAAGAGATTTGGATATTGCACTGTCTAAAAGCCTCCCTTAAAGGACAGGACAGAAAGCAGCAAGGCTGCAGGAAAAGACAAGAGCCTTTGAGCAGCACTGAAGGGCAGGGACGATATGTTCAATGCTAGAATTGCAGACACAAAGCACTTACACGTTCAGGAACATGCTGAGGTTTGTCAAAATCACTGCTTGTGGAGAGGTGATCCTGTGCCTGGCATGTGGAACAATTTCTAACACCAAAGTTATGTTGCTGAGGTGCTCAGTATTTAAGTTGAGGAATATTGCCTGTTTCCATATGCTTTCTTACCCAGTGGCTCTTGGTGGCAGATGCAGCTCTGGCCCCAGAGCTGGAGGGGGTGGAGAGCGTAGCATGTTGTCTGTTTGTCCTACGTGTGAAGGTGGCTGAGGAGGAGCAGAGGATTTCTAGTTCTTATAAACCTGCACCTGATTATGATAACTATGAGTTGTTTTCAGGAGGCTGTCTCATATCCTTGATCTAGTGTCCTTGATCTGGCATCAGGTTGATGTAAATCAAGCTGCCCACGTGCAGCTTGAGCTGCAGAGAGCGTAAAATCTAAGTCATTCCGGTACAAATACAGAACTTTCTGACATTGGAAACAAAGAAAGCAAAATTCAAGTACTTTGGCATTCAGCTCTTTAGAATAGCTTTAAAATCCCCCCAACTAAATTGTGGTTTGTTTCCAAAATGCTGATTACCTTTAGAGGCATAGAGTGGCTGTGGTTTTTAAATGCATTCCACTGGTGTACAGCTGTTATTGAATTTACATTGAGTTTTGTCACGACCTGGTTAGTGCTGTAAATACAAAAGGTATCTAAATTCCATGGTCCTGCAAGCTATCATTATACAGGGTGGTGGAAGAGAGTTGCACATATTAGTAAGAAAAATATCTTAATTTTTTTTAGAGTGATGGCATTGTTCAAAACTAAGGGCTGGGAGCAGATATTTGGCATTTTAACATTTATTTCCATTGTATAGAGATTTACATTTGACACATGAAAGTCTGAGATTTAATATTGCCAGTGCATTTAGCCCCCATCTTAGAGAAGGTTTTGTATAGCTCAGTTCAGCTACAGAATACCTTGAATTTGCTCATCTGATGACCTGGTATGTTGGTGAATGTAGCTACACAGATAATCAGTGGTGAATCAGAACATCCAGAAAGGACCACTTGAAACAGCGTGTGGAATGAATTAGTACAGATTAAGATAGTGCTGAAGAGCACTGAAAAAAGACTTCCACTTGAAATAAGACAGCATTCATGTAGTCCTCCTCATTTGAATGCATTCACTAAATAGAAGATAATGTATGGCACAGAAGATGTGACTGTCCAGGGTCTTAGAGAGCATCTGAAAGCCAGAAGCACTGAAGAAGAATTGCTTCATGTAGTATAAAGAGGCAGATACTGACAGCTTTTATGGTAGAATCATATAATGGTAGCAGTATTCTAGCTGTCAGGAAAACATCATATAAGAAAATTAAGCTTTAAAGGTTATTGACTGCAAAAGTTGCTCTTGGATATTAGTGGTGGTCATCCCAGAGCAAACTACACAACCATTTCGTAGTGTCAGATAAATCTCTTCCATCTCTGCCTCGTTGATGTTCCATCTCCAATTCCTACCTTGCTTGAAGATTTCCTGGGTTTTGTTCATGTTTATCATTCTTATAAATAATCTCAAAGATTTAGGCTTCCATTTGCTGGTTTTGAAAAGCAAAAAATCATGATACATAATTGACTCTTGGAGAGAAAGCATCTAAACACGTTCTGATAACCCAGGACGTTGGAATCTGAACCCTCAGCTCCAAGTCTTGTATGAAAAAAACCACACGGCACAATATAGGTAGCAGATGACAAATAAAACAGTTATTCTGGGTGCTTAAAAGATCTTTATCTACTAATTCTTCCTATTTTGATGCATTGAGTGTTGCAAAATAAGAGAGATGGAAAAAAGTGTCACAGTAGTGTCATGAGAATCAAGATATATCTTGTACCTGAGTGCTCTTTCATCGTTGCATCCCACGAGCCTGTATCTGAAGACTGAAAATAATTTGCACTGGAAGATCACTAGAAAATTTCATTTTAGTGTTGTGATCTGGATCTGCAATAAATTCAAGCTGTTCAGAGCTATCAGGATACATATTTGACAAAAATCTTTGGCCTCCAAACTTGGAAGAAGAGCAAAAGTTGAGGAATTTAAAAATAATTGTAGTACATCTTGTATTGTCAAACCTTGACGCTTGTCTCTTTCTTCTCTTTTAACAGAGTGCAGAGCAGATCACTGCGTTGTGCCAGAACTTCCAGGAAGTCCAGGCAAGTGGTATGGAAGGACAGAAGGACAACCAGGACCCACCTCCACGGCCACTGGCTCGCCACCTTTCTGACGCAGATAGGTTGAGGAAAGTCATCCAAGAACTTATGGACACTGAGAAATCTTATGTCAAGGTAAAACAAAATAATTCTGGCTACCTCCAGCTTTTTCTTTGAGGCTGACCATGATTTTGTGGATGGTCTTAATGTATTTCATTCTTACCTTTATACAACCAGCCCTCTACAAAGGCCACAACCTACAGAGTCTGCTTACCCAATTGCTCCTGCTGTTTTGAGGGTGCTTGCTCCTGTACCAGGGGCTGTAGGATTGGATCCTGGTAGCTTTAATTCCAATTGCTCCGTATTTATATTTGAGAGTGGAGTAGATACCTGCGATATTTGAACGTTGGGATTTTCCAGGAGGTGTTTCTAATAGTTTTCAAAATGAAAATAAATCTGGCAGAACACAGCAGATTCTCCTGCAAATTAGAAAGAAAGAAAAAGTTTAATTGTGGAAAATAGTGCATAATGATTTCTGAATCAGCAAATCTAAAAGGCACAACTCCAGTTGTTTGGATCATCACACATATGTTATTTCTCCTTTGACTGATTAGTCCATAATTTGTTAGATATATGTTTCTCCTTTTGATGAACTCCAAACTCATGTGACTGGATGCCAAACGAAGCATGAAGACATTGATTTCATTGACCTTTGGCAAAGAGGAATCATCTACTTCACTTGATCTCAAAACAAATATTTACAGATCCGAGTGCTTGCTACAGGAGACACTTGTTTTTAGTACATCACCATCACCATTAATACAGCCATATGCTGAAAAGCTTGAAGAAGCTTCACAGGCCACGGATCCCCACGTATCTCCAGCTGATGTTTCTTACAGAGGAATCATTTGAAGAAAGGCTTGACCGTGGAGGTCACTGACACTTGTCAAATTTTGCACTAGGCCAAACCCTGGCAGGTTGCACCTCCTCATTATGGCATTTTCAGGGAGATGCTCCTTATTCCTGCTCCGTAAGAATTTCTGCCATTTCTTTTCTCAGGGTCAGAGAGCCCTACAGGGGGGCCCCAGCCCTACTGTCCTGCTTTTGTGTGGGATAATAACTCCTCAGAACTGGCTCCTATTCCTTGAAGTGACTGAAAAAGGCCTTGGTTGCATCCCCACCTTCTGAATCTTACTACTGATGTTTAAATGAGTGGCTATTTATATGTTTTATCTCACATGCATGATGAAATCCTTTGATCCTTTCACATGCATGGACTCTTCAAAATGCCTTCATCCTTAACATTTTCTCCTCGTGCTATACTAAAATATAATTTGTTATAATCAATCTGTAAACCTTAAGTATGAAAAAAATATTGCACTGAAATAATTTTGTGTCTAATTTAGCAGTCACTTTAGTGCTGACAACACACAGGTGATTTTATTAGAGAAAAGGAATTGTGTCTAGTTCATTCCTGAAAATTACTCCTATCCCACAGCTGTGCTATAAAGAACAATTTCAAACTGTCACATAAAAAGTGAATGAGTTCTTTTTCTTGCAGGACTTGAGCTGCCTCTTCGAGCTGTACTTGGAGCCTCTTCAAAATGAAACCTTCCTGACTCAGGATGAGGTGAGAGGATAACTGAAAGATGTGTTTTTCATTCTTCTGTGGTTAAAACCTTGGCACTTGGGTTTTTCCTTGCTGAGAGCACGGCAGAAAAAAGACTGGCATTAACAAGAGGAATTACAGCAGTCTGTGGTGCACGTGTCACTGCTTGTTTTAAAAGGTTGTTTTCTGACTTAACTGCTAAGAAACCTTTCCTTTTTTTTGAAAGGATCTTTAAATGAAATCTGTTTGAAAAGTATTAATGGGGGCATTGTTGGGCAACCTCTTTCTGTGTCGCATCTCCTCAGTGTACTTGGTGTTTCACAAGGCCACAGTGAGACACATGGAGTTCTGTCCTTCACAGCCTGATGTTTTCCACAGATGGAGTCCTTGTTCGGCAGTCTGCCAGAAATGCTGGATTTCCAGAAGGTGTTTTTAGAGACTCTTGAAGATGGAATATCTTCCTCCTCAGATTTTAATACACTGGAAACGCCGTCCCAGTTCCGGGTAGATATTTGGTCTTTTAATGCAACGTGCCTGGAAATGTTTGTGGAAATCTTGCTTTAAGAACCTAAATATAAGTTTTATATGTTTGAAACTTTACTTTGGATTATAAAACCTATTCAGCAGTGAAAGCTAATTGCTGTTTTTCATGGCTTTATCATCCTCTTTGCCATGGCAGCGGATGCAGCATGGAAAGTGCAGAGTAGACTTTTGAGTGTGGTGTAAACTAGTGATGCAGAACCTCTGTAGAAAGGGTGTGATCACTGTGCTGAATTGTGCCCTCTCCTGTGCTCCTCCCTGCTACAGCCTGGGAGCTCTTCCTGTTAAATGCTGGGAGTTGCTCATGCTGTGAGGACTTGGGAAGTGTAAATGGCTGTAGACTGGGTCACAGTGGCACCACCCAGAACCTGCCCTAACTGAGGGAATTAGGCTCCCTGAGGATGGAGTCACTGTCACAGGACCAGGCAAGACTGCTGCCAGGTCTCCCAGACAGTTGCTGCCTTTTGTGGAGCAAACATTGATTAAAAAGAGGGGAGAGGGCTGCTCTCCTCCTCCTTCACCTCCTCCTCCCCCTCCTCCTCTCTCACTACTCCTCTTTCTTACATTTGCTTTGGGAAGCATTTTTCTAAAAACATCTCCCTTGTGATTCAGACCCTCCTACATCTTCCCAGCCGCCCCTTCATCCAAGAGCATCCGAGGTGCCCTGTAATTACCACCTGCCTGGATGAAGGAACACAGTTGGAAAGAAATCCTCTTTGTTTGTTTTACACTGTCCCTTCTGGCTTTGGCACTTTCATGCCTTGCTTCCTATTGCTCATGTTTTTTCCCAGCACAGCGTACTCTGCTATGGTTGATTTTTGTTCCTGTGGTGCCTGAAAGATACAGTGATACAGAACAGCTGCAGTGGTGTTACCTGCTCGGGGAGAATGGGCAAAATTACAGGCTTTGCCTAAATAAGCTGAGCTCTGCCCCCAGAGAAACACAAACCCAAACTCCTAGTGGTATATTCATGGGTTTATATATACATGTATATATAGAGGATAAGTCTGTAAAGTTAGGAGATAACCACACCGTTGAACCCCTGTGTTGTGTGCCTGAATGTGTATTTAGGATCTTAGTAATGAATTGATATTTTGATTGTGTTGATTTCAGAAATTGCTGTTTTCCCTTGGAGGCTCCTTTCTCTATTATGCTGACCACTTCAAACTGTACAGTGGCTTCTGTGCAAACCACATCAAAGTTCAGAAAGTTCTCGAGAGAGGTAACTTATTGTCTTTATTATTATAATTCATTTGCATGAATTTAAACTGGATTGAACTACTGTAACAAATTTTATTGACTTGTAGAGAACATGGGGACAAAGCAAGGACTAATTGGATATCTTTCAATTGGATTAGCTAAGATTTGCAGTTCTGCTGATGTGTGGTATAGAACTGAAGGGATAAAATTGCTTTTCTAGCATCCAGGCAGTGGCCTGAATAGCTACAGAAACATCTTCCACATGTTTGTGCTGTCTGCAGATCCAGCTCGTGCTCCAAAAACCAGCACCAAGTGGCAGAATAAGTTAGGAATTGCCTCCTGTGCCATCCACTGCAGTGCAGTGGGAAACTTAACGTTGAGAATAATCTCACCTTGATGTAATTGCTCTCTTAGCCCTTATGAATGTTATTTTAATGCAAGAGATGATTATGAAATTAATAAACTGCCTCATAAACCACCCGCTGGAAAGGGTGAGGCTTTTGAGGCTGGTTACAAGTTGCGGTTCTGTGCTTTCAAATTATTGTAGCTTCTATGATTTCCATGTTCAGCTGACCAACTCTTTTATTTACACCTACAGCCAAAACAGATAGTGCCTTCAAGGCCTTTCTGGATGCTCGAAATCCCACAAAGCAACACTCTTCTACACTGGAGTCGTATCTCATAAAGCCTGTTCAGAGAGTGCTGAAGTATCCTCTGCTTCTAAAGGAGTTGGTGTCTCTGACAGACAATGAGAGTGAGGAGCACTATCATTTGACAGGTAACTTCTTCCTTCCTCTTCTACAAGAATGAATGTGAGTTAAGGGTGGGTGAGTTTCTCAGGGACAGGGTTTGGTAAGGGGACAGGTCCGGTTGGACTCGATGATCTCGGAGGTCTTTTCCAACCGGATGATTCTGTGACAAGTTTGATTTCCAGCCCTTGTGCTTTTTTTTTTCTCATTTGGGAAACCCTGACCAAAGCTCCATCTTGTGGTTATTGTTGAGTTCATGGAATGTGTCGAAGTTTAAAAGGGCCACAGAAGTAAATTTTAGTTGTTTGAGGTTTCCCTTGGGTAGAAGAGATCTGTGTCAAAGCTTTGCAGCCTTCCCACCCAGAAAGGCTTTGTCTGTCTGACATCTTTTAGAGCTGGTTGCTTTTCTAGACTTAGATGCTTGGGATTTCACCCTGGCAAACTCCAGTTCAGGTCTGCCAACACCTGGTGGATGGAAGTTGAGAGATTTTATGGAATGTTTGTCATTTTAGCAAAATAGATTCAGGCAAAATGCACTGTCAGCAAAAAGTCACAAGGCTGTTCCTGACTTCAAAGGGAGCTTCTACTACTGCTCCCTTGCCCTTGCAGCCAGGCTGGGGTGAACCACTTGCACGTCAGGGTGGATGCCAACCTTTCAAAAGGCTGCACCATTAAGAGCTGGCAGGACTGAAGAGAGTGGGTGCCCTTCTCCAACTCCTTTCTGAATTAACACAAAAGTCTAATGAAATCTAGTGAGATTCTTGCTTAGAAAACAAAATGTAAACCAACCCCGGGCACCAGCATTTAATCTGATGGATCCAATCCATGACAAACTTGTACAACCTAGGACTGTGTTGCTTTGTCTGTTCTGTGGTGATCCCATCAGATGATTTATCTGAGTACAGATGTAGGTTCCTCCAGAGATCCCAGAGGCCCTATATATATATATATATATATATATATATATATATATGATACCAAAAATGACAGCCAAGAGACTCTCCTAAGGCTTGTTTTGCAGTTTTAGAAAGCAGCTCCTTTATCTTGGTGCTGGGCAGCATGAAGGAATGATTTCCATCAATCATGCACAGTGAGACAAGAGCTGGGGACAGAATATCCATCCAACTGACATGCATATCTATAAATTCTCCCTGCATATTCTACTGCTTTCCAAGGACTAATTTTATTATGAACTTCAACACAGCCAAGTTTGTCTCTGCTAATTAGAGCTTCAGAGTTAGCTCTGTTTAACCTTGCATCTTTTAGATAAGTAAAAACAAAATAAACCCTCAAAACATTGTCTGGGCACTATTTTTTTTTAAAAAAAACCATACTGTATCAGAAGAAGAGTCTCTGTTTGTCTGACTTAAAAAATGCTGCCACTTAGATACCACTTAACTGAAGTGAGTTAGAAAAGCAATTCTACAGAAACCCAGCTCTACTTAAGTCAAAATATTCCATTCTCTGCAAAAACAACCACTTCTTGTATCAGATGCAAAAGCTAACCATGTTGTTTAGTATGATGTTGATAGGAATATTCCATATCACTGGAATGCTTATTATGGCCTTTTCAGGCACTTAAGGCACGAGATCAGCATTTTTTCACTTAGTCTGATCAGGCAGCTATGAGAGAACACTGATAAAAAGCTAGAATTCTGTTTGCCAGATCTTGGGAACACTCTGTCATTTTGCCTGCCTGGAGTAGAATTCAATAAAAAATGTCATGTTTAGGAAATACAATTGAATTACATGGCTGTCTATGAAATTTTTAAACCTTACAGAGGCTCTGAAGGCAATGGAGAAAGTAGCAAGTCACATCAACGAGATGCAGAAGATATATGAAGATTATGGCACCGTGTTTGACCAACTGGTGGCAGATCAAAGTGGAACAGAGAAGGAGGTAGGAGAAGGAACATGTTTTATTCATTCCCGAAGCACTGTCTTGCTTGCCATTGGGTTTTTTATCACTTCCTGAGATAATCTGGGGAGCTTATTTGTGCTGAGCTTCCTCCATTTTCCTTTAGTATTTTGACTTCTGTTTCATATCTCCCTGTCAGGTTTCTTTTTGTCAGTAGGTTACGGGAAAATTCTCAGACAGCTTCCAGAGCCACTTTCTGAGCTGACAGGAATTGCAGGCAGGAGTAGACATGATTCTCAGTAGGAAGAATCCTCCTCTTCTCAGATGTTGCAGAGATGATCCATGCCCCGAGGCATTCAGATTTGATGCTATAGAGTTCTTAAGATATTTTTCTCACCCGTAAAAATGAAAATGGCAATTTTGAGGGATTTCACATTAAGGTCTGTTATTCTCATTCTCTACACTTCCAGTGCTGAGGCATCCGTGGGTGTCTGTCAACAACAAAACCCATTAAACAGACTTTGTGCACACATCTCCCAGAACTGGGGCAGCAAGGTCTCAACGTAGCTATTTCCATCAAACAATTACTAAGCAGATCAAATCCTTAAAAGGTGAAGATCAGACATGAGAAATACTGGTTTGGTCACTTTATTTCCTTCCAGCAATAGCCAAATCGCCCCCGTTGGCTTCCTGGATTCCCATCATTTATGTGGAAACAAAGACATCTTGGGAAATTCTTCATAGTGTGATGTGTGTCCCCCTGAAGAAAGCAGCCTCAGAGTACAAGACCTCCATTAATCCTGCCATTGGCAGTGTCATTAATACTACTTACTTTATAGAAATTAAAGATACTTACAGCTAATCAATGAGCCAGTTCACAACTGGCTATGTGGAAGTGGCAGATGGTCAGATCAACTTAATATTCTTGTAAGTTATTAATAGTAAGAACTCCTATTCAGCTTCCATAACTCAGGGGCTATTACTTTTTATAGCTGTTACCTATTTTAAAAAGGGAATCCCTTGCACTTCTCTCGAGGCAGTGCAGATCTCTGCCTTTCTCTCTGTATGTGTGTTTTACTCACAGCACTGATGTATATATTTATACTGTTTGTTTATATTATCTACTGTTACAATTTAATACAGGTGACAGAGCTGTCAATGGGAGAACTCCTGATGCACTCTACAGTTTCCTGGCTGAATCCTTTCCCATCACTGGGCAAAGCAAGAAAAGACCTTGAACTTACAGTGTTTGGTAAGTGTCTCCCTTAGTGACTCTCTGCTCTTTCAAACCTGAGGATTACCCCATTAAATCTTCTCAAAAGATGAAAGCCACCATCTCCTTTTCCTGGAGCCCTATGATACCTAGGGCAGACTTCCACCTTTAAAAATACATTTTTTTTGACACATGAGAAGTGAAACGTTTCCATTCTGTTTGCTGTTGCTGTTTGCTCTGTGAGGCAATCTCAGCTGCCCTCCTGCCTATATGTAAACTGTGGAAATTAGTGATTTTCAGGAGACAATATTCTCTTTAGAACAATCTGCTAAACCAAGCTTTCAAAGGAGCCTGTTAGGAAAAGGGTGATTTATGCTGCTCTTGGGAATTTAGGCTAACCTCTGACTCACAGCTACTGCATTGAAATCCCCATCCAGATTATTTTAATGAGAAATTATTATGGAAATGTGACTATACAAGAAAGAGGTTTATTTAATGATATATATGATTACTCATTTAATAATTACCTAAGTAATTAAATCTTTCAGTGAAACATCTTAGGCAATTGTAAACTTCTTTAAAAAATATTTCTTTAAGATGACATTGGATAAACACCTACAGAACAACTCAGGTTGGTGAGAGATGAAGTTTCTCTTTCTCAGAGCTGTTGTGCACTTCACTCCTTCCCCAGGAATTCTGACAGGTTAGGGGAGGGGATGATTCTAAAAGAGAGCAGGAGCCACCTCCCAGGTTCATGGGATGAACTCTGCTGTGATCCACGTGTGCCAGACACATCCCAGCAAGATGGATATGAATGAATGACAAAACACTCATCTGCCACTTGGGAAATGGAGTTTTACTCTCATCTCAAACCCTGTGTGAGCTTAGAGAATGCACCTGATATATGGAACTGCGCTCGCTCCGACTGCATCCTTGCTTGATGCAGGGATGAGACCCAAATGCCTGCCATGCAGGGACATTCTGCTCCTGAGTTCACTTTGGGATCCAGGAGTGCTCTGCAGGACCATCCCTTAGTTCAGCTGCAGCTTCAGTGCCCCCATGTTTCCATTCCTCCTTACAGATGAGAGGCTGAAAGATGAGATAACATTAGTGAGCCACTCCATTGAGATGCTGGGGAAACCAGGCTTCCTACAAATGAAAAAGTGGGAGCTGAGATTTCTGAGTTTCCAACTAAGCCAATGCTGAACTGCAGGAAGAGCAGAACTGGTGTCCTTTTTCACAGCCCTCTCTTGCTACAGGCTCTTTACTCCCCTTGAAAACATCCACCAATTACAAAAAGAAAATCTGAACTGTTCCATCTAACCTGCCTCTGCTGTATTTATGAGAAAACTCCTTCAGCTACCAGGAGACAGGCTGCTGCTGGTTTCAGAAGAAAGGTGCAGAATGGCTTCACCCTAAGTGTTCACAACAAAATCTAAGGAAAAAAATACTGCCATTGCATGAACAACTGTCGGATGAAAAACTCAGTTTAATCATCTTAATACAGGGCTTTTCAAACAGTTTGCTTATCTCATCCTTCCCATTCCCGTGACTACAATCATCAGCTTCTCCAAGATAATGCTTTCATTAAATAATACACCTAAAATTAACAGTTTTCCTCTTTTTCTTCCTTTTTTTTAGTTTTTAAGAGGGCTGTAATACTGGTGTATAAGGAGAACTACAAACTGAAGAAGAAAATGGTAAGTAAGTCTGTCGTCAGTGGAGGTGGTGGGGTTTTATGCTCAGGATCCTATTACAGTGCAATTAAAAGGCAGGTTGATGAGTTTCTCAGGGACATGGTTTAGGAAGGGGCCAGGTACAGTTGGTCTCAATGAACTCAGGTCTTTTCCAACCAGATGATTCTATGACTCTATGGACCACACTGGTGTTGAAGGGGGAGTGACTGTGGTAAAACACCACCTTCCCTTGCTAGGCTGGAATTCCAGCTATCACAGCTAAAACAAGTGGTCAATATCTGTGTAGCAATAACTATTTGAGCCAGCAGTGTGCCCAGGTGGCCAGGAAGGCCAGTGGCATCCTGGCCTGTATCAGCAATAGTGTGGGCAGCAGGACGAGGGCAGTGATCCTTCCCCTGTACTCGGCATCGGTGAGGCCACACCTTGAGTATTGTGTTCAGTTCTGGGCCCCTCAGTTCAAGAAAGATATTGAGGGGCTGGAGAGGGTGCAGAGAAGAGCAACAAAACTGGTGAAGGGACTGGAGCACAAGTCCTGTGAAGAGAGGCTGAGGGAGCTGGGGTTGTTTAACCTGGAGAAGAGAAGGCTCAGGGGTGACCTCATCACTCTCTACAACGATCTGAAAGGAGGCTGTAGACAGGTGGGGGTCGGACTCTTCTCCCAGGCAACCAGCAACAGAACCAGAGGGCACGAGCTTAGACTCTGCCAGGGAAGGGTTAGGCTGGATATCAGAAAAAAGTTCTTCCCAGAGGGAGTAATCAGGGATTGGAATGGCCTGGCCAGAGAGGGGGTGGATTCACCATCCCTGGAGGGTTTTGAAATAAGACTGGATGTGGCACTGAGTGCCATGATCTAGTAATCATGATAGTGTTGGATTAAGGGTTGGACTTGATGATCTTGGAGGTTTCTTCCAGCCCAGATAATTCTAAGATTCTATGATTTTTTTTTGTGATTTAGTAAGGCAGCAGCATTTTCTCTGTGTGAGCCCCACCTTAATTCAGGTGGAATATGAAACTTTGCTACAAAGGAATCAGTAATCCTTCCAGATGGCGTTTACGATGGCCAACCTTAACGTAGTGTGGAGGTTAAGAGACCTCTGTTTACAGACCTTGATCAGCCTGGAAGGAAAGGGAAAGGGGCATTGTGAGTGTAACCTCCTCTGTCCCAATTTACAAAACTGGAATGTTGGATTCATGTAGCAAACTCTATATCCTGAGTACTGGTGGTGAGTACTGCACCGTGCTTATCATTACAGATGAAGGGACTCTAAAAGAGGCAGAAGTGATTAATGTATTCTGCTAATCAACAGTGGGAAGCTTGTTTCCTATCAGTACTTATATGCATATTATTATTTTTGTCCATTAAAAACAAGTGCTTTTATAAGTTGTAGCAATTCCAAAGGTTGTGTCTATCACCATTTCAACTACATTTACAGCACACATCAGAGTACTGGAGGAAAAAGCATCATGAATTTAGTTTGTCTTCAGAGGCAGTTTCTCTTCTCAGAGTAACACAAAACCTCTCCACTTTTTAAACTTTTACTTAGAAATATCCTTGTTGGTTTGCTTTTTCCAGCCTACTAATGCTCGTGCTGCACATAATTATGGTGACTTGGATCCCTTTAAATTTCGTTGGCTGATTCCTTTATCTGCTCTTCAAGTTCGACTGGGGAACACAGCAGGTAATTCTCTTGCTCTGAATACTTTAGGATTTAATTCTTTTCTGGGATTTTGCAGTACTTCTGCTTCCATCTGTGTTTCTGGAGCCTCTAGAAAACAGGCAGGTGTAGATATAATAGTATCTATGGTTGACTCAGGGGTACAGGCTTGATAAATTAACAGACTTCATTAATTTAGTATGTTGGCTTCTTCCATGAGTTCAGTGAGATGCAACACGATGCGAAGGAATGAGAGAATGGAAATCACTAATGAAAAGACAGATCAGGAAGGGGATTTACCCTGGTTGATGTCCTGGTGATGCCCTTATACTATGTGCATGTTGACTCTTGCTTTATTTCATATGTGGGAACGTTGACTGTTTAATTTGTGGTAGTAGAGTTCAGGGGACTTTCCTTTGGGTTCCATCTCGGGCGAGATCTTCTGTGGATCCACCTGTGGCTATGTTAACACAGTCTTCAGGAGAAGAGGAGCTCTACACTGATCTTTCTAATGCCAAAGGTTTTGTGAAATATATGCAAAAATAACACTTCCTTCCACGCACAGGAACAGAGAACAGCTGTATCTGGGAACTGATTCACACAAAGTCAGAACTGGAAGGCAGGCCAGAAACAATTTTTCAGTTATGCAGCAGGTAAGCTTTACATGGAGGCTCTATTTGACCAATCACATTAATGGAATTAAAAACATATAATATTTTCCCCTGCATGACCTTTGCATCAGCACTTCTAATGCAGCTCTCACTCTCTGAAAGCAGGCACTGTGTCAGTGTTTTAACTTTGAAATGTGAGTGAATCTGGTGCAGTGATCCAGCATCAGAAATCTGCACAGACATTGATCATAAGTTCCAGTATGATATGGGCAAAGTAACTGCTTTTATCAGACTCTCAGCACAAATTACACACTGATGAAGACCTCTTAAGGGGTGGTCTCTTGGTACAGAAGATACCTTTCAGGCCATTTTTCTAAGGGGAAATAAACCAGATCTCAAAACACAAAGTGTGTGGAATGCCAACCACCACATACAGACAGTAGCTGCAAACCCACTAATAAAGTAACCTAAAAAAGAACCCTAAAGCACACGAGCAGAAAGGAACAGGCCAGATTTTATCCCAATAGTATCTCTCTTCAAAAGGGCAAATCAGGTTATGTTTTCTTAACAGTGACTGTGAGAACAAAACTAACATGGTGAAGGTCATCCGTTCTATTTTGCGGGAGAATTTCAGACGTCACATCAAGTGTGAGCTTCCACTGGAGAAAACATACCGAGATCGCCTTGTCCCACTCAAGAACCGTGTACCTGCAACAGCCAAACTGGGTAAGAAACACCTTCTCAAAGTCTGAACTCCACCACTGGCAGAACAGTCACAGTTATTATACAGTGTGTTGTGTGCCAGACCCACAAATCCCATTTGTTTTTCAAACTGGGAAGGTGGGAGATTTTCTCACAACTCAGTGCATGACAAGGGCTAGAGGAGGTAAGCAACCTTGCCACCCCCCAGCCCTACTGGATTCTCACACTGGTTGTGCCATTAGCCCTCTTAAGGGAAGGCTTAATAAGGCCCAAATTAATTTTGCTGGGAAGAAATGTTCTCCCTTTGGCAGGCGGTATTAGTGTTGTTCCCTCTGGCCTCCCTTTAATAACTCAGCCTTAATAACATTTAAAGCTAAAACAACTGGCAAAAGGCAGGGGTCTTGCTTCTTTCAATACACCAAATCTGCATCCCAGCAGATCCCCTAATTAAGCACAGGCTTCAGACATTTTTAGTTAAATGAGTAGCTCCTCGTATTTCAAGTTTTGTTGTTATTATCAGAGTTCAACTCATACCTCCAGCCTGGCCGTCCAGTGCTTGAGGTGCCTCAATAAGTCCTGCTCTCCTGTGGATGTGTGTAAATCATTACTACAGTTTTTGGAGGATTTTGTATGTATTGCACACGAAGGCAAGCCTGCAGCACCAGGGCAGGTGGAATGAGAGCTCTGCCAGAGGATTGCACTGTTTGTTGGTGTCAGAATGCTGACACACCTGACCTGGGATGCTTATCCAGTGAGACTACCCTCACTGTGATGGTGAGTGAGCCGTGGAGACTGACAGCACAAACAGCTGATGTTGCTGAAATATATAAAACTTTCTTTTTCCTCTGCACAGCTTCCACGAGGTCCTTGAAGGTACTGAAGAATTCATCCAGTAGTGAGTGGAATGGTGACCCGAGAAAAGGCACCTTCCAGGACTCCGATGAGTGCAGCCTGAGCAGCAGCACCCAGAGCAGCAGCTGCCACACCACGGAGAGCATTCAGGAGCCCAAAAATTCACCTCCTGACAAGCACGTACAGAGCTGTGCATCTGACTTCTCTAATGTTATTGTCAAAGAATCTGATATTCTCAGTGATGATGATGATGACGATGACTATCGGAGCCTGAAGAAGGGCAGCCCCACAAAAGACATTGAAATACGGTTCCAACAGCTGAAGATTTCAGAGGAACCAAGTACTGACTCTGAACAGGATCAGGCTGCTAAAAATGAGGAAGGGGATGGCTTTGAGACAGGAGAGCACCCAAAGCTGGTGCGTGGCCATTTCTGCCCTGTGAAGAGAAAAGTAAACAGCACAAAGCGTAACAGAGGGACTTTAATGGCAATGCAAGAACGTCACCAGTCCCTCGACAGTCACTCCGATGCGGCAAACCTGGACCTGAACTCGATTTTAGAGAGAGAATTCAGTGTCCAGAGTTTAACATCTGTGGTTAATGAGGACTGTTTTTATGAAGCTGTGGAGAGGCACGGGAAATCCTAGCTTTCTGAGCACTATCTTTAAAATATTCGTTTGAAGTTCACATCGAATTCAACAAACTAATTTTGCTTTAAAACTAGTAAATTCATGGAAGCTGCAGGAAAACTACTCTCTGATTTTGTGCACTAATACATCTTTTTTTTTCCACAAAAACAGCTGTAAAGGATTCTTAAGTTATTTTAATTTATTGTGGATCAAAAATAGATTAAGTTGGCCAAGGTCTGTAAATTAGTTCATCCCTGTTGAGCAGTTATCAAGACGACGTAGTATTCTTGGGGAGGGTAAGAACTGGCCTCATTAGCATTTTAAGTAAAGTAGAAAAGGTGTTAGTGAGTGACAGAGGGAATTACAATGGAAAGTAGCATTACAAAGTGAATTTTTCAATACCTTGGACAATTTATTTCTTTGGGTTTCATTTTTGCTTTATTTAAAGCAGAACTAAGTTATTTTAATGTGTTTTAGTGCACAATAGAGCAGAAATTTCATTTTTGTAAGTTTCAAGATGCTGTTTATACTTTATACATATGTGTAAATATAAAAAAACCCAAAGCTTGGCCTGTAATCTTTTATTTGACTGTATTTTTATTTTCTCTACCAGCCTGTACAGTAAAAGACAAATAAATATTGTACTTGGCCATGTTTCCTACTTTTTATCATGCTGCTTTTCTCTAGTTGGAGCTTTAAATCCCAAATTCTTTGCTTTTGCATAAGTGAGTATTTTAGCAGACCTCGATGCCATCTGTGCACTTTATCCTCCCTTAAGGCAGTCACTTCAGTGTATTTACACAAGAGTTTTGGCTTTTGGGGTTTTTTTATAAATTACTCTGCACAACAGGATGTTCCACAATTTAAAAAAGCACATAACCCCAAACACAGTCTTAGATGCTGAAATATGAAAAGTATTTTTTCTTTTATCTTAATAATGCACTTTCATTCATAGAAAATTCAATTAGTTCTGAAGTATCCCAAGTCCCACTACATACCTTGTTCTCAGTGTGTGTTCCAGCTATTCCCTTGAAAGGAACCTGTAGACACCTTGTAACTGGACTGTTGTTATCACTTTTGTCTACAGCTCAATGGAGTCAACAAACACAATGGGAAAACCCTGTCTCTCTGCCACTTTCTCAGAAGTATTTCTTCCATACCTGCACAGAAGTGGGAATACAAAAGGCTCCTTTTAGTGAAATAACATCAGGAGTTAAAACAAATTTAAAAAAAATCAGTCTGCTGCAGTTTATAGCTGTTACAGCTCATTCTCCTCTTCACTCTCTTCGGGCTGACTGGTACTTTCACATAAATTCCTCCTCTTCTTTTGCCTTAGTTCTCCTCTGTAGTCGTACACAAAAAGGCCTGGGTCTCCATCACACATTTTTCTGTAGGTGTCACACAGACTTCTAAACTGTGACATGGAGAGCTGATACGGACGCAGAGTTGGATCAACATTTGCTGTCATCATCAGCTGTTCTGTTCTTTTCAAACGTCCATCTTCAGGAAACAAGGTCCTAAAAGGTGTGGGGAGAAGACAAATAAATCCAACAATTCAGTCAGATGATTCAGTTTACCATAAGAATAATGGGGTCCTCTTGGGAATTTACTTAATATAGGTTTAATATTAATATAGCTCATTAGCTGGGCAAATGGAAACATATAAAGGCCCTTATTCTGCAAATGGAAATTATAGCAACATAGGAAAGTCTATACACACATTATACATTAAATGTATGTTCACGTTTGCTGACATTAAAGAGTTTTGGTGTGGATACAGTCACAGAACCTTTTTAGAATCAGCCTCACATTTAGAGAGCAAAACCAGATTAAAGTGTAAAAAAACAGATCACACCCAAACCAGATGACTCTTTCAGGCTGTTTAATTCAAATGGGAAAGATATTGTTATCGCTTGTCATTAATACTGTAATTCCAGTGCTAGAAAAAGGAGGGATGGAATGTTTAATTATCATTCACTTTTTAGTATTCAGAACTTGGAAAATGTGCCAGGGTCCTAGATTGTTTCTGCTCTGTCAGTGTTCACAGCTAGTCAAACCAGTTCATTTACTCTGTGGCCAGATGTGTTGGTACCTCTGTCTCACAAGTTCCCCATATACTTCCCTAACTTTAATGAACAGTATTAATTGTATAAATAAGTGATAAGTGGCTCTTGGTATTCAGACAGAACACAAAGTTAAGAAAAGGTCTGAAATCACCATCTGGAGGGACCCTGACAAGCTGGAGAAGTGGGCTTGTGAAAAACCTCACGAGGTTCAACAAGGCCAAGTGCAAGGTCCTACACCTGGGTCGGGGCAACCCCTGGTATCAATAGAGGCTGGGGAATGAAGAGCTTGGGAGCAGCCCTGGGGAGAAGGACCCGAGGGTCCTGGTGGATGAGAAGCTGAACATGAGCCAGCAATGTGTACTTGGAGCCCAGAAGGCCAAACGTGTCCTGGGCTGCACCAAAACAAGTGCTGTCAGTAGGGTGAGGGAGGGCATTCTGCACCTTCACTCTGCTCTGATGAGACCACATCTGGAATATTGCATCCAGCTCTGGAGCCCTCAGCACAAGAGCTGAAGATGTCCCTGCTCGCTGCGTGGGGGATTTGGACTGGATGACCTTCCTGGTCCCTTCCAATCCAAACCATTCTACGATTCTGTGAAATTATAAGAGAAGGATGGAATTTCTGGGAATAACTTACTTCAAAGCACATGCTACCCCAGGCCTTGGTCAAAAATGTCCCCATTAGTTCAGCATCTAAGTCAGCAAGGTAAAATGGATCAATCCTTATTTATATCCCTCCTTTGATTTGGTAGTTAAAAGATGTACCTGGACCCAAAAATGTTTAATCATCTTCTATATACAGACTATGAACTATCTTATAAATGTCTATGAACAGCAACTCAAACTACAATATTTTTCTTCCTGAACTTAATGGTTTGATCTTCTATCTCTGTCTCAGACCCTAGAACTTCCACACAAATGTAAACTGATTCTATGGCCTTGTTTTTCACATAGTATAAGCAACAGACACCTTGTAACAAACTTAACAGTCCTCTACATCCCAACGTTTGCTGTATTTTTTCAGGTCAGCAAAAGAATAAGAGGATTGTGTTTCTTAGCTGCACACTAGAGCTAAAGTATGGTAAGCTGCTAGGGGACACATGACGTCCAGAAGTTTGGATTCCTTATTGCCTCAAAAGAATGTGAAGCAGTTATTAGCAATTTCAGATTACACAATAGCTGGGGGTTTTTTTTAATTGGTAAATAATCTACATACCATAGATACGCTGAGTGCTTGTACCTCCTGCCAACCAAAACCACTCTTCACCCCAACCCTATGAAGGAAATCCAAACCTATCTAGAGTTCAGATACCTCATTTTCTAGGCACCTCCAAATGCAGACATATCTCCAGCCAGCCCAAGCCCCAGCAGGATGCCTCTAGGCCTCACAGCAGCTCTGTCACACGTTCTACAATGCTGAATGCTGGGGGTTCCCCACACCCAGTCAGACACGTGGCTGTGCCGGAGATTTAAGAGGCTCCTTGGTGAACAGACTGCAGGTTTCTCCCATCAGTTAGAGAATCTACTAAAATCCCTCAGCAAGACACGGGGGTTTTTAGAGAGCCTTAGTAAGAGTTCCATCAAAGGGCAAGCACGGAAACAAGAATTTGACCTCTTGACATTATCATCCCCAAATAAGTAAAATTTCCCACGTTCTCCCTCCTCACCTCCCTCTGCCATCTTTGGTTCTGAATATTAAGACTTCCATTTTTTAACTCAACCAACAAACGCTGGAGGTTTTGTGGCTGGTTATTTTTTGGTGGTTCTTAGGCAGACAAACTATTGGAAAGACTACAAATTTATCCTTTATGACTTCAACTGCACTAACAAAAATGCACAATAACTATTACTTAATTATAGCAGAAACAGATTCATCTCATACTTTTGTCTCCAGGAATAGAAAGATCTGAGGAACTATGATGATAAATTGAAAACGGGAGGAATAAAATCAAATAGCTACAAGTTTTTCTCAACTGATTTAGTAGCTGATGCAGCTGCAAAAACAGTATCTGAGGATTTTTCATTACAGGTGCTTACTCGAGTCCACGGAAGCAGTATTTTCTTCTAAACTGGAAAACACTTTGGACTACTTTTTCTACCAGCTTGAACGGCTGCTGTATCTTTGGTGTCACCAATGGAGTGAAATGCACCACAGCCACATCCACCTATACAGAAAAAAATGATAAGTTTGAGTATATGTATTTGTCCAAGACATTATTTCTGAGTAAGTTAACCAGATAGACATCAGGACACTGGCAGAACATAAGATGACATTATTGTGACAGGTAACACAGATATGTAGTGACTAATGTCACAGTATTTGAATATAAAGATTTGGCTTAACTTTCAAGGCACTACAGATTTCTAGTCTGTCTCCATATTTCCAATTAGTTCACAAGCCCTTCTTTCCCCATGGCACTGCTTCCATCGAGAACAACTTCCATGTAATCTGTGAAGTAATTAGCACTTCTTTCTTCTGATCCTTCCACAAGACAATTCTGACATGAATTAGACAATATTTGATATACAGGCTGAAGGGCAGATGGAGAAAATTGGTATTATAATTATAAATCAAACCCACTCCCTGTACGTTTTCTGTTGCTCTAGGGCTTTTCAAAAATGGTAGCCAAGGAATTACTTTCCAACATATTAAGATTTTAAATTTCTAGTCTGTTTAAAGAAATGGTACATCAAAATAAGTTTGCATTCAGTTTAAGTGGCAATACAACTCTGTATTTGCACTATGTATCACAGTTCATCCAAAATTACATCTGAATGATTCAACAAGGTTTTTTTAAGGCTTGCTGTATTCTTTTATAGTTCTAAAATCAGCTTGGTTCATAGAAGGGTCACTTCCCTTGTGTCTGAAAACAGTGATACAATATCTTTTTTCAATATAGAAATATATACATATAAAAACCCTATAAAATCTGTCATGCAATTACAGAAATACTGTATTAAATAGAAGTGTCCTGTACTACAAAAAGCAGGCTTTGCTAAAAACTCGGTTCTGCACAACATTGAATACAGCAATTCGTCCCCCAAACTAGATCTTAACAACAATAAATATGGAAAACTTCTGTGGAGGATCACACTGAATATTTGTACAAGTACTGGTACTGAATGATTACGAAATTTCTAGGTAGATTTTTAGAAATATTCAGTCTCTTACTTAAAAAATATGCTAATGCAATGGACAATTATCCACCTCTTTAAAAGTGCATTTATAGAACAGAATCTTCATGACATTAAATTGAAGATGTGCTACTTCTGACTGAAATAAAAGAGTAGACCAACAGCTTCTGTCTTAAGCACAGTCTTAGTGCACCAGTTGTTTGAGGAACACCCATATAAAGAAGGTACTTGAAAAACTGAGAGGGAGTTTTCCACTGCCCTAATCAAAGCTGCTCTAAGTTTGTGGGTTTTTTTAAAAATCAATTAAATCTGATGTGGACATATTCTTCTGGCACAAAGGTGCCATCCATCCATGTTGTACTTTTAGTGGGAATGGCTCAGCTGACAAGTACGTCAATTCAGTACAATTGCTTTAGCAGTAGAGGTGCTGTATTTGTTTACAACAGAAATGAAGAAATTCAAACAATGTATAGGTTTTTTATGTAGACAGAGCTTATAAAGCTGAATGAAAATACTGATTAATGGTGCTGATGGAAAAAACCCACACCAACTCTCCACTATTAGCACTGCTGATGTTGTGTACAAATAAGTGTTTTTTCCTCTCCTTTTTTTACCTCTTCTGAAAGCTGCAGCCAGGAATATTCTTAAAACAGAAAAAAAAAACCCTGAAATTAATTACTAAAATGCAAAGACCCAAGGGCTTATTTAAAAATGAGGTGGCAGAGAAGACCTGACATATGGAATCTGCAGTGAAATATGCACAAATGTAATTTCCAAAGCAGTTTCTGAATTTCTCAAGTGCTGATAGCTTCTGCCTTTGCCACAAGTTGCTGCTGCCTGTCAGGAAGATCACAGGAACACAGTGTGTGTTGAGTGTCAGTCAGAAAAGTTTATCTTTCTGAACAGCACAAATAGATACTTCACGTGACCAATCAGCTCCTTGCACAGAAATGCTAAGGGCTTATTTACACATGTGTGTGTTTAGCTACATTTGTCAAATAAAACAAAATCAGGGAAAAAACACCCGAGACAATTTGGGATCTCTCAGTCACCTCATTTTCGCAGAACTGCTTGTGATATATGGGAGCTCTCTGGGAGCTGGAGCTGCATTTTTAACAACAATTTCTGAAGGAAAAGGAAAAAGAAAGAACACAACTCTAGGTACAGCGTACAGTCTAAGAAGAAAACAGCTCAATTTGCAATCTCAAAGCCAGTAGGCAATAATTTCTGCTTCTGAAACAAAACATAGCACTTTTCAGCATTTGCTCCATTATAAACACTGTTTTCTTTGGACCCCAGGAAAGCTGCCTGGTTACTATAGCAACAGATACAGGGGAAAGCTTTTCACTTCTAATTGGCCACTCCTTTAAAATTATACATGCTATTTTTCCCTAGCCTTTTTAGTATGCATAAAATACAGAGCAGGATTATGAAAGCCAACAGAGTACACAAGAGCACTTAAAATACACAAGTTAA
Organism: Dromococcyx pavoninus; assembly: GCA_033558185.1. Lineage (NCBI taxonomy): Eukaryota > Metazoa > Chordata > Aves > Cuculiformes > Neomorphidae > Dromococcyx > Dromococcyx pavoninus. The sequence goes on from JAUMJL010000161.1 coordinate 1,708,598, forward strand.
TTTGCTGGTAATTTTATTTGTAACACTTCTTTTTCCCCCCACCAAGCATGTTAAAAATATTTACAAAATAATACTCAATTCTTACAGAATAATGACTACGAAAACTGTTTAACTGATATATCCTGAACTGTCAATGGTACAGCAATTATCCACTCCTTGCAGTTTTAGTGTATCCATACAATGAAGGGTTATGTGTTGGTAGGGTAGGAGGAGCACATGACAGAATGTAATTTAATTCAGAGAAGTCTGGTGCCTTGCTGATGAAATCACTCTAAATCAGAATAAGCTTAAATGAGACAATTTTTACTAATTGTTGACAATAAAAGTCTCATGATGGGCAATACATGTATCTTGCAACACGGCTGTGTTAAAAGCACACCCACATACCCTTTTTCAAGCTGTAATTTACTCTTAGGGAACTGAAGCCTAAGAAGACTTCGTTACAACAGACTTCTTGACATCCTACTGACATCCAACTAAGTTCTAAGCCAACACTTTGGCCAACCAAGTGCTCAGTACCAGCATTTTACCCGTCTGCCACAGACAAATGTTAGGTCTAACACCATGTATGTGCATCTCATAGCAATCGTGTTCCTATGCAAGGGTTTCATTTTGGTTCACTTCCAGGAGAAAATAACTGTGCCACTGCTCTAATCAATAATGGCAAAGCTAACAGCTTTGTAATAACGTAACTCCATTCACACTGGGCTCAGAAATGGGATCACAGCAACCCGAAAGTCAGATACAGAACCTATGGGAATATCATGACTGCAAGCTGTAAGACTTCTAACTTCTTAATAGAACAGCCAACTTGTCAAAGCCAGTTCTCCCACGTGCTGAGTTATCATATAAGTCTTATTAATAACTTTATTCCTTCATTCTTTATGCAGATTCATCCAAATGTAACAAGTTATAGGATGACCTGCAGATGGCTAAAGCTGTCAAGAAGAGACAAGCAAAACCTGTAGTTGAATAGAAATGCCCTGCTGTTCCAATTAAGAATTAAAATAAATTGCATAGCTCTTTCCTGGGAAATTTAAACTCTTAATAAGATTATCTGTGATGAAAAAAAAAAACCAACCACCCCACACAACAATCCACAAACAACAAACCCTCTGGGTCTAGCTCTCCCCTTAAGTGAGCCCTACCCTTCCTGCTCGTCCCCCACCTCGACCTTATGTCTCCAGAGTTTCTGTATTCTCAGGATTTTCCTCCTTTTAATCACTGTTCACAGTTTTCATCATAGAACCTGGATATTATTATGTATTTAGGACTAAGGGCCTCCATTTTTTCTCTATAATCTCTTTGCTTTCCCTTACTGAATGTTCGTCAAACAAAACTCATTAAACAAAGTACTCCTTTATTCTCGGGTAGATGGAACTAAGAGAGGGAACAAACAGCAGTAATGCAATTGCTGTAGAGAAAAAGCAACATTCCAAGAAATTTTGCTAATTCAGGCCAATGCCATTTTATATGAGAAGGGATAGTTCCAGTCAAGAGAAACTGCATTTTTCCAGGACATCTACAGTGAAGAAAACAGCTCAGACTTCACATCCAACAGTAAGTGCTACACAAACAGGAATGAAACATAACTGTATTTTTATTACACTTGCAGTGCTTATATGTGAATTTATCATGCTTTTAATTTCATTCAGCCCACTAAATGTAAAGTATTACTACCATTTGCAGTGGTTTGCATTTATGTCTGTATGTCTGTAAATGCTGAAATCTTAAAAATGAAGCAATGAAAAAAGCTAACTCAAGAGCCTAATTAGCTGTTCCAGAATACACTTTTGAATTAGTTTTGACCTATCCAGATATGCCAATTCCTTCTGTAGAAGGAAGTTAAGCCATCTTTCCCATGGGCCTATGCAGCAAGTGATATATATTTGCCAAAGCAACTCCTCACACCCTGAACAAACTGAAAGGATTTGGAAATAGGTCAATCTTCAAAATAACATTTTTAAAATGAGAAGCTGTTAATATTCTCACCGTAACTACAAGCATTTTTAATCTATACACTGGACAGAGTTAGCACATCCTTAAACAATTACCTGAATTAAATACAATATATAAATTTGAGGATTACTTACTTGTTACGCGATGCCACTAAAGACTGACAGAATAGATACTGATCAAAAACATGTTGTCTTATGTGTAAACAACTGAAATAAGAATACAATGCTACAGACACTTTGTTTCACTTATTTCAATTTTATGCTGTATTATTATGGCTTTTCACAGAAGGTCTAATGCTAAAGATCAATTTTAACATTACTGGGCATATTCAGAGAGACTTGTCTTAGAAAGCATAACCCAGACTGAGGACTGCCCTTTCCATAACACTGATAAAAACCCAACCTGCCAATTATACAGCCTCACTCAAGAGCCAGGATAGCATCTCTAGTCCTCCTCACGGAGGCTTCAAACCATTTGTCTTCATCTACAATCCCAGCACTTCAGCCGATGAAACAGCAACAGTTCTGCCTTCCAGGTGCAGTTATCACACTGCCTAAAATGTTCTCATCTGACAAATGAAATTTGACTCTTTATGCAAGAATAGCAGGGAGGGGTTTTTTTAATGAGGTTTTTTTAAACTGCCTCTTCACAGCAAATTTGCAAATTATATCAGACAGGTAAGTGACTGATTAAAAAAAAAGCACTTCCACATCAATGTTAAAACCAGTATTTTATGTTATAGAGAAAAGCAGGTAATAGTCACTCTTATGACTTGCTCAATACATCTGCTCCAAGTCCGGGACTGAGAACCACTGACTGAAACCAAAATATTGATTTAGAAAAGTCACATATGACTTATTTGAAAAAAAATACAATTTCAATCTTGTTCTCATTCAAAACCAAGAAATTTCATAAGTTATTAAACAAAAATAAAAGACAAAGATAAATGAAATAAAGGGTTACCCTTAGCTCTACTTTAAACAAAAAATATTATCCATGTTTATTGTTATAAAATAGTCAACAGGAGCTGACTACAACCATCACACTTAAAGAAGGTACTTGAGGAGTACAGTGTATTTTCTATCACAGCATTTTTTTCCCAGTGACTTCTAATCTGCAAGCTTCTAATGTTCCATTTACAACGTATAATTGCCTAGTAAGCCTGCAATCTGTATACTATTACCAAAACCAACACCAGTTAAAAAGTTTTGCTTGATGGTTTGCGATCACATACGAAAGTGTAGCAGCTCCTTCTTACAAGCAATTCTAAAACACTGTCCATTTGCCATCATTTCTGTTCAAGCACCTCGTGCACAGCTGCTCTCATCTGCTGCAGGGTCACGTTCAGATAGCCCTGATTTTAAATGCAAGCATTTTTCTGTTTGCTGATTTCTTTCTCTTTTCCCCCCTCGCACTTCTCCCCCCCTCCTCTTCCTTCCTATTACACAGAGGGCTACAGCCTTGGCTACAAAGCTACCAACCAGTTACACACATTTACGAGAGAGAAACGGGCAGACAAAAGGTGACAGCAGATAAACATCATGGCATCAGCAAGCCTGCAGTTCTTTGCTTTTATTCTGGCTTTGTTTGGTGTTTTTGGAGACATCGTAGCCACCCTGCTACCAAACTGGAAAGTAAATGCAGATGTTGGTTCAAACATCATAACAGCTATAACACAGATGCAAGGACTTTGGATGGACTGCACGTGGTACAGCACCGGGATGTTCAGCTGTACCCTGAAATACTCAGTTCTCTCTCTCCCCGTCTACATCCAGGCTGCACGGACCACCATGGTACTGTCTTGTATCCTATCAGCCTTTGGGATCTGCATCACTACAGTTGGAATGAAATGCACAAAGTTGGGAGGGGACACCGACAGCAAAAGCCATGCTTGTTTTGCTGGAGGAGTCTGCTTCATTCTTGCGGGAATCTTTGGATTAGTGCCGACCTGCTGGTACACGAGAGAAATCATTTCAAGTTTTCTGGACCAGACCATTCCAGAGAGCAGCAAACACGAACCAGGAGGAGCTGTTTACACAGGATTCATTTCAACAGGGTTTCTGCTTATTGCAGGTGTGATCTTTTGCACTTCCTGTTTTAAGAAGCAGCAAGGAGCATGGATTTACCCTCCAAAGCAGCACCATTTCCAATCCCCAGATCAGGAGAGCAACACAGGCTACAGCCTGAAGGACTACGTGTAAATACAGTTATTTCTATCCATTGAGGCTTTCTTTGTGCTAGGTGTAGTTTGATTATTTCAATTAATGTATAGCATAATTTTTCTTACATCTGGGTTGCAAATATATTTAAAGCAAGGTATTTCATTTATAGAAGCATCCACAAAAAGAATAAAAATGCCTAAGCCTGCTACAAGAGTACTGTTTTGTTGATTTCTCAAATGACTCTTTTTGAGTTTCCAAGTAACATATATTGAAGAAAAAGGTACTATTTTAAAACATAACTGACAGGACAATTAATGTACTGATGACTTATTACAGCAAAGATGCTTAAAAACTAACTGCTTTCTACTTAGCAATTCAGGCTGTCAATAACCTATAATGTTAATAACCTATAATGTTTTATAGAGTATTTTACATTTTTATCTTTATTTTAATTACAATGCCAGGAAAAAAACCCAACCACTCTTAAAAAACACTCTTAAAACCCACTGTTTTTAAAGTAACAGACACATCTGCCTTTCATCTTCAGCTATAAATTGCCTTGATGAACTAGATTTTAAAAAAAAAACAATTCCAAGCAAAACACACCTCCCCCAAACCAAAAAAAAACCTCACAGCAAAACCCATAGCCCCAAACCTTGGCTGCACTGTATATTCTGTAATCAGCCTGAAGAATGAGCAGCACCATTCAGATCTTGCCAAAAATGCCTCTCCCACCCCAAACTGCCACCTGCTGTGGGTTTCATTTATTATGGTTAAGGAAATGTCTAGTGGGCATTCTCCAAGTGTTACTAATCTATCACTACACAATGAATGTTAGATTTGAGAAGCACAATTAACAATAGAAATGTAACAATGACTATGAAAACACCTGCACAGAGTAACATGCAGGATACAAACTAAAGATCTATGTTCCAGCAAAATCTGGAAGCATTCTGGCTTATACTTGCTCAAAGTTTTTTTTAATGGCTCAAATAATACAGGTATCATTTACTGTCTTCTACATTCTAAAAGAAAGTCATAAGTCTTTTTAATTCTTCCAGTAGGGTCTGTTTCAGACCCACTCCCATGTATTCTATTCTTGTAAAATATAATAAAATGGTGATAGAGACAGCTTCTTCATTTGAATTTATTTTCTTAACCTACTTATTTTGCTTAATTTTCTTAACCTTCTCTTTCAACACAGATTTTGTCTTTGTCATTTGCAGAGTTTGTTTCATCTAAATGCTTCCCTAAATGAGAATCAAATTGATGTCAATTTGCTAGCATAGCTAAAGGAATGAAAAAGGCTCATGATACAGGCCTTTTAATTTAGGAGTATGATAATGCTGGATAAGTCTTTCAAAAAACCCAACTGCTATTTATTATACATATTTATATATAACTTGTATTTCCCATATTATTCACTAAAACAGTATGAAGGGGCCTTAATATTACATGTCTAGTTTTTTGAAAAAAAGTAAGATCTATGACAGCATTTGAAAAAGTGAAATGTTTTATGCATCTAATATGTAAAGAGCCTTTACTCTAATATACATAGAATGGAAATACATCTTGTTTGTATTACTACTGTCATGTAGCCAGGTTTAGTTTCTTAGGTATTCATCAAGAAGCTAGTTTTGCAGTATTCCTCAAGTTAGGATCAATCAGATATTTAGTATGGCAGAGTCTTAAAAGTGATCAAAAAGTCACAGTTTTCTTTGCTTCGACACAATGCTGTGCAGCACCATCCCATTCCACAAACCAGGAGTCCTTTACATCCCAACAGTCACAGGCATTGTTGAAATCCTCATCGACAAAAACAACTCATTCCCAAAAACGTGCACTTCCACCTTCAGTAAGAGGTCTGACACGGCACTAAGAGGTGATCATTGCTAAGAACGTGAAACCAACACTTGCAAAATAACAACCACGGGTGTTTGCACAGGGGGGCACAAGACAAAGGTAATAACTGCATACTATGTGCAAAAGGAAGTATTCACCGGTTACATAAGCAGCAAATTTTATGAAACAAAAATCAAACACTGAACCACTTCATTCACAATATTCTGTAAGAGCTTTCCAAGAAAATAAAGGTTCTATCCTAAATGGTAATATTTAAAACCACAAGTCAGGCTACAGCTAAAAGAACAGGGACAAACCAGCTGATCAACCTACAACAGGAGTCTGAAGGAAACAAAATATGGTAAAAATACGTGCCAGGGTCTGTCTGAAAAATTTTTACTTCCTGCTTTTGCAATATAAGCAATATTTGTTTTAAATCAAAGAAATATATTAAATAAAAAATGCTTGCCTTTTTTATTCAACAGAGCACCAACAGTAAGATTTGCTTATACTAAGACATTTCTCACAACTCCATGAGTTACCCCTCTCTGAGTCAATTATGGCCTTTTCAGTACAGGAAAACAGGAATATGAGATACAGCTTCACAGTTTGCACAAAACTTGACTACACTACCTCTACTATGCCCTCAAATTGTATCCACCATTGAGAAACCACCACAGAACTGAAATTTTGGCCTTAATGAACCCTATTTCACACATTTAGCAGTGAGATGACATCCTGAAATTATTTTTCATTCAGCTAAGAGACAAAACCAAACAAACACACAACCTAAAAATGCAAAGCAAAAAAATAAGACTTCTCAAGCATGGTCATTTTTCATCACAACAGACTGCTGTCATGATTAATAATTTGAGATATTTGAACTGTTAGTTGCTCAAAAAATACTAAAATAATTTTCAATCACCAGAATATGCCCAGATAAGGGCCTTAAAATTCATTCTGATAAAAGAGAGAGAAGAAGACCTTCCAAAGGTTCTCAAGAGATAAGCCCAAAGAATAAGACCAAGAGACAGACTTTGATAAGGGGGAAGGGAGATGCATTGATGAGCTGAACTAATCAGTTTTAAGAACTTCCATTTCTGAAACAGAACACATCTCCATGTGTATTCAGGGGAAACAGACCCCCCCGAGTATCAGGCATACTTTTTTTTTTTAAAAAAAGAAGATACACTCTTGTCCAAAATTCAATTTATTTATTAGTTCTTGATTCCTGTAATCATAATGGCTACTAATAAGAAACAGTGTCAGCAGATAAGCGGACATCAAAGTGACTGTTCTCTATTCAAGAGCAGAGAAGGGGGAGAAAAGACTGTTACTTTTCTAAGCAAGCAGTGGGATGTAGGTGACAAAGTGCTATAGTGAATAGGAGGAAGATAAATTTGCTAAAGAGTAGGGTGAAACATAAAGATTGGTAAAGTTACTGATCTTTGACAAAGATGACAAATAAAAAGCTTTTATTTACCAGGGTCTTTCAAAAGACCCATCAAATTTTCTAGCCACAATTCCCAAACTGTTTATAAATGCAAACTGTAAACCAGCAGGCATTCCAATGATGCTACAATCCTAGCAGACTATCCTGTCATTAAATCCTGATCTCCCTCTCCAGAAACACTCAAAGAACTACTGATCTTGCAGGCAGGCTTGAAGGGCAAAGCCAAGTTCTAAGGAACCAATAAGAAAAGCACCTTTTTGGATCAACGATGCTTCACTTGCAAGAATTTCACATGACTCCACTTTGTAACACAGAGATGTTGAACTAGATCACCCAACTGTGTTCCTTACTCAAAATCACATACATTGCTTGACTGAAAAACTAACAAAAAACACCTAAAAAACACATCAAAACTTACCTCTGGCTTTGGAACAAAGGCTTGACCTGGAATTAGGAAACAGTTTTCAACAGTGCAGAGATGCTGAGACATGATGGACAGTCTGCTACGCTGCTTGCCTCCTGGATTAGCTGTAAGCCTCTGTTGAAGAATCAGAACATGGAAATCCGTGAAGCTGAATTCACCAAGTGGCCAGTTACATTCAAGCTTAATTTTCAGTATAATCAACAGCAAAGACAATAAAAAAACCCAAAGCAATAGCTAAGAACTCATATCAAACTTTATGCCCAGCTCACCTAGAATTTTTCTCTCCAATGTAGCAGCATTTCACTAAGATACCATTTACAACCTCAGTTCTGCAATCCCACACACATGAAAAGAGCTCCCTGAACTTTGCAAAACTTAATGAATGCCAAAAGAATTTCGTATGGGCAAAAGAGAAAACTAAAACTATTCTGACTGTAGGATTTAAAATAAACAACACTAGCTTACATCAGTATTCTCATATCCTTTCTTTCCACTATTTCTCTATCAAATATTACTATTTTTTCTCTCCTTCAAAATGAAACAAAACTCCAAAACCTGAAAATCAGATAGAAGCCAATATTTCTTCATTATTAGCTGGTCTACACTTATAATAAATGCAAGGAATCTGGATCTATTTACACAAATTTAGAATATCTAACAGTATGTGCATTTAATACTTAAAAGCTCAATTTATAATTCTCTGATTTTCCCAAGAAATTCCTACAAAAATTATCAAAAAGTACCCTGGACAGAGGTTTTCTACACTTTCATGATCTGGCAAAAAATGTACTCTGTGTGTTTTGCTGGGACAAGCATGATTTTAACATAAAAAGCACCCAGTAAAACAAGTCTAAAGTGGTAAAAGACATTACACTAAGTATGCAGAAATACAATTTTGAGGACTTTTATTTACCATTACTTTAATAAAAAATAAAAGATGAAAACCAATTTGCATATCTGGTAACATCTTTATATCATATAGCTTCAGATGAAAAGCCTACTCATGAAATGCTGCCACGCTTATTAAAATAATCCCTGAAATACAAAAATTAAATCTATCGCTGAAGTTGTGGAGTTTTTTAACAACTCTCCTGAAAGGCAGTTTAAGTTTGAGCATAGAGCAAATAAAATACTTCTCAATGGCTTTTCAGTAAGAAAACTCAGTGCTTCTTTTTGCCTACATCAGCATTTGAAAGTATTATTCATTATTGTTTCAGAGGAAACCTATTACAACGTTATTATTCTCTGAAAAAAACCAGGCTGCAAAGCCTAACAATGCAATCAGACATGCACTTCCTTAACCTCTGCAGTGGGAATGAAACAGGCTCAGTGACAATGCTGGCAGCCCTTCCAATGCCAATTCAAACAAGCCAGTCTTTACTTCCCACAACAACACTCTAACAAGTCTCAGGCAGTCAGGTCCTGCTTCACAGATAGAAGGGACAACTTCCCAACATCCGGGGCAGTAACATCTTAAGCCACTTCAACCACATCAGTAGAAATAGACTTGTGTATATTTCACAAATACAAAGAACATAAAAATGCTGAGAACACTGCAATAGAATAGAATCATAGAATGGTTTGGGTTGGAAGGGATGCCTTAAAAACCATCCAGTCCAATCCCCTTGCTCAGGGCCCCATCCAACCTGACCTTGAATGCTCCCATGGATGAACTTCTACCACCTCTCTGGTTAACCTGCTCCAGCATTTCACCACCCTCATGGTAAAAATTTTCTTCCTTATATCTAGCCTAAATCCACTCTTTCCTAGTTTAAAACCATTATCCTTTGTCCTATTGTAACAGGCCCTGCTAAAAAGTTTGCTCCCAGCTAAAACTTTGTCCCCATACTTCTGTAACCTGACCTGGTTTTGTAGGTTTTCCCCCCACCAGTTCCCAAAATTTCCTTTGTTCCTTTCCAAATATGGACAGCACCTGTGACTGCACTAAATAAACCATGCTGGAGTTCAGCTAACCAGGTAATATTTTTGCACCTGCTATTAAAATTTTAGCAAGGCTTGAAGCCAAACAAAGATTCTGAAGCCTAACCTAGAATACAATCAAGGTGTTACTTGACACCTTTTCTAATGGTGCTCACTATCAATCACCCGCAGTGACTACCTCAGGAACAACTACTTGTTTTGTTCTTCAGTAAGTTATACCATATAATTGTGCTTTTCATAAACACATATTAAAACCACATTACAAATGAACCTACAAAATCTGTCATAGGCATTAATCTACACAAAGAGTTAGGCTGGCAAAGCTGAACGTATAAAGGAATATTAAAAACATTTTAGTACAAAAGCCACTTTCTGCAAAACAACTTTTTCAGAACATAGGTGTTTATATCTAACCTATATCGGTTATGAATATATAATGGTAACTCTTCTTCTGCTCACTGCTCAAAATTCTGAATTATTTTCCACTTTATTAGCACTTTTTGTTTAGTGTTCTAAATAGACAGCAGTGTCAGATACAAAATGATTAAGTATTCTGCTCTTCCAACACGCCTGCCTTCTAGATATCTAACAGTTTAACACCCCACCTCCCAGCCCGCAGATCACGTTGGCAGAGCAGGTGAGGCAAACAACTCGCTCTGCCCAGTTTTACTCAAAATTAGAGACTGGTGAAGATCTATTTTAACTGAAATATGACTCATTTTACTGCAAGTCAACCAGGAAGCACCCGGTTCAAGTGGCAGATTTGAGGTGAAGGACTGAGGAATGTGGGGCAAGATAAAAATTCTTATCCACAAAGTAACTAACAATTTCATGAATTTAAACTATAGAGAAACAAAATGATCTGTTCAAGTCTTCATCTGTGACTATCTGGCCTTATCCTGCTTAACAAGACTCAGAATTCAGTACATTACATAATCACAGAATCACTCAAGCTGGAAGGGACCCAAATGGATCATCGAGTCCAACTCTTATCCCTACACAGGACACTCCCTGTGGCTGAGGGCATTGTCCAAATGCTTCTGGAATGCTGGCAGAGTGGCTCCCGGGACTGCTTCCCCAGAGTAACTGCTGGTTCTCAGCAGCAGTTTTAATGAATTTAATCAAATCATATCAGAACAGAGTCATCTGTAGTAACACGTCTGTACTGACATAACTCTTGCCAACACAGCTGTACTACGAGGAAACACAAAACCCAGGATGTATCATCAGCAAGAAAGGCAAAGGTATTTTCAGTAGCAAAGATAAGCTTGACCACAAATAACACAGCATCTTGCTTTCTTTTCTTACTGTTCATATCAAGTTACCCTTATTGATGGAGCACATGGTTCCATTCCATGATAGCATCTTACCTTTCTCAGCTTACAGCATAAACACTGAGACCTTCTTTGATATTTAGACACTTAGCTTAGAAGAATCCAGTGAAGATATCAAACTTTGAGTACAAGACATTGTCCTTTCAAGAATATAAATCCCCAGATACATAAAATATCAGTAGCAACACATTTATTACCTGCATTATACTGTTCTCTATTTGCTGGTACTGAATATGCCTGTGTATGCCAAATTGCAACGGTTAACTTCAGAGGGCCAGTAAAAAGGAACAGATTTTGATTATCGTCCTTTCTCCTCATCACAAAGCAAGATAGTCTCTGTCAAATGAGTTTTTCATGATGTCAAATCAATTATGGAAATGCAAACCAGAAACTATGAATAATTTTGTCTTCAGTGAAAGATCTGTGTTTAAACAGATACAAGAACAAGAATCAAGAGATCCCAGAATGTAAACTCAACGACAATTAACACTGATTCATGGCACGACCTTGAACAACATATCATTCAATCTCCCAGTGTTTCAAACTTCTCAGCTTTTTTAAGTACAAGGAACTTAAAAGTGCATGGTATTTTGCATCTCATTCTGCTATGCTGGGTGCAGAAGCACTACAATCTGGCATGTCACCAAGGGTGTACGCAGCTGGTTCCAGCTATATAAAGTACAGAGTGCATTTATGCTCTCACTCTCTGCTAGGCTATTTCTTTCACTACTGTCACAAAATTTTGCATCTTAGCCATCATCAGTGCATTTTATATCATAGTCTATCAGCCATATTTTGCAACGGGGTTTAATCTCAAGTGACATGAAGTCCTTCTGGAAAACAGATTTGGATTTTTTAATGCCTGAAACCACACGAGTTCAAAACTTAATTAAGAAAGAAGTGTTTGGCCCTGGTGTTCTCTAGAGCCACCTACTGGAAATACTCCAGAACCTGTCTTGAATCTTGATTGCAGGGATATAGTAATGACAACACAATATGGTTTTCTATGACCCCAAAATGAAAGCAGACATGCCACTTACATATATTGTTATGACTAATTTGCTTACTGAAAAAAAACCCCACAGCAAATTTTCCAATTAGAGTTTTTACTTTGAAAGGTTAAAATTGAAACAACACACAATTCAGGTTGCACACTGAAAATCAGGTATTTAGTACACTGGAGTAATCAGATGGAAATTTAGTTTTCAGACTGGCGTGTGACTGCTTGTGAGATGCTGGTAAGAAGCCACACTGCTTTTCACACAAACAAAGCAAAAAGTCTTTCAGACTCCATGATATGTTTCATGCAATGGCGAAAGAAACAAACAGATAAGTCTGAAAGGACTGTGGAGTAAGTCAAGCTAATAACTAATGCAGAATCAACACTGCTACACAGTAGATCAGTTTTGCCTTCTTTAAGAATCTGACTATTGAGACAAAGTAAATCTTATTGTGACAGGACTCAAACGATGCCTTTTTACATGCACAAGACTGGCAGTAATGCATTAATAATTCTGATACCAAGCCTCATTCAAAAAAAACAGAAGCAGTTTCCATGGTCTTGACAGAACCCTCCCTGTGTTTTAAGTGTTTAATCACAAATGGAAATAAAGCTAACCTCCCATTTTTCCTTATTTCAAGGAAGGTATATTTTTTAAAGATTATTTTATATTAAGAGGGCAAAGGAAATAACTATGAGTTATTTGTTAAGATGATTGATAGGTAAGAAAAAACAGACTGATGAAATGGTGCATGAATGACTGTGAGAGAAGAAAGGTATTTAAAATTAGAACAGTGCTGTGGAATCTATCCATGTCAAAGAAATCAGATTTCTGAAATGCACAAATTATGTACCTCATGGAAATAGATCTTCCTATAGCAATTTTTTCTAAAAAAATATTTAAGTGCTGTGAAAGGATCAGGGCAGATGATCAATTCAACATTAAAATTTATAATTTATAGCCACATAAAATAAAAATTAAACCGACTGTTTTTTCTGTTTTTAAAGGCAATTAAGATTAGTTTTGTACTTTTAACAAAAGGTTTCACATGAACAATTTTTTTATCGATTTAGCATCTTTAAAATTTAGGGTAAACAGTAACATCTTACCTCTGCCACTTCCTTCTGGAAAGTCAACGTCATTTGTGTCCTGCCATAAATAAAAGGTCCGTCCTTTTTGGAAACGTTTTCAAGCCATTTGATTATCAGAGGGGTTGAAACACTGAAAGGCAGATTCCCAATGATATGGATGTCTGGTGGCTCTGTTAACATTTGATAGAAAAAAAACAACTGTAAACAGTTTTGTGTAAGATTTTGCCATGAAAGAACAGGTAAGAAAGACACATTTATATCAGCCTAGATTTAAAATAGGAAACCAAATTTTATTGTGCCACACCAAAATTATCCCTTTCCATTTATACCTGTCTTACACTGCAAAAACTGTTACTATTCTCAGTAATTAGTTGGGAAAAAAGCAATTATGTTTGGTTCTCATTTACATATGAACAAATCAGCAGCTTTCAGCTCATCAGCAGATTTCAGACGAGCTGCTCTAGAATAGCAAAACCATAACAACAGCAAAACTATATATTGTACCAGTACAAATGTGTTGTACAATACAAAGCAGGCACTTCATTAGGAGGGATCCTTCTGTTTAAGCAGGAGTGCAAAAGAAGCAGACAATAGTGTGTCATTGTTTCTGGGATATCACAGCATGATAACATGAATAAGACATGATAACATCAAATTCAAGCTGGTTTTCTTGGCAGACTTATTACACACTTTCAGGCTGTGATATTTCTAGTATACTTTTGATATCACACATATATCAGGGCTGGCTAAATGTTTTTCTAACATCCACCAGCCTTTCAGATTGTCGTATAGCAGTAATACAGCAAAAGTCGATGTTACTTTTAATTAGTTAGCTTCAAAGACAACAATGACTTATAACTGGCCAAGAAAGGTTCATTTTTACAAACTGCTCTATACCTTCATACACGCATTTGCTCGTGGTTTTCTTTTGTGAAGCACCTACCTTTCACAATGAGACAAATACAGCATGAACATAATGTGGCTTGGTCTTTTACGCCCTAAGTCAGAAAGCAGTTTACTGTTCTTCAGGCACTACAGACAGTGACTCTACCTTAAATTAAGAAATTTGGAAAAGAGGCCTGGGAGGTTATCTCTGATTTATCTAATACTATTGCATGTTTTAAAAGGGAGGTGAAATCGAGTCCTACAAGAGCCAAACACAATGCAATGAGAAAAACAAATTTTTGTTTCCTCAAAAAGAGGAAGAAGCTGGGAAGACGGTATATTATTTGATTCACTTTTATAGTTTCCAAGAGTCATTACTGTACTGTCAAGGCACCCTAAGGTTAATAAATGCAAAGCTCCTCAACAATGTTGACAAAGATCAATGTCACACAAATTCTACTGTTTTGTCTTAGAAGAGGAAGATGAGTCTTAGTTTCTTTCTAGAAAGGAGCCTCTCTCTTCTTACCTTCAAAACGTACCAGAAGAGAGTAACACCTGTGCTGAGTGAACTCCAACTACATCCCCACACTTAAGACAAACTCAGAAGCCTTAAAAAGGAAACAACTCAAGCCCAAATACGAACCGTCCTCCCAGTCCTTCTTTAAGTGTTTTGGAAAAGCCTTCTCCATCTTATATGTCAGAATATCTCCATGAACAATGCGCACTTTTCCTGGAGCTGCTTCAGATAGCATCTGTTTGTAAGAAAGAAAGCAGAATTCACAGTCAGTATTAACCAAACTGATTTTCAGCTTCAGCCACAGCAGGCATGAAACCACTGCTACATATTTATATTCGATATACAAAAAAGCACAATAGCAGTTAAAACTGAGCACAAAATTAGTAGAGTATTTACCTTCAAAAAGCAAACACTAATGAAAAAGTTTAATGTGGGATTCTGTAAACACTTAATATTCACAGCTGTGGAATTCTTAACACTGAATTTAAACCTTTTGAAAAGACTCTTCAACAATTAACAAATGCTGGGCCAACAACAGGACCCCACCTGATTTAAGTAATAATGCAAGCAGCAGGTTTTGAAACGTTTTTAGAGCCATTACCTATGGAAACAAGGCTCGTGCTGTTTATTCTGTCTCCCCGTGGAGTCTACTACCTAATTTTGGCCATATGTGATGATGATATTCAGTCATTTTTTTTTGTAAGTATAAAAGACAGAAAAGAGTCTCTTAATACTGCCTGTAGGAGTCTGAACTCACACCATAAGAAGCCAAGGAGTTACTAAAACTGAGGGAATGAATACCTAGCAGCAGACAAAGAATCTTAAAATTCATATCTTGTTAGATGTTACAAAATCCATTCTGTTGTTATCTTCTCTATCCCACTTCTGCAGCTTATCTTGTATTTAATAAAGGCTGAAATGCAACTCAGAACCAGCTGTACTTTGAGGACTGATTCCTTCAATTCTGTTTACACATCTTAGTGTTGCACTCATTTTCTCTTAGGACTACGAAACTATGCAAAACCAGCATAATTCAAAAGCAAAGTCAACTTCTACAAAGATGACATTTAGGGATATTTATCATACCTAAGTCAGAATAATGAAAAATAGTTTAAAGAACAATTATGGTTTTGCACAGAAATCCAAATCCATAAGTAATTAAGTGCTAGTGGCTTAACTGCTGAAATGAACTGTTCTCCATTGTTAGTTTGATCTTCAATCTGAATCGTGTTAATGTGCCAAGGGGCACAAACACAATTCACAGGTCTCTGAGCCAAAGGCAACTGCTGCTTTCTCATACTATTCACAAAGTGTTTGCATTAAATGTTTTGAGCAAAGGTTTATTTTGCTTTCAAAACAGCTATATTTTGCATAGAATACGAAAAAAGCCTAACTCAAGTCTGAGTGTTCCTACTTTTTTTTAAGTGCAATTATTTCCAAATAGAAAAAATAAATCTAACCTCAGCTCCATGCTGCTTAAGTTTTTAGCATTACACTAGCAATTATATTGCATACAAAATCACTAATCTGCCACAATTTGTCAAATGTTATAAATGCTGCAACAGGATGAAAGGTAATGCAAGATCAATAAAGTTAGAAAATAATATAACAGGTAGCAGACAGCTGCCTACACAATAATGGCTTATTAAGATATATTGGTTTTTAATAATGGTTTTCATGTCAAGGAGTATGAGGTTTTTTGAGTATCACACAACATAACTGAAAACTGCATTTGATTTGTGAGCAGAAAATCATAGTTGTGTATTTCTTATTTGAAATACAGACTCATAAACCCACTGAAACTTTCTCCATTTTAAGGCCAAGGAGTGAAGCTTACAAAGTTCCAGGAGCCCTTGTGCACCAAGCACACAAGCAAAATGATTCTCCAGCATTAAACATCCTCTTGTTCTTCACAAACAACAAGAATGGCACAAAGAGAAAATGAAAATGGTGTTCCTGGAAGAATTCTATATTGAATCCACTCTCTGGCTGAGAGTGTCCTTTCTCTCCTCATAAATCTTTCCAGCCTAACAACTATTAGGGCATATGGCACTGGGAGACTGTGATTCTTTAAGAGTGAGACAGAACTGGCAGATCCTCAGCTTGTGTAAACTGTTACTCTGTACACATATGTTCTTCACTGTATTCCAGTATTGCAGTAAAGAGGATCCCAGCTGCAGGTTTGTGACAGAAAAATAGTTAACAGAAGTGCCATTACAGTTTACATGAGTGATTTTATAAGTATCTACAGAGACATTTTTAAGTAATATTCCCCAACTGTTATTTTAATTTCTGACATTTTCTGTTGTTCAGATCTCAACCCTTTTATAAGCGTTTGGTTTTTGATAGAGCTTTTAATGGGAAATCAGAAAAAAAACAGGTATTACAACCCACATTAACACAAAAGAAAGATTCATTCTGTTATGTACCATTTTATTTGGAGGGAAAAAAAATATCAAATTTAACACTAATGGATGCAACATATTTCTTGTTCATTCACATCCACTGTTACTGAGTTAAAGTATCTTTATATTCAATAACCTCATTCAGACATATTTATTTCTACTGAGAGGAGGTTCCTAATTAAAAATAATGACTACTGTTAATTCACTTGAATAGTAAAGATAATTTCATTCTAAGAGCTCATTATAGACCTTGAAAAATATACTTTTATTCAGAGAAATCCGTTGTAGTGTAGACGTTAATCCACATTGAACTATATTAATTGCATAGATACGTTCGGTATTTTACAAGCTTTAAAGCACAATTATTAGGATTAAAATTACAAATAACACCAAAGGACATTACATTCAGCCTTCAAACTATGACTCCACCTGCACAGACAGACCTTTAAAGCTGCTGAAACATTTCAACCTGAAAAAAACAGCAATGCCTTAATTCAATTGCAGGATCAAGTCCTGACGAGCCAATGGGTATTTAAATGAAAAGGCATAAAATAAAGCAGGAGCCATTAATTGCTAAATATGCATTTTTTGTCTTGGAGACAATAATAGCTCTGAATTAAGCCAAAGAAGAAAGCCTGTTTTCAGTGCTGAGATCTCAACAAGACACTTGGAACCTTTCTATTTTCTTAAAAGTGTTCTTATCCAATGTTGTGGGGACGATTATACAAATTCTCCAGATGGTACCTGCAATCCTGGAATAAATCGAGCATCTTTCTCAACCAAAAGGAGTTGTTCAACACCAGCACTGAGAATGGATCTGGTAATTCCTCCTGGCCCAGGGCCTACTTCACAAACATGGGCATTTTTCAGTTTGCCAGCCTGTTTCACGATCTTGTCTGCAAGACACAAAAGACATACTAAGCTTTTATTCTCCAAGAAGATCCAGCTTACTAAGACAAACTCATTGTTTATTGTTAAAGCACAAATGTGCTTATCTCAGAACAGACACAAACAGTGACACATCCCAGCTAAAGGACCGCACAGAATTCAATTTGCTTCATGCTACACGACACGCTCAACCATTTAAAAGAAGACTATTTAAAGTTTAATGGCATTAGCATACATTGCTCCTCATTACAGAATCAAAAGAGGATGATTTGTCATCTGTACTATCCTCATCCTGCAAGTAAGCCCTTGTGTTCAACATCCTAAAGTCTAAAACCTTATCTTTATAAAGGTATTTCACTACAGTACTTCTGTTTCAAGGAAATCTAAGAAGCAAAAAAGATACAGGGGAGCACTACGAAGATTACAATATGTACTGAACAATTTTATGAGGGATGAGCCAGACATAAAATAAAAGTTGGAATACAGGCAACTGGTAGTTATAGGAAACGGGGCAGCTGAAAGATGAGGAAAGAACATCTGTATAATAAGTGGAAGGATACAACACTGGAAGGCATTACAGCCAGGAAAGAAAACAGATTAAGAACTGAAAAAGGATTAAAGTAAGGATTAAAAATGTAGCTAATGAAACAAAGAGATCCTGAGGAAACATGGAAGGAAGAACGATAAGAGACATTATCCTGCTCACTCCAAAATTTCTTTGTATGCAATAAAACCAAGAAATATCTGAAGACTTGTCTACTTGTAAGGTTTTACTAAATGCATGCAGATATTTTCATTCCAGGGTAAGAGTTCGGTTATTCAGGAAGTGGAACTAAGTTTCACTGCTCATATCCTAAACCTTTATCCACCTGAATCTTCAAATGTAATGAAATAATCAGCTACATGAAGCTGCACTGCATTTATTACTGCAAAATCCAGCCATGACCAGGACAGTAAAGAATCTCACCACTGACTGAACAATGCCAGCTTTGCCACCCACTGCGGGCATGAAGCTAGAGAAAAAGGAATTGTTCAAAACAATGTAGTTGGCTCAAAAAAGCCACAACCTTTCTGATAAACTGAGACAAATGACTTTCCTAACCACAGTATATAGGAAGTTAAATGGCACAATGAGTTATGGTACTTCCTATGGTATGTAATAATGTGAAAAAATTACTCATTTTTTAATCAAACTTGCAAACTATAATGGTAAAAGTACTACTAAGGCTTGGATTTTTGCATTTCAATCAATAGCTCATATTTTATATAGGAATATAGCTTCTACTAAAAATCACTCTATAATTATAAAGAAACACATTTTCTAGGAATTTACAAGCCAATTAGTCTAAGCTAAAACTCCTTTTAAAAAAAGTCTTTAATTTAAACGTTTACCATTGAGTTGTCATGAGTCTGACAGATGACATCACACTAACATCATCTCTTAGCTAGAATTTGGATTACAAAGAAAACCAAGACGTGTTTTATAGTAGCTAAAATATTAAAATAAAAATATTAAAATATTTAACCTGTCAATCGCAAATCCAGTAGAAAGTTCTGAGAAAGTTGTTTCTGTGCTTTAAGGCGAAAGAGTTTAATAATTTCTCCAACAGTAGGCAGGGGAGGCAGATGGAAAGCTGCCACCTTTCCTGGAGCAGCCATACGACAAAGCTGTTGTTCCTTCCTCCTAGAGAGACATTGAAAAGATGAGTTTAGTGCATGCAATAGATTCTAATATACTCGATATTAAAAGCCCTACCAAGCCTACAGACCAAGACATGATTTACAGATCATTATATAAATGCTAAATTTTAAACATCAGTATTTTAACTATTGTGTGCAGTGATTATGCTATGGATGCGTTTGCGGGCTTTGGGCAACAGCCTTCTATTGTAGCTTTGCCAGAACATTAGGGAAAACAAAACCCTTTCACAAATGTTCAATGCCAGTGTTTCATGACTTTAAAAATAGATTCATGAAGAACAATTTGCTTGAATTCATGGCATCACACAAAGGCCACATGTATTTAATTTGAAAGTGTCCCTGAAGAAGAATTAGAAGTGTTTTTAATTACTGAACCACCTGATTTTCTAAGTAGAGGTACAGATACAAATCCCAGGTGTAAATAATGGTATCAGCTAATTCTAAAAAACAGATTCTTTCAATTGAGGGAGGTGATTGTCCCACTCTGCACAGGTGAACTTCTACCTTGAGTACTGTGTGCAGCTTTGAGCATCACAGCAAAAAAAGGATACCAAGTGTGAAATGTGTACATCTGACTACTGAAGAGTGCCCAGGGGAGGCCACAAAGTTGATGCAGGGGTTAGAGGGGAAGTCATATGAGGAGCAGCTGAAGTCACTTGTTCTGCTCCGCCTGGAGAAACAGAGACTGAGGGGAAACATCATTGTGGTCTACAACTCCCTCACAAGGGGAGGAGGAGGAGCAGGCACTCCTTTCTTCTTCGTGGCAGCCGATGTTAGGACCTGAGGGAATGGCAGGAGGGTGCTCCAGGGCATATTTCAGCTGCATATTAGGAAAAGGTTCTTTACGCCGCTTGGGAGCTGCTGTCGGGCCGGGGGCAGAGCAAGGCCGACCTGCCGCGGGTAGCAAGGCTGCCAGCAGCGCCGACACCTAGCTGAGGGCGAGCAGCATCCCCGGGGCACCCGCCCGCCCCTCCGCCTCGCCCCCATCAGCCCGCGCGCTCGGGGAGGCCCCGCCCACTGGAGACATGCACGCCCCCTCCCCTTCCGCCCATCCATGGGCGGCGCAGCGCGCGCGCTCCCAATGGCGGCGGCCGCAGAAGTGGCGCCGCGCAAGCGCAGAAGCCACCGGCGTGGCCGCGGCACCGCGGGAGGGCTACAGGAGGAGCGGGAGGAGGAGCGGGAGAGGGCGCGGAGCCGCCGCACGGGACGGGGCGGAGGTGGCATGCGACCCCTCGCACTCCTCATCCTCCTCCTCTCTTTTGCCCAAAAGGGAGCCCTGCCCGCGCCGCAGTTCCTTACGGTGCGGAGTGAGCGCTCACCCGGAAGAGGAAGTGCTACCTCACGGCCCTGGCGCGTGTGACGCATGGCGCATGCGCATGCTCAGTGCCTCCTGCCCCTCGGCGTGCGCGCGCGCCCGCGCCTCCGCCTGCGCATGCGCAGGGAGTGTAGGGGGTGGTGCCGTTGACGTTGGATGCTATCGTTGCTCATTGTGGTTCCGGGCATTACCGGGAGAGCTCTGGGAGCTCGGGGAAGGCTCAGGGGGCTTCTGTGCACAGCGTATAAACCTTCCAGGAAGGTTTAATTTCATAGAAATCATAGAACCATAGAATGATTTGGTTGGAATGGACCTTAAAGCCCATCCAGTTCCACCCCCTGTCATGGGCAGGGACACCTCCCACCAGCCCAGGCTGCTCAAGGACCCATCCAGCCTGGCCTTGAACACCTCCAGGGTTGGGGCATCCACAGCTTCCCTGGGCTACCTGTGCCAGGGCCTCACTACCCTCATTGTGAAGAATTTCTTCCTTCTGTCTAATATAAACCTTCCCTCTTCCACTTTAAAGCCATTCCCCCTTGTCCTGTCACTACTCGACCTTGTAAAAAGTTCCTCCCCAGTGAGCTGGTTTGAGCTGGCTTTCCCAAGCTCTCCAACCGCTTAGTCTGCCTCTCTCCCAAAACTTCCCCCACCCCCCCTTCCAAAGGGAGAAAACTATGGAAGAAACCAAAATCACACTAAATATGTTTATTTCTGTATCACTCTCTACAACGATCTGAAAGGAGGTTGTAGACAGGTGGGGGTCGGACTCTTCTCCCAGGCAACCAGTAACAGAACCAGAGGGCACGAGCTTAGACTCTGCCAGGGAAGGTTTAGGCTGGATATCAGAAAAAAGTTCTTCTCAGAGGGAGTAATCAGGCATTGGAATGGCCTGGCCAGAGAGGGGGTGGATTCACCATCCCTGGAGGGTTTTGAAATAAGACTGGATGTGGCACTGAGTGCCATGATCTAGTGATCATGATAGTGTTGGATTAAGGGTTGGACTTGATGATCTTGGAGGTCTGTTTCAACCCAGATAATTCTATGATTCTATGACTCTATGATTTCTCTAAATACCAACAACTACACCGGAAGGATATGCAAAGCAGCAAGGGAAGAGGGGAAGGGAAATGGGAAAAAGGACAAAAAGGAGCTATATAACACCTGGCGTGCACCTATAACACCCAGTAACTAACAAAGTAAAGAATTAATGAAATCTTAACCACACCACCTCCACGTGGAGAGCTGGATGGCCAAATCCGACCCGTTAAAAAATTTTCCACAGGCTCAGCAGCAGACAGGACCAACGTAGGGACCTTCTGCTCCCCAGCCTTGCCGGAAGAAGAAGAAGAGAGTGTACTCTCTTATCTACACCCTATTTATATGTCAGGTTATGTTAAAGGAAGATACGGAATGCTTCCATGGATCAAAAGTCAATCCACTACACTCAGCTTTCCTGGAGCCCCTTCAGGTACTGGAAGGCCGCTATGAGGTCCTCCCGGAGCTGCCTTTTCTCCAGGCTGAACAATCCAAACCCTCTCAGCCTGTTCTCGTAGCAGAGGTGCTCCAGCCCTTGGATCATATTCAGCCTCCTCTGGACCCGTTCCAACAGTTCCATATCCTTCTTACGTTGGGGATTCCAGAACTGGACGCAGTGGGCTCTCACAAGAGCAGAGTAGAGGGGTAGAATACCCTCACTCAACCTGCTGGCAATGATTCTTTTGATGCACCCCAGGACACAGTTGACCTCTGGGCTGTGAGCACAGTTCATGTCAGCTTCTCATCACTCGGCACCTCCAAGTCCTTCTTCATAGGGCTCCTCTCGATCACATCATCCCACTGCTCCTGTGGCTGCTGGAGAGGGTTTCCTGCTGCATCCATGAAGGAGGCCCCAGGGCACGGCCCTGTAGGAGCTGTGGTGGGGATGGGCTTGAAATGGGAGGGGCCCTAAATGTGTGTAACAACGCTAAAGGTGACTGTAGGCAATAAAAAACCGTTGGCACTCATCATTGTGGTTAAAGCATAGTTTGTTTGTTTCTGTGGTAACTTGATTTGCTTGACACCCTTCCAGATAGGTAGAACTGTTACCTGCAGGCTCCAGGAACAGGGACAGGGGTGTTGGTGTGTTTTCAATAGATCCAATGGGAATGCAGGTTCACAGATTTGCAGATCAGTGTGCTATTGAAATGGACTTCTATATTTGCAATGGAGATTTTGTTTGGTTTTTTATTTAATTTGAGTGAGGCCATTGCTAGGCCTTTTTTTCAGCTAGTCTGGATGCTGCACAAATGTCTGACTCCTCTCATTTCTCTGATCTAGAGACTGAGTTTGGAGTGTGATCAGAACCCATGGTTCTCTTCATTTCCTTTGAAAATATACTTATATACTGTATATCAAAAAGTTTTTCCAAGTGGAGCTATACAGCACACGTATTGATCTTACTGGGAAATTAATATTGAAGAAGCAGACTTAATAGAAATGCATAATTAAGCATATAAACTAAACAATTGCATGTTAACACAGAATTTCAGCTACAATACACTGTACTGTTATATAGATACATCTGTTCATGCATATATGCATGCATGTTTATACCTATGTATATATTCTTAAAGCATTGTCCAGTTTTGTTCATCCTAAAAATCACTTCCAGAAAGCTAAACAGTTACTAAAGAGTCACAAATAATCAAGGATATTGTTAGGTAAATGTAAGAAAATGAAGACATTAAAGGATTTGCAAAAAGTAATTCCTTGCTCAGGATAAATAATGTGTATAATTCTTTATGCATTAGGCATATCTTTTGCTATGAATAGGCTGTTGTAGTTAAGTGGTAAAACCAGGTGCAGTAGTGTATTCTAGTGTTGTCCTGTGAAGAGTTAAGTGGAAGAGGTTTGATACACAATATCTGCATCAATATCTCTTGACAAATATGGGTTTTATCATGTTCTGAGATCAATCAAGTTCACACATGAGAAGACAGACTATAATGTAAAGGGGCCTCATTCAAAGAAAAATGAAAATTGATCTAATGATACAGTCCTTAAAAACACAGGAAACTTTGCAATAAGTGTCAGTAGAAAAGGGAGCTGACATAGCACTTCCTGTTTACATACAGTGGAATATTGGAATGAAATTTCATGGTCCTAATCTTATCTGAAACACTGGAATTTTAGTTTGTGAGGTATAAAGTTATTTGTCATAATTTATTTATTTGAATTTTTAATTTTAAGTCATTATAAATTAAATACAAAATGTAAGCTCCACCTGTTGGTGAAAATGTAGGATTTCAAATGATACTTAGTACTCTGCTGAATTCCCAAAGGGCTTTATGGGAAAATAATGGTGATTTTTCTACTTAAAATCTGAAGAAATCTGGAAGAATATGGACTGGGTCTTAGGAGGAGCAAGTGTGAAAAGGCATGGTGTGAAGTAGCTTTATGAGGTGGGCAGGCTATTTTAACTCTAAAGCAAAAAGGAATGCCAATTTAATAGTTTTTCTCAGTGCATGAATAATATTATAACAGAGCATTATTTTAATAATGTATTTCATATTGGACTGTCACTGAGGCCGAGCTTTTTCATCTCACAACCTCAAGTCTACTCAGTCTTCGTATACAAATATTGTTCTGTCATAGTTAAAGTACACACTCCCTCTTGATTAGATCCACATATAGATGTTTCCAGGTTATTTGGTGTGGCTGTAACTCACTGTAATTATAGCAAGATTTATAGGTATATACTTAAGTACTTAAAAGAAGTAATTAGGAGGAAAAATTACTTGCTAAAATAATAATTCCAATTTATGATTGAAATGTTTTCTGGAACACTAAAGTTACTATAGGGATAGTACTCCATGGGTGGGAGAGTCAAGGTGACCCCTGAAAGTCATGAAAGGAAAGTGGGAAAGCCTTAACTCTTCGCATCATCTGGTTGAAGATGACTCCAACTAAGTCTTACATATTCTGCAAGTTTTCATCTGCTTATCCCAGCCCTTCTGTTCCTTTGGAAGTTATGTAGTGCCTGCAGGAAGAACACTTCCTTCTTCTAACAAAGTTCACAGAAGAAATGTGGCAAAAAGAAACTTGGAGGAATTTTTTCAGTCCTGTGAATGCCTGATGACCACCCTGTGACTCCTAATGGAAAATGCTTCCTCCCTTGATATATTGGAATTGTGACTGGAAGGTGTTTCTGATTTCAGGCCTCAAAGTCAACAAAAGAAGCAGCTACCAGAAGGTCTCCCACTTTTCTGTAGCTGTCATGTCACAGCTCAAGCTCTGCCATTGTTAAAAAGGTACCTCTTAGTGGCCTGCACTATATGTGGAAGGTTTGTTTTCCTGAGTTCACTATCAGGAGAAGAACCTTGAGGAGTCTGTGGTGCCACGGACAGGGCAGTGACCTAAAATTGGGGAGCTAAACGATTTTGTGCCCAGCTGTGCCAGTGATCTGCTGTGTGGCAGTTGGGAGACACTCTTCATACCTTTGTACATTCACTGCCTTGTAGCTGTCAGACCTGCTTTGAACATAAGGTCTTTGGTGATAGGACTGACTTTCTGGCATTTGTGTAACAACTGAGGGTTCTGAGCACCACAGGCAAGACAGTCCTTAAGTATGTAGAAAGCAGCTGGAATAAGGAGAGCATTACCATAAATAGCAATAATAAAACTTTAATGACCCCTCAAGTTAGACTTCAGGCAACTACAATTTGATGCTGGAGTTTGGCCCAAGAATCTATTAAAGAAGTTTTTTATTTATTTTCTTTCCCTCCTCTGGGGTGAGAGCAGTTAACAAAAAAAAATGAACAAAACAATGTAGAATTTTGGAATGCTGGTGAAAGACTTTTTGGTTTGAGGATGGCAGGAATCCACCATCTGACTTGTTTCATCATTCAGTTGTGCCTTGGCCTTATAGCCTGCTAATTTTGAAACCAGTGAAACATTCAACACATTTTCCACAGATCAGTCAGGGAAGGATAAACTTGGCATCTGAAGGAGCTCAGATTCAGGGCCTGAGATCGGTTGTGCAGAAACACCCTTATGGGATCTCTTGGAGTTCTTTTCTTGACAGGAACTTCATTTCAGGATCACCTGCCAGCATTGTAAGAGTTGAAAACAAAGTTGTGGGCATAATAATGAAAAAACACGCACCAGTGAAAAGTTTATCATTTCTACAGGAATTGTAGAATTTCAGTGGCAATTTAATTTTAATTTTACAGGCTTGCTGAGCTCATTCACATATTCTAATTATTTACTGGTTCTGTGTTCAGGTTGTTATAATTTAAACATAACCCCTTCTAAAAGGAAGTACAGTATCACTGACCAAAACTTATTGTGCTGCCTGGGATTGTTGTTACTAGTTTTATGTTACAGCATCACATTGTAAAAAACAGGGTTCACACCATGCTCTTGAAATGCCACATTCCTTTCAAATTTTGAGGCAGAAAAATATATTTAACAATTATTTTACATCAACTTCATGTAAATAACAGGTTGTAAATGGCCAGAAGGCATTGAAAAGTATAAGGAAATGTAACACCCAAAAGAGGTTAGATGCAGAAAATCTTTTCTACCCTGCAGGAAGCATTTTCATACCACAAGGCCTCTATTCTTCAGCTTGTTCTCAGAGACACTGTTTTCTATTGTTTGTTAAAATAAAATGTTTATTATTTCTATTGCACTACCTCATAAGGTTCTGAAATAGATTTGAGGAGCCTGTTGCACCAGGCACTGTACAAACAACACAGTGACTGCTCTCCCTCAGGAAAACTTATGTGGCAGATAAAATGCTGAAGAAAAATTGGCAAATGGGAAAAATTAGGTAAGATAAGAAGAGAGAGATGTACATTTGCATAGTCACAGTAATTTTAGAAGCCACAGGCTACAGAAAAAGTGCAATATCCTCATGAAACATCTTCATGTTAGCTCTGTAAAGGGACTCTAGGAGGGTTTCTTGCTTTTTGATAGTGCAGGCAATGCATTTTAGAATGCCTTTTTGAACTGGATGTTCTGCTCAGTGCAGTCGTTACATTCAGTGTGAAACAAACCAGAATATTACTACATCCAGTTCTTCCCCTACAGCGAAACAATCCAGTTTGGGGGAAAATCTTTCTACTTTTGTCAGTCTACCGCTGTGGATTTGTCAGGCCACATTATTATCAAGAACAGCATTTTCCTTGTTACCGCTTCAATAATGTTGTGTAGCAGAAACTGTACACTCAAGGAACAAAGATTTCCTGTTAACAGAAAATCTGGCAGAAATTTCTGTCCAGACTGTTGAGTTCTTTCCTAACATAACTCAAGAAGTACAAAGATCCATGGCTTCCAGTATTGCCACAGCAGATGTCTAAAAATCATTATATATATTTTAAAACATTAGTATTTCTTTTAGTGCTTGATTCTTCTGATGTGCCTTTTGATTTGTGAGCCATTTAATCTACTCGGGTCACATTGTCAAGCTCTAGCTGTAGTCATCCATACTAGAAAGCATAGTTTTGGTCAACAGTTTTGATTTCCACTTGATCACACCGTTCTAGGTGGTAGGGCATTTAGAGGGAATATCAGTTAGTGCAAATTTGGGGTAAAAAATTATTAAGAATGCCAAGAATTGGAAGAAACAAGACTACTCTCATGTTATCTGGACTTGCTGATCTCGGAGGTCCTTTCCAACCTTATGATACTGTGATCTGCTGGCCTCTGTAGAAATGGGTGTTTTCACACTGCAAGCAAGACCCAAACCCACAAACCCAGGCTCAGCTCTGCAACTGTGCCATTATCACCCGTTTATTGTTGGGCGTTTTACAGCATCATGGGACACAGATGTTATAGAGAGATTGGTCTTGTTCACCCAATATCCCTCTCTCCATCTTGGAGAATGTTCCCATGGGGGGAATAGTTGTTTACATCTTAATTAAGCTCTCTGGCAGAGTGTTTCAAAATCAATATTCCCATTTTAAGCATAAAATATCCCTAAGTTAAAGAAAATAAAAGCTTTAACACTACCTGCAGCAACTCCCACAATGAATTTCTTTAAAAGTACAACGTGCCATATCAACTGAAACCCAGACTTCTATGCTTTGATCGTGGATCATGAAAAATGAACACAAAATTACATGAACCTCTGAGAAGCACATGAAAAATCACACAGGTAACAGTGTTTATTGCCACCCTGTGTCACCATCTGTGCCCCCTGTGCAACATTTTCATTGATGATCTTGAAAAACCCATCCATGAACTGGAGCAGCACAGAGCCTGTATGTTCCTCATGAAAGGAGGTCACAAAACAGGCTCTGTCTCTGCGTTTTTCTTTCCTTCTGCAGCATTTTCTTTGAAGTGTCCTGCAGGGCAGTTTAGAAATGTGTGCTTACCTCGTCTGGACTTACTGGATAATGTGTTAGAATTAGGGGAGGTCCTTAAACTCCTGCTTCTTCTGTGTTCATGTCAAGGAACGTGCTCCCTCAGAAATGTGGCACACAGTGCATGATACCTGTGGTGGGTTATTTATGTTCTCAAAAATAAAATGCTATTCAAGAGAGTAGAGAGAAAATGTTTTAGCTTCTGTCTTTCAAGTACTGAGGTGGGAGAGGAGCCCGTGGGCTTGAGCACGGAAGGATTTCTGTCTTGGGAATGCTGGAAGGGGATTTATAAAATACAAAATGCAGAAACTTCAGGGCATGAGCATCTGGACCAAGCTCTCTGGCCGCTGGGTGCCACTCTTGTTCCACGGCGAGTGAGCTGCACGGTCTTTTGCAAGAAACAAGAAGTTTACTGACTCCACTCTATGTCCTTATGTCGAATCAGGCTGCCAGAGTACGAATGCCTAGCAGGAATAAAAAGCAGAAGGTCAATGATAGACGCCTACAACAAACAAGAAAGGAAGATTTAGCGAGCAAAATCCAAGCCACAAAACCTGCAGGTTCAGGTTTGCTGAATATACTACATGAAAGAGTAGGTTGTTAATCGGAGTTGTTCTGCCCTTTGGGAGCTCCTAAGTAGATCAGGTCAGAATTTGTGTTTTGCTAAGAAAAGGGTAATAAGTTTGTGTCAAAAATCTATTTTAAAAAGGAAGCCTTTCTTTAACTGTTAGATTTTTCCATCTTTTGCAGCTGGTAAAATAAAATGTGGTACTACTGTTTGAATCTTGACCTATTTATATCATTAGGGTGCTATAGCTACCACAGCACTCTGACCATGCACTTCTGAAGTGGCAGACAACCACCACTCCCGTAGTGATGGATAAGGGAGAGTAAAGCTCACTGGAATGATCTCTCTCTCCAGACTAAGGGAAGTGCTGAACTGAAATTAAAAATCATTAGCAAGAAATTGCTCCTCTAATCAACAGTTTGAAGAGGGTTTTTTTTTAAGCATATTGTGCTTAGGCTTTACCTTGCATAAATTGCTACGTTTCTGGTTTCTAACAGGTGGTAATACTTTTCAGTTCTTTTATGTCTTATTAGTTTCATTTGGTTTTAAACCAAAATATTCCAGCATCTTTGAAAATACAACAGTGGTCTGCTCAGTTCCACATATGTTCTGCCATACTGTGATCTGAAAATGAAGGCAGATGAGGGACAGACTGATTTCTTTCAGGCTCTTCACTTGTGAAACTCTCATTTGAAGTTAATTTGGGGCCCCAGCTCCACTCAGACTGCTAATGAATTTGTTGTTTAACCCTGTGTATTAAAGAGTCAGAAATCGTGCTAAAACGACAGGAGATACGACCTCTGTCAGGGAAACTTTGCCATGTGAGTTCAAAAGAATAGGGAAATGTGGATACTGGGAGATGGAAGAGAAAAAGGTGGCACTGAGTACTGGTCAGTGTGGCAAGCTGTGGTCTCAGCAGCATTTTTGCTATCACGAAAGAAGGATCTCAGGGGTACAATAAGGGAACTTTGCAGGTGTTTACAGGGAGGGCAGAGGGGAAAAATATCAAGGTGCCTCTTTGAAACGTGGGTTGCTCTCATGAACCAGGTGACCTCTCAACAATGAGCAACTTTGCAGGAAGCAGACTCAGCAGTCTTTGTAAAGGAGCAAGTGAATGTGAGGGTTTGTGGCATGTGCTGCAATATGAAACAGTGAAGCAGTGGAAGATGTAAAGAGAGGTCAAAGCACAGCTACGTGATGACGGATGGATTGTAACAAGTGGGACAAGGAAGCATTGATGAAAGCCACTGAGAAGGTGATTTGAGTATGAAAAGCTGAGAACTGGATGAGAATTTTAACAACATGGGTGAAAAAGTATCTTACAGATGTTGTGCAGAAAGATTTTCAAGGCAAAGTTTGGGGATGAGGCCCAGTTAAAGGTCCAAGGTGATAATAATCTGATTATATAAGTAGATGGGCACCCAGGAGTAATAGTGTTGACAGTGATCGGAGAACATATTTCTAGGAATGTGCAGGAAGAACATTTTAAGGCAGTTTTTGACCAGAGTGTGCTATACCAGGCCTCATTCTGGACAAACAGGTGCACTGGAAGCTTGAGCTCTTGCCCCTACTCTTGGCACATGCTAAGAGTGAAGGGAGAAGATCAAGATCAGAAAGCACTTGAAGAATACTCCATACACTTGATAACAAGAAGAATTTAGGAAAGTATTTGAAGGATGAGAAGAGTAGTGTACTAGGACTGAAGCTGTAAATGAGAAGGATTCAAGAGCTTGGATCTGACTATGATCTGAAAGGACAGCTGAGGAAGTTGAGACAGAGAACTAACCAAGACGTTGAAGGTTTATTGCTCTAAGTACCTTGGAAATTATGTTTGTTATACAAAAGGCCTTAAAACAGGAGTTAAAATCAGCAGGAATCCAAGGTATGGCTTCACCTGGGAAAATATCTCACTGAACTGTAGAGTCACAGTAGTGATCATAAGACTGGAAATAGGACATTGGGGGTCTTTGGGGTCAAGATAAGTGGCTTATATTTGGTATGAGAGTAATTGAGACTTCCTTTGATTGAACCCACAGTAACTAGGCTGCACTAGGTCTGAATACCTTATGAGATATGTCTAATCCTGCAGTCAATTATACGATACTGTGTGAGAAAAAGTGCTTTGAGACTTGAGTAGCTCTCTATGTAAGGAAAGGACTCAGTTCACAAGGTGATGGATCCAGATATACGAAGCCCAACGTAAAATAAATGAGACTGCCTGTAACTCCTTTTATTTAACAGGTTAAGAAAATCAACTACAATCACCTTCAAAATAGTTCCCTTCTGAGTATGTGATTCTGCCAATATTCAAAGCAATTCCACAGATCGTTTTCTGAAAGTCTGTTGAGAATCTCTGTCATTTTTGCTTTCACATCTTCTACCAACAAAATATGGGTTCCTTTGAGCTCCAGCTTAGTGTCTGGGATCTCTTTCACTTTAAGCCGCAGCCAATAATTGAAAAGTTTCCATAATGAATTTCTTCAGTTTCACAAGAAGCTTGATGTGAATTCAGTGTTCATTCACTCTTGCACAATGACATTTTCTGACCAAGGATAAGAAAACATCTGTACCTGAACATGTGCCCACTTGTACTGAGCGAAGCAATCGAGTTGAACCTTGTCTCACTGTGACAGGTTAGAGCATGGTCTATAAGCAACTCTGTCCCCTCCCAGTTTTGGTTCCCAAGCTATGGGCTTAGTCTCAGGGGTTTTTTTTGTGTCATACTTCATAATTCTGAATATCCATAGTATTGAAGTACCTCATCCACAAGGTACCAAACCATTCCATCTAGCCCTAGCACTGGATGTGGAACAGGTACAGCTGATACAGGGACTAGAAAGGTAGTTAATATAACTCTTGGTTTTCAGGAAGAACAGAGCTTGCCAATATCCATTTGTTAACTCAAGATTGTTTTTTCAATGGCTATTCCCCAAGTCACTTGCATTTCATCAGTTCACAGCATCAGCTTGGGTCAAATTCAGCTGCTTTGCTTCTTAGTACCCTTCTAGAAATCAATAGAAAATGCAGGTACTACAAGCTAAAACAATTGGGACTTTTCAAAGATGCTTTAATGAGCTATTTTCTGCAGCTGTTTCTTGGTTGTCTTTGATAACCACCTTGCAGAATGTTTTCTTATGCTTAGGCAGTGATTCCATGTAGTTAGAAAGTTGCTCAGCTGACCTCGTTATGAACATATCTGACAAATTCTTAACCAGTCAGGTAGCATCATGTTTGAGATCTATGATAGGTTTTCTCTGAGGAGTCATTTAGGTCCTCTGCCAAGACACATATTTGAATTGTTAAGGTTCGTTTAGACAGCACAACCTTGAATCTAACACGTTCCCTCTATTCCAAAGTTAGAGTAGACTGTCATGGCCACATTTCCCTACTAAACAAACGACATTTTCAGCTTCTCCGCTCACCCTGGTCAAAGAGACATGACAATTACTTACAATTTGATGTTGGTTTTCATTAGAAAGCAAAATCTGATCAGCTTTTTGGTAAGTAGCACTCAGCACTGAATTATGTTACTGTTGAGAATACTGTGTGGCACGTAGGTTCTTGTCAAAGGATCCAGCTCTGTGCAGCTTCTCCTTCAGATTGAGTAGATATTAAACCACATTTTTACTTGTGGTTCCTACTTTTTTCCTGCAGGTTCAATATTCCCTGATGCTACCATATACGTAATATTGGAAAGGGAGCAAATTCCATGGGTGACCCTGAGACCTGTTGCAAACAAGAAATGCAGCAGTGTCTTTAAAGAATCACAGAACTTTTTAGGGTAGAAGGGGCTGTATTTTCTTCATTTTCTCCCATCAATTTGCAGAGACTGTTTTTCTGGGTTACACCATTATCCTACAGTGATCCACCATTCTGAACATAATTCCATTGTTTTGAAGTGATTAATAAGATTAAAGGATGATTTCTTCTAGGCAGTTGCACAACTGTACAGAACTTGATTAATGATCCATAACAGAAATCAGTCTCCTAGTCCCGGTTTCAAGCCTAAACCTGTACGTAGCAGAGTCACAGCCTTGTGCCAAAACCTGACTGCAGTGTCTCTTTGGCTACGTGGTAGGGTCTGCGACTGCATCCCATAAACATGTCTTGGGCCTGTCACTCAGCTGTGTGGGTTCTGAGTTTTTTGCTACATGTGTCCTTCCCACTGTAGTTCTAGAAGCTCTCCAGCAACCTTTGAGGTACAGCTACAGGTACTCAACATGAGGGAACCATAGACATTAGAGAGGAGGAATGGACATTGGAGACACTGGAGAAGAGAAGGCTACAGGTAGACCTTATTGTGACCTTAAAAGGGGCCTAGAAGAACGATGGGGACAAACTTTTTAGTAGGGTCTGTTGTGATAGAACAAGGGGTAATGATTTTAAGCTAAAATAGGGTAGATTTAGACTAGATATATGAAAGAATTTTTTTTGCAATTAGAGTGGTGAAACACTGGAACAGGATGCCCAGAGAGGGGGTAGACACCTCATCCCTGGGAATGTTCAAGATGAGGGTAACCTAATCTGGTTGAAGATGTCCCTGCTCACTTCAGAAAGGTTGTATTAGGTGACCTTTAAGGATCCCTTCCCACCCAAACCATTCTATGATCCTCTGATTCTGTGATTCAGTGATTCTGTGATTAGTTTTGTGACTTGTCCAAAGTGAAATAAATTATGGACCTCTCCTTTCTGCTACGGTGCTCACCTTTCCCACATCACTTCTGTTATCTGCCATGATTCCCAGCGTATGTGGACAGAGAAAACTAGACCCAGCTGAGAAGGGGAGGTAGCCCAGTAGTTTGGGAGTTGTTGACAAGAGCTCAAGACCTTAGGCTTTTGGCTCTTTCGGTTGTCTAAAGCCCAAGTCAAAATTCTCATCAGTTTTATGCAATTTATGTCATTTCCTCAGGGCTAGAAACGTTGTTGGAAACAAAACCTTTCTCTGTATGGAGCTACATAGAAAGCTATTGCAGAATCAATGATTCAACAGGGGAATATGCTTCTGGGTGAGCTGCACAAATTCCTGAGCTGCAGTGATGTTGTCCTGGATATGAGTCTGAGAAGAACCTTTCCTGCCTAAATCATCATCAGTAACATCTTCACTCACCTTGTTGCGGTCAGGGATGGTAGCTCTGTGCCCCGTGCCAGGCACCACGCCAGCCACCAAAGACAGCCCATACGTGCCCAGGGCGTTCAGAGCTGCTGCTCTATTGGCATTCACTCTCCTTGTGTGCCACCCTCTTGTGTGACAGCTGAGCCCAGTCCAACAGCTGAAAAAAGAGGAGTTGCTGGACCTCCACGTGCTTTTACAGCCCTCTGGAGCAACAGTCAGTCTGCCACTGCCTGTGGCCTCATTGTCCGTGTTTGCCCTGCTATGAGGTTGGTCTTTTTATCTTCTGACCATGACAAGGGATTGCCAAAGTCATGTTAGTTTGACTCTCACAGGCTGGCTTATTTTGCATAAATCACATCAAATCCAAATACCAGACAGAAGACGACCCTGGTGCTCCTTCAGGGCAGCATGAGCAATCCTTCCAGCTGTTCCTTGTTGAGGGCAAAACCACACTTCACTGAACAATGGTCACAACAAATGCTGTCTGCCCTCTTAAACTTCTTCTGCCTCTCCCTTTCCTTGAGGCCTTTGGCTTCTTCCCAGTTCCAGTTTGCTGTTTCCCAACACAGCAAAAGGCCTGATACCTTTGACAGGGGCTAATATTGAAAATACTAATCTGTATATGTCACATATTTATGTCACTTAAATGCCTGCATTGTATTGAAAGTCAATGTGATTTAGTCTCCTAACTCAATTCTTTTCGAAATGTTACCTTTGATAATCTCATGTATTTGATGAAAAATCCAGTTGTAAATATAATTTTGATTTGGTTGGTAACCTAGACAAGTAAATGTTATGATTTTCAGCAGCTGTATCATCATTTAGAGACACCAGCAGATGTGGTTTTATAGCCATATACATCTGATGATCCTCTCCCAGCCTAAACACACACTGAAATCTCATCCTTGTCTATTTCAGAAAGCAAAGTATCCAAACAAGAGAAGCTAGAAATGCAAATAAACTGGAAGGGCTTAAAAGTGCCATCATGAACAATGTCCCAATTTAAAGTCATTTTGCAAAATGTGAATGTAACTTGTGAATATTCCAGATTCATACCCTTTATAAGAATGACCTGTGCTGTTTTCCACTCCTGAAGTGAAGGGATCTGCTCAATCTACCCTTGGTTTTTGTTTTCACATTACTCCAGGCACTTGCATGCACAAATTATTCTAGTTACAAAAATTATGTAGTTCACACTATCGGCATCATCATCTAGGATGTTCCACTCCTTTGCTGACACAGCAGTGTAGGACTGAGCTGACAAAGGTACCTTTTCTAGAGCTTCCAAACAGGGCTGGGCAAGGAGTAACTCTGCACAGATAATTAAAGTATGCTTTTTGCAGAAAGGTTCTTTTTGCAAAATAAAGTTGTTCTTTTTTTAAATATTTTAGGTCATCTTTGTTTTCTAGGAGATTTTCACTTTAATTTTTCATCTTTTCCTTTCCTGTAGCACAATTTAATCGTAGGCTCCATCCTTTTAAAGTGACTGGGTGGAATTTTAAGTGGCAGCATACTAAAAAGTAATTCAGCTGTGGAGCTGCTATCATTCTGATGGTTTGAGTTCAACCCTACATGAGAGCATTAATTAGCTTCAGTTCATGAAGCAAGCTCTCAATGACTGAATTTCTAGATTGATATTGTCTTTTAGAGTGGTTTTCATTCTTCTGCT
Source organism: Dromococcyx pavoninus (assembly GCA_033558185.1). Lineage (NCBI taxonomy): Eukaryota > Metazoa > Chordata > Aves > Cuculiformes > Neomorphidae > Dromococcyx > Dromococcyx pavoninus. The sequence continues at coordinate 1,744,212 of JAUMJL010000161.1, forward strand.
TAACAGTGTGTCCCAGTGCTTTGTGATGTCAGTAGCTAGTGAATTTGAATTTATATAGTAAAGTATGAATTACTTTGTCCCCTCTCAAGTTTATTTTATTGACAGGGATGTTTGAAAATTCATAGCTCTGTTTTCCCTGATGAGCTTTGGATCTTGGTGCACTGGTTAACACCAGTCAAAAGAGGATAAAATCAGCACAATGAGATGCCTCTTATTCTTTTCATCCCATCACAACTACAAACATTCATAAATGTTTTCTGATTACTTCTGCAGGAGGAGAAGTGCATTAAACCCTTCCTCTCCTAGCGTTAATTTAATAGAAAATATTAGTGAATGGAATGAGAAGGAGTGAATTTACTCTTGTAAATTGTATTATTGCAGACACAGCTTTAATCTACCTTTATATAGGGCAATAACCAAATAGCATTTGTTTGGATTACTATGGAGCCAATAACAGACGTTATGAAGAGTTGGGTTGAAGACTTCATATCTGGTTCTCTTAGAATTTATTTTTAAGCTGTTCACGGAGGATAGACATAAGAAATAACCAGGTTCACCATTGCAATCTTAGAATATTCTCTACTTACAAGCAAGGTTGCAGAAATCAAAAAATGCCACGTAGCCTCAAGTGGTCACAAAGGGGATAATTGCATCCCAGGAAAATGAGGCAGGTGATTGAACATTTTCTGATCTGTCCTACATGAAAATGAAATCTGGGCTTCCTGGCAGCGTGTTGCTGTGCTATGGGGTGTTAAGCTGCATCCTGTTACTGTGTGAGGCAACAAGTGTTTTCCTCTGCTCTTTGCTCAGAGTAGGATAGGCTTGAGTCCAGCAGAAAAATCTGTACTCAGATATTTGGATAATATCCTTTGAAAGCTTGAGGCAAACCACTTGGCTTTTCTATGTCTCAGTTGCCCATCTAAAGCTGGAAGTACTAAATTTTCCACCTGAAAAGGATATTATGAGAAAACATGCATTTGAAACATTTTGAAACCCAGGGGGAGCGCTACACCTTTTAGCCTTGATGCTTAAGAAGCAGCAGCTAATAATTTGCACCCATTTGCCAGGTTGCACCAATAACTTCCACTTAACTGAGCCCAACTTGTATCTGACTAGCGTGGAGCTTCCAGAGTAGCACTTTGGCTTTCCTGGATGTCAGCAAGAGATGAAGGTTTTACCATTTCTGATGGGGTCTTCCAGTAGCTAATCACTTCCTCTGTTACAAGTGAGTGCCTTATTTCCTATTTCAGATTGTTCTTGTTATGCTTTAATATGTTAGATTAAAGAGCCTGCTAGTGCCTAGATTTTCTCCACGTGAAGGTACTTGTGTGCTATTATGGAGTCATCTCTTAATCTAATTTTTGATATACTAAGCTGATTGAGCCCTTCAATTGCAAGATATTTTCTGAAGCCCTTGAATATGTTTGTGACTCTCTTCTCTACCCTAATTTCTTAACATCCTAAGCTGTACAACAGAAGTATTTGCAATATACCAGTATTAGTCTCATCTCCTTCCATGTATAAAGGAAATATTATGTCTTTTGCTGCATTATTTTACTGAGTGCATCCCTAATTTCCAAGGTCCAGGCATATGCTCTGAGTTTGGCATGCCTTCCATGCCCTGAGTTGTGCAGCTTCTCAGTTGTGTCTGTTCAGACAGTTTTTGTTTCACTGCTCTGTGATGTTGCTCACTATTTAAAGCTTTTGAACCATTCTGATCATTTTTTGGTGATATGGGCTATGTAAGAGTTTAGAATAAGATTACCTATCTTATATCTTGGTCAAAACTGGTTGGCAAATTAAGCAATATTTGCAAAAGAGCAGAGGAGCAGAAAATAGAACCAGTAGACAGACAGACAGACAAACATCATAATTGCATGTCTCATTTCTCTAGGGAACCACATTACAGCCAGTTGTGGCAAATGTAAATCTAAGCCTTGAGATTGGTCTTGGCTGCCTAGAAAAGGGAAGAGGAAATTCCATACCTCTATATTAGACAAGATTTATTTGGAGAGCAAAGCCAAGGAGATTCCCAGTTTCTTCACTAACCCTGTGAAAAAGTCTCTTCTAAATTAGGAGAAGCTTCCGTGTGGACGTTTGGGGTCTTGCTTGGACAAAGCTCTCAATGTACAGACTGACCTTGAGCGTGTATCTAAGCTCCTTGAAACAAAAAAATCCTATCTTAAATGCTTTCAGCTAAGCATAAGCACAAATACTCTGCTGAACTGGAGCCTGGTGTGATAACATTAATGTTATAACACGTATTATATGTAATCGTGTCCATCCCCCTAAAGGTGTCTCCCCACTGGCAGATTTCATTATCAGTGTTTGTCTACATGTACAGCAATAAGACAATCAGCACCTGGCAAAGCACTGGCTGTCTCATTATAGCCAATTCAGACAATTTGAAGTGGATTAATTTTTTTCCTTTAAATTTCAGTGTTCAGTATTTGCAATACATCATTCTGCACTGCCATTGACTACCTGGGCCAAAGTCTACTGCCCTCATTTTGGCAAAACAGTTGATGTCATTGTCTGGACTCCAAAGGTCTGATTCTGCAGAATGCTGAGCAGATACAGTTCTTTTGGGTTCACTAAAAGCTCTTTCAGCTAAGCACCTCCCAGCATCAGCCCGTTTTTAAAGTGTTTCAGCCTCTGTTATGAATAGACAATGTTATAGGAGGATGATGTACTTGCTTCGATATCAGTAGAGTGGGCTGTGTTTGTGATTATGCTTGATGTCTTGTACTATGGGTACATCTTTGTAGTGATGACCACAGCTTCCATTACATAATAAAACAGTTGATGTACCTTCATGTCAGAGAAATTCTGTTTGTATTACACGAGGTCCTGTTCAGTCAAATCTGCCTGTTCTCCACACAATTTATATTTAAACTAACTTCAGTGTTGACCGGTATCAGAGCATACATTTATTTGTTTCATCCTCATGTCTTTGATATTACATTCAAAGTTGTCCAACTGTGCCTCTTAACTATCTTTTTCTTGCCAGCATGGTAAGGAATCTAAAAAAAAATGATCTTAAATGGCTGGCTCTGCATTGGTATGCGTTCTGCGTAGCCCTCTGAATTTCCTTAGCAGCACACAAACTCAGAAAATTGCATGGTTATTCTACTAATATTAATGAGAAAATGGTGGGCATTCTTCAATCTAAACATTTTTTATCTAAATGTAATGTAATTGTGTAGTAATGTATAATTAATGAGTGTGGTGTGTTGCAGGTTGATTAGGTGCCTGTGACCTTTGGAATTCAAAGTTTGTCTTTCATTTTTTTTAACCTTGATCAGTTCCTGGAAGCATGAGAATAAATACATTGTGCTTGTTACAGTAAGAGGGGATTGTGGACATTCAGTTTCTGTGAGATCTAGGGCAGATAGGTTTCTGCCAATTTCCTGGATGTGCCCATGCCACAGCTACTCCGTGTTAATTTGGACTCGTGCTTCCTTATCTTTGCTCACAACGGCCTATTTAGTTCAGTTTTTTGACAGTAATGATTTGCGTGAGGGTTTTTTGCAGCCTCAGACAGCAGCAGGAGGAAAGGTGTTGCTTTTGTGCAGAGAATCCTTGTCTGAAGGATGGGCACAGGCTTTGCGTGGGACAGGAGAGCCAACATGATGCTTGGGAATGGCCAGCAGTAGCTTGGAGATGAGGGCTTCGGTCTCAGAGGACAGGATCAGATCTGCCCTCTCTCCTGCTTGTTCTCATATGTCCACTGCTTAAACATTCAGATCTGTGTATTCATCATTTGGCCAAAATAAAAAAAAAAAAGATAAATGCTATCCCCAAACCCACAGTTTTTTGCTTAATAGAAGCTGTGAGACCACTGAAAACCAGGCCTTTTATTGAAGTGCATAAGTGCAATCTTATCTGTGTGCCTTAAGGCGAGTGTGACTGTAAATTGTCTTTCATATTCAGAATTGCTGTACCAGAGAAACGGTCTCTAGACAAGAATCAAGACAGTCCAGTAGTTTAATAACTGAATAATACAGATCAGCCTTCAGGACCCAACCTTGAGCCTGACATCAGTCTTTTGTGCATGAGCTTCAAAGGAAACCATATTTAGTCTTCTAGGACAGTAAAAATATTGTTTGAAGTTGGTAAAGCACATGTATAAGTATTGGCAGGCTCAGGGCTTTTATCCTCAATGAATACAAATTTCTTACCACATTAGAAGTCATTATTGTTTAGAAATAATAGTTGCAAATATTTGAAGCCAATACCCTTTGAAATATGCTGGCCTGGGTGGTTCATTATACTGTACAACTTTTGTTTGTTTCTATGTATTCTGAAAGGATATTAATATTTCTTTTAAAGAGTTTAAGCTTTTTTGCTTTTGAAAGGAGAAAAACTGTGTTTCCATGTCAACTAACACATATATTAAGGCCCTTGTGTGAGATTTTTTTCACTGTAAGACCTGATTTGTTGAAGGTCAAGAAGACTCCTGTTAAATAGACTCAACTGCTTAGAGTTTTAAAATGCAAAATCATTCCACTGTCATTCAGACACGTTCAGTAACACGTAAGTAGGAATTCTTGGAAATTGGTAATTTTTGTAATTGCAGCTTTCATGAAATGGACTCTAATTTTATTGCACAGAAATGCAGAATTTCTTAGATGGTTCAGCGATCCCACAGGAGGAGCTGGAGCTGCTGCTGCAGGACGGGTGACCTGACTGAGGGGACAAAGCCTCAGTCTGGGCCCGCCAGTCCTTGGTGGAATGCCCTCCGCTTTGTAAGTGGTCACCAAGGTGACTTCATGCCTCGTTCCTGGTTGCCTGAGAAGTGCCAGGAGAAGAGATGAAGTCCTAGGGACGGTTCTCCTCTGCTGCACAGAGTAGTGCACGTTCCAGTGCTTCACCTGCTGCGCTGCTTTGCCCGTCACGGCTTTGCATTCCTCATTACTTTACTGAGTAAAGCAAGCTGGAGAGAACCATTGTCACATTTTTCTTTTCCTTTTCTCTCCTCCTGAAGAAACTCAAGTGATTTTTCCCTTATAAAAATCATTTAAACAGTTGACCAGTTGAGACTATAAACTTACCATGTAATTTAATTACTTTTCTGTAGCTGCTGAGCTGCCTTTAAGGCAATTCTTATAAAATCTCCTGTTAATCAGGAGTACTCAAACATAGGAAAACTTTGTCCCTTTTTTTGCAGTGAACAGTATTGCCTCTTAACAATTCCATCTAAAACCAGGAAGGAAGCAGGAAAGTCCTTATAATGATGATGATGATATGGTACTCACACCATAAAATGGACATTGTTAAGAGTGGCAGCCCCTGTTTAATCTTTCAGTGCAAACTAATGAGCCAACTTAGCTGATTTCTCCTACATGTATAATTTGGGAGGAGGGGGAGAGAGGGGAAGCCCAGAACATATAAGCCCACATATTTCAATTTACACTTACAGTGAATAAGCTTCAATTATCAAAACACAACTTCAGTCATTATAATAGCACTCTTTTTATTGTAAGAGCCAAAGTAATTAATCTGTATATTTACGATCCTTGTCTATGATTAGTTTCCTGTCACAGGATGTAGTGAGCCTGTGCTGTTATGACTATATTTTATTTACTAATATTTTCCTACACAGTGCTGAACACTTCCTGCTGAAGGAGCTGAATGGACAAATCCATGAAGATATCTTTCATTTTCCCTGACAGTGAATGATGTTTCCATATATAAACATAATAATAGAGTCATTACATATGCACTCACATTATCATAGCTGTTATGTGCTCAGTGTTATTCAAAACAAGGCAGGAAGCCAAATCTTCCCAGTTCCCATTTTGATTTAAATTGTATTTGTAATAAAGGGATTTTCATTCAACCTAAATGCAGTTTCATCCTGGTCCAACAAACCTCCCCACTTCTTTTTTTTTTATTATTATTATTTTTCCTTTATTCTAGGTCACTCGCTCCTGTAGAAGTGAAATTCTCCTCTGGTGGTGATAACAGCAGTGCTACTCAATGAACTATAACAAGGGCTCTAAATGCATCTCCTGTAGCATACCACAGTGATTTGCAAAACTGGGAATAAATCAAAGCGGTGAAGAGATGCCATATTGAGCCAGAAGCTAAATGTTACATCTTGTTGCACGAGGCTAGGGGGAGAACAAATCCTGTTTCTCTGGCAGTGCAGTATCTTTGTGCTTGTTACCTCCAATCCAACCCCATTAAAACAAGCATTCAGAATCTGCAGGAAATTGTCACCTCTTTCTTTCATGCAATGGCAGCTGGTATTGGTGCCTACACACATTTCTCATTTCCTTCAAGATTTTCAACACATATAAAAAAAAGAAGCTTAATTTATATTAAAAAATGTGTCAGCTTACCCTGAGGCTCAGCACGGGCACCAGGGAAAAAAAAAAAGATAAATGCCTGTAGGTGAGCTGGCAGAGGCTCTAATTCTGCACTCACTCTACTGCTACACAGTGTGCACCACATTAATCATTTCACATAGGCAGGCATTTAAAAAAAAACTTCCAACAATTTTAAAACAAAGATGTATTGCCCTAAACTTGATAATAATACAACTGCATCTTGTAGAACAATCTCAGTTCACACGTACTGTGTCCCCTAATAGAGGAGCATGAAATGATACTGGAGTCTTCTGTGACATAATTTTTATTATTCAGTACCTTTTGTCTCTACAGTTATGTCCCCTCCAGTAGGTATTTTTGTCTGTCTCTAAATATATATATATAATGTCATGTGTCCTATTTGACATATGCAGGATGTTTTCTACCTCCTTTCCTTATTATGTGGCTGGGTAAATGCCCTTTGTGATGTGTGAAGAGTAGCCCTGAAGTGAAGGACTCAGGGGTGCTGGAAGTATCCTGTGCAATATGGTCCTAGAGAGAAGAGGAGTCCAGGGGAATGGGATGTTTTTCAAGAAATGCCTCCTCCAAGTCCAACAATGGTCCCTCTTGCTGTGGAGTGAGTCAAGGAAAGATCCAAGCAAAGACTTGCATGGATAAATAAATCCCTCCTGACAAAACTTAAGCACAAAATGAGGCACAGAAGAGGTAGAAGAAGGGACAGGTCATGCAGGGAGGAGTATAGAGACACTGAGCGTGCAGGAAAGGAGTTAGGGAAGCCAGAGCCCACTGGGAGTTGAATCTGATGAGAGAAGTGAAGAGCAAGAAGGGCTGCTGTGCATCCATGAATAGCAAAAGGAGGACCAGGAAACTGTTGGTCCACTGCTGAATGGTGTGGGAGACCTGGTGTGCAAGGCCAAGGAGAAGACTGAGGTACTCCATGCCTTTTTCACCTTGGTCTTTACAGGTAAGGCTGACTTTCAGAGATCCCAGGCTACTGAGGCAAGTGGGAAAATCTGAAGCAATTCAGACTTACCCTCCGTGAAGGAGGACCAGGTTAGGGAGCTTAAAACTTTAAAACTTGCCATGGGAACTGACAGGATGCATCCAAAAGCGCTGAGGGAGCTCCCCATTCTTCGTTGTCTTTGAACAGTTACGGTGATGGGAGGAGGTTCCTGAGGACTGAAAGAATTCAAATGTCGCTCCTGTCTTCACAGAATCAGCTCTGAGCAGCGGCTTTGGAGTAGGTGATCTCCAGGGGTGCCTTCCCACCTCAGTCACTCTGCCACCTATCTGTGATTTCTTATCCTTTTAAGCCTACTCCTCAGTGCCCACGAAGCCAGGTGACATTTAAAGGACACCTGAATCTTCTTCCCAGGGTTTCAAATTGCCTGTCTCAGGAGATCTGTTTGCTGAGTGCAAACATTTCTGGCTTCTCTTTAACATATTTTACCCTCAGAAGAGCTGAGCTTATGGCAATGCAAAGTCACCATTGCTGTGGAAATGGCAGATTTAAACGGTGCATAGTTTGGTAGGGCAAAAGGAATTTGTTGGACTATGTGTAGCCTTGCTACAGCACAAAAGGTGATGGGATGTGGAGGTGTGTGCAGTGGGAGGCTATAAGAAGTGCAAAATCAGAACACCAGGAAGGAAAATGCTTTGAACATCTGGTTTAAACAGCAGGAATGCAAGCACTGCCTGCAGTAGGGGTTTGATCCTGCACAACAATGAGGAGCAGTTCTAAATGTCCATTTTACTCACACCTTTGTTTTCAAAAGGTTAGTGGTTTGCTTTCACACAAATTTAGATTCACAACATCATTAATTAAGCTACGGAGAATCAGCCCTTCAGTTCTTTGATAGAAAGGCTAAGGATGAGGCCCAAATCTTAGTTGGCATAGAATGGTATCTTTCTACTGAAGTCAACACAGCTATTTCAATGTACAACTCCTAATATCTGACTTGAGCAGAGCAGAGGATGGCAGTAGGTGAGGGAAAAGACACAATTAGGTGATGCCTATTATATCATTAAGAAGTGCAGCTTAATAACTTTCTTTGTTGTAGTGGAACTGAACTCCTCTTGGATCAACAGATGAGTGTGAGTTGCATGTCTTTTGAAGGATCTTAGAGAGAGTCTTGGGCCCACAGAAGAACACTCCAATACTGTGGCTGCAATGGCAATAACAACAGAAGCATGAGAGTAGCAGAGTAAATGGATAAATTTGTACATTTTGGCTGTCACCAGCTTTGCATCTTTAGAAATGGCTTTTTGAGAAATACATTTTAAAAAAATCTTACTGCTATAAAGTATTACAGTGCAATTATTGTAATACTTTAGTGTTTATTATATCTTATTGCATTATGTTTTTTGGATCACTATATTAGAGGCCACAAAATATCTCAAATGATAGTTCTTTGTGTTTGATCTTCATAGGTTTTTTTAATCAGAGGAGAAAACACACTACTTAGGCTGAAAAATTTCAATACTTTTTCTCCAGCCAAGTTAAATATTTTTTTTCTAAGAAATACATAAAATTCTCAGTTACTTCTGAGTTCTCTTCCTCTCCCCCCCAGCCTTGTCTTATTCTAACGCTGTTCTGCCTATGTAAAATTTTTAAATGGCAGATTTAATAATTAAATTTAAAAATAGGTAGTTTTTAGAAAATAAGAACATAACCAATGTAACAAAGTATTGTGTTCTACAGGGAGCTGGAAACTTGCTGCAAAGTGCCTTAAAGGGTTTGCATCTAAGTACACAGCACATATGGCTTTAAAATCTATGTATGTACAGGCACAATCTACGTAAGTGCAGTGCAAATGACATGTGACAGCGGGAGTTTCAAAAAGCTTGCTCCTCAGAGCAAGAAAGGCAGCATATCTTTTTCTCATAAGGAATCCTTATTTCATACAATGTTTTCTTTAAAAAGTTCAACACTGACTATAAATATGGTTCAGAAGCAAATCAAGCTTCCCATCCACCAGATTGTTCTGTCACTTTAGCACCGGCTTTCTAAGGAGATATCACAAGATCCAGTATAGAAAGTTAATGCCCATCTTCTTCCCTGAGCATCAGAAACTCAGATTTTTCTCAGCTGTGTTTGACAAAAGTAATAAAAAGTAATGTTCTGACTATAAAAGCTCTGTTCATGCAATTGAATCGTAATAAAGGGTCTTTCAAACCCTGCATTTTCTACTCTTGGCCTTTTGCTATTTCTAATCTTTCGTATTTCCTGATTGTATTTATTTTGACCTCCATCAAGTGTTATTTTTGCAATTTTATGGTATTCTTGTAGCTTACTGTATTCTCTTTGATCTTCTCCCTTTCAGCTTTTTTCTTGGGTCTTTTTCATGTTTAAAAAAAGTTTTCTTCTCTTTCTTTTTGTATCTCTGTCTCCCAAGTGCAAGCCTTTATTTTGCATTAGCAGGTGAATGTTTGGAAATCATAAAGAGTCACAAAGATTCTGGAATTTTCTTCTGCTGAACACAAAATATTTCGAATTCTTGCTTCAAAGGCTTTCAGGAACAAAGAAGCTTTTCTCAGACCACTAGCGAATCCACAAAGTTCAAATGAACTGTCTTTGCCAGCAGAGATGAACTAATAACAGAACAGCATAGTCTTGCAAGAGTAGCCAAATATGTTAGGGGAACAAACATATCCTTGACATCATAAGAAAAAAAATCACAGTTTATCTCTTTAATAACCATCTTCAAGGGAAATTAATGCTACTTTGTCCTTTGTGCAGAACAGTAATTGGATTGTGTGTTTCAATTATATCTGGACAAAGGCCAGGATATTGAAATACTTCTAAATATTAGATTTTCTTGTCCAAAAATTAGATTTTATTGGCATTCTCTTTCCGAGATTTCTTCATTAAAAGCTTCATTAAGCATAAATCTTCTTTCCACACAGCAAAAAAAACCTAAATTATTTTAAAAGGGTCATTTAGAAAGGTTTGCCCTCCCCTTCTCCCACTGTTCATGCTGAGAGAAGAGTTATCTAACAAGGTCAGAAACCAACCTGCCTTACCTAGGATGGTTCTCTGCTAGTTGCTTGAACTCATTGTCCCAGTTTGGCCTTCCATAGTAGGTCTTCTGTCTCAAGCCAGTGATTACATCCATCTTATCATCATAATGTAGGGCTATGTGAGTAGCCTAAAGGGAAATTTACAAGATAATAATTTTAGAGTCAACAATGTAAGAAGGGAAAGAAATAATGCTGCTTCATAGTGAAATACAGGCGTATTAATGAGGAAAACAAAACTGTGTAATTATCAGATGGAAGGAGGAGAGGAAAGGAGAGGTGAGAGGAGACATACCCAGGAGTTTGCAAAATGACTAGAAGTGTAAAAAGCACTTCCAAAAGTCCCCAAGACCTCAAAGAAGGTGGATCAGCTCAGGTGAAACATTGAACTAAGTGAGCTGCAAGGCTCCCACGCCAAGAAAACAAACCCTAATTTTCATGGGCATTTACTGTTTCTCAGTTCCTGTGCTGCACCCATTATTATGCTACCTGAGTACTTCCCAGGTGCATTTAAAAACAAAACAACTGTCTCTCCTAATTGCTCCGCTATTGTGTAGAAGTAAAATGCTTGTTTTCACTACAGACTATCTTCATTACTATCGCTGTCAAGAAATTGCTAGAGGAAAGCTAAGTTTAAAAGTGGGATTTGCATTTAGTTTAGGCCCTAGCATGACCTAGGCATTATTATAATCTCTTGCAGAAGTGGTTGCTGAAATTTAGATCCATTTCCTGGGAAATGGTGTTTAAGGGGAGACTGGATGAGGCACTGAGTGCCATGGTTTAGATGATGGTGTTAGTGTTGGTGTTAGTGTTGGGTTATAGGTTGGACTTGATGATCTCAGAGGTCCTTTCCAACCTTATGATACTGTGATACTGTGAATATTGTATATTTCTTGTGCTAACGAGTCTTCCATGTTGCTTAACAACTCAATTATTCTGGTCAAACACAGTTGTCACAAGGGGTCATGTTTCTAAAAGGTTCTTCTTGTTGGTTTGAGCCAATGTCATAAAGGACTTGGAATAATCTAAGAAATTTGGTGGGAGTGGGAGGTGGGGATCTGCAGGATTTTTTAAATTGTTTACAGCAAAATTGTACTGAGCAGATTTCTGTTCACATGAAGTGGAACTTGTCCAGGATTTTTGGTGTTGGCCCTTGCTGTAGTTCACAGTATTGAACTTGGCTAGGAATGTCAGGGGCACTGCGAGGAGAAATAGGCTGGAAGATGATATCTTGTTGAAGCAGAAGCAGTATCTACTTGACCATCTGATGCCAACATGGAATCTACAGCGAGCTTGAAGCATTGAGCAAAGATTATGTCTGAGGAGTAAACACCTGCCAGTAGTGGAGGGTGCACTAGAAGCTGGAAGTTGCTGTGTCATCTTAGTGATCCATTAAGAATAAGGAGAGAAAATCAACTCATCTGGGTCTAGGTAAGAACTAAAAAGTTGAATAAAATTGACCCAGTTGCCAAAATGTTCTAAACACGGCAGGATTCGAAACAGATACGTGAACAACAAAATTTATACTAAATAATAAGTGTAAACAAAACAAACCCTCCATCTGAAAGCCATGGACAAAAGTGTCCCCTCACAAGCTCCTGAAAAGGCTCTCAGCACTCTTCTGCCAAATGACAGGTACCCAAGACAAGATATAGGACTGGAAGGATCACTGGTTTTGTTTCTCCATTCCTGTTTTTCTAAAGGTGAAATGCAAACAGATAGCTTGGTGTTTTGTGTTTACAGTTCTTTATCTCTCTGCTTCATCCATCATTTATTATGTTCCCGTTCCATATGTTACCATACTGGAAAAGCAAGGTACATTAACTCAGACTCGTAAGAGTTTCATCATTACCTGACTTTCATCCCAACCAGTAAGAAATATATGATAACTTAGAAAATCATTTTTCCCTTTTTCAGCCATTTTTGTTTCCAAATGGAACAGAAGATCAGCAAACCACTCAAATGCTGATGGGTCTCGACAAATCCAGTAAAAATAAACCTGTCAGGTAAGAGTAGAGAGATTTAACAAGAAACAAATTTAAAATAAAACTCCATAATGATTAGCTCAACTTATTAACTACATCTTCTTAACTACTTCTCCACTATAAACACGTAATTTTGATAATGTAGTTTCTATCTTTTAAAAATTTCATTTTCTTCTTGAACATCGAGTGAATATATTAATGTGCTAATGAAGACCAGCAAAGTACAGGTTTCCCATCTCCCCCTGCCAGTGCATTTCAACTTTGACTTATAATACCTAACCTTGCATTTCTTGCAAATAATTATTCTTTGATATTTTTTTCAGTTATGTTTTAGATAGAATTTCAGTTTCATTCAGCACTGAAGCAAGGAATTCCTTTTTCTCAAGACCTTCTGCCATAGGTTAACAGTTGATGTGGTCAAAAGATACAAATATGTTCTTCAAGTCAGATACCCTGTTTAAAACAGGCTACATAGTACCCCTTCTTCTTTTTTAATGTTTTTTTCTTGTATTGGAGCATATAATTTCTAGAGAAACATTAAACTGTAATTTTAAAGTTGCCAAAGGGGTAAAATAACCACTGCCCCGTGACTGATTTTCTATTGGTTGAAAACCTCCTCTCTATGGAAAATTAACAGTTTTTCTCATCAAGGTTTCTCTAACCTCATCCTCCATGTGCTGGAACTTGTTTTTGTTGTCTGTTGGACTGGAGAGCCTGGTATTTAAGTTTTGTTCTCTAGGTAGACGTTAGAGAGTGGCATTATTCATCCTATAATCCTCTCTGGTAAACCAGATTCCTGAGATCTGTCACTGAGAGGCTAATTTTCTGCCCTTTCATTGTGCCTGTATCTTATTTCTGTCTCTTCCTCCTCTGCAGTCAGTCACAAATGGAGCAGTTTGGGGGTGTTTGTTGTTTGTTTTTCTTTTAAAAGGTACTTTATTAGAATCTTGGCACAGAGTAACGCTTGCTTGGGGAATAAAATCTTTCATACAAGATGGTTAGACACTGTCTATATGATGATGAGGGTCTCTGTTTCAAGAGTGCTTGCAGTGGCACCTTCAGCTGGATCAGGTGAGACTCCACAAACCCCTTTTTCTGCTCAGTTCTTACAGCCAGCTGGCCCAAGAACCATTGTGACCACTCCATCCATTGTCATGTACTGTGATCTGCTGTCTTAACTACATATAAAGCATCTTTTAACCAACTGATTGTGTATAAAACACTGTCCTGTGTGAACAGGTCTGCAGGAACAGCTTCTGCCTTCTCCCAGGGGAGGGAGGGGAAACAGGGGCTGAGCTCTGCTCTCTGGTGCCCTGGGACAGGACTGGAGGGAATGGCAGGAAGATGTGCCAGGGCAGGGTTAGACTGGATATCAGGAAGAGGTTCTTCCCCCAGCGGGTGGTGGAGCACTGGAACAGCTCCCCAGGGCAGCAGTCCCAGCACCCACTCTGCCAGCATTCCAGCAGCATTTGGCCAATGCCCTCAGTCACAGGGTGTGAGTGTTGGGAGTGTCCTGTGCAGGGACAGGAGTCGGACTGATGATCCTTGTGGGTCCCTTCCAGCTCAGGTAATTCTCTGACTCTATGATTCTATGCTGGCCATTTGCAAATGTCTTTTCAATGGATAAGTTAAACAATTTTGCAGTAGGAATGGCCCACAGAGTCTCAGGACTGGTGAAATTCCCCTCCCTGGATCTGAGACATAGAGTTAGCCTAGGCTGATCACAACCTGCCTTAGGGAGTCTTTAGAACAGTTGGAAATCCCCACCTAGAATCCTCCTTCACCAATGCTGTACTGCAAAGGGGGGTGGGAGTACAGCCCATGCCCTGGCTTCAGCTCAGTCCCTCTCTGGTCCAGCTGTGTAGGTGAACAGACTGGGAGCTGCTGCACCACCCAGGAGAGGGTTGCCTGAAGTTCTCTGGCCAGGCACTAGCTTGATGCTCAGCTGAACCACAAGACAAATCTGATTGCAAGTCCTCTGACTCAAGTTCTATAGCTCTTGCCACACAATCCATCATTACTTTTGAACAGAGGGCACCAGACCTCAAACGGGCAATGTAATTGTGGGTGTTATTATTCTTATAGTGCCTCCAAAGAAATCCTTTACAAACATGGAGGAAACCTAAAAATACACAGTTTCAGATGAAAAAAAGAAAGTCATGGAGGAGAATGTATTAGCTTAAACAAAGGGATGGTTGAAACCTGTTTTATTCTGACTAGGATTTTTATTTTGTTGTAAAATCACTTAGTTTCCTCCAACCCATCTCTCTTTGTGCTCACCGGTCCCTCTGTCTTTTGTTACACCTCAGTATCAAGGGTAAACTGGAAGCTCTGTCCTCAAGGTGGTCACTGTGAGAACTCCAGTGATTGGGAAATTGTAGCCCTCTTGCTTAGGATCAATGAGATAAAGATGCATATTAGATAATTATGAAGTGAAAAATCAGAGAGGAAAACAGAAAGCTATAAAGAGATTTTCCAAAGAGTTAATATGCTATTAATAATTAATATTCTGGTAAGATGGTAGGAGAAAAATGTGGTAACAGCATGCTCCACTGGAGATTTGGTGGAAGAGAGTAACAGTAATTTGAGATGTTTCCTAGATCTGAGTGCACTGTAAGGGACCATCTGTGGTTTCTGTAAGAAATACAAATGAAGTATGATCCCAGGAAACTGAGATAAAGCATTCAGGGTTAAGTAGGGCATTTTTACAGTCTAGGAATAGGACTGTCTGCAGAACTTTAGTAACAACCATCTTGGCTGTTTTCTTTTTCCCTTTCTGTTTAAATATTTTACCTTAAATATAACCTCATTGCTTTGCAGGGAAGTTGCTGCTGATCTACACTATCATAGGTTATGAGGAAAAAGCAAGCCCACTGACTTTATAGCATTTATTTTTTTGTGACCACCACCACCACCAGCATTCTTTTAAATTGCTGAAACTAGATAAGATTTATAGCCTTAACCTTTTTGGTTTTTTTGTGTCTGAATCCTGAAGTCCTCGCGTGTTTCGGCTTCTCAGTGCCTTGAAAACCAGGCCACTGAGTGCTATTAGTCTGTATCACACTGTGGCTGTTGAGTTGCAGTGAGAAATTTCTTTCCCTAGCCTCTACTTGATCATCTTATTAATCAAGTCTTTTCAGCAATTCATTTTATGGAAATGTATATTTAGTACAGGTTTGTGGAGAGGGGGCGAGTGCGTCTAAATGAATAATGAACGGTGCATGGGGTAACAACTGGGAGGGTGTGGGCAGGACTGGGAGCCAAGCACAGTTGGGGAGGAGGAAGCAAAGCCAGCTCATGGGTTGAGATGATGTGGGCTTGGGAAGGTGGTCTGGTTTCCAGAATATCAGGCTATGGAGCTTGAAGGAGTGATTTTAGCTGGTTGAAGGATATTGAGGGGCTGGAGAGCATCCAGAGAAGGGAACGAGGCTGGGGAAGGGGCTGGAGAACAAGGCCTGTGAGGAGAGACTGAGGGACCTGGGCTTGTTCAGCCTGGAGAAGAGGAGGCTGAGGGGAGACCTCATCACTGTCTACAACTGCCTGAAAGGAGGCTGTGGCAGAGCGAGTGTTGATCTCTTCTCCCAAGTGACAGGTGACAGGACAAGAGGAAATGGCCTCAAGTTGCACCAGGGGAGGTTCAGACTGGATATCAGGAAGAATGTCTTCACTGAAAGGGTGGTCATGCCCTGGCACAGCTGCCCAGGGAGGTGGCTGAGCTCCCATCCCTGGAGGTGTTTAAAAGGCAGGCTGATGATTTTCTTAGGGACATGGTTTATTATTGGACAGGTACGGTTGGACTCGATGATCTCAGAGGTCTTTTCCAACCAGATGGTTCTGTGGTTGCAGACCTAGCTGCCACAATAGCAGCCAGTCAAACTGAGTAGGGTCAAAACTACTTCTGGCACAGTCCACTTGAGAAAGGATGTAGCTTTCTGAAGCTGCAGAAATTCCTTACACTCATCCCTGGTGCGGTTCCGCTCGAGCAGTACCCATTGCTCTGCCTCTAAGTCTCATATATTAGAAGTGGAGAACATTTTGTGATGAAGAAAGATTGTCATTATAAGAAGTCTTTTTGGATTATAATCTTAGAAAGGAAAGAGGTAGTGAAGATGGATGGCCTATGGGTAAAAAGTCTCCTTTTCCCTCAGTTCAAAGTAGACTTATAGTATAATATGTTAAAATAAGTGCTATTTACAAAAAAGTCTTCCTTTCTTCACACTGACTGCCCATAGCATAGAACAACATAAAACATCTATAATTAAAATACAATAAATGCACAATAAAATTAATCCCTATTAAAACTGTAGAGTAAAGCCAGCAGCAATGTGTTTCTATAATTAAACATTCTGAATTCTATAGTTTTTTCTTGTAAGCCTTATACTATTAACTGACTGCAATTATTTAGGGCTCTTAAAAATTGCTTTCGATTTGTTTCCTTAAGTCTCCATCCACCCTACCCACAGTGACTACATTCATCAGCTTGATGGCATGCCCAAGTAAACTGGCTTAAATTTTCCAGTTGCTCTTTTTGCAAATTGAGTTAGATGCAGTATTGCTGTTAGTTGGATCTGTAATGCAAGGTCTTGAGCAGCTCCTTACTTCTGTGTTACTCTGCTCCCTTGCAATAGGTCCATATTTATCATTGTTTCCCACATCCTGAGTTTTGTACAACAGACCAGAGCAAGAGCTCCGATACCTCTTTCCCAAAAGATGAAAGAACACGCTTTGTAAATCAGCTTCCATCATGTGGAAAGTCATTAATAATTATCTGCTGATGACCATCCATCTGTTTCTCCCTGCTCCCTGAAGACTGAGGTGGAGTTGTAGCTCTGGGCAGAGCCAGCTTTTCACCAAAGGGGTGTAAAAGGCGGGGATGCCCAGGGAGGCACCTTAATCCCTGGCTCTTGTTACTCCTTCTTAGACATGGTTAGTGTTTACAAAACCCTCTTACACCTGCAGCTGGGCACATCCCTGCAAAACCCTGGTTCCTCGTGCCCCTGAGTGTAGCACACCACCCTTGGGCTGTAGCACACCAAAAAAGATCAGGTGAGTGAATGGATCCAGTGGGCCACTACAGGTGAGGCACAGCTGTACCTGCAGCCCAGGGCGTGCAGGGGACTGGGGTCTGGCAGCCTGCACTGACTTAGAGCTAGGAGCAAGCAGCCTTTCTTATAAATGCAGGACAAGGCTTGAATTCATAGCACTGAATTGGAAGCAAGAATCCTAAACTGTTCTCAGACACAGTTCAGAAAGATGGCTATGCTTGACATCAAAAAGAGCCCAGGCTTTTAGGTCTCTGGGAGAAGATGCTTTGTGGTGAAGGCTGTGGGCTTGGGTAGAAGGATGGTTGGTCTCAAAGTGAGTGGAAGAGGATGCTTTTGTTTTCCTCACTGTATATAGCTGAACTCACTGCCACAACTCGCCGTGGCTGTCAGAGCTCTCCGTGGGTTCAAAAAGCAGTTAGACAAATTCATGGAAGGGAAGTCTGCTAAGGGGTATTAAACACAGAGCTGCAGTCCTTGTATCAAGACATTACTGAACTGCAAGTTGCTCAAAGAAAAGAAGGTGTCTTCTAAAGACACATTGCCACGTGGTTTTGTGGTCTGTAGACTTTCCCCCAGGGGTGCATTAACAGCCACTGCTGGAGACAGGATACTGGCTCGATGGATCTTTGGTGGCACTTAGTAGAACCTCTCTTATGTCCTCATGTAGGATAAAAGAGAAAGTGGATGTTTGCTAATATTGTCATCTGATGGATCAGGCCAATTTTATCAATTTCAGCAGCAATTGATCTGAAAAATGAGGTTACTTAATGTGAAAGAAAGATCATTTGATGCATAACTGAAGCCAGCAGGAACTTTCCGGCCTTGACTGGTAGCAGTGCCCTTCCTCATCTCAAAAAAATGATAGGGAAATGAAGGCTCTAAGGCTATTTAATTGTGAAGAATCAATTAGATAAATGTGTGCTCCTTTTGATTTGCTGGGTTTTTTAAATTATACAGCTGCAGACATTATGGAAGCTACGAGTATTTATATCTCAACCATATGTGGGTAACACTAAGAAATATTAGTTCAATAAGCGTAATGATGGCTGTACTCAAATCAAAATGAAGTTGTTAAAAAAAGAAAAACCTCTTATTTATTTCCTTAATAGACATTTCTATGGTACTCATCGTGGCAGAGAGACAGTGCTGAACACTTTGAGGCAGATTAAATTATTTGTAATTATACCACAAGTGGAAGCTTTTAACCAATGGGAAAAAATTGTGGAGCTACTCTGACAGTAATAGTTCTCACTAAGGTGACTGCTAAATTTTTTAAGTAATGCTGTGAACTTTCCCAGCACCTTTCATCCAGGCTTTCAAAATATTTTACAAACACCAATGAAATTTAGCCTCATAACACTTGTGAAAAATAAACATCACTATTCCCCCTGCACTAGTAAGGAAGCCGAGTTATGGAGAAAAGTCATATAGAAATCATGATAATTTTGGATTTCACAGGAATTCAGAAAAACTGAACTCTGTAGCAGAAAACCAAGGCAGAAAGGACCATGCACTTATCTTTGCAGGCAAGCTTAACTAGATTCAACTTAAGCTGTGGATGAACACCCTGAGGTAATCTGTACTCTCAGTGTCTAATTAAATTGTCCTCATTTCCCCTTAAGATAACAACAGCAATGACAACAATAACAATTTTACTTGTATACATATAGAATATACATAGTATAAATATATAACATGTATATAGATATATGTAGCCCTCCTTCCAGTGGAAAAGATCATTCTGGTACAATGGTAGTGTTTGCAAATACACTTATTTTCAGATCTAGCACATATTTTCATTTTTATTTCCCTTCCTTCTCAGTGCTTTTTCTGCCTCAGAGATCCCTCCTGGCAATTTGAACCTGTCCTCAACTCCTCAGTTACTAAAATCCCAGCTGCTTATTCAGTGGCAGCTTGTCATTAAGGTGCCAGTTTTAACACTCTTCCATTTAAAAATATCAGCCCCTTGGTCCTGCCATCAGCTTTGTATGTGCTGACCCTCTCAGAGATCTGTCCACTCCAATGCAATTTCAACATCTGTCCTTAAATGTCAAATGTTGATTAGTTCCTGATTCAGCTTTTGCATTGGAAAATGAGCTGAAAGAAGCTGTAAGGTCCACAAGCTATCACTTGCCATCATGGATAGGAAAGAGAATGGTTAATGATGATTTTTTTCTGTTACCTTCTTACCCCTCACCCTACTTCACCCATTGTCTTTCCTGCACATATCCTCCCCCATCCTCACCATCCTTAGCAGAAGATGTGTAACAGGTTGGCAGATCGAGTTTTAACTTAATTGCTACCATCCATGCCTTAAAGACCTCAAAGTATTTTTTCAATCAAATAATTAAAGTGGTTTGAGGCAGTAATATGTATCTTGATATATGCATCTGATCCAGAGCTTGAATGTCTTTGTTTTATTACTTCTATGCTGGCTGATATCCTGGTCTTGCAAGGTGAGAAGAGCAGCAAATGGTTCTAGAATGCAATGGACCAGGTCACACAGCCAAAGGGACTTTATGAAACCTGCAGCTGGACAAGGAGCAAGTGCTGCTTTTCATTTCTGTCAGACATGACCTTGCAATTTTATTCATTATTCTTTTTTTGTAGGAAAGAGGAATAATGTCTCCTCTAGCTCTCTGTCTAGATATGTCCTGCACCTGGGACACAACAACCCCAGCAGCGTTCCAGGCTTGGGGAAGAGTGTCTGGAGAGCTGCCTGGGGGAGAAGGACCTGGGGGTGTTGGCTGACAGTGGCTGAACATGAGCCAGCAGTGGCCCAGGGGGCCAAGAGGGCCAATGGCATCTTGGGCTGTGTCAGACACAGCGTGGGCAGCAGGAGCAGGGCAGGGATTGTGCCCCTGCACTGGGCACTGGGGAGGCCACACCTCGAGTACTGGGGTCAGTTTGGGCCCCTCAGTACAAGAAGGACATTGAGGGGCTGGAGAGCATCCAGAGAAGGGAACGAGGCTGGGGAAGGGGCTGGAGAACAAGGCCTGTGAGGAGCGGCTGAGGGACCTGGGGGTGTTTATCCTGGAGAAGAGGAGGCTGAGGGGAGACCTCATCACTGTCTACAACTGCCTGAAAGGAGGTTGTGGGGAGGGGGGTGTTGGGCTCTTCTCCCAAGTGACAGGTGACAGGGCAAGGGGAAATGGCCTCAAGTTGCACCAGGGGAGGTTCAGACTGGATATCAGGAAGAATGTCTTCACTGAGAGGGTGTTCAGGCCCTGGCACAGCTGCCCAGGGAGGGAGTTGGGTCCCCATCCCTGGAGGGGTTTAAAGAATGAGTAGATGAGTTTTTGAGGGTCAAGGTTTAGCAGAAGATGGGTGCGGTTGGACTCGATGATCTCCAAGGTCTTTTCCAACCAGAAGATTCTATGATTCTATGAAAGACATCCCACATCTATCTCCAATTGCTATTGAAAAACTGAGCCTTAAGCTTTTACTAAAAAACACTGCAGCAACAGATATCTTCTTTCTCTGGAAATGACAGTGAATTCAAGAGCCTTTATCCCATGACAACTCGTGAGGCAGCTGCAAAGCATGTGACTGAAAGGGAGTTAAAGCACTCAAGTCAGGCTCTAAATTGTCTAACGTGGAAAATCAGGCTCATTTGTGGAGCTTTTTGATGGAGCAATAAACTTTCCCACCTACCTTCTGTAGCACCAGTACTATGTTAGGGTTGCAGCATTTGTACCAGACAGACTTTAAGATGGAGGCAAACGGCGTGGCTCCGATCCCTGCCGCAATGCACACGCTCACTTTGTAGTGAAAGACATCTGTGGTTGCAGATCCGTATGGTCCATCCACAGCCAGTCTAGAGCAGCAAGACATCGAGTCAAGGGTCAGCAACGTATGAAATGACAGAAAGGTCAAGCATTTTTCAGCTCTGTATTTTCAAAATAAAAGACAAAAATCGTGTTTAAGCCACACAAACCCACACAAACACGTTTAATTTTCAGTGAGTGCCATTTAATAGCAAAGCCACTGTTGATTCTGAAATGAGAGAACAAGAGCACCCATGTGAGTTTGGGGCCTGGCCATCTATTTAAGCATGCAATTGCAATTTTCTGGCTTTCTGAAATGTGATTAGTCATATAATTGCATGTCCAAATTTAGCTGTGGAATTTGCATATTTAATTACGAATTACTGAAAAGCATCTTGATTTAGAGCTTTATTTTCTATGTTGTATATATCAAAGTAAAAAGGAACAGATTATATTAATCATTTTGAAAAGACCTTTGTATGCATTAAAGCAATAAAAGGGAAAGCAAGAAAGAGGTCAGAAGATGCAAGGAAACTACTGTTTTCTCAGCTATTTCTGAAAAAAAACAATATTTCAGAAATACATTTTTGGCAATAATACTGTACTTGGTATCTGACATAAAGGCAAAATGTGTGAGGAGAAATGCTTGTTTATGTTACTGCCTCCTATAATCAATGTTGCTGATACCAAGGCATTCATTTTGGTCAAAATTAGAGATGAAGAAGATTATTAGATAACGCTCCAGCAACATGGAAGGTAAATACACACAGTACTTTGGAGTGCTCTGTCCAGTCTTTCTTTAAATAACAGAAATGCTCTGGAACATGGTTTCACTATCTAACATCCAATTCTTGGGAAGAATGAGCTTTTTCCTTCTTTCAGATTTTCTGTTGGTTTATGCTCTTCATTGCATGATCCATCTTTAAATACTCCAAACACATATGTAGACGTAGGGAGAATGGAAAAGGAAGGGGATCACCAGGCAATGGTACACACAAATACAGGCACACAACATATCTGAATCCCTATTGTGGTTTCTTAAAGTGTACCTGAAGTCATAGAATCACAGAACCTTCTGGTTGGAAAAGACCTCTGAGATCATTGAGTCCAACCGTACCTGTCCACTACTAAACCATATCCCTAAGAAACTCACTTACCCATCTTTTAAACACCTCCAGGGATGGGGACTCCACCCCCTCCCTGGGCAGCTGTGCCAGGGCCTGACCACCCTTTCAGTGAAGATATTTTTCCTCATATCCAGTCTAAACCTGCCCTGGTGCAACTTGAGGCCGTTTCCTCTCCTCCTGTCACTGCTTGGGAGAAGAGCCCAACACCCCCCTCACCACATCCTCCTTTCAGGCAGTTGTAGACAGTGATGAGGTCAAGTCCTAGCAAACATTTTCCCTTTCATTTGTACTTGTCACATGCTTCATTTTTATTTCAATATTCCAAATGCTCTGCAAGTAGCAAAAGAAACTGCTATTCAGGATAACTTTTGGAAATCTGGCCTCAGATATAAATAACATAAACTTTTTTAAAATACTTTTTTTTTTAATGCAGATTATTGCCCAGCCCTGTGCTTCTTGAGCACTCAAATCCTCCTGCAAAATAGGGTTAAAAGGGTACATATGTAAATAAGTACATATGTATCCTAAATCCTCAGGGGAGAGCACATCGTTGGTTTGGGTGCCATGCTCAGCCACAGAGAGCTTAGAGAAAGACTCAGAGAAGTCTGGAGGAGAAAGCAGAGAAACTGTGCTATACAACCCCTTCATTTGACCTGGAGAGGGTGGAGTAATGAAGGAAATTAGTAAACAAACTGACAAAAACTATTGTTTACATTTGCCAAGGGAGGAGTAGAAAACAGGGCTATTGACTTTCTTTCTGTGACTTGGGTCCTCCCTATTCTCTTTGTCCATCTACAGTTTCATCAGAAAGAAGCATTGTACTTTGGGGAAGGCAGGGGAAGTGTTTTGGAAAAGCAGCATTAACAGATCCCTGTGTTGTTTTTAGAATTTAAACACTTGCTGATAGTACTGCTGACTGTAAGAGAGGTTAAATTTTGGGATAATGTGCTAAAGCAGCAATTGTGAGACAAAATCCCAAAGAGTTATAATATGGAATTTTGTCATTTTCACAAGAATGGTCTATTCTGTGGTCTTATCTCTTGAATTCTTCATAAATCATTACTAACTCGCTTTGCTACCTGTATAAATGCACGTACATTTTATTTCAGTCTTCCTTTAATAATTAAAATATACATATTTTATTTGTAGAACCTTATCTTATCATTCAGTTGCTACCTGGCTTCTCTCTTCTACTCAGTTTCTTCTATATGCTATTTTTTAATATAGTCACCAATTCGGTGTTTATCTTTAGATATTGAAACCTGTGAAAAAGGCTTGGGTTTTGCCTTATTGCTTAACTATTGAAATAGCTTTTTTAATATATTGCAAGAAAGCAACTGAATGATGGCATTAGGCACCCTAACAAGATTAAAAATGAATAGTCTTTACGTATGACAGTGCTGTTAATTTCAACCCTGCATTGTGGCCGGGAATGTTTGATAACATTTTTCTCTCTCTCATTCTTTACACTGGCTGTCAATCACATTGGACCATTTTTGCTCCAGTTCTGCTGAAACAGAGCACTTCTCATTCCAGTTGCCTTTAATAAAGGCACAGGTTTCATTTCTAATTCTTATTAACTGATATAATGCAAAGACTGGACCAGACTTTCTTCTCTGCCCTCACCTTCTAGCACAGCCCTGTAGCTCATCGGTGTCTAGAAGCGTTTGGGAGAATGTTCTTTAGCATCCAAGTCCCATTAATTTCTATAAATGTAGTTAAACAAGTGCCTTTTGCTGTTCAGTTTTACTAGAATGGCCTCATCAAAGGCAATTTTCCAGGGGTAAAACTGTCCCCTCAGCCCCAGGCCCTTCACACTCCACCAGAACCCAAACAATCCTGTGCCAGGCTCTTCTTTGCTGAAAATCCCCTCTGTGCCTGGATGGTTTGAATCCATTCCATCCAGATACTTGCCTTTTGTAAGTCAGGAAGGCCCCGTTAACTTCAGCAGAACCCTTATTGAAACGATGAAGCTGCAGCTTTTGCTTGGATTAAGATGCCACAGACACAGAATTTGAAGACCAATAACCTTTATAAAGTGGAGCAGGGTTTGGACATCAGAGACAGAGTCAAGAGAGACAGCTGAAATAAAATAAAGTTCAGGTAGAAGTTTCCAGGGCCACAAAATATCTGAGTAACTGAAAGGGCAAAGCTGGAAGTCTGGATGGGAGGTGATGGGTGCTGTCGAAGTGTAAGCATACAGGCACAAACGAGCAGAGAGCTTCCAGTGTGATTTTAATTCAGTTTTGAATCATCCACCTGTCAAAATGGCTATCTTTAGGTGTAGATATAGATGTTAGAGATTTAAATGATAGCAAGAGATATAGATATCGGTATGGACTTTAATTCTTGGATAGTCATCATATCTTCTGGACAGCTGCTGGCCTAAGCTCATGATAGAGTTTATTTGTGGATTTTTTGGCGTAATGGCATGTTTATGGATCCAGAACTGTGACCTAATACCATATCATAAGAAATACACACGAAATTAATAAAAGTTAAAACGTTAAAATTAATATTTTGAAATATATTGTTTGATGTTCAAACCTTGGTAACATCCAGAATTCCTTGAAAGCTTTTTCCTCGGCTCCGAAGGCCTTGAAGAGGGCTGCAGTCCAATCCCCGATGACCCGTATGTGGACACTGAAGAAGTCCTCCTCGGGGGCTGAGGTGAGTGTGAAGGGATGCCACTCCAGCTGTGAGACAGATGGGCACTGTAGAAATACATATTGACCAGGTCCCATTTTAAAGCCATGTTTCTTCATATGGATCTCAAGGACTCCAGAGGAATGAGTCACCACCTAAACAATGATAAAAGAAACTGGTTTATTTCCCTTCGGGAGACTGTTTGTTTCCATTAGGTAACATTTGACTTTGCAGTCATTTCTACTTGAGTTCAACCACAAGTTAATGCAAATTGGGAAGCACAGTAATTTTTAAATGTCTTGTAGATAATGGTCTAAAGCTCACGTCGCAGTGCTGGTTGTGCCCAACAGCTGGAGAGTGAGTACAGTGTGTATCGTGGGGCATCTCAATTTGTGAGTCTAAGTGGCAGAGGAAAGGCTGTAACAGTTCAATGATTTGTCAGCTTTCTAGCTTAGTAAAGCCTATGCTGAAGTATTCCTTAATAGACTGGAATGATTTCCCAGTTTTATTCTCATGTAACACGATTACCATGTATTGGTTTGGCGATAGGAAAGCAAGCCCAGTGAGCTCACTTATAATATACTTTTATTAAGAGGTGATCTGAGCCAAGCAGCTCGTTTTATGTGTCACAGGTTGTGTACTGAGATCCTCAGATCACAGCCACTCTGTGAAGTCAGCAGCAAGACTTATCTGGTGTGCTTTTCCCCTCACCTAAGATAAGCCTGGTTCTGATTGCGGGCTTGAGACGTGTGGACTCGGCTGCGTCAGTCCCCATCCGTTCTGCTGTGCCATTAAACAGGCTCTTAGCACACAGAGATGTTTACAACAGTGATAAATTGTTGCAGTGGTATTAATGAGGCTTTGACTATTTATGCTTACTGATAATATAGCCCTGTATCCCTTTGAGAAAGTAAATACCATGTCCTACTGAAGTCCAGGTCCTGCAAAGACACATCTGTGCCGTTTGCTGCAGTGGAAGATGCCTTTCAGTTCCATAAAAAGAGAGGTTTATGTTATGGTGGTGCAGCCTTCTGAGTCTGGTACTTCATTAATCAAGTTTGGTCCCTTATGGAATATTCTTATAGACTTGCTATTGGAATAAAAGCAAGACCTAAAATCAATACTTGACTGAAATCGTGGTAATGGTGGAAAAATTGCTGGAGCTAGGAGTAAAAAATGAGGTCATAATATAAAGGAGTTATCTATAAAAGATAAAAAATGTCATTGACATAACATTTTTCTTTTACACAGACATGCAAGCTATGTGACCTACCTTAGTAATGACCACCTCCTGTTGACATCTCCAAAATCTAACAATTCTTTCACAGATATACAGCACCACGGGACTTAAAACCCACTTCCAGGCCTGGAGAAAGTTGCGTATTAAAAAAAAACAACCAATATTTATTTTAATATCTAGAAAAATATTTTGCATTTCTGGTTTAAATAAGCTGGTAGCCTAAAATGAAATTATTTATTTCTGTTCTGTGATTTTTGGTTTGCCTTTCTCAAGAGAGTTCTTCAGTTGCTACTGTAGCAGTTCTGGCTTTCTTGTGGAACAAACATATGGAATTCTTTCACAAACATGCTCCAAAAGCGATGCCAATATCTATCTGTATTCTGGCCAAGAAGAGGCCTTAAAAACCTTTTCCTACCAAAAGGCAAAAAGGATTAATCTATTTAGCTGTTAATTATAGATGTCATCGGACTGAAGGCATATAGATGCATACATTTATATAATATTATCCATAGCCTTAGTGTTTTTTTGCTCTTCAGAATATTTCAGGAGGGTCAGAGAGGAGTAACTCTTATTGGCAGCTGTGAGCTTTCTGATGCTACATGAGGAAACATTGTGTCCCAAATATTCAATTAGAGGAATGGGATCTATTTCCATTTAATCCATTAGTCAGCTCTGTATCAATAAATATGGGGAGGGTTGATCTAGGATACTCTGGTCATACTTTAAGTACTGAAGATGATTTCTGTGCTTGCACTTGCTGATTGTATGTACTGATCACTATAACAATCAAAGATACTTGGATATTTGAGTATACTGGCTGATGCTTTTACTGAGTTGCACTGATAACTGAGATAATTAGATGTAACTGAATCTTCATGATTAAAAAAACCCTTTTATTTTTCTGTAGGAGATCCTGTTTTATTTCCAGTTTTGTTAATTACACAGCTCGTTCTGCCAAACTGAATCCTCCACAGCCATGCGGCTTTAAAAAATCTCCAAAGAGTAACTTTACTTGCTGAAACATTGACTTTGCTCCGCAAACTGGGTAGCAGGGGTTATAAAGTATCTTTTATGAGAAGTAAGCCATAAAATGATGTGGCTTCCTTAGAAAGTGCTAAGAGGATGGAGAGGCAATTTCCCAAGGTTAAGCCTTGAAAATTAAATTAAAAAAAATGCATGATTTAATAATGTGAAGAAACCAGCGTAAGCCAGAGGATTCTTACTTAAAGCAGAAACTCAACACATCCGTTGTCCCTAAATACTACAGGTGTCTCTGCACAGTGGGTAATCTCACAAGTCTTGAATATATTTGCATATATCAAGCCACAATAATGATGAGACCTGTTTTTCCTCCTTTCCATTTGTGCTCTCTGTAAATAAAAGCACGTGACGGGAATGCTAAGGTTGCAGGCTGCCCCGAGCGAGGGCTCTGCTGGGATTTCAGATGTGCCATCCCTCCAGTGCAACGGAGCATTCAGTCCAAAATATCTTCTGGCTGGGTTGGGACACAGGACATGTACCAGGAGGGATGGGCTGCCAGGCAACACGGCTCCTGGCCAGCTAATCAGGGCATCTATATTCTTGCCCAAGTGGTGCTTCCTCCTGTAATGAGAATGAACTGAGATGGGCAGCGATGGCTCAGGAGAGGCCGTGAGGATAAAAGTGGATGCCCCAGGTGCAACAGAAGTGCTTCACCTTCCTCAGTGGGAGCCACATCAGGCTCCTACCTGCTGGAATACAGAGCAAGGGAGCAGGTGTGGCGTGACTGAGAGCTGTGGCCAGGAGGGTGTGCACCCTGCTGTCACCTCGTGCAATCCCAGCTGTGCACAAGGCTGTCCCCTCCCTTCTCAGTCACATCTGCCCCTGCCAGTGCTGCACAAACCTCTCCATGGCTTTTTAGCCCCTTCATGAATTTGTTCTGACTGCGGTGTCTAGCAGGGATCACACCACAGGACATGATCCATCCAGCAAAGCACTCTTCCTGCAAATGATCTATGTGGCACAATCCATTTAAAGCAATGTGACTTCGTGAGTGTGGCCTTGGGTATGCAGGAAATTGTGGCAAAACAGGTTGAACACAACGAAGTGGAAGTTCTCTTCAGTTAGCTTTATGATAATGGATGTCAAGGCATGCTATTGGAAGCAGCTTGTGGCTGTATTCATGGTGTGCAGCCATGTATTGATTTTTATAGCGACATTGTAGCTGGAATTTTTAGAGAGGCATTCATTTTCACATTAATATGCAGGTTGGATAGTGGCTAACAATAGTTTAGTTTAAGAAAAATCTATGCCAGCCATTAAAAGAGCTACAAGGCACTGAATGCTAGGGGTTTTTTTTATCCTCTACTTTTAGATTTCCTTTGGTGTGTGTTCTCTTTTTGGAAGAAACAACTAGAACTTGCATATGAGCAAGCTAAATCTTGAGCTGTAAATGTTAAATGATTTTGTTTGGATGCTAGACATCTGACACACTGTACAAGTCTGCTGCTTAATTACCCCCTGTGGATTTGCAATCTTGTTGCAGCGAAACCACCTTTCCGTGGAACATTTTTTTTTTCCTGCCTTTTGCCTCCCCGTTCATAATTCATTGTTTTAAATTCTCTCCTTTTTACCTGACTCAAGACATCAAGGCTGGACGATACGAAGCATGTGGCCCAAAGCAAGGACATAATTTTTTCTCCAACTTATTCTCCCTTGGTATTTAGATCATCCAGATTAAAGTACTATTTGTTAAAATAATAATATTAATTTGCATCCCTGACTTTACTGTTGTGTTGTAGTTTCTCTGCCCTCATAAGGTTTTCACTTAGAGGCTTTTGTTTCTGCAATGAACATATAAAGGATATTGGTGATACTGAGTATTTAAAAATAAATATACACAACATTTAATTAGATTACAATTCTGAAATCCAGAGCATTCAAAGAGAGTGCTGCCTAACTAAAGGATCTTCCAGAAATAAAAATTATTATTAATGACACCAAAATTTTATACATCACTCTTCATCTGTACTGATTATGTAGGAGGCCAAAACATGTCTTAATGCACGGGGAGAGGTCATGAAACAGAAATGTGAAACTGCTCTCTAAACGTGACACTAAGCATCAGTCAGTAGTGTGCAGTCCAACCCCCTGCTCCCAAAGACATTTGGCCTCCTAAGGAAGGACATAAAGTTAAAAACAGAAGACAAACATCACTCTTACCACAGGTTTGTTGCCAGAAAACTGAGGCAAAGGGCACTGAGTGGCGTTCTCCCATTCCCAGTAGTGGTCTTTACAGTAGGTGACGTTGTGAAGCAGCAGGCTCTGAGGTGTCTGACCACGGACAAACTGACTTAAAACAGAAGTGTTCATCAGTGATATGGTTCTTTGCAAGGTTTCTGTGCATCTGTAGGCTTTGCATTACTAGTTGAATGCAGATTTGGAGGCAACTGAAAGTTCCAGAACTGGCCATTTCAACTCTATTCTCCTCTCTTGTTCAAATTACCTTCCCTTTAGCTTTGCTGTGACTTTTTCACCAAATGCAAGAAGTGTTTTTTAGCATTGGTGTACATCAATGCAGCTGTGTGGAGAGTCCTTGAGTAGAAAATGTACATTTTGCTGTTTGTGGCAAAATTAGAATGATTTCCAAGTTCTTTGGAGCTGATATTTGACCTCCTCTGTATATAAGCATTTGGTATTGTTTAGAAAAATAATAAAATTTAATAGTGCCACCTCTGTGCTACTTTCTAAGTGCATTTTTAAAAGGTGCAAATAAAGTTGGAGGACTGTAATTAGATGTGTACTCTCTAGACATATTAAATTCCAGCTTCTTTACTTCAGAGAATGTTAATGATGTGAATTTTCCCAAACATATCAGTCTTGACTATTCAGTTTAAATGGGTTTCAGCTGGTGTTGATTATGGGTAGAGAAGGAAGGTTTTTATGGGGCAATACTCTGAATTTTCCCTTCCATGCTTACTTTGGCTCTGCAATATTTGCCTGTCCTGCCCTCTATTCTAATAAGAGACAAGGAGAAAAGCAGTGCTGCCTTTTCCTCCGTGGCAGTGACGTGGATGAAACCTTGGGGTTTGACTCCTTTTCATAAATGAGGTGGTGATGGGGATGTGTTGAGGCAGCAGGGAGGTGCTCCATTGCACCACACTCCTTGCCTGGAGTAAGGAATGTGCTCATCAAATGCTGTCCATAGGGCTGTTGAATGTGTCCCCTTTTTGGGGATGTCTCTTGCTGAGGAGTGTTGGTCAGCTGGCTAAGCAGAGGGAACTTACAAAGATAAAGGTTTAAAGGGTTCATTATCATTGTTTCAAATTGGATTCTGAAAGATTTGCCAGAAAGAGAGAGAGAGAGGGGAAGGGGGCAATTTTAATCAAGCCAGGATATAGTTTACAGCATTTGTTTGCAGCTGTGCCTCTGAAACTTGGGACTAATTAACTAGGCCAGCTTCAGGAGCACTCAAAGCCAAACTGAATGTGGCAAGGAAAGAGGTGAAAACAGAAACACACCACAAAATATTGTACGGGCCTGTTCCCTGCGCCATGGTGATGCCTTTAGGGGACATGCGCAGGTGACCGTGGGCCAGGAAGTTCCTTGTGTCAAAGGGTAAGGGATGTACATGCTTTAGTGGTGGGCAATAACATCTGAATGCTTTAAAAAACAGACATAAATATATTGTGAAAACAGCAGGTGATTGTGTCCTTAGATCTGAGCAGCTTCACAACAGGTCGAGGCCATGTGTGCACCAGATAGGCAGCAGGCAAAGACCTACATAGCAAAGCAGTCTTTGCTGAGGGCCTTGCACTGTCCACATTTGAGGGTTACCTAGGTCTTAGGACTAGGGCTGGTTTGGTCCTGTGAATCGATCACTTGGTAGTGCTTGGCACACAGAGATGTGTTCCTGTCAGTATGGTTTCATCCCAAAACACTCTCTTATGCAGCCCAAGGTTGTGCCGTGGTATTAATCAAAGCACAGGAGCTGAGGAGGGCCACAAGATTTGCATCAAAACTGCAGTCCCTCTCTGAATTAAAACATGGGTGTAGGTGCACCACTGTAGATTCACATTAACACTATTGCAAAGAAATGAGAAAAGGAAAATTGGGGAGAAGGGAGAAGGGAGAAGGGAGAAGAGGCAGATGTCACTGTATCTAGAAATGGAAGATGGAAATGTTTCCATCAGTAGGCACTTTTTGCTGTCATTCTGCATCAGCAGGGGATTCATCATTCCCTGAGCTTCTCAGGGAGGCTCCCCCAACCCTGCTGTCCCCCAGAACCACAAACAACAGGACAGACCTTCCTCTTGTGCTGAGGAACAGAGAGACAATCAGTGGCCTGGCAGTCATGCCTCTCTGTAAATGCCACCTGGCTGGGCTTGTCATGAACTCGAGTTGTTTGTTACTGGAGTCTTTTAAACCTGGTTGACAGTATAGTGCCTGTCTCTTTGTGGTGAGTAAATATGGGGGTTTCCCTACAGAGAAAGAAGGGCAGAACCACTTTGTATTTATGAATGTAGAGAAGAGTGGGCTTGGGGACATTCACCATGGGGCAGCTGACACGCTGAAAGCTCGTTGAGCTTGTACAAGGTCACTCACAAAATGCCTTACAAGAGCTATGAGCATAAGGCTATCCCTTACTAATTTGAAGCCACAAAGGTCTGATTCCTAATCTGCAGTGTCCCCAGTTCTCAAGGGTGACAGTTCTGTAAGGTGCAGACTATAAGATGGCATAAGAGTGGCTGAAAGAACGAAACCAGACTTTTAGTCCTCAGTAAAGAGGTGTGTTTTAGTTTCAAAATGCTTTCATTTTGCCACCTGTCTCCAAGCAAAGATCCCAGCAGCTAGTTAATACCAAAGCACAGGATTATAGATTTGTATCTTGTTTCATCTCAGACTGTGTACATGTACCCCAGGTATTTTATGTAAACACTTACCCCATACCATGGATTATTAAACCAACAAAGAAAACCACGAAGAGATGGTGGGTAAACCAGAACACCTCATAGCATGACCTTCTGATGGGCTCAGTGGACGAAGTCATAATCAAAATTAAAGCCACAGTTATCACAACTCCAGTTACTCCAGCTATGGTTGTTAGTACCTCTCCTGTTGTGTTCTAGAATAAGAATACATTATTAGCATTGACATTAGTATTAGCAACTATAATTGTTATTTTAATTGCTATTTCTGTTGCTGCTACAATTGCTACTGTAGCTGCTATTACGTACGAACCCAAAATCAAAGATATATTTTCAGCATAGCTACAAACCAGAAAAAGGCATGGAGGTAAGGGAAACTTCCATTTCACCACAGAAAAGCATGGAAAGACATCCCTCTGTTCTATTTCCCCACAGGCTGCTTCTGGACAGATGTGTAGATGTTTGCTGCCACTTATTTGTTTCAGGAATTGAAAGGAGGGAATTCAACAGTCTCATTAGTACTTTTATCTATTTTGGTTATGTAAAAGTATCTCAGAAAAAAAGGAAAATTATTAGAGAAAAGAGAAGATTAAAACTAGAGATGTAATAAGAAAAAACAGCACTAGAAAACAGCTTATTCATGTGAGTGTGACAAAGTGAATTGCTAAGACACCTGCAACCACAAAGGTGTATGGCTGTTTTGTGCTTATTTTACTTTAAGCTTTTTGGGGTATCAGCAGCCTTGAAATAGTGTATAAAACCTCTCATTTATCTAAACAGCATATCTCATTTAACTGTTCCTTACATTTACCTGGAGATACATGGGATAATACTTGGTTTTATTTTTAAAAAGACATTTATATTTACATTTTCCTGCTTGTCAGTGATGAAACATTAGTATGCTGGGCTTGAACACGTTCCTTTGAGTTCGTGACTCACAGATGTCAGCACAGGTCTGATACATCTGTCTAAACTCACCAAAATAAGTGGAAATGAAGATGCATTCTGAACACAACAGTCAGATGCTGATCTGAGTTATAAAGAGAAAATTGTGAGCAAGAGCGGTAAAAAACTGACACGCAAGGTGAGACCCAAGCTAAATATGTGACTGGAGTGTAAATGAAGTCCCTGTTTGGCCTGCAAAGCATCTATATCTCTTTTCCTGGTGCTGATGTGCAGGTTGAAGGTGCTTAGCATGTCTTCTGGATACTGAGTTGGTTCTACAGCTTAATACTAGGGGAAAAAAGTGCTGTACTGTGCTTGTAAAGTGCACTCATTTGATACGGAAATCCTAGTGGCGATAAAATTTCACAATGCCATTTTTACAGTCACTTTTTACAGTAAAATCATTCTTTCAAATGTTCACTCTTGACAGCACACAGGGCATTTTCAAATTGGTGCCTGTGAAGAGTATGTTCAGATCCTATTACATATTAACAGGATTGATATGGGTGATATTTTGAATGTTTCCATTACAATGGTTAGTTTGACTATTGAGATGAAAGAAGGAAAAATGTCAAAGTGTGCTGCTACTACAGGGGTTGGATGAAACTGAAAAGATCATCTGAGTTGTTGCTCTCAGAAAACTTTCTTCTCTGAAGTCAGAAGCAATCTTTTATTTACTTTCCTTTATAATTTATTAATTCTGAGTGTATCTTCTGAGACACAAATAGGCTATAAAAGAAATACAAATATTAGAGATTACAGCAAAATCCAGGCTGGTAATTATGGGGTATATTACTGTGAGAAATCAGTGAAAGGTTCTCAGAAAATGCTAGCCTTCCTCCTCAAGGGTATTTCAGATCTTAATGTTAATTAGAGGTCTACTTCACAATTGTATCGCTGTGGGAAGGCTTAGTGGAGAAAAAAAATGCGTGCTGAAAGGTAATAGGGTCCTGTAAAGAGCTGTGACCTCTGCTCTGTTCTTGGGGATCACCTCACGTGCATGGGGTGGGAGTGGGCACTGGCTCTGCAGAAGGACTGGGCAGCTTAGTCCATGCTCACTGTCCTGTTCTGGTAAAATACACTGATATGAAGACTTGAGAGCTGTTCATTGGTCTGTTCAGCCTGGAGAAGAGGAGCCTGAGAGGGGATCTCAGAGCTGTTCACTGCCTTCTCCCAAGGGAGGGAGGGGAAACAGGGGCTGAGCTCTGCTCTCTGGTGCCCTGGGACAGGACTGGAGGGAATGGCAGGAAGATGTGCCAGGGCAGGGTTAGACTGGATATCAGGAAGAGGTTCTTCCCCCAGCGGGTGGTGGAGCACTGGAACAGCTCCCCAGGGCAGCAGTCCCAGCACCCACTCTGCCAGCATTCCAGCAGCATTTGGCCAATGCCCTCAGTCACAGGGGGTGAGTGTTGGGAGTGTCCTGTGCAGGGACAGGAGTTGGACTGATGGTCCTTGTGGGTCTCTTCCAGCTCAGGTGATTCCATGATTCTATGGTTTGTTTTGAAAGATGTAGAAATCACGTTGTCTAAGCTGAAAAGGAACTGAGAAAAAAACCAGGACAAAATATCTTGCAACTGAAAAGAACTATTGGATCCTACTGGTGGTTGTCTGGTCATCATCTCACTTTTTTTCATGTCTCAGTGGGGCACACTACTCGCTGAAAGAGCCCCACACCATTCTCATGCAGCCTTTATTGCATGCTGCCTGGGTGGGAAATTGGAATCTAAAGAGCAGAAACGATGTGTGTGGGAGTCTCACCAGGGTCATTTCAACCCTGGAGTGTACAAGAGTGCACAACTGTATACATAAGAGAACAAATAACATCTATGTGACATAGTATGATGGAATAAGGAAAAAAGCTGATTATTTTTTGCATGTTTTACATGTATTGCAGAAAGGGTCTGTATTTCTTTATGAATATTAAAAAGTATAGCTTCTCTGCCCATGCTCTTTTGAGATAGCCAAGGAAGTGGACAGGAAACACAGTCACTTTTCTGTCACAGAGCAAGCAGAACCACTTCTTTGCAGGGCTGAGGAGTGCACATAGACCTGTTTGTCTCTGAGGAGCACACCCCAGCACGAGCTTCCCAGTGCACTGACTCCACACTGCAGCAATCCTGCGGGTGGTTTTTCACGTGTTCTTCCCCGTGGAGCCCCCTTGGCATATAACAAAGCAGACTCAACCCCCAGATTGGGAAGATACTGCACAACCGTGGGAAAAGACAAATAGCAGCTGTGGGGGAAATCTTGTTATGTGATACTGTATTTATTTTCTTTCTGGAAAGAAACTGGTTTTGTTTCATATATTGATAGTTTAGTGTAGTTTTTAAAAAATTATTTGCAGGTTCATTTCATTGTCTCCTATTCACCACACTCCTTACCCCTCCCTCATCTGTCTCCTGACAAACTCATTAAAATACAGTAGACATTTCTTTGAGCTTAGTAACCTGAAAATTGCAGCTCTGAGTAAGTGTTTTCAGCTGAAATTGAGGTTAACCTTTGGCAGCACCTTCTCGCTCTAGTTAAAAAGGCTTTGAAATACAGTTTTACCGACAATAGAACCCACAGAGGAAAACTTTTTAGATGAGGAAACCCAAAAAGTGACAGCTTACCGTTTCATAGGTCCTGATTGGGTTCAGAAAGCTTTCATTTGGGCTCTTGCCAAGGCCAGACAGTTTATTCTGTAACTCCCCAGCCTCCTTGGACTGCCCGGTTTGATACCGCTCGATGTTGATCAAGTGGGCGACGATATGGATGGCTGCATGAGAGGGAGAGTGGTGTGAAATTATAGACACACTTGTACAGTGCCAGAAGGAACTTCATTAAGCAAACTACAAGCTATTTGAGAAGCTTGAGCATAAATTGAGACCTTTGCATAGGTTAAGCTGACAATAAAAGGAAAATTTTACCAAATATTCATCTAATACGAAGCAACTGCTTCGCGTTGGCCAGGAGCAGTTCCAGGGTCACCTCCCACGTTTACAATCAAGTCTTCAGTGTCATCGAAGGAGGACCTCTTGAGTGGTGCTATAAAGGTGTTTGTCTCTGATTTTAAATGGTTCAAAATGAGGTAAACTGATTAAAATACCTATTTTTATTAATATAGTATGATGTGCCATGATCTAATATTGCTACGCAGGACACGGACTTGTCTGGTTTAGGCATAGTTTGCACTTTGCACCAGGGATATCAAAGAGATGCATCCAAAATCTGTCCCCTATTAACAAGTAGCCATAGCTTTACTTTATGCTGGTGGAGCCTGGGGAAGGCACAGAAACTATGATTTTAAGGGAAGACTGAAACACAGTGCTAGATCTGATTTGCCCTGAGCATCATATATCACCTCTATTTCTGCTCTGCTCCCAGAGATGAGATGGTCAGTTTAGAAAAAATACCTGAGTGAAGTAAGAGTTCCCCTAAAATTCTTCTCTTAAGTTGAAAGAGGATAATTTCAAGAGAGAAAAAGGAAGGACTTTGTTTTATTATTGGCTAACATAGATAAAGTCGTAATCACGTTACATGCAGTGTCAGTTTTCAATATGAGACATTCTCAAATCCATTACAGAAAAGATGTAATTAATGCAAAATATTAAATGCCAAGGGATGAACAAATGACATGAAAAACAATTGCATGTTTACAGTTAAAGCTATTAGGATACACTATTTCTAGTTTTTATAATTAGTTTCCCGTTATCATCTCTCCTTCAGTGTGGATCTGTTCCTGTCCCTGACCAGCTAAAAAAACCTTTCTAAAAGGCAGTATTGGTAGTAAACCAAATATGATCTGCTTCCCTGAACAATATTCTCTCCAAAGATTTTTTCTTTCTTTTTTCTGTTCTTTTTTTCCCTTTCTCTTTTGATTTTTCTTCTTTTCACTTCTTTCTTTGTTCTTCGTTCTTCTCTCTTTTTTTCCTCTTCTTTCTTCCCTCCTCTTTTTCATTTGCAACTATTTGCACAAAAGTAGTGTCTTCCTCTGCTAGTCACTGTGTAATCATTTATGAAAACAGGATTAAATGCAGAAGGACTCAGGTATTACTAAGTCTTTTAGGTGCTCATCCACTTAGAAAGCTCCCTCACTCCACATACAATCATGGAGTCACAGAATGATTTCTGTTGGAAGGGACCTTAAAGACCGTCTCATTCCAAACCCCTTGCCATGGGCAGGGGCACCTTGCATTGGATCAGGTCGCTCAAAACCTCATCCATGCTGGCCTTGAACACCTCCAGGGATGGGGCAGCCACAGCTTCCCTGGGCAACCCGTGCCAGGCCCTGGGGAAAGCTGTGGGCATGGGAATATGCTGAGTATGGAATTGCTTAAAGCAGCCAGTGCCAAAAGCTAGAAGATTGCACTCATCCCCTCAGCAGCAGATCAGCCCCAGTGTCCCTGCTGAAGAGAGGTTATTTTCACTCTGTTCTTCTAAGGTGATCCTCCTAGAGCAATAGACGTGCTGCAGTTGGTTGGCTGTCAGGCTGCACTTCATTCAAAACATGTTAGCTTAAGGACTCTTCCCCCGCCACTCCTTGACACCTGATTCACCTCATTGCCCCATGCTTAGATACTTACTGGAAGATGAAAGACCTATTTTAAAATCCTTGTAACATTAAGTTTGAAGTAGGGCTTTAAAGCAAATCACACATCCTAGTCGTGGGCTGGCTGGTTATTCTCTTGTCAGCTGTCTCCTGATGAAACCCTCAAGAAAAATAATCAAATATTTATAGGCACAGGCATCCCAAGTGAATATCCTGAGCACCCAAACTCAAAATCAAGCTTCAATTTTCTTCTGAATCTTTGTCCCAGTGAATAAGCAAATATTTATACATGTTGAAATAGCTTCAGTAGAATGGAGACTGAACCCAAATGGATATGAATGGCACAGAGATAAAATGAGCCTGGAAATTAGAAGACAGATTCAAGCCATCAAAGGAATGAGACTCTAAAATAACTTTTCAATAAATGGGATAATGGGATCAAGCAATCTAAGCAGCTTTTGGCTGAAGGTTGGGCATTTTATGAAATAGCATATATGATGTGACTGTGGGCATTAGAGGATATTGGACTCAGTGACCCAGCATGTCCTGCGTACGATGTTATGGATTAGGTGCTGCGTGTGAAAAAACCTGGCCAGCATCAAGTGGGAGGTGTTCCCTGGAGCTTGCACATGAGAGGTTGCTCCCAGCACCTCAGCAGCACTGGGATGCTGGAAGGAAGGTTACACTAGACCACAGGCAGCGAGTGAGATGTGTGGATCAGACTGTCAAAATCCAAAAGCCTGAGGGGCTCTGAACTGCAGGGTTTAGGTGGCAGCTGTGTGGGGGCTGTGGCCATCTGTTCCCCAGGGTAGAGCTGCTGTATAAGCAGTGTATAAACACTCTTTATGTATTTAAGTGTAACAGCACTTTTAAGTGCTGAGTGGGACGCGGGGGAACTGTTCCTACAAGGGGCTCCTTTCAGAACAGATGTTTTGGCCTGGTAAGGATGATAATCAGATCCAGCTGGAAAGGAACCAGGTCATTGCTTGATGAGGACCTGATTTCTCTGACATCTGAAATGGCTCACTGGAGGGATGGGAGTGTGGGCCACAGACCACTCTCTGTGGTAGGTTGTGGAGTTCCCTGCTCGCATAATCCTGCACCGGACTAAGGGTAACCAGAGACAAAACTGGTAAAGAATGGAAAGACCTGACAATGAATCTCTGAGTGGAATTCTATCACACAGTTTTGTCTTGACTTTTGCTAATGATTACTGGTACAACCTGTAATGCTACTTGGGCCTTTTGTCCTCTACACCTGCAGAATGTGCCCTGGCAGCCCAGAGGGCAACCATGTCCTGGGGGGCATCCAGCAGGGCATCGCCAGCCGGGAGAGGGAGGGGATTGTCCCGCTCTGCTCTGCACTGGGGAGGCCCCACCTCGAGCACTGGGGGCAGTTTGGGTGCCACAGGATAAAAAGGACATCAGACTACTGGAGAGTGTCCAGAGGAGGCCACAAGGCTGGGGAAGGCTCTGGAGGGGAAGGTGTGTGAGGAGAGGCTGAAGTCCCTTGGTCTGTTCAGCTGGAGAAGAGGAGACTGAGAGGGGATCTCAGAGCTGTTCACTGCCTTCTCCCAAGGGAGGGAGGGGACACAGGGGCTGAGCTCTGGTGACCTGGGACAGGACTGGAGGGAATGGCAGGAAGATGTGCCAGGGCAGGGTTAGACTGGATATCAGGAAGAGGTTCTTCCCCCAGCGGGTGGTGGAGCACTGGAACAGCTCCCCAGGGCAGCAGTCCCAGCACCCACTCTGCCAGCATTCCAGCAGCATTTGGCCAATGCCCTCAGTCACAGGGGGTGAGTGTTGGGAGTGTCCTGTGCAGGGGCAGGAGTTGGACTGATGATCCTTGTGGGTCCCTTCCAGCTCAGGTGATTCTATGATTCTATCCCTGCTACGATGTAATAGTTACCACAGTCTTGGGGCCACGTGAGTTTCACACAGTTGTGATCCATAGAATTGTTTTACCAGGGTTTCTCTGTAGCATATAAACTAGATTATCCTTGGTCACTGAAACGAGCAACATCGAGTGGAGGTGGAGGTTTGAGTCTGTGTTCACAGCACAATGCACTTTCTCTTTCACTTTCAAAATACATATCTTTTTTTAAAAGTGTTACTGCAGGTTGTGTATTCTTCACACAAAATGATGACATTTCTGTTGTTTAGAAGGCTATAAAATCTTGCACTTTCCTCAAAATACAGGATTGTACATGATTTGTGGAAATTCTAGTCATGTCAGCAGTGACAGGAAAATTAGTGCTGCCTGGTATATGCTGGGTGTCGAGAGTGAAATGAGGAGATAGTTTGTTCCAGACAGACAGAGGTCTACGTTTACTAATAAAGTATTCCAGTCTTGAACTGAAGACAGATGGGTTGAATAGATGCAGCTTCCCAAGAAGGTCTCATGGCTAAGGTTTAATGAAAAGTAGTCACGCTGCAACCTTTCCCTGGAAGAAGAGATTTTCTTTCTGCAACTTAACCC
This sequence comes from Dromococcyx pavoninus, assembly GCA_033558185.1. Taxonomy (NCBI): domain Eukaryota; kingdom Metazoa; phylum Chordata; class Aves; order Cuculiformes; family Neomorphidae; genus Dromococcyx; species Dromococcyx pavoninus. The sequence goes on from JAUMJL010000161.1 coordinate 1,784,234, forward strand.
AGTGAGAGCTATTAAAGGACACCATTTTGTCCATCTGCTTTGCTGTAAGTGTAAACATTATCATCACTTCTTCTCTGAGATTTACCACATCTTCCTTTCTGGGTGATGTTCCCGCCAGCTTTCATCTAACAGGTAGGAGGATATTACAAGTGTAGAAGACTTCCAGAATGAACAGGAGAGGGCTGGCTTGCTTTTATTTTCCTGCAAGCTATTCTGTTAACGTCCAGAGCATAATGATACACTGGAAAATATTAACATTCAAACTAATGATCTGCTGAATATGTTGGTTTACCTGAGTCTCCCACGATCTTAAATATTGCCTAGAGCATTATTAGATTAATATTTCTGATGGGTTTTTTTGTGTGCTGGTAGGAAAAAAATGATGCCATCTAAAAATGAATTATAGCTGGATGGTAAGAGTAATGCAAAGATCTAATTCCATTTTCAGTGTGGTTCATTTAATGTACAATACTTGTAGCAGACTAAAAAGTCTGGCACTGAGTACATTGCCATTATCATTACATATCTTACAGCCCTAAAGTGCATTTTCTGAAATTCTTTGCATCTGCAGTGTATAGAATTGGCTAAGCAATTCCAAAATTAATATGCAGATTTTTGAAATCTGAGCTTACAACCATGAAGGCAAAGTTTAAGGTACTACATCTCAGGATTTTCAGTTCAATTTTTTCCTCATTCTGCATGATTAAATATTAAGTATGGAATAAATCTTGCAATCTTTTGAAAAATATTTTGTGCATGAAGACCAAAGGATTTTTGACTATTGTTTTAACAACATCTGGAACCTCTGAAACACTTAACATATATTAATTTGTATTTGATCGAAGATGTTCTATTTAGTCCACGTCTGAGATCAAGCAAAAGGCTTTATTGGAAGGACAGAGGAAAAGGGTTGCTAATAAAACACGGTGCCTAATCTACATATTCTTAAATACAAAGAGATGTAATTAAATTATCTTGAAAGCCTGGTCAATTTAGCCAGTCTCATTCAGCCAATTGTGCCTTCAGTGAAGCGTGCACAACTCTCATTGAACGGAACAGAAATTGGACGTGTTTATCTGAGGAGAAGATTTCACTTTCTCTTTTTCTGCATGCCTGTACAGGATAATAATCAAGTTGGAACTTGCTCCCAGCAGTTAAATGTTTTGGTTAACCAACCCATCATGACAAAATCAAAGGGTCAAACACTGGCCTTTCTACCCACAGTGAAGGGAGTGGCTTTGCAAGCACTAACCCAGGCTTCTGCCCCTGACCAAGCCTGGCTTCATTTGCCACACATTACCTCGTGCCATTTCTAGATACAAAAAACCCTTCATTCAGCTTCAATGCTCTCTTTGTGGACTAAAAGACTGCAAGATGTGTATAAATTACAGCAATAGTGACCACACACGTACCTGTATTGGATTTTTTTTTTTAGAACTGGTATAAACATCAAAGAAGAACATGACTTGGACCATTTTTTATCCTAGCTGGAAGCTTATAATTTTTAATTTAATGTAGATTCATTCCTAGTGGTTGCACTAAGTCTAGGTTTAAACGATCTGAAAAAAAATGCAGTTTAATGGAAATTTGATTTTCTCTAATTTCTGGAAGTGCAGCACAGGTGTCAGCTAAACCTCTTTTGAAGATAAGCATCTGCTTCCCTGAAAACTTCTTCGCTTACACAAAAATGTGACTCAGATTTTTCAGTGCTTGTCAGAAGCTCAACATACCTGGCACGACTTTTCTTCATGTCATTTTGCAGGTTTTAAGAGAAAAATTGCACTGCTGGAATTTTTAAGGAGCAGGAACTGCCATTTGAAACAGCCTAACTACAGAGAACCTCTTTGTCCTTCCCCTAATTTCCCTTAACTGCTTAAGCTTTATTCATATCACAATTCAAAGGCTACTGGAGCCTTTGAATATATATATATAAATATATTAAAATATATAGAGATATATATGATATAGATATAGATACAGGAATAGTTATAGATGAGAGAGAGAGAGAGAGAGAGAGAGAGAGAGAGAGAGAGAGAGAGAGAGAGAGAGAGAGAGAGAGAGAGAGAGAGAGAGAGAGAGAGAGAGACTCCTCTGCAAACATCAAAACAACACAATTTCTTCAAAACATACTGTATGTCAAAGTAAATAACCCCATATTTCACCCCCAGCACTCCCCACTTGAGAAAATGTATGAATGCACTTTCTTAAGGAGGCAAACCCAATACAATTAGAGGGAGGAGTTGTACAAAATGTTGTTTACTATCATCTGTAGATACCTTTAGGTTTCAGACAGCTGCCTCTCAACTCGAAAGTCTCTCTGCGTTAGAAAGCACAGAATGATTTGCACTGATCAAACTGAGAGTGCATGGAACTATGATTTTATTCTAGCAGAGTTACAGGTCCATAAGGAAGATTTATTAGTGGGTGAATAACTCCCAGACAGCTGTTATCACAGAAAGGCATGCAGAAAGCAGGAAGCCAAACTAAGCAGAACTCCCTTTACTGAATTTTCAATGATGCCCTTGATTATAGATAGCATTGTTTACTTTCCCTCTTCCCTCTGACTTCCCTCTTCCACTAGACTCTTAATTATATCGCTTTATGACCTGAACAATTACAGCCTGCTCTTGAATTTGTATTAAAGCTGATGAAAAATTAAAGGTACAGATGTACTTTTTCCGAGGCCGCGCGCACCTCAGCCGAGCTGGCTGTGTGTTAGAAGCCAGACAACACCAGTCTTCCACTGACTATTTTTAGCACACTATTAAATAAATATGCTGGAATAACACCACCTGGCAAGCTGAGATGAATATGTGTTACTTTAATAATAAAGGAGTCTACAATTTTCTATTGTGAGGCTGAGCTTACTGATCTGATCTGCAAATTGGTTTAACTTCTTGCTGCCACATTTATGCTATTGATCATCCAGGGGAGAACATTCATTTAACTAACAATTACTAAATTGCAATAGACTAATAAGAGTTGACTATGCTTTTGTGTAACAAAAGGCAATATAGGTAGTGTAATACTTGGATAAATAATGTGTCAGTTGAGAGGAAAATGGCATCTATTTACGCATCATTTTAACACTGCTAAGTTTTATAAAAAGGGACTCAACACTTGGGGTCCTCTTTACTCTAAAACGTTGCTTTTCTGTCACAATATGTGCTGTAGATTGTATTTTTTTTTTTCTATGAATTTGAAATTTAATTTCAGGCAACTGAGTTGCTGGACATTCTTTACCCAAGCCTGACTATACAGTGATGTAGTGTTTTCCCAAATATGATACTTGTTTCTCACTTGTCTGCTAGGGAAGCATAAGTTCATAAGTTGTCATGTTTTGTCCATTAGACTTCCCTCTATTTTGTTTTCTTCTGCAGGTATCCCATCAACTATTTTTCCATTTTATATTCAAGAAAAACACCCAACTGAAATAACAACCCAACAACAAACTTCATTTTCTCCCTAGAGAGTGATAGAATTAAATAATGGTGCTTTCTGTCATTTTAGATCAGCTCCTGCGTCTTTTTCTTTGGAATTACTGAAGCCACAAAGTAATCACTTTTCTGATAGAATTGCACTTCCCAAGGTGTCCACCTTAATGACTTGCAAGCATTTTATATGAATTTAAAAAACAAAACCATAAAAGGTTTGACTGTGCAGTTTTGCTCTCTTTTTGGAGCATGACAAATTATACACCAAGTAGAAGTTGGTTAATTTACATTCCTGGGTTGATTTGTTAATTAAAGAAGCAATGTTGCGTTCTGTTGGAATCTGCTTTATGCTGAAACTAAATTCTGATAAATGAATGGACATGACAGAGAAGTAAATCATCATAATACACCATCAGATGCACAGCCTCATCCCCAGCCTTCCCCTTTGGATTCTGTATCACTACATACAAAGGACAAATTTTAGCTATTGATTCCTGATGGCAATCCTGACTTCAAATTACTGTTTCACTGCATGGGCAGATTAACAACCTATATATTCAAAAGCAGCTTCCTCACTTAGGTGGAAAAAATATTGGGATCAGGATCTACTCTGAAAGCCTGGAGGTTGAACTGTTACCCTAAAATATCTTAGGCTTGCAAAGAACCCTGATTAAATTGTGCATGCTTCCTAAGAGAACTATCTGCCCCAGGTACCTCTCCATCCCTGTATGATTATGTGTTTCCTCATCCTACCTTGTGTTCCTCCTTCTGTGCACACCCCTTTTCACAGAATCATAGAACCATCTGCTTGGAAAAGACCTCTGAGATCATTGAGTCCAACTGTAGCTGTTCCCTTACTAAACCATGTCCCTAAGAAGCTCATCTACCCACCTTTTAAACACCTCCAGGGATGGGGACTCCACCACCTCCCTGGGCAGCTGTGCCAGGGCACGACCACCCTTTCAGTGAAGACATTTTTCCTCATGTCTAATCTGACCCTCTCCTGGTGCAACTTGTGGCCATTTCCTCTTGTCCTATCACCCATCACTTGTGAGAAGAGCCCAGCACTTACCTCACTACAACCTCCTTTCAGGCAGTTGATGAGGTCTCCCCTCAGCCTCCTCTTCTCCAGGATAAACAACCCCAGGTCCCTCAGCTGCTCCTCATAAGACTATCCCATGCTATCTCCTGTTCACCTCACACCCTCTGAATTCCTACAAGTTTCAGTCTTCTCCAGGTCATTTAACCACTTGGGGAACAGGAGGGTTCCATGTGTTCTCCCCAGACATCTACTCTAAGGGATTTAATGGAAGTTATTTACACTAAATGTTTAGAGATCACAAGCTGGTCACATTAACTAAATGGCAATGAGTAGTTACTCTCCAGGTTGAAACTGCATTGACTTAACAGCTGAACTTTCTTCAGCCAAAAAGCCTACAAATGGTTAATCAGTTGGGTCTCCAACACCTATTTAAAGCTGCAGTCACCAAATGATTGCACTAAAATAGCACATCTCAGAGCTGATGGAGATTAGAGCATTAGGCAGAATCGTTGTGAAATTCAAAACAGTTCAATGGCAGAGAAGGAAAAATTAAAAAACCTTACTTGCATTTACAGCTATTCCATAGGCAACCATCTTGTGAAATGTGATGTTTTTGTCAAGCTGTCTCCTCAGGGCTCCTCCACAGCACTTGGTGAAAAAGCAGAATTTGTCTTATATAATTCCTATTGCTATTTACAACTGACATTTTGGAGAGGAGAAGGGTTCGGTACGTTTGAAAATGGAATGTTGAAGGAATTCAGTGGAAGCTTTGCGTTAACCTTAACTTTGGCACTCAGGTAACTGGTGTTTTGGCTTCGTAACACTCCAGGTTTTCTGAAGTTATAATTAGTAAGGGCTCAAAAAGAGGTTTGATAAAACTGCTGCGTTTAGCTGTGACTTGTGGCTGGTTTGTCAGGGCTGTTGATTAACTCGTTTGGCGTAAGGACACCAGGCTGGGCCACCATTGCTGCGCCAGCTCAGGGCCAGCTGCACGAGCACAGCTGAACTGCTGGCACTGCACGCCCTGGGAGGGTGAGGCTGTCTGGACCTCAGGTGGCTTCATGCTCATGTGTTACTGAGCTGTCTGCCCGTTATTGGAAGTGCTTGATGGTGATGTGCTCACGGCCAGCTGGGTGCCTCTGCCCGGAGCCAGCCTGGGGCCAGGGGGAGCTGAGGTCGAGCCAAAAATAACACGCTCTGCTGGAACCCAGACAGCCCTCACAGGCTGATTCGGTCTCTGAATGGTGTTGGAGGTGTCTGGATTGCTCGCTCGACCTGGCACACGGCCGTGCCAAAAATCCTGGCCTTTATCCACGTTGTTTCCCAGCTAATAAATCTTCCAAAAGCCTGGAGCACCATGGGGTGCAACGCCAAGACGCAGCACCTCTTTGGACAGTCCCTTCATCCAGCCCTGTGCTGACCACGCTCCTCAAGAGCAGAATGTTGTCAGAAGAGCAAAATATTGATTATCTGTGAGAAGAGCTCCACTTCTCTGAGTTCTTCTTCAGCATCTAAGTGGGCAGGCTCGTGTGTTACGTTAATTCACACTGATTCAGAAGTCCAAGACAACCTTTTTCTTAAATGCTCAGCTCCTGGACTCAAGCAATTGTAAAGCAGTGTTAATTCCCAGCCTAAAGACTGCTGGAAGTGTAGCTCTAACCAGAGGGAAAAAAACCAGGCAGAACCAAAACAAGAACCAGCTTATAATAAAATAAAATAACATTACAATTTCTGATTCCTGTTGTTCTTGGAGTCCTGAAGTGAGGAGTAATTTTTTACCCAAACATATGGTATTGGAACTACAATAATTCACTGTGACTGTAATAATTCACTGCAAGTTGAAGCTATATCTAGTACAACTAAAGAACTACAGCCTTAAGTACTTCCTATGTGTGATGCTGATTTAAACATAAATGGCTCTGAGCAGATGACCATTCCATTACAAAAAAACAAGCTTTCAAGAAAGGAAGACCTGAATGGTGGCCACTCAAACAGAGGATTTAAAGATGTTCCTTGTTATCCTTATGAGACTTTTATCTATCTGTGTTTTCTCTCTCTGGTTTTCACTTTGCAGCTACACAGAATACACATGATGGATATCTATTTTCTCCATTTGGCCAAGTTGCATTATTATGTCCTTTTTTGGTGGCTCCTCACTTTTCACTTCATGACACCGTGCTATGCAGTGGCTGCCAAAACCAGTGTTACATTTAGAGCACTGTGTTAAACAAGCCATTTATTTCTCTTCAGCCACGAATACTGACAATTTAAATGGTAATAATTAGGCAACAGTGTGCAGAATTCTCTATCAAAAATTAAAATTCCTTGGAAAATGTTTGAAATGGATAATACTGCTGAACTACAGAAATAAAAAAGGGAGGATAATATGGCTATTTGAGAAATGGTACTTACAGTGCTTGCTCCTCTTAAGAATGAAATAAGGTTTCTACTGACTGGTAACAGGATTAGCATGCAGTTAAAATTAAGGCACGTTGCAGAAGCTCTTGCCCAAGCCAGGGTTGACTGTACATATAACAGCATAAAGAAATTAAATTACAAGCTTGCTATAGGAAGAGCAAAAGAAAGAAAATACTATATTAACATAATACTTTTATATGGGGAAATTACTCTTGAAGCATCAAAAATATTATTATGAAGGATGTAAATAAAATTAGTCTGTGCATGCCTTCTTCATGTGGAGCCCTTTAACAATCAAACTCATACTTACCCCCAGCATAATCCGTGTATAAATATAAGCATCTTCATCTTCATACCAGTGGAAGGTATCAATAAACAAATAGAAATTCAGTCCCAGCCACACCAGCTACAAAGCAGACAGGCTACAGATCAGTGACCCTTACTGTATTTTTAATGCATATAAAACTGGTTATGATTAGACTTATGAAAGTATCTGAGAGATACTTCAAAATCAGGGTGCGAAGCAGTCCTATCCCCACATCCCCAGCAGAGGGTACAGATGACATGTACTGTGTGATGGTAAACTTGATCTTAAACACATGGATTAGCCTGGTCTCTAAAAAGGCAATAAAAGCTAAAATTAAAGAATTGCAGGAATGGAGGGAGATAGGAGCTTAAGAAATGTCTTTCTCTGTCCCCCATACTCAATTCACCAAAGCCTCTGATAATAATTTGCAATATTATTTCAATTACAATTTCAAACCCCTCTTCCCTTTATCTGAGGACTAAAATACGTGGAGTTAAAAATAATTAAAAATAAAACAGTAAGACTTTAAATTGTTTTTAAGACTAGTTATAAAAAGACTGCTGAATATTTTATAGCAAGTATTACATTAAGCTTGGGAGTATTACTGTAAGCAAACCATAAAATGTCTTTTAAACAAGCTTAAAATATTTATATATATCCAATTAGATTTTTTAATGCTAAAAATACTCACTAATAACAGCAGTGAGAGTTTTTCATTCAAAATCCAGCATCCCATCCTGAGTGCCTCTCCCTGTGCCAGCAGCAGCTGACTCTCGCCTTCCAGTGTAACCTGAGTTCCCCGTCCATTCCTCAGGCTTTTCTACCAACTCCTTTTGTCTTTAGATTTTAATAAGCACCTAGTGGGAGCAGGAGCTTTCTCTAGGAATTTTCTAATTAAGGACTGCCTGACAAGAACAGATCACCCCAGTGACATGTCTCATGATCTGTGTAAATAAAATGCTGGTCAGTGTCCAGCGCTTTCTCTCTCCAGAGTTATTTCCCAGCAAATGAGAGATGCTGTCATTAAATTGGCCTCCTGTACAAGCATGGATCTGCATGGGATTTTTTTTGCTTCTTTGCAGTTTGAACAGAGCACACCATTTCTTCATGATTTGTCTTTTAATTTAGTAGCAAATAGAGGCATCCCCGATGTGTTTGTGAGATCTTGGGAGTGGCGATATCGCTCAGTCAGAATCGTAGAATCATAAAATCACACTGTGATTCAAGATCCTGGCTCTGCCCACTGGTTGAGATGTCCTTGATACCAGCAGCAGTTCTGCTAACACAGGCAAAGAAACTGTTCTCTTACCCTGTGTCTATTTTATTGCACTGAATTGCGGAGTTCATAGAATCGCCTGATTGGAAAAGACCTCTCAGATCATCCAGTCCAACCGTACCTGTCCCTTTACTAAACCATGTCCCTGAGAAACTCATCAACCCACCTTTAAACACCTCCAGGGATGGGGACTCAGCCACCTCCCTGGGCAGCTGTGCCAGGGCCTGAACACCCTTTCTGCGAAGACATTTTTCCTGATATCCAGTCTGACCCTGCCCTGGCACAACTTGTAGCCACTTCCTCTCATCCTATCACTGTCACTTGGGAGAAGAGCCCAGCACCCCCCTCCCCACAGCCTCCTCAGGCAGTTGCAGGCAGTGATGAGGTCTCCCCTCAGCCTCCTCTTCTCCAGGCTGAACACCCCCAGGTCCCTCAGCTGCTCCTCACAGGCCTTGTTCTCCAGCCCCTTCCCCAGCCTCGTTCCCTTCTCTGGACGCTCTCCAGCCCCTCAATGTCCTTCTTGTGCTGAGGGGCCCAAACTGACCCCAGTACTCGAGCTGTGGCCTCCCCAGTGCCCAGTGCAGGGGCACAATCCCTGCCCTGCTCCTGCTGCCCACGCTGTGTCTGACACAGCCCAAGATGCCATTGGCCCTCTTGGCCCCCTGGGCCACTGCTGCCTCATGTTCAGAAGCTGGGAACTGTCAGAATTATCCCTCTAATATTCGTCTAGATTTCTTGCAAATATAGATTATGACAATGTTAAAATCATGAGTTTTTCATTCATTTGGTTGCGGTCATGAAAGAAGAAACTACTTTCTGTTTCTCCTATTTACAATGTTCAGTGTAAGGACGTGAATCCTTCTTCTTTCTCTCCCTGTTAGGAGGGGAGAAGATGCAATTAATTTCCTCTTGGCCTTCTCTGTCAAGTGTCACAAACATCAACTGCCTTCACTCATAACCTGTGAGATGAGGAGAGGATGCCTATTTCAGAGGTCTGAACATAGGTTAGGGAAAAACATGTCCCTTATTTGCATACATGGCTTGAGCAGCCTGGCAGGTGCTGCAGCTCTCCACGTGCTCTGGACACTGCTCCCACAGTTTGTCTGCACGATGACATTGCTTTGGCAGGACTGAAGGTACTCAGGAAATACAAGTATCTTCCAAATACAATCCACAAACGCTGTCCAGGGCTAGAGCTTATTCATTTTTTCAGGATTTGTTTTTGTTTGTTAAACTAGATGGTCATTTTCCTCCAGGTTTGTCTGGAGGACTGTTCAGCCTACTTCAGCCTCTTTGGAGGTTTATTCCTGTGAGGATCTAATGAGCCATCTACACAACGAGCCAGGAGGTTTCACTAACTCTCACCAAGATCAAAACCTTGGGACAGGCTAGTGTGACATAAAATGCTGTTAGTCTGGTCTGGTTTAGTAGGTGGTTATTTGAGCACCGTGATGGTATTCAACATGAAGAGCACATTTTCTGATTTGCCTTTACTAAAGAGAACAATAATTTATTGATTTCTTTTTTTTTTTGCACTTCTTCAGGGGAAATTCCCTTGCCCTTAACCTTCCTTATGTGGTGGAACTGATGACAGTTGGGGTATGGATTGCTTTGAAACATGGTCAACTCCACTGCAGGAATGTCCTCCTAGGAAATGAGGTCTCAGCTCTTCTTTTGTCCTGTGCTGGTGAGTGCACTGCGTTTACTCTTGCCTCACATTACCAGAAAACACCTAAAACCTGCCTGTATTATTCCTTCCCCAGTAAAACAACTTTCTTAAGGCTTTCCTTACTTGGAAGCAAAGATGACTTCTCTGTTACAAAATGATTTAAATTTATTAAAGTTGAAATTCTATTAAGCTCACTACTTTTTAAACTGGTGCTAATGACCATTAATATGAGTTAGTAGAACCACGGAAATGTGGTCGTGAGTACTCTGAATACAAGCATTTACAAGGGATTTATTTTGAGCTTGATTTTTCTTGGATGGTAAAATTAAACTTTGTTAACAAACTTTATGACAAGCCACGTGCAGTAATTGGCTGCTGTCTGTTATGTGATTTGATACAGGCTGTTTGTCACAACCACCTTCTTTATAATAGCTTTGGTAGTGCAGGAGCTAACAAGACAGTCAGTTTTGCTGCATTTTTCAGAGAGGCCAAAAGAAAAGGAAATAAGGGAGAAAAGAAGAAGAATGTGCAGAGGGTGAGGGGAAATACTGGTAAGGTCAGATGCCAATTTTAACTACTTAAAAAAAACAGAGGGAGAGAAAACCCACTATCTGGATTAGCTGCACTTCAAAGGGAAACGCTGCACTGCCATGTTCTGCTTTGAAGTTCAGCCGATCCAGACAGCAATTTTCTAAAATGAGTCAAAACTGGCATCTGAAATAGACTTTTTTTTCAGAGTACAGCAGATTCATATGCTGGTTTAGGCTCCAAAATTTGTCTGGATCAGCAGCTGTACTTCAAAGCACCGCATCTCAGAGCAGCATTTGACTTTGAAGTGCATGTAGTCCAGATGCCAGTCCTCTTAAAGGAGCCGACAGATCAACAGCACTTTATTTTTTGTCTGTTGAAACAGCAAAGATTTTTTTCTCATATATTATGGTAATGTGTGTGGTCTCCAGTATGGTATCTATCAATAAAAGCATGAAGCTAACACAAAAGCTTTTTATTGCTTCATTTTCCGTGGTCGTCACCGTTTTATTACTCTGATTTGTAGCGATCTCAGCCAATTTCTAACACAAACTATTCAGACAAGACTCAGAAAACGATGTTTAATTGATTAAAGAACTAACTGTATTCCATTTTGTTATTGTTTTATCATTATCATGAGCTGCAACTGTCCTAAAAAGGATGTAGAAAAAGGATAAAAAGGGATTTGTTCTGGCAGTTGCAGAAAAAAAAGCAGCGATGGGCATGCTGAGTTCACATGCAAGAGCCAGGCAACTCTGTCATTAGCTTAAAAGGTCAGTTTTTGCATGGAAAGAGGTTTATGAGGTGCTGGATTCTTCCATGTAAGTATCTCAGCATTAATGTCAGTGTTTGTATCAATTACTGCTACAGACCTTGAGCGCAGTTCGTTCTGTTCTGTTTGACAGCAACCTCTGTCGGAGGCTGTCAGTAATTTTTTAAAGTACTTTCAACAGTGCTTACCCTTTACAAGAGAAATTAATGATTAGCATGAGACTGTATATATATATAGGTGTGTATATTTCATTTGCTAGGCTATCCTAAGTTTACTATTAGATATGCATGCCTTGTTTTTGAAATCAAAATCACATCAGTTGACTCTTAACTCTCCCCTAGCCCTTTTGCAGTTTTCCTGCCTGCTTGACTTTATGTCTGTTAGGAACCTGGATGAACTTGATAAGTGATATAGGTAAAGTGACACAGCCATTTAATTGCTGATCACATCAGAGTGTACACTTTGTATTAGATCTTACAAAATGGTGGCACTACTGTGTTCTCTAATTTTTTATATTATTTCTTCATAATGCTTCCCCATAATGTTTAAGAAGAGAGAGGGAGATTTGTGTCTGCTGAATGGCTGAAGGAGCTACACAATATATTTGCTAAACAATTCAAGTTGTGTGGAGAGAGAAGCTGCTGAAGCTGATCAGAGAGCAAACTTTTTCCCTTTTTTCTCTTTTTTTTTTCTTTTAAAGACAATTCTGAAAGAACAGAGGCCAAGGTTCAGCTTTGACTGCTCTTCAGTGCTCTGATTCTACCTTTGTAAAAGAACCTTACTGAATTTCTATAAACAGTGTCTGAGTGACTAGTAGCAGAAAAAAAGCCATATAATTTTTAGAGATTTTCTTATAGTGTTGTTTTTTTTTATTTAACAACCTCATTAATGTCAATGGATTTTTTTTTATGAACTGTACTCACATTATGGACGTAGGAACTGTTTTGCAGTTTGAGAACATTCATAAAAATCCCTGAAGTTGTGAAAGAATGACGTAGTATCAACCTTGTCAGTGCCAAAGATTCAAAAATCATCAGCTTGTTCTAAAATGTATGAAATTACAAAAAAAAAAGAGTCTGGTTTGGGGGAGAGTGCTGATGATACTGAGGTTTCAAGGGCATCTGGCTTCTCATTTATGGCTTTCTTTTCAGTAATGACGTGTTTATTTGATAATAAATTATTAAAAATCTTGGCCCCAGATGTGGGCTTGAACAACAACAAAAAAATGCAGTGTCAAAACAGTTGTGGTGCAGCTGTCAGAATTAACAATGGTGCAGCTGGATGCTCCTGAAGAAGGAGCACAGAGCAGGCCATCCCCAGGTGCCTTAAAACGAGTCAACAGAGAAGAAAACCATCTTGGCTGAGCAGAGGGCTTTGTATTGATCTCAGGAAGAAGAGGAAAGCGTATGAGCTTTGGAAGAGGGGGAAGGCATCCCAGGAGGACTGCAAGGGTGAGGTGAGATCGTGTACAGAGAAGATTAGAAGGGCTAAAGCCCAACTGGAACTTCAACTGGTCAGCTCTGTGAAAGATAATAAAAAAAGCTTCTACAAGTATATTAACAACAATGGGGTGGCCAAGGAGAATCTCCATCCTTTACTGGATACAGGGGTAACAACAGTGACAAAGGATAAGGGTGAGGCACTTAATGCCTTCTTTTGCCTTTAATAGTAAGGTGAGATGTTCTCTGGGTACTCAGCCTCCTGAGCAGAAGAAAGGGAGGGAGAGCAGAACAAATCTCCAACGATCCAAAAAGAAAAGATGTGTCCACGGGTTACCCAGATGTTCTTTTGTTTAAACTGTTTTGTAGGTAGCTAGCCATAGAAAACAGGTGAAAGATGGGAAAAGCAGGAGCAGAGGGAAAAAGGGGTAACAGTAACAGCCACCATGTTTTCTCTGTGTTGCCAGACCTGATAAAAAACCTGTAATAGATGAAATTTTTCACCTGGCTTGTCTCAAATGTCCCTAATATGGCAGAAGCAAGTTGTGCATCGATTGGCCTCCCTCCAGCTCTCCATCTCCTGTATCAGGTGCCACTGCAAAGTCCACCAATCTGCAATCTGCAGCAATTTTTTGCAGGACTGTGCTTGTAAGATGCCCCTTATGGGAGCAGGCTCTGCCAGGCTGGGTATAACCCACAATAAAGGGGAAGAGAGGGCTGTGCCCTGGCGGGAGACGTGATGGAGTGAGAGGATGGTTGCCAGCTGGCTCTTCACCTCCCCCAGAGCCAGGGAATCACCAACACAACACAGAAAGTATTGAAAGAGCCTCAATATGAGTATAAAAATGTTCAAGTTCCACATCAGCACACAACCAATTCCCCTATGCTGCTGCACATATATAATCCTCTCCGTGCTCTCGAGGGCCGACCCAATCAGCGATGGGACCTGGTGGCAAAGGACATGGCTAAGATGAGGAATTCAATCCCTTTTTCACCACAGTCTTTACTGATAAGGATGACCTTAGGTTATCCCAAACCCCTGAAGCAAGCAGTAAAGTCTGGAGCAAGGAAGATGTACCCTTGGTGGAGGAGGATCAGGTTAGGGAACGTTTAAACAGATTTGACACGTGCAAATCCATGGGACCTCACGGGACACACCCATGAATGCTGGCCTGGCTGGTGTCACTGCGAGGCCACTCTCAATCATCTTTGAAAGGCCATGGCAGGTGGGAGAGCCTCCTGAAGACTGGAATAAAGCAAGCTTCACCCCTGGCTTCAAGAAGGGCAAGAAGGAGGATCTGGGGAACCTGATGTGGTCAGCCTCAACTCAGCTCCTGGGATTGTGATGGGCCAAATGCTCCTGGAAATAATTTCCAGACACCTGAAAGGTGAGAAGGTGATTGGGAGCAGACAGCATGGCTTAATGAAGAAGAAACTGTGGTTAACCCATCTGTCATCTATGATGAGACGACAGGTTTAGTGTTGAACAGGTCGGAAAAATGAGTCAACAAAAATCCAGTGAGTTCAACAAAATGAAATGCCAAGCCCTGCACGTGGGAAGGAATAACCCAAGGAATGACCAAGTACTGGCACAGGTTGCCCAAAGAGGATATGGAGTCTCCCTCTTTGGAGTTACTCAAAACCCATCTGGACACAGTCCCAAGCAGCCTTGTGTAGGTGACCCAGCTCTGAACAGGGAGGTTGGACTGGTCGATCTCCAAAGGTCCCTTCCAGCCTCAGCCATTTTCTGATATCTGTAATTTCCACTTCGTTTACTAGAGAAAAGTGAATCAACCCTTCTGAAGTTTCTTTCCCAAGACTACAAGCATACTTAATTTAACTAAATTAATTTGTCTTTTGTTAAAATTTTCATGAAGAAGTTATTAGATTGGTCTGGTTTTATTTCTGGCTCTCATTCAGAGCTTTGTGATCTCATTAGCAGTCCGTTTTTATGAGGACAAAATGTTTTTGAGTGCTAGATTGAATATTTTTGGTGTAATAATTTATAGCAATTTTGCCTGATGTAGTCTTAAATTCTTTCCTTGGATACAACTAAAAGCAATGTTCAGAAGGAAAAATAGATATTTAAGTGACTCACACCCTTAAAATGAGTAGCAATGACATAAATAAAGACTTTAATTAAATTAATATGAGGACTTGAATATAAGTGTGGTTTTAAGATTGTGCACTGGAAATAATTTTTTCTAAAAAACACATCACCATGCAAATTCCTCATTTGCATAGTTGTAAAATTGCCAGACTTGATAAAACTGTATGTTATCCGAATGGTTTTCAGCGAAGGATTTCTCCTCATTTAGACTTTATATTCCTTCCAAAATTCATTCTGAGGTTATTATTGAATCCTATTCCATATTAAATTAAAAATGAAATACAGTTTACCTAGCATGGGAGCATTAAAGGGGCACTTCTATGAAGTCCTTGGTGTCAGTAATCATAAGGACATGCAAGAAGAGCAGCAATAGGTCCAGCCTTTCCAGAGGGCTGTTCACAACCATACGCAAGAACAGAGGTCAAGAGCTAAGGGTTCACCCAGTGGAAAGCACTTTCTAGCGTGTTCAAAGTGGAAATTGTATTTTAAAGTAATTACAGGCCATCATTTTTAACAGTGCAGTATAGCAATATATAAAGGCATAAGCTGAAAGTGCTCTGGACTCATTTCTCTGCCACTAAAATGTTATTTGCCTCCATTACCTTAAATTCAGATAAGCTGGTGGCACTGTCTATAACGTAGATCTCTTTTGTGAGAACATGAAGAGGCATAGATGGGGCGGGTGGGAGGGGGAATAGAGATCAAATACACCAAGAAATGGTGAAGAAACAGTGAATAAAGAAAAAGTAGGAGGATGACAGACCTTTAAACAGTATTTTCATAGTCTAAGCAATAGTACCCTTGTGAGGAACGGTTTCCATTTCTCCTTTCAACATTTTCTCCCCACACCTTTATTTCCTCCCCAAAATTTTCCTAGAGGCCCTGTAACTTTTAACAACTGAAAATAGTTCTATGTCAGAATTCTCCAAAATCTCATGCCAATGGCACACATATGTAAGAAGTTTTTCACTCACTAATTGTGACATATAGATTTAACGCAATAAAGCAATGAAGCTTTAGGATGGGTCCATCCCAAAGAGCCAAGTGGTTGCACGTTTAACACATGTCAGGATTTGGTCCTGAAAAATGAATTTAAATTTTAAGTGGTTCCTTTCTAATAAGACCCCAAGCTCATTCATTCTCACTGTAATGGAGTAATTCTCAATCAGTGGGAGTATGAGTTAGAGCACAGAGAAGAAAGCAGCAGATGAGCTCATGCTCCTTTCTCACCTCTCCTTTCTTTTGGGCAAGGCACAGGGTTTTTTGCTCCTCTCCCAACCGTGTGCAGGCTGGTCCTCTGACACAATGCTTTGCTGAGAAAGCAACACAAGCAGCACCATCACCTTCCACTTCCTCCTGCCAGGTAGTGGACAGCAATATCCCTTCACTCCAAGAAGGACATTGAGGGGCTGGAGAGTGTCCAGAGAAGGGAACGAGGCTGGGGAAGGGGCTGGAGAACAAGGCCTGTGAGGAGAGACTGAGGGACCTGGGGTTGTTTATCCTGGAGAAGAGAAGGCTGAGGGGAGACCTCATCACTGTCTGCAACTGCCTGGAAGGAGGTTGTGGTGAGGGGGGTGTTGGGCTCTTCTCACAAGTGACAGCGATAGGATGAGAGGAAATGGCCTCAAGTTGCACCAGGGAAGGTTCAGATTAGACATCAGGAAAAATGTCTTCACTGAAAGGGTGTTCAGACCCTGGCACAGCTGCCCAGGGAGGTGGTTGAGTCCCCATCCCTGGAGGTGTTTAAAAGATGGGTTGATGAGTTTCTCAGGGACATGATTTAGTAAAGGTTTTAGTACGGTTGGACTCGATGATCTGAGAGGTCTTTTCCAACCAGATGTTTCAACGATTCTATGATCCCTCCTGAGCTGCCACCACCCCCTTTCCCTGGCCCCATGTCCCTGTCCCAGCCATTCCTGCTCACCACAGGCACTACCCCTCATCAAGGCTCAGTCCACTCAGCTCTTACATCAGTTTGCTCTGTATTTATATTAACACCAAAAGTGTTCCAAGGCTTTGAGCTGCCTGCAGTTTTTACAGAGCTGTAAATTCACCTCAGTGTGCATGAGCACAAAGGTAAATGCAAGGATGTGGTGATTATGGTATTTAATGTATGTTTGTTTATATTGGAATAACAACCTAAACTAATGAATTCAACTTTGTTAAAGGTTTTCCCAATGAAGTACTTTAAAAGATGAGATTAAAGTTGTTTTATATTCTAACATTGCTCATTTCAGATCTCATAAAAGTGCTAACAACTTCCTATGGCTCAAGAATAAAGAAATTAAAAGACACTTCAAGGATTATCACTAAAACACTGTTAATTTAAAAGCTGAGTGACATTTTTTAAGTTGTTTTTTTTAAAAATAAAACCATGAGGAAAGCTTATTTACAAATCATGGTAATATGAATGAATTACTATGATATGATAGATTTCTTGAGAGAATGGTAGCAAGAAACAAAAAGCAGATTTATTGCTTAATTCATTATTTGTCTTCTAAAGACTTTTCCAAAGACTTTTCCCCCCACATATTATTAATACTTGCTAAATGGGAAACTGCTGACATAGGTGTGGAGACCTGGACAAGAATCCACCTCCTGATGTTAGGATTGATGCTGGCTTTGGTGACTGGGACCTGTCCCTGGGGGAGGATGCACCAGCCACATCCACTTGCTGGTTCAAACAAAATGAATTTTGAGTGCCAATCTATATATTTAAGAATAAAATTCTTGAAAACGAAGCTGTGTTTCCTGACACAAACTGAATTCAGAAAGGTTCATGGCTTTCAGCAGCAAACTGACTCATTCTGAATTCTTCTTACAGTGAGTTGGCTGAGCGAGAAGATGGCTCTGTGATTGTGGGAGTCCTGAGTAGGAGGAGGAATATAATATGCTCTATAGCTTTGGTAAAATCAATATAAGACAATGCATCCACAGCTGGTAGTCATAAATGATGAGAAAGATCGTTAATGATAGAGAAGATGGCCACAAAAATCAGGGCTGAACATGATGCCATCCTTTGAAAAACTTTTGCACGCAGTCTCGAATATTTTTCACCTCTTGCCCAGGAACAGCACCCAAGAAGGAGGAGGTGGTTGGGTCCCCATCCCTGGAGGTGTTTAAAAGGCAGGTAGATGAGTTTCTTAGAGACATGGTTTGGTAAGGGGACAGGTACGGTTGGACTTGATGATCTCAGAGGTCTTTTCCAACCAGATAATTCTGTGATTCTGTGGTTTTATGATCCCAGCTTTTAGTTGACAAATACACAGAAAAACATCCTAGACCTTGTTGTTTTGATGACAGCCTCAAAAATATAAATCAAGTGCAAACTGATCTAGTGATGCTTTCCAGACCTTAAAGACATCATGGGAAGATTGCTGAGGAACATGATGTGTCCTACACGTACGAATGAACTATTAACTCAAACCTGCAAGTGACAGCACACTGAAATCCGAAACGGCGTGGACAGTATGAAATAAATGTGATATCTTGCTGTGTGCAAGAGTATGTAATGTTACACTTAATCAAAATAATCCTTAGAAATAAATATTTGCTGTCATAAAATTTCCTCTGCAGTCTCACAAAATGTAAGGAGCTTGCTTCAGATCATGCTTCCAAGACAGATCAATCAGGGCTGCGGTAAGTTAGCAAATCTTCCATCAAAGCTGGCCTAACTTTAGCAACATCATAAAGAGTGACAAGCTGTGCACTGGGCCTGTCAGAGAGTGGGTGTATTTATTAAAACATGCAATTCATCCTTGAATTTAGGTGCTGCACTGGCCTGGTGGTGATTGAATGAGATGGGGCAGAATTGCCTATAAGAGAAAAGCAATGATGAGGGTGGCTAATTAAAGTTCTAAGGGAACAGATTTTGACTTACACTATCCCATAATTTGCTTTTCCTTTAATGACTTCCCTCTGTCTCCTATACATGTAAATTACACTGTCTGAACATTCACTGAATGCCAATTTGTGCTATTTTTTTCTACTTTCATTCTCTTTCATCCTCAAAGCCATTAGAAAAATTATCGATATTCATTTTCCCATCACAGAATACCATTTGTTCCAATTTGTATTGGTCAAAATTATGATGTTAAATTTGGCAATATCTGTTTACACTGGTATTTCATACTTAAAGCATGTTAAACAAACATTTTTGGAATTTCCAATTTTAATTTTTCTCTTTGAAAAGGAAAAACTGTCAGGAATTACATTTAAACTGTCAAACCCAGCTGCTTATGTTTTATATAAGCAAAGTAGTTTAACTGTCCTAAGCACTTTGGAGATGGGTATAATCAAAACTGTTCCTTCACTCAAATTTGAATAGAAAGCAATTCTCAATCTGAATTTCTCATTGAATACAAAATTCCTCTTCTGAATAACAACGTTCTTTATGTCTAAAGAATAAATGATCATTTGATGTTTGATAAATATGACAAATCTCACTAAAACTGTGTGACACCTACAGTCATATGCCCAATAAAGATTCTATAATTATGAGTATGTGTTTGCTTATTACTTTCAGCTTTTGTCCTGCAAGCTTACAAATGCTTTGATTTATTTTTTTCCATGTGAAGAGAGTGTGCAAGAAGTCAAGGTAAGAGGTGCCCAGTAGTGATTGCACTCCTATTGATATGGAACTGGTCTTACAGTTTAGGCTTAAAATTCTCTTCCTTTTCATAGAATCATAGAATTACAGAATGATTTGGGTTGGAAGGGACCTCAAATCCCATTCAGTTCCAACTGCCCCCCACCATGAGCAGGGACACCTCCCACTGGATCAGGGGGCTCCAAGCCCCATCCAACCTGGCCTTGAGCACCTCGAGGGAGGGGGCAGCTGCAGCTGCTATGAAGATGATCCAAGGGCTGGAGCACCAAGCAGAGAGAGTTGGGGTTGTTCAGCCTGGAGAAGAAAAGGCTCTGGGACCTGAGGCATTCCAGTACCTGAAGAGGCTCCAGGAAAGCTGAAGATGGACTTCTTACAAGGGTGAGTAGTGGTAGGACGAGGGGAAATTGTTTTAAACTGGAAGGGGATGATTCAGATTAGACATTAGGAAGAGACTCTTCACAATGGGGGTGCTGGAGGAGCAATAAAACAACTGGGTGATAGGAACAAGACAGGAAAGTGAAGTCTTGTGAGGAAACACGAGGGAGGATCCTAACCAGCACAGGAACATCCACTCATTGAGCAAAGGCAGTGAGACACGGACAGTGTTTGGGCTCTCTTGAAACTGTCAAGGCTGAAAATCTTTGGATGATGCAGTAGTCACTGTCTGTGACAGTAATCTGGTGGCTAGATGACAGGGAATGCTGTGCCAGATGCTCTCACAGAGGCGTATTTTCAACATAATAGCTAGAATTGTGCACATATTTAATTAATGGGAACTGTTTCCAAGGTTGACAGTGCGTACACCCTTCTTACTTCTACGCCTTTCATAAATGCGTTGTGAAAAACTTCCCATAAATATATTTGGGGGGGGGTTCAGATTAAGGATGGCATTTGCAACTTCTTTTTTAAAACTATCTTCCCATGGGAAATTCTGAAAACATTTTATATAGAAATAATTCTCTTTCTAGAGCATATATGGTTTTTATCACTTTTCCCTATTGATTACTAGAGACATTTGCATAAAAAATATGCACATAGGAATTTATCAGTTGCTACTGCTTTTTCCTGACTTGAAATCAAAATCCCTGTGGAACAAATGTACTCCTAAGCAACAGAAATTTTCATATGAGTATTTCTTTTTAAATAAAAATAAGCAGAGAAAAAAAATCCCTGAAAATATTGCTTACTACTTTTTGGAAAATAGCTTTTGCTAATGGCTTCCACAAAGCTCTTAATATAATAAATATGCTTTTAAAGTTCTCTCTTAATTTAGTTGCAACCCATATAAGTTTAACACAGAAAAACTGATAGCCAGCCCCATATTAGTATCGTTGTTCTCTGTTTTGGAAACCTTGCTGAGATGCTCTTGAAATTCAATTTTTGTTCTCCATCTAGAGCTGGCCAAAAGAGTCATTTTGTAAAACTTCCCATGCTAGGTGGAAAAGTGGATCTATGTTTTTTGAGTATCTTCCCATGGTGTATCTTTAGCATTCTAATGTAATCGGTAAAGGAAACCATAAAGTTCATGGACAACCATTTTCTTGTCTGAGCAGTCCCAGGTCTTTCTACTTATTTTACTTTAGGGTTTTTTTAGTGATGAGTCCTAAGCAGTCAAGGCATTTTCAAATCCATCTTCCTTGTCCCCATTACAAGTGCTGCAGGGTTTTTTCCTTATCTTAAACAGCATGAGTCTCACTCGCGGTCCTAGAGAAGAAAGAAAATTCTAGAAAACATTCAATCTTGAAGATAACTCAGGCTTTAAAAAGAGGACTAGACAATTTATCACTTCTTGCTTCGTGTAACCTGCCTGACTTTGTGCTGGCAAGGACTTTGCTCGCTGACACGTTCAGTGATGATGGTTTTAGAAAGCTGTTCCTTCTTGTCTCGGCCCAAGCTCCGGTATGGATTCTGCGCCAGCCCACCCTGAGGGCTGCTGCAGGGCTCGCCCGAAGGCACAATCAGGGGACAAAGTGCAAGCATTGCCTTCTGACAGTGTGTGTGGTGGGGGAATTAACACTGGTTTGGCACAATTTCTCCAGTGAGCTGCCATGGGTTAGAAATGAAAGCTGAATCAATATAACGCTCCCTGACTACTGCAGGCATGGCGAAGCTTTACACGGTGAAGTTTTGATCTCAGTGGAAATTTCAGGTGTCTTTGGGAAATTCCAAAGCCCAGAGCACCCCACAAAACAAATAACATATCCTAAGACAGGTTTTTCTTACAAAAAAAAAAGAAGCAAAAGGAATGGTAATGACGAGTGAGAACTCTTTGAGTTTATTTCCAGCTCCAGAAATATGAAATAAGAGCAACTGGAAATGATCAAGCTGCTTAATGCCCAGTAGCATCCTGAAGAGCTCATCAGAGTGGTACAGATAGGGAATGCCAGCATTATTCTCTGTTTAAAATTTTTACTTTAAAAAAACCCTTATGTTATTTACTGATTGTGGTCTATTATGTTCAGTTTAAAAGATAAAGTAAGTTCTTCATTTGTTCATTTTAGGGCATGATATTTATTTATTTGATTTGAATAATAACAGACTAATCAAGAATTTTCCTGTAAAGATTGAAGGTGGCACAATAAATTCAACAAGCTTAAGGCAAAGGTGCATAGCTGGGGCTTATCCTTTGATTATCTTTGAAAGTAATCTCCAGCAAAAAGAGGGAAGAGGGGAGAGGGGAGGGAAGGAGAGGGGAGGACAGGGGAGGGGAAGAGAGGGGAGGAGAGGGGAAGGGATCAAATTATCCAGAAGGTTTTTATATAATTATTAATTATACCTAAAACAAAGTGTAATTACATTTTACAATTAGAGATAGTGGTAATAAAATCTTAATTTGATGAATTCCTCTAAAAGGACAATATGTAATCTTTTTATTTTTGAGTAATAATGGGCATCTCTGTACCTCAATTTTCAGTTTAAGGCCAGTTGACCATATGAACACATATATTATTTTTATCAGAACAGAACCTCATGGAATGTTTACTGAATTAGTAAATGAAATATTTTAATCCAATTTTCCAAGATTATACAAAGTGAAAGCAGAATATATGTTCCTCGATATGACACAAATATTTGGTACTCATATGGTGGTTTTTTACTCTATGGCAGCTAAAACCAAATAATTTCTAGAATTTTGGAATTTTGCGTGACATCTTAAGGAATTTCTTCATACTCCACACAATAATCCACTACAACTGTGGAAGTAAGAGGTCCACAAGAGGTCTCTTCCCCCAGATTTTTTTTTCACAGCTCTGAGGTCAGTCATATATTTGCACAGGACTCACTTTGCCTCAGTATAACCACCTAAAGTCATCTTTATTCTCTGTAAGTGCCTAATAGAAATTCAAAAGTTCAGAAATACAAAGATGTTTCTTCCTCTTTCTGAAATTAATGTGCAGTTTTTTGATGGCTATACATGTAACTGAGAGGGGGTTTGCCCAGTGATATCATCTGATCTTCTAATCATCAAAAAATCTCTCAGTCTTTGTACATTGTGATAAAGAGCACATAGTAAATTCTCTAATGAATTAACAAGGTGCAAAGTCAAACTACAAATACACACTACTGACTTTACTGATTTCTGGTACCACTTTTACAGTTTAACACACTGCTTTACCATCACAATACTTTGTCTAGTTTGATACTGAGTTACTCACAACTTATTTCATTGTGATGGCTTCAAACTTGGGGACTTCTGAAATAAAAGAACAGAAGCAATCATATTGATTCCCAGTTTAACTTCATTATGAAGTGGTTAGAGATGATGGTCCAAATACATGAATTAAGTTATTAGCTTAAAACTACAAGTCTAGTTAATGAATTTTCATCCAGATAAAAAGTTCCTTGCTCAAAAGTTATTTCTATCAATGGAAATATTGTATAGAACATTAATATCAATTAATTTGACTTCAGCAAGGCTTTTGACACTGTCGCACATATCCTTACAAGGAAACTTAGGAAGTGTGGGTTGGATGAGTGGACAGCGAGGTGGGTTGAGAATGACTGGATGACAGAGCTCAGAGGGTTGTGATCAGCCGCACAGAGTCTGGTTGGAAGCCAGTGGCCAGTGGTGGTCCCCAAGGGTCAGCACTGGGCCCAGTCTTGTTCAACGTATTCATCAGTGACACGGAAGAGGGGACAGGGTGTACCTTCAGCAAGTTTGCTGATGATATAAAAGTAGGAAGAGTGGCTGATACACCAGAAGACTGTGCTGCCATTGGATGAGAGCTCCACGGGCTAGAGATGGGCGAGGAGGAACCCAATGAAATTCAAGGAACTACTGGAGAGAACCCAGCAGAGGGCCAGAAGGTGATCAGAGGACTGAAGGATTTCTCTTATGAGGAAAGGCTGAGATTCCTCGGTCTGTTTAGCCTGGAGAAGAGAAGACTGTGAGGGGATCTTATCAATGTTTGTAAATATCTAAAGAGTGGGTGGAAAAGAGAAAGAGGCCAGACATTTTTCAGAGGTACCCAGTGCCAGGACAAGGAGCAATGGGCACAAACTGGAGGACAGGAATTTCCACCTGAATATGAGAAAAACTTCTTTACTGTGAGGGTGACAGAGTACTGGAAAAGGCTGCCCGGAGAGGCTGTGGAGCCTTCTTCTCTGGAGATATTCAAAACCTGCCTGGATGCATTCCTGTGCTACAGGTGAGCCTGCTTTAGCAGGGGGTTGGATTAGATGATCTCCAGAGGTCCCTTCCAACTCCAACAGTTCTGTGATTCTTTGACTATAAAAGACCATATGCTTATCTCACAAACTTTCAACCCTTTAGTTGAGTAGGTGGGTCTTCAAAACACAGTCTATATTGGCGTGTGCAATATCATATCACTATCACTATGAGTACCTCACTAGTAGTTCTGCCAGCTACTCAGAATAAACATTGAATTTAAAAGCATGCCTCTACATGTCGTGATTGAAGTTCTGGTACCATTGACTTAAGCAGAGCAAAGCTAGCACCATGTGGCTTTAAGAGAAAATAGAATTATATAAAGCTAGTGAAGAAATTGCATACAAATCAGCAAGGACTTCACTGTTCATTATAAAAAATGGCAGTAAAGAAAAGGCAAAGTCTAAGAAGAAACAATTTTAAGGCTCTTAATTGCTGAATTGTAAATTCATTCAAGAAAATAGGTAACTTTATTAAGATTAAAAGGTACTTGACACCATGTCATGAAGTCTGATACTGAGTAATTCACTTGCATTCTGTTTCACTGAAAAAGTCATGTGGATAAGGCTATGCCTGTGTTCTTTCTGCTTCGTACTCTGCATCACATGTTATGCTTTGGCTCTGGTTTTCTAGTATTCCAAAAGGTAGTATATTTTTAGATTAAACATTATTCTCCTGAGATTAAAAAAAATTCAGTTTAGAAGCCCAAAACAATAAAACATACACATCTAGCTATAGTATATACCACTTCAATGCAGTATGGAGGCTTTGTATCACTACTGAGTTTATTTCTGAGTACTTTTTAATGCTTTTTTGTTTAATATTGGTAACATTATTCAGTGTAAGCATTTGATTAGAAGTTAATCATATAGGATAATATTTAGATATTTGGTTTGAAGTTAATTCTCTGTGCTATGTGATTAAAGGTGACCAAATGTGCGTAGTTGCTCTCTTGATGTGAGCTTACCAGAAGTGAGCAGTGGGAACTTGATAGAATTTGTCTAGGAAGGCATTTTTCCCTCTGTGGGTAGAAATGTGGTAGCTGGAAATGCTTTCTAGTTGAAGCACTTAGGGAATTGCCAGAGAAATAGTCTGGGAAATAGTTAGGTTCTGTGGTGCTTGAGAAATGCTCCAGGAGCTGATTTGTGTTGCCTGCCAAGGCCTGGGGATGTTACAATGAGGCTCAGAGAGGTTTCCCATCTTGTGGAGGGAACAGAAGAGGAAGAAGAGGCCCTTAAGGCTGTTGCTAACAGAGTGGTGTTCACTGACTTGAGAAGGAAATATTTTCAGACTGGGTCTTTGCTGTAAGTGTGTGTTAAACCAGACTCCTTAATCTTAGGTTTTGAGACAAATGCCACGATATACTTGAGATTTAGAAATAAATGTTTTATGTGGGAGCCTCTGAGATCTTTTCCCTCGTGAAACTGAACCCATTAAAAAGGAAAAACCACATGCTGATGGAAGAGGATCCAAAACACCCAGAGAGGTATCTCCTTTTGCTTTTCATCAGCTTCGCTGCCTTTAGCTGTTAACTCTAAGTGACATCAGTGCTTTTGAGAAATTATTAGCAGTGTCAGACTCTGTTGTCATCAATATGAAGGAAGAAAAGGAGTACAAGCAGACAACACTTTGCAGACAGCCTCATTGATGGGTAAAACTACTCAGAGTTTCTCAGAAACCACTGAGAACCATTACAGATGCCTCAAAATGAGCAGATCAGGAGACTAAGGATCTACCCAGTCCCTCTCTGCCGAGCTTGTTCTTCCTCTGAATTGTAGTCTGTAGCCTGTGGGAGGGGCAGCAGGAGAAGGAGCAAAGGAGAAGGAGTCACAGAATCTGACCCGAGTTGGAAGGGACCCACAATGATCATCGAGTCCAACTCCTATCCCTGCACAGGATCCTTGAGGTGTACCACTGGGTTTGGAACCTCTGACTGGAGGAGTTAATATTTGATGTCATAAGCTGCCTCTAGGAATGAGTGAGTATATGTAAAGTGGAATTAAATGGTTAATTCTACTTATAGTGGGTCCTCTATAAACTTTAAGTCGATTTGTTTAAAGAGCAACTGATTGCAGAAGCACATCTCTGGCTTGCACCACATGCTTCAAATGAAGAGGAAGATCAGTGCCAGATACAATGAGAAGTGATTTTGAATATCTGTATCACTGATACCTAGGAAAAAAGAGACAGTGGCAAAATGCAGTTTAACTTCAGTGGCAAAGAGCACTGTCTTGAATAAGCTCTACTCTTTTTGCTTCCAGAAAAGAAATCTATCTTTAGGGCTCTGTTTTTATACCCACAGTCATTTAGGAATAAATATTTTACATCTCAAGTGTTTTCATAACAAAGGATCAGAAGCATAAGCTCAACATACAGGGTTTCAGATGAGAGAAGTTACTTCATCTACCTCTCCCACTTCAAAAGTAGGGCCTCTTAAACATCAGACCATGACAGAATATTGCAGAGATTTATTGAGAGCTTTATTTTGGCTTCTCACTTTCTTTTCACAAAGCACTTCTGGACAGGAATAGCAATAGATGAGAGGGTATTAAAATAATGCATAATACTTGTAAATTGAGTCCCAGCCTCTGCCTCCTCCCCCTCTAACTTCACCCCTGTTACAGAACATGCATATGCACCTTCCCCATGCAGGAATGGATTTCTTATTTCTACTAATATCTAAGAAAGAGTTGCCACTGCTTCCTCCTTCTGAGCCATCCTGCTCTGTACTTCAAAAAAAAAATACAGTAGACTGAAAATGTGGGCATCTCATTGATGACCTAAATATATTTTACTATTAAAATAAAACCTTGGCTTTTGCAAGGTGACTCTTGCTTCAGTAATGACCATTCTATATCCCTTGGATCCAGTGATATCAGCAGCTGCATTCACAGCCTCTTGTCAATAACAACTCATTTGCTTAAATTGGAATTATAGTTTACCTTTAACTCACACTTTGAATTTGTGAAATTTGTGAAAATGTCACAATTTCTTTATAGTCTAAATGGTGCTGTTTTCTTTGCTAGGATTTAAAGTCAACATGAAAAAAAAATCACATGTTATACCTTATCACTAATCCAATCTGTAAAATCATTATAAATGCCACTGGCAAAATTTTCACATTCACAGAACAGATTTCAAACCATATGTCTGTTGGTGATGCAACTGAGAATTCATCCGTGGTTCTCAGACGAGGTATGTTTAAAATTACTGTGTCGTATGGCTTTTTATGTCACACATCCCATAACAACACTGTCGTGCCATCATTCCAGATGCTTCCAGTCATGGGTCAAACTCATCCACTGACCATGCATTCACAGCAAGGTACATAGACAGAAGAATTGCAGGCTGGAGGCATCCATTTCTGTAAATATTCTGTGTTGGGAAGATGTGCAAAAAAAGACAAATCAATTCTATCAAGAATCTTGGTGCTTCTAAATAAGGATTGCACAAATAAGAAGACAGAGGGGTACTGGGATCCAGGAAACAGACCATTGAAGTCGTTGAGCAGTGGTAATTTAACACCATTTTGTTGCTCTATTTGGGAAAATAATTCATGTACTTAAATCATGTGGTGATGAGCTGTATAAACATACAAGGATGGGTGAAATCTTTCGGTTTACTAAGGCAATCTGCTGCAGGAGTAGTAAGGATAAGAAAGTCTTTGGCAGGAAAGATGTCAGGGTCTCTACCAGAGTTTTTAAGGAAAGAATCTTTCTTGAGATACCTTTGAAGTTATGAAATTTATTTTCTTCCCACTGTTCAGATTTCAGTGAAACCTACAGCTAAGTGTCCTGCATCTCTCTTTTGTTGGGGACAAGGAAATACACCTTTCTCATTGTTTCCCCTTTCATTGTGTTGAAGACATACAGTAGTGACCTCTTCTGCACCAAGACAGCCCTACTGGTTTAGATTCCCAGAGCTCCCACTATTGCCCAGTCCTTGTACCACAAGGAAATTAAACCAACTTGGAGACCTGGGAGATAATTCTGTGCTTGCAACCGACTTTTGCTCAGCTGTCTCTGGAGACACTGCACGGTCAGAACTTGCACTATGCAAATTTCAGCCAGCTTGAATGTGGTTTCCTAATCCCTTAAATTTTCTGGCAGCTGGAAGAAATCTGATGCTGAGATCTAGCAGTCTGATCTTCCTTCTTCTAAAGCTGCTAGCGATGCCATCAGTTTTTCTAAATGCAAATCACATCCCAGAAGTTAAATCACTAGCCATCATCTTTTGGCATTTCATTTTATATATTCTTGTGTGCAGCACACTGTAAAATGTTTAATGTGAAACCAAATTCCTGTAATGGCCCAATGAAAAAAGTAAAGGATTAAACTGGTGCATATTTCTGATTTCTGACATTTTTCTGTAATTCTATTTATCTAACATTTGCTTCACAATTGTTTCTAAATACATGTATTTGGAATGTCATAAAAACTAGTCATCATCAGCTCACTAGCAAAGGTAAAAGATTACTTTTATACTTTTCCTTTTAATTATTAGCAATTCATAGTAATTTTACTAGCATGCTTTTTAGCTTAAATACTACAGCTATTACTGGGTAAATGTGCTCAAAATAACCACCTTTGAAAACTGGTAATTTCTTTGCACTTAATAACTGCTTTGCTTGATCACTGAAAAGGAGCTAGAAGTAAAAATATTCTAAGCTCTGCTTAGAGTTGCAGCTTCATAACTTTTTTATTTATTCACTAAATATTTTCCCTAGTAGCTTCTGAAATAAGGCATTTTGTCTGAGTGTTCAGTTGCAGACATTGTGTGTGCTCTGGTGCTGATCTGTCCCAAGAAGTCACTGATACCTGAGGATGAGGTAATTCCATGCACACAGCTGTGCTACGTGGATAAATACAAAAGTAATCTTTTACTTTGCTAGTGAGCTGACAAAAACTATTTTTTAGTCTATCTAAAATGTATGCATAGCTCTAAAGATTCCTTTTCCAATTTATTTGATTTTAAGGATTTATCTTGGCATCTCTACACAGAACGTGCTACATGTGCTAGAAGATTTTTTCTATCCTTTGTATAAAAATGGATTTATTCCCCCAGTTTTCCTTGTTGCACAGAGAATCTGTTGCACAGGACATGAGAAAAAAGGTGGTTTTATTTGGTTACATTTCCCTGTCTATCAAGCAACCATATCTATTCCCCATTCTGGAAATTTTTGCTTTAATAAGGAGACGCTGAAACTTCAATAAATAAATCTACACACACTGAAAGGCTCTTTGTGTCTCCTGCAAAAGGAGAGGGAAAACGAATCTATATTCAGTTGTGCAGGAGAGCTCTTGTGTTGGCTTCCCTGCAGCCACTCTCCACTGCCAACTGTGAGGGCTCAGGGACAAGGCTGGGCTCGGAACACCCACCCTGCAGGGTTCTTCTTCATTGCTTCCTGAAAAAACGATGTTTTACACCCAAGACTGTCTCTTTTTAAAATTTTTTTTAATGTTACTAAAACTTTTGGGAGTCAGTGCAAGTTCAGGAGTTTGATATCTTTGAAGTTCTAGGGATCGGTTTACACCTGGATGGCCTTTGAGTACAAATTTCTGTTTGTATTCCAGAATTTTCAGGGGCTGAGGATATAAGCAAAAACATTTGTGAGTTTACAGGAAAAGTGGTATGAAAGCTGCCTGGCTCCTTGTTTAATGAAGAGCATTCCTGTGTGTTTTAATGTATCTGCAGGAGATAAAATGTGTTAGCTTCTGAATATCAGGATTGTGCAGCTCTTCGCTTAAGTTGATGTGTGAACTTAAGAAGAGCGTTTCAACTCTTCATTTTTTACTGGAGTTTAAGTTTGATTTAAAAAAAATCTTGGCTTATCCCTAAAGCCATACAGGTCAAATATTAAAAGTTAGAATTTTTGAACCTAAGCTGGGTGGCAATTCAGTGTACAGATATATTTAGTGATCTAGAGCAACCAGCAATCTACTAAGAAGGGAAAATTTAAACAAGTGGTGTCTAAAAATAGTTTCAGCACTCGGATAGGAACATTCTCTCACGCAGGTGCTCATCCAAAGGCTGGCAGACGTACAGTTCAAAAGCAGAAGAAGCCTGAGAAGGAAAACATATCAAGATCTCACCCACCTGTCAAATACTGTGTAGTTTCTGCTGTATAACTTGCTAGGGTTACAACCTCTTTGAGACAGAGAAAGTCCCACAGAGGCTGGGACAGGAATTATGCTCCCCTCAGCCTCCCCATTGTTTAGAAAGTGGTTTGGGTTCTCCAAGTGAAAAATAATTGCTGCAAAAAACCCCCCTTATTGAAAGCATTTTTAATGATGAGAGAGTTCCCAAAGTCTCATGTTGTTACACTTAAATCCACACTATTTATCTGTGCTGTTGTTGCACCTGGTGTTACAGCATTGCTAATATCCAGGATGTGTGCAGCCACGGCATGGATTTGTATTCTCCAGCCTGGTTCAGCTGCATTCAGTGCACAGTGGAGGGTGGAGGATGCAAATATCCCTTTCCTACTGTGCCCACAATCCTGAAACAAGCCATCACTGCTTTGCTTCTTCCAGCTGTGGAGCTTTCTCCTGGAAACACCCACTGCAGGGGGCTGCGGGAGGAGCCACAGCTGGCTGCTCTCTGCCTTCTGTAGAGGACAAGAGCCAGAAATGGTTCCATGGAGCCCAATTTCTGATCCATAAATTAAAAACACTTAATAGGAACTGGTCCCCTCAGGTGTAAATTGCAAATTGCAGAATCTCATCTGATTTCAGCTATCCTCAGAAATGCTTTTGTCTTCTAACTGGCAACCATGGACTCTGAAAGTGTCCCGAATCCTGATTTCACAGAAAATATAAAATCAAGGAACTTGACTCGTTTTAAGGTGATAGAACTGATGAAAGCTAATTCAAACTTGCAATAAATCAGGAAAAAGAAGGGTTAAATCAGTGTACTCTCAACAGACAATCTGGAGTGTTCTACCTGACATTTTATAGCAGGGCAACAAATTGTTCTGTGATAATAATCATCGAATTAGCCCTTTTTTTTAACTATAGAATCGTCCATACTGAATACCTTCCTGCACTTCTTCTCTTAAAGTCCATATTCCAAGATGTGTTAAATCTTTTTTGCATTTTGCAGCAACACTGAAAACTCAACATTCAAGTTACAACTGCCAACCCTGTTAAGATCACGTTAACTAAGATTAATGACTGACAGTGGACAGGGAATGTATTTGCTGAGCACTACTCTTTTCCTCATTTCAAAGCACAGTCACTTATTCCTGTTCATAAATATATTAATTTATACAATTTACAATCACAACAACATCAGGGATATAAGTCTGATAAAGACTAAATATATAATAAAATACATCAGTGTTCATATATAAATATACAGCATGAATTTTAAAACCTGATATTGAACTCAATAAAAGACAGTATATTTTAAGTGAGACAAGAAGTACTTACTGATGTTTGGGCATTAATAATTACAGATCACAGGTTTTATATCTTATTACTCCAAAATAGTTAACAAGTTAGAAATTAGTTTACCTGTGCTTTTCTAATTTTCTTCTGTGATGAACTGTTACTAAAAAGAATTATTCAGTGTTCAAAAGCCATAGTAAAACATCTATTTTTCAGATTCATAAATAGTGTTTATCTCTACTTATGCTTTTCGGCTTGCAAAACAAAATAGAGGTGATTTTAAGAACTAGCATGGAGTTTCGGGAAGAAATAATGATTTGGAGAAACATAATTCTTATCAGAACAGGTTTTTCTGGTTTATAATATCTCAATTTGTAGCCTTATATTGTTTTAAAATATTTACTACATTAACCCTCATTTAAGCAGCACCAGAAGTTGATGAAAGTTTTTACTATCACTAAGCTTTGGTTTCGAGTGCCAATTCCAATTCAGCTAACATTCTGAAAAATGTATAACGTGTTCCTGTATAAAATGAGATAGCAGTGAGTCAGAGAGTATAAATCTGCAAGTTTCTATACATTTTAACGTATGACCATGAATTATTCAGTATACTAATTACTCTTTAACATCATCTTTATTTCTCTTTTATGTATAAGAAGTATCTTTTACAACTGAAACCGTGCCTTCTCCTGCTTGGCTTTCAGAAATAGGTTCTGCAATACTTTGAAAAGAACATGAAAGGGATTGTTTTAATGAAAAATCAGTTGGAGAATGTCTACAGTGGCTTAGCTGTGGAAGGCACTGTTTACTTTGTGCCAGAGTATTTTTAAGTCTAGAATTAGCACTTGTTTGTGAAGCGTGGGGCTGTCTGCCAACAAAATGCTTGGTACAGAAAAGCATTAACAGCAGAGATCCAATGTTTGAGTGCATTGTATTTTGAATCCTGTAAGTGCCCATTATTTCATAACTCAAAGTATGAATCTCTATCAGATGAGCTAAAAGGGCAAGAATCTTTTAATTTCCTCACCGCTTTGCACTTCTTTATTAGAATTCAATTTGCATTGTGATGAAAATGACTCTTCCTAGCTTACTGTTTCCAAGAACTGTTCTGTATTTTCATGTCATTGGAATAAAAATGCATTTATCAACAGTAGGACACTATTGGAGCATCTCATAACGTTGCTGTAGCTTGCTTGCATATATCTCATATTTCATACAGAGTGGTGCTGAGAAAATATAGTGGTGCTGAAAATATTCAGATGTAGCAAGTACAGGTTTGGCCATGCAGTCCTGTTCCAAATCCTTTTTTATCTGCCTTCTGATAGGCATCATATATGCAGCCTGTGATAGAACCATGGGTACATCCAGCTTTCCTGGGCTTTCATCCTGTGCTGTAACAGAAGGTGCTTTTTTCCATGCTGTAAAACATTCTTCCTTTAATCACAGCACATTCTGCACACTTAATGAGGTAGGGGTATGTTATCATGTCATTAAACACTGTATCATGATATATGATAAATGGGAGCTGATTTAAGAGTGCATCACCTTTGATGGGCTCAAATTTGCAACTGATATTTTCTTCTCTTTGTATGTTATTTACAATGATTATGAAAACAAATTACGTTATACACAACTACACTGAAACCACACAGATCTCTCTTTGATTTACTCAGGCCCTCTACTTTCATGACTCTTCAGAGTCTTTGGGATTTCATAGGTTGTAAATTGATTATCTCTGCATAGGTGCAAGCCCCAAACCCCATCCTGTCACCTGAGTAGCACCCCCTTGCTGACTTTCAACTCTTTGCTAAAAAGCTCAGAAATTTTATATCTTATCAAGTAAATAAGAGTTATAAACAGGGCAAAGTTACACTTTTATTTTTGGTGTTAACTAATTATTTTAATCATTAGTCTGTACTCACCTTGCTGCCTCTCTCCTAGTGCCAGAGCACCCCATAACTGAGAACGTGTCAAAGTCCTAAAAATATTGGACCACCCACATTTATCTGGAAGCCATTGCATTAATACAGAAAGAGAATGGAATTAAAAACCCAGGTCTTAAAATTTCCACTGCCCAGGCATACGTGCTTAGGGTGACCATCAATCTAGACTTACCTGCATTTTTGATAGCTTTGTGTCAGCCTTCTTTAAATATAATTATTTCTGAGACAGGAAGCCAAGATAAACAATGGCACCAACTCAATACCAAAATTACCCATAATGTTTGAGTCAACAGTATCAATTCCATAGTGGCCCTAAGGGGAAAAGATGCTTGATTAGAATGATGGACAGATTTTGGCACTGGTAGAAGCATGCTTTCTTTCTCTAAAGATTACCTTGTAAATGGTACTGTGTAGACAGTCAGGGAACTATTTTGATGCTAAAAGGACATAAACAGAGGCAGGGGGCTGGGTACATCCTACTCTAACATTCAGAGAAGGACAGCTTAAAGCTGGCTCTGCTAATCTTTTATTGAACCTTGACCATCATCCATAAGGACTGCTTTTTAAATTATTTACTTTATAGTTATTGCTTTAAAAAAAATTAACTCACAAAAAATAGAGTGGAGGGCAATGAAGAGGAGGAAAGGAGGATTTATTTAATAGGTAGAAATGTTTCTACATTGTTCTTATACAAATCATTATTTCTCTCTTTCATTACCAAAGCAAATATGTGCAGAACAAGAAACAGCAAACGAGGTCTCTTCCTCTCCACTCCAGCCACGAGTCTTCAAGCAGCAGCTTTCCCAGCCAGCTGAAAAACAGTTTCAGGATGAAGAGGAGAGAAAATCCCGAGTCCAGGGATTAGAAAGGCTCCTGGTAACAGGTTAGAATTCAGAACAGTGAATTATTTAGATCCCAAACAGCTGGAGTGAGCACTGGACATGGAGGTGTTAGTTAAACAACTAAACTGCAAAGCAGCCTCTCAAAATCTTGCATTCCTTACATCTTATTAGTATGTTTCTTATAAATTAAAACAGGTTGCCATACTTCCTCCACTTCCATTTAGCTACTTTCTTTTGAAATAAACTGCTTTTAAACCACTGTTTAGCTCTATGTGGTTTCTTCTCTAAAATAATATCAATATACAATGCACCAAATAAACCTCAGCCCCCCTCGTTTTATTTTATCCCATCTTCTGCTTTCAAATGTTCACTTGCATTATTTCCAGACAGACCCTGTCCTCCAATTTTCCTGCAGTACATATTTGATGCCATGCTTACAGTATTATCTTATCTCTCCATCTGTATTGTAAAAAAATGGCTACATTTGACCTATTGGTCTGAATATTAGAGGCACAGTGACAATCTTATTACCCTTCTGGCACTGAGTTCTTTGTTAAAAATGGACAGTGTAGCCCACAGGTCATTTTGGGCAGAAGCTTAACATGAACTCTCCCAAGAACTTCATTCCCACATTAGCTGGAATCAGCTATACCATGCAAAGCTGTCTAACGATGCGTGCTCCTCAGATGTACCTTCATGGTATTTTCCTCCCAGGCTTTGACAGGCACAGCTGTAGCCTGTCCATCTCCAGAAACAGCTCTGCCAGTGCAAGCATAATTTTCCTGATGCCTGACATATCCACCTGCAGCTGTACCTGCTGCCTGATGCACATCAGTGACCACAGACACCTTTCCTTCTCCTCCACCCAGGAGGAGGGTGTCCTGGGGGAGCCACCTGCCTTCCATCATCCTCCCACACGTGGGCACAGAGATCAGAGGGATGCTCAGGAAAAGCTGCCTAAATTTCCCAAGCTGAATTGCCTGGTGAGTTTTAGGACACAATAAGCTGCTACTTTCAAGATGTCTTTTCAGTATTTTAACAGAAGCAATTTCTCTGGAATGGACTGAAACAGGTTGGGAAAAAGATTTTTAAAAGGTGGAAGTATTATTCCTCAGTTAAATTCATCACTGAAGATGTTGTCAGCACTTTCATGTGTGGTGTAGAAATAATACTCGGATGACTTTGAGAACAGCTCTCAATGTTTTGCACCACGACATTTCGAGAAATAGTTTTAAGTAAGGCTAATTAACTTCAAAGAAATAAGAAGTAAAAAGGGTTCACTTTTTTATTTATTTTTTTGGCTAAGTGCTGTCTTAAATTAAATGAATCATGAAAAATTAAAATTGTTACAGTGCCACCCTGTAATTTGATCACTGTTTAATTTGATTTTTTATTTTATTTAATCAGAGCCACAGGAACCAGCTCATTTGTATTGTAAATTACACAACTTCTGCCCTTTATTTCGTATACGGTTGATCACTTTTGGCAGATCAGATTGGATTATCTAATCATTGGCTATATGAAATTGCCATTTAATCAATAGGGAAGGTCAAAATTTCTAAATGTGGTCCAGAAACAAAGTATCTAAGGAAGTTAGAGGCTGGTGAAATCCAACAAAACTTTTATATGTTGGAGATATTATTATTGACTATAGAGTCATTATTCCTGTAACAACTGGCTGCCTTTATCTTCTCTTGCCACTCACACTTTGATGGCCAAACCTATGGCTCTGGTTATTGATTATAGCTACTGATGACTTGATGGAGTTAGCTCTTTTGTGTCTTTGATTGTTGTTTGAGTCAAGAGATAATGAGTTTTATACTGTCTGTTCTGTGAATATATAGTTAACAGGCTCTTCAGTCACTGAATATGTCACTGTGAAGATAAAGCTAATTTCTTACTGGTTAAAAAAACCATATTCACACTTATTTGATAGTCAGCAGATAGTGACAAACTGGCAGGATAAGTCTCATCCTTGCTGCTCCATCAGCAGTCAATGTAAGCCAAGCAATATTACAGCACCCTGTGTTCTACTTCTTGAGTTGTGGCTGTCTTGGGATGGGGCTTTATCTTCTTGGTGCTCTGCAGATATGTTTGACCATTGTTGTTCTCAGGTTATGTCCTGGTTCATGACCACTTATTGCTTCGGGAGTCATCTTTTCTTCAGCTACTTTTCCTAGTGTGAGTTTTGATTGGTTTGTTTGTGGAGCACTGTCTTCAGCACACATGATAAGACAAGCAAAGAAGAAAAACCTTTCTTTAAAACACCCTCTGACATATATATAATTACTGAAGTCACCTAGCAAAAATTTGTGTATCTCATCCTTATTTATTTTAGAATCATAGAAGGTTTTGGGTCAGAAGGGACACTAAAGATCATCAAGTTCCAACCCGCCAGGTCTTCCTTTTCATGTTCCTTAGATGGTCTTACACCCAATCTTCTCCTCCACTGGACAGTGTTTCATTCTCTGAGTCGCTCCCTTTGCCCTCTTGCGACTCGTGTGGTGTGACTTGAGCCCCTGAGGTGAAGACTGGGGCAAAACAGTCATTGTGTCCCTCAGCCTTCAGCATATCCTGGGTAAACAGCTCTCCTGCTTCCTTCCAAAGAGGACCCACATTCTCTCTAGACTTTCTTTTACCACTGACATACCTATGGAAGCTTTTCTTGTTGTCCTTGACATCCTTGGGAGGGCTTTAGCTTTCCTAACCAGATTCCTGGCTGCTTGGACAATCTCTCTGTATTCTTCCCAGGCTGCCTGCCCTTGTTCCCACCTTAGTGTAAGCTTCTTTTGTTTGAGTTTAAGTTTGTCCAGGAGTTCCTTGTTCCTCCATGCAGACCTGCTGGCAGTTTTGTCTCACTTCTTCCTTGTTGGGATGCTTCACTGCTGGACTTGGAGGAGGTGATCCTTGAGTGTTCATCAGCTTTCTTGGGCCCCTCTCCCCTCCAGGGCTTTATCCCATGGTACCCTACCAAGCAGATTCCTGAAGAGGCCAAAGTCTGCTCTCCTGAAGTCCAGGGCAGGAAGCTTCCTGCATGCCCTAATGACCTTGAACGTCCATCATTTCATGGTCACTGCATAGCGATTTTATTGGGTGGTGGTAATTTTCCAGGGTTCTTGTCAATAGAACTGTAAAATTACCAAAACAATAAAAAAATACAATTATCTTCTTCCAGACTTCAAGTCATAAAAGTAGACTGAAAAAACCCACGTGTGTCTTTTGTACAAAAGTTTAAAAAATGAAGTAAAATCAAGTTGCAAACTCCTCAAGAATAATAAGACAGTAAACTTGATGTTGCATGATATTTGACATACAGCAAATCACTATTTACATTTTATCCCAAAACATTTACCTGAGAAAAGGTCATGGCGTTAAATCTGGAGACATTTACAGCAATTGCCAAATGTTTACTATCTACATGAATGTCATGCTTCTTAGTCAAAAGAAGGTTGATGCGCTAAATGTCAATTATTTCAAGTTGTTTGATGGCAGCACAGATTGCCAAGCAATATAAAAAGAGGTTTAATAAATATTATATACACTGTTAACCATTAATCTTGCCTAGCAGAGGTTAGAGTTTCATACAGAGAGGATTTATGACAAGCAACAGTGCAGGACATTAAAACTCAATTATTGCTGTCCTGGATGAAGGCATTATCATTAAGCTGTGGAAGCAGTACCTTGTTTCTTCTGATACTGCTGTCAAACTTGGGAAAGCATAAGGGACAATTAAATTAATTTAGGAAATCATGCCATTATGCTTGTCCTTGCAATATTTTGTTCTTTTTAGAGTAAGCAATGAAAGGACTAGTTAGTACCCTTTGCAAGAGAACTCGAAATTCAAACTGCATCTTCTATTGAGCTGTGTGAAAATTCTTGTGAGGACGCCAAGTTCTTGGAGCCAACCTAAAAGTTGCAGTTATAGGAATAGTGGTTAATGACATCAAAATTTCATGACTATTAAGTATCTGTATGCTATGTGTGTCTAATAACCTGCACACCCACCTATTCCAGAGCAAATATTACCAGAAAGCATTGCTCAGAGGGGAGTACTTGGTCAAGTAAGAACCGGAATCTCTTTGAAAATTGAGGTTCAACCTTAGAGTCTCGTCTCAATACACAGAACAGAACATTTAAATGACCTGCTACACAAGTCTGAAGTCCTGGCTGCTGGCTGGTGGAGCTAGAAAACCTCATACCAGAAAGTCTAGACAGAATATTTAAAATATACGCCCTTGGATAAAGTGGTTTCCAACTTGATGAGTTATAACATTCCCCTTGATAATGCATCTGCTCCAGTTGTAAGCTTGGTCTTCATTTCTTCTTTGAATCATGGTTTTTCACCTCTTGCTCTGAGTATCTCTGAGGAAATCTGCTTCTTGCAGGTGATGCCCACAACCACAGATCTTTCAGACTGCCCACTTCCAAGTCAACCATTCAAGACATTCTTGCAACCCCCCTATACAAGTAATAAGGTGTCTCTCTGGGCATAGCTGAACTTTTGGCTATCAAAATCTAGATTTAAGTAGGTATTTTTTGCTATTCTGATTAAAAAAGAAAATCCAATATGAAATATTGACTTCTCAATTTTACCTGGAGGCTCTTTGTGCCTTTATCTAAATATATGTACTATATGTAGTCGTATATACCCTATTGGCACACAATTCCTGTTGATCATCAGTTTACTTGTGTAACCTAGAGATTGTAAAGTTGTTTGGTTTTTATTTGTTTTGAAGTTGTAAATCAATCATTACTTCAAATCCTCAATCCAAATGTTGTATCTTGTTTTCCTTACCTTTTTTTCTTGGAAATTTAATCCAGTTATGAATAACTGAGCAGAGTGCTCAGCACCAGTGCTCTGCGATGGATTAGGGACTTTCTGTAAGATACTACAGGCAAAGCCAAAGGAAAATAAATTTTGCTACACAATGCATAAATCTCTGGCTTCCTTTCTGAATTCTTGAACACACCCCACATCCACAAACATTGTGAAAGCCCCCAGTATTAACACCTCTGAAGACAGTTCTAGTCTTGTTAGAACATAGAATAACCACCAGGTAACAGTCTTCTTCACTGTCACTGCAGGTAAAGCTGCTGCTGTGATCTAAGCACCACAGCTAAACAAATTCAGGATAGCAATGTTTACCTAAAATTTATATCCTCTCTTTTACCATTGAATAACTGAGCAGGTATCAAATGGCAATGTTTCAATTATTCATTAAGTTATTTCACTTACTAGAAAGATGGCTGTAGGCAGATAAGTGTCACTTGTATTAAACTGTGAACATCTTCATGAGGTTGGATAATCAGACTTCACTGGTTAGACCACAGAGCATGTTTATTCATACATGGAAACACAGTAAATTTACTTGATATTGGCCACAGAACAACTCTGATAACAAGGTTTCCTCTTTCTTCTCACTCTGTCTTCTGGTAGATGAATTAAAAGTTTAGTTTCTTTGGAAAGTTTGCAATAATAATTTTAATTGGTATGAACTCTTCCATAAAAGGTAGAAAAATTCCCACTCTCTCCCCTCCCTACCCCAGCAAACAAGCCCTTTAGCACAGGGCATCTATGACTAGCAGGGTAAAACCCAGCTTTTCCAGGGGAGAGCCAAAAAGTCTGTTCCATGATGTACATTTCTGGTCTTCTCTATGCTAACTAATAAACAACAGTGAGTAGGGTCTGTTCTCAGGCCCTCAGGGCAAGTGTCTGTCCTGGCTTATGTCTGCCCAGCTACTTTCCCTTGCTCCAAACTGGATGCTTCCATTCACACTGCTTACTAGATCCCTTCCCAGCCCAAGATAACCAGCAGCTCATGCCAGGGCACCGACTGGGAAAACGGGAGCTGCCTCAGCCACAACCATGATGCAGAGTTTGCTAAAAGCAGGCAGTGAGCAATTGTGTGGCAGTGTTACCAGCTTTGGTCCTACACTGCTATAATACATGCAGCCTTGTCTGTCCACTCTTCTGTTGAACCTTCTCTACCTCTCCATTTCTAAACAATATCAACCCACTGCTCTTCAGGGTTTTGTCTTCTGTATATTTTTATATTTTACGGCATTGTTTGCAGGTTGAGTGGAAATTTTTGCCCTATTTAAGTAGCCACACTGTGATAGGCTGCAGATAATCAGATTCCTTTCCCAATTAGTCACTTCCACTGCCTAAAACTGCATTCTTTCATAGCTCAAGTCAGGACAGTGTTGAAAAAGTCAAGCTACAACTGGTGTAGTTAAAGCTGAACACTTTATGTCAATTAGAGGACCTTTCTTAATTTTCTACTACACCATATGCAGTGGGAGGGCTGGTAGAAAGTTAAATAAGAATGACCCAGGACTGAAAAGATAAATCAGGTCCAGGCAAGAAAATCAGTTCCATGTCTGAGTTAAATCTCTGTTGCATGTTTTCTTGCATAAGTTATCACATTGATAGGCTTGCTGGAGGATCCCCAAAAGAAATCTTTGAGCTTCTGTGTTTAGTGAAATTGTTTATGGCTTTTCCCTAATTATATTAGCAAACACCTACTTTAAAAGGCATTAGATCAAAGCATTCAAGAGCAAGAAAATGTAAGTCAAGATGCTCCACACACTCTTAACTCTACTGTCTTATTTACATGCATGAACACAGGCTATTGTTTCTGAAGGATGCCTTTCTTCTTAGGTGGGATTCATTTCTGAGTAAAGGCTTTGTTTTAAGTTGTTTTATGAAAGTCAGAGACAAGACTGGACTTTAGGGAAACAAAGATGTAATTGCTTTTCACCAAATTAAAA
The DNA here is from genome assembly GCA_033558185.1 of Dromococcyx pavoninus. NCBI lineage: Eukaryota > Metazoa > Chordata > Aves > Cuculiformes > Neomorphidae > Dromococcyx > Dromococcyx pavoninus. Next base: position 1,825,451 of record JAUMJL010000161.1, read on the forward strand.
TCTGTGGGACAGTGGGATAAATAGAATACAGATGATTTACCCTTGACATAAAAGCCACGTTCTCTTATTAATTAGAGCAGTAAACCTTATGATGTGTTGATTTGTTGGGACTGGAGTGTGTTTGGACTAAGTCAAGAGAAATATTGTTTTGACAGGGGTAAAATATGATGTAAACTCTTTTGAATCTAACGTGTCTGATAAAACACTCAATAAAGATAACACCATGATTTAATGATTCTGTGCTGAAAGCACAAAATGAAGCTGTGCTTTACCAGTAAAATACTGTAACTCAGTTTATTATGGAGTCATGAATAACCTAAATACTTAACTAATGAATAGATCATTCAGCTGATTTGGAGATAAAATTAGTGTTTCTTTGGAAATGTTTCCAAAGTTGGCCTTTTAATAGCCGACCTCAATCCTAGATTCGTTAGATGAATTTAAACAGCATGTAAAGTGCAGAAATTGCACAGCAGAAAGAAAAGTGTTAGTTAAAAAATCTTTATCAGTAAATTGAAAATGCTAACGACAAAGCACTCAGGTTCTCCTCATAACCCTAACCTGACAGAAACAAGATGTAGGTCAGGTATCAATAACTACAAAAAAAAATAACAACTTCAGTGAGTTCTTACACATGTAACAACACAGGTCTACTTTTAAGCAGATCATCTAGATCCTTTCATAGTTAATAGACAAAAAGGCACTGCTAAAATATGACCCCACCAACGTAGACTTCCAAAAGAGGTCAAATGAATTGTTCTTTACATTTCTCTCTCTCCATCAGCCGTAAAGAGAGCGAATGGTGACCAGCGCTCGAGACTTGTAAATTTGGTGACATAAATTTGCCTTCAATTTAAAGATTCAGTAATAAGTGGGAAATAACTGTTCCATATTTATGATTTCCCTGCTGCTGTTGCAGTTTAACAAAGGATGATGCTGTATAATAAACCACCTGCACTGAATAAAGAAGCTTCTTTTGTGTGTGCCCTAAAGCAAGGCGAGAAATCACTGTACTGGTGCAAGTGTGGAGGCACTACCTTGCATCCCTTCAAAGTGTCACACTAGTGTTTCTATAAACAGCACAATGCACTTGTTCCACCAGGAATTCAGACAGTCTCTGATGTCTGATGATGCCTGATGAGCACTGGAACAGCTCCCCAGGGCAGCAGTCCCAGCACCCACTCTGCCAGCATTCCAGCAGCATTTGGCCAATGCCCTCAGCCACAGGGTGAGTGTTGGGAGTGTCCTGTGCAGGGACAGGAGTTGGACTGATGATCCTTGTGGGTCCCTTCCAGCTCAGGTAATTCTATGATTCTATGATCCATCATAAATACCGTGGCAGAGTGTTTACAGCAACTTTATGCAGTTAGTCAAAGGGCCTGGCTCCTCACCAAGTGAAACCCAAGAGCAGTTCTCCCCTGTTGCTTTCCCCAGCCAGCAGGAGGTGTTTGAAAAAGAGCTGTTTGAAAAAGAATTCAGTCATTTCGTTGACACGTGCCTAATGTTTGGAGAGGTGTGGGTACTGTTTCCATCAAGGTTTATGTTTCCTTCCTCCTTCTTCCTCATCAGCCTTCCCCATCTCCCAATCTTAACTTTTTGTTGCTCCCTGTCCCAGGTGAACACACATTAGAGAAGAAACCTCTTAACTAAGTCATGAACCAAGTATATGTAAGCTAAGCCAAAGCAAATTGCTCACTTTTCAAGAGTTCTCCTTTGTCAGAAGCATAGAAAAATAGAAAATGTGTCAATCTTGAAAGATGGGGGATTTTAATATCAAGATCCTTTTGCTGGTTTTCTTGCCAGGAATTGCACTGACCTCTGGTTATACCCACGAAATCCTAATTCATTGCAACCCAACAGAGTTCTTTGGTTATGTGTGTTGAGCCAGTAGCTGAAGCAAGACTTATCATGAATAGAAAATCTGATGCACAGTGCTATAGAATGATTAAACTCAATGCTGAATAACATAAAAAATGAATTTTCAGTAGCTAACTAGAAGTTCCTTTGTTCAGGTATGTTAATCTTTCAACAGTTGTTGCCAGGCTCTGCTAAATTCATTACAAACTGTCTAAGGTGCCCTGCAGTTTTGTCTGGATATTTAGCAGACATGAAATAGTCTATGGTTAGTTCTTCTGCCTGGGCATTCATGCTGCCAGTAAGAGCTTTGTCTTGTTGATCTTCTACCTAGCAGCACGCACAGGGATCCAAAGGCTTTTCTTTGGGATCACTCTTTAATCCTACATAAATAGTGGTCCCTTTTAGACAGTAAACCTGTTTTTTCATTTGAACATGTTTTAAATACTATAAGAACCTGGTTTGGGGCAGAAAAATGTGGTCATGCAAGCCTTTTTATTTTCTTCAAAGAGATTAAATGTTTTATTTTTTTCCTGATTTTTTATTTCTTGGGGATGCCATCATTTATGCCTCTGGTTTATGTAGAGATACATAAATATTTTGTAGTATCATGTGACCCTCTTCCTCCCAATTATTCAATAAATCTTGTCCTCCCATGAAACTTGCAGGAAAATATCTGTTAGAGATATTGCTGGTTTTGAAAGGCTTGCCACTTCCTATTGAGATGCTTTGTACATAGTTACCATACTTGCATCACACGTTTTCCAAACATTGGAAGTGTAGAAGGGATAACCCACTGCAATCATTCCAGCTGATAGGATAATGTAGGACTGAATATACCTGTTGTGAAAACCTTGTCAAAGACACCACTGGAAGTGGAGAGGCTCAAGCTTTGGCTACAGTGAGACAGAATCCCTTTTTGCTTCTACGTATTCATCTTCCCCATCTTCCAAGACGTTTTTCCAATACTATGTCTTGCTTTTGATGGCAGTCACCCTGGCTTGGTACTATGTTTGAAAACAGATGTTAGCCCAGACAAACCCCAGATCTGCTTCTGAATTGCATCAGCCACTCACACGTGACAGTATATTTTCTACAAATCATTATTGACGATGTTATTTTTCTTAATACACTGTGACAGGTAATCTCTTAGAAGGTTCTTGTACTCATACTTAATATTTCTGGAGGTCTTGTGTTGCATTCTAGTCTTGCTGATGAAAGTGATGCTGATAATGAGGTATGAACATAGAGCATAGAACTTCAAATTTTCTCTGAAATGCATCTTAATGGCATGGACAATGGATTTTGTGGAATTTTATTCTGGTTTTCTGTGAAATTAGCCTTTCTTAAATGTCTATATTGTAATAGAAATGCTATATATTTGGTTTTAATTTGTTCCATTAAAGAAAAACCTCTCTCTACTTATGTTATTGTTGTCTTCAAAATCACACTTTGTTGTTGTCGACTCTCCTTGGGTCCTTCCTCCAGACACTCTCCTGGTAGATCCACTCTCTAGGTGGGTTCTTGCTTCACTGTACACAATTTCAGCTTCACAGAGGAAGTTGCTCAGAAAACAAAGGGCTCAGTTATCTCAAATAGCCCACGTGAGGATTTCTTTCTCATCTCTATCTATCTGTAGATATCATGCCAACAGAGAGATAAATTGGAAATGAAAGCCCAGAAGGGCTTCAAACCACCTTTGTGCTGAGGGTTTTGAAAAGAACAGTTTATTAAGATTTGCTTAGTTTTGTCCTCAACAATGCAATCCAAAGTCCATGAGCAGTCGGTTGTTTCCTCTGTAATTCAGATATCATGTCCAAGCTGGCCACACGAATGCTCATCCACACAGGACAGGGTAAATGGAACAAGACTTCTGTTTAAGACTTCTCAAACATAATAGTCAGTTCCAGCCATTGAGGGCTGCACGTTTGCAGCAAAATGGTAACATCCAAGAGTAATTTCTTGTGCATCTGCTAAGATATAATAAAACATCAATTATCTAACTGTATTAATTAGAACAGTTACAACATTTCATTCAGTAGAAGAGGAATCTTCACCAAGCTCGATGCATATGTGCATACTTGAGGATTTCAGTGAAAATCATATAAAAGAAATCTGAAAATAATCAGTATCTTGATTTTATAATTTTTAAAAATATATATATATAGCAATTTTTGTTAAAGAACATTATTCTAGGGCTCCATCAGTTCTCATACAGCACAACTGAACACTCATCAAGTAATCTACGTCAAACTTCCTTTTAAAAACAACGTATGAGCTGTTGTTTTTATAAGCTACTGGCTTGATGGTTTTAATGAAACTTGAACTGTTCAAACTGCACTTGAAACTGCTGGTAAACACTAATATAAATACTCTTCTGCTTTGTGTTAATACAAATGTCTGGGCCATCTTTCAAGTTAAATTAAACACGGCCTTGGAATTGGGCACAAAATTTATACCTGAGCACCTAATATTAGGAGTAGGTAAATGACACACCGAACCCAGTATTCTTGTTTGCCTGATAGTGACACACTGTCTGCACTCACTGGGAAACTCTTTTAGGGTAAAAAGTGACAGAGCAAACATTGTGCCAGAATAAGCTCATATTTTAGGCACCTAAATTTGAGCTAAGTAGTCTATTTTTCTGTGCCAACGTGTAATTCCCATTGTTACTAATTAGGACACGTACTTTATAGTACATTTTGTGGAAGTCTTTTAAAAACAAGCCTTTAGCCCCTTCTACAAGAGCTTTATAACAACTTGCTGTGAATGATCAGTTGTTATTCCATGGTATTTACTTAAAGTTTGCACAGGTATTTTTGCAAGATGCAGTTTCTGCTTAGGTAATCTGTGAAATCAAAATGCTAGCAATTAGGATATATTACAGTTCAGTTTACAGCAACAAGATAATAAGTTTCACCTCTATAAGCTAAATTCCTGGCAAAGGTGACGTTAGGAACTCTGTTCCAAATAAAACAATCAATCAATATTGCTTCTCTGTTTACTCTCCAATCTTTAGAACTGATGGTTATGCTGGCTAGAAGGATTTACTTAGAGCAGTGAAAGACATTCAGAAAGTCCATCCAATTTCTTGATTTATTTGCTATTGATGCATAAAATAAGCTTGTCTGGGAAATAGCCGTGTTGAAATTGCTGTTCTCATGCATTTTTCATTGTTATTATTCGACTAGGCCGACTCTTGAGGGTCAGATTAAAATTCATTCATCTAAAGCTGCACTGGTGACAGTAGATAGCCTCAAATTAGCTCTTCCAGTTAATATCTGTGCCAGTATTTGTAAAACCATTAGTAGTGAGAATATTCTGATTGGGCAATGCATGTTTTAACAGAAATTCTCTTAACCTTCTGTGCAGTGAAAACTTAAAAAGCTCTGCTTGATATTCTTGACATTTAATTCAGCCTCTGCCAGCACAACATTGTGGTCTTCACAAAGTCTTTTATTGCTGGTGATGAGAGGTCATTGCTTATTAGATAATCACATCCCTTCCCTGCAATACTGGGCATACGCATTTAATACAATTATAATGCTTAACACTTATATACTGCTTTTCTTCCAATTGCTTTACAGACATTATGTAATTAAATTCTCAGCATTCTTGGGAAATAAGCTAACTCCTTATTACAAACAGGGATATTGGGCCAGAGGCAATAGCAGTATTTTCAAATATAGTCTTTAATTTTTGAGATGGAAATTGGAGCTAAGCACGTCTGAAGATCAGGCTGTGCGGCACCAAAATTACCAGTCATTTTGAAAGCTGTAGTTTAAAATGTGCTGCCACAGGTCACTGAAGTACCTGGGGTGAGAAATAAGATTGAAAATCCAGTCTTGACTCCTCAGGCTTAGAGAGAGATGCTGAAATCTTTCTTTTCTGTAGATGGATTCTGCAATCCATACTGAGGCAAAATGCCGGTTGCCTTTGAGTGTACACAACCAGACACTGCAGAGCACATCCATCCCTTCACACCTTTGGATGACACAAGAAGGTTTCTGATAAATAGTCTTGATGCACAATCATGCTTAATCTTTAAGTCTACTTACTCTGAACCTCCCTGCAACTTCTGCCTTGCTGGAACATCCTGAAGAGCGTGAAGGAGGGCAGCAGGAGAGCAAACTGATGCCCCATACGCGGAGTGAGGCTGCTCCATAGGAAGCAAGAGGAGGAAACAACTATCTGGAAGCCTGGTCTCCACCAGTGATCACTGTCCCTCAGCATCACCAGTTTTGATGGAAGCAAGTCCAGGAGAAATCATTGCCTTTTGCAGGAGCACCAGCACAGGGTAGTACCTTCATCCTCCTCTTCCTCCGGGAAAAACTAATGAATGAAACATTTCTTGGGCCAGACTGATGTTACTAACTGTCAGCTGAGCTCCACAGTATCCCTGTCCTCTCCCCTTTCCCCAACAATCTAATTTCCAATGGTCCCTCTTTCATCCTCTTTTTTTATCTTATTTTTCCTGCCACAGCTCATCACTTCACAACACATATACTGTGTTCCTGCCACCATTGTTCCCAACTCCCTATTCAACACCCACCTCTTCCTGAGCTGTTCTTTATCTTTTTTCTTCTCTTGTTTCTTCAAAGTCTTTCTTGATACCTTTTCCATCGTGCTACAACTGGTTATATTTAAGTCACTAATGCTATCCTTGTATTCAACTGCCACCTTCATCCTCCTTGAGTTCTGCTTGGATTCAACACTGTGGTGACTGCCTTGAAATATTATCTTCCCTTTGTGTTCACAGCTCAGTCTTCTACTGTCTTATCTCCTACCTCTCAATATTTATTTACATCTCTGTACTGAAAACTGATTAAATGCATTTCTGTTCAGGGCAAAAATGAATCATACACTCATATACTTAAATAATATATTGAATAAAGGTGCCTTTCTGATCTAGAGCCCACACAGTTCTTTGGATGTCCCTCTTTGCTATTCTTGCCTTTAGGATCAATAATCCATTGCTCTGCACAATACCTCTCAGTATTTCATCTTTAAGAAATATCTCTCTCTGCTCCCATCCTGCTTTGCTCTGCCCAATGTAAGAGTCAGAGATAGACTCACTCATACATTTTTGTGAGCTTCCATTGTTGATTTAATCTTCTAATGGCCAAAATTGAACTAGGCCTTCTTTCTTAAGACCTTGTTTTGTCCCCGTTGCTTTCCTCTGTGAAGAGTGTTTTCATGTTCCTACGTCACTCTGTGGGTGTATTCGTATTCTGAAATCATGACTTACTATAGATGAGATTATAATAAAACAGACAAGATGATGTTCACCAGTGTTGATTATAGTGAAGCTCTTTATCATCTTCTAGAGGTTCTGTATTGTATTACTCATTGCTGTCTGGTGCTGTACTGTAGGTATGTTTTAGGCAAAAAATAACAAATATTTCCTGGCCTAAAATATCATAATCAAAATTGGAGAAATTATTAAATAAAGTAACTTCTAAGCTCCATGCTGAGGGATGTAATGCAGTTACGGTTGGAGGGTCAGGAGTCTGCTTTCATGATCTCTATTTATTCTGCTCCTTCTTTTTTTATGCAGAAAAGGAAAGTTAAAGAAAGCCTCCCCCCACTGATGAATGTAAATGGTGACCTCGTATCAACAGAAGATGAGAAGGTTGAAGTACTCAACAACATTTTTACCTCAGTCTTCACTGGCAACGTCTCTCCTCACCCCTTCGGGGTCAATGAACAACAAGATAGGGAACAAAGGACTAAAGCCCCTTCCACTGTAGGGGAAGATCAGATTTGTGACCCCCCAAGGAACCTGAACATATACAAGTCTATGGGAGCTGAGGAGATGCAGCCCAGAGTCCTGAGGGAGTTGGTTGATGTGGTCACCAAACCATTCTCCGTAATATTTGAAAAGCCATGGCAGTCAGGGCATGGAAGAAGGGCAACATTGTGAACTGGGAACTACCAACCTATCAGCCTCACCTCGGTGCCTGGGAAGACCATGGAACAGATCATTCTAGAAGCCATGCTAAAGCACATGGAGGGCAGGGAGGTGATTTGAGACAGCCAGCAGGGCTTCTCCAAGGGCAAGTCCTGCCTGACCAGCCACGTGGCTTTCTGTGATGGGGTGACCACATCAGCAGCAGATGCAATCTCTCTGGAATTCTGTACAGCCTAAGCTAAGGCAGATGGGTTGCAAACATAAAAGACACTGAGGTTTACATTTTCAGCAGTGGTTAAGCATGTTAAGGAAGTTACTGAAGAAATTAATAAATTGGTATCTCTGGGGAAAAAAAAAGTTTGGATCTGAAGCAGCCTGCACCACAGGAGTATGAGAGGCAATGGGTATTGCCTTTCCTGAGCCAGGCTGAAGGAGTGGAAGGGGTTATGGATGCAGTGTGGGGGAAAGTGAGCGTATCAGAGTCCATGGAAACTCGTTGTCCACCACCACAGAATTTCTGCCAGGGGATTTTCAGCTGTGCTTTCTGGGAGGCAACGAGTACGTGGCCGTCCAACATAAAGCAGCGAGGTATAGATGTGCTCGGTAGGTGTACCTGGAACACAAAGTCCCACTGTATGTGGAAGCACACTGCCAAGCAGATCAGTGGTTCTGTAGTAACTGGGGCTCAAGCTGCCTTGCAATGAGCCAACCTTTGCCTCCCTGCACCACAGGGCCTTCCTTTGTCTCCAGAAAGGTGACCAACAAGAGGCAGTGGGATGGCTTCTGCAGTGGTATTCACTGCACAGTCCCTGGTGGTGTGAAGGCTGTGGCTAAAGTTTTAAATATATCATTAGACTTTTAAAGATACCACTCTGGAGTGAAATCTCAGTTATTTTAAAAAAAAAAAGTGCAGGTATATAAGAGAACATAATCTAAGTGCTAATAAAAAATGTAAACACCATTGCCATCTTGTGGCTTAAAGTTGCTTCAACAGATTTTTATGAACAGATTATATATTCCTTCTGATGTTCAGTAAACATAACACATTTTCAATTAAATAGGCGAATCAAAGTGGCACAACACAGAAACAATGTCCAGACCTCCACATCAGAATCAATTACAGGAGTGGGGAAACAATCCTATTTGTCTGGAAGGACTAACCACGTGGCCAGGACCAGGAGCTGAGAGCATACAAATGAAATAACACTGGGCATATTTTGCTCCTTTGAAATAAAGACATGTTCTGCAAGAGTAAAACTTTTGGATGACTGTCCTTATTTCTTGTTTGAGAAAGAATTACTCATGTATAAAGAATGAGCCTGTGATGCTTAAAGCAAATACTATTTACACTCCAATGGGGGAGAACGTGTTGCTTTTCAAAATAAGTTCTATATTATATAACATCAGATACAGAGTGCTCCAGTGATATGGATGTCATCAGGAATTATGTTTTGATTCTTTATTTTCATAGCTGCTTCTACAACTGGTCCTCTGGGCACTGCTAGAAATAGAATACAGTATTAGATAGGGAACGTTGTCCTAGATCAGATGACTGCTCTGTGTGTCTTACACATGAAGTACTTTGGAAACTTAACATTGAATGATTGTTCTACAAATAATTTATTTTTTGGAACCTGTTTAGTCAAATAAATTTCAGGAAGTTATGTCAGAGCCTCAGATTTAATTTTCTATTTCTATATTCAGTGATCAATAGCTGATGAATAGCACTGGCCAGGTAACAATGTCTTTGTCCCATTGAATTGTGCCTTTTGAAGGTTTACACTGCTCTGTGCTTGTCAGACTGCAGACCCACAGAAAGTTTATTCAGACTTAGGGGTAGATATTGGCCACAGTAGCCCTGTATTTAAGGCAATTGATCAAAATGCTTGCAGATGAAGGTCCTCAGTTGCTGTTCCCCTATGCCCATATTTGGTAAAACATTGTTCATTGCTACATTGGTCACTCTTATATTAAATTTTTACATCTGTCTGCTCTTGACCAGAAAGTCCAGCCTAGATAGAAAAAGATCCTGCTAATAAGACATTTTCTGTTTTTTTCCCATGCCAACTTTGACTTGGTTTTGGTTTTTCACTACCTGTTTTCCTAACTTATTTTATTTAAGAAAACTCCTCAGCTTTAACAGAAATATTGTAACAAGCAACAAGTGAACAATTTAAATACAGCACAAAAGATTGATGGCCAATGACCCAAACTATAAAATTCAAATATGAGACATTTTGATTTGTTTATTAATTCAGTTTTTGCCTTTTTTAGTTTGGGAAAATGTTAATTCCCCCCCCCCCCCCCCCCCCCGGGGTTAGTTTTAATTTATGCACTTTCTGGATTCTCTCTTTACATATATATATATATATATATGTCTCATGTTTGTGTGCAGGATTGCTTAGAACCTATCAAAACCCACATCCTATAGTTCACACCCTTTTGATTAATGTGGATTTACCTTACTTTTCCAAGACAAAAGCTGTGATTGTATAACACAACATCTGTGAATTTGAGACTAATGAAGAAAAGAGCAAAGCACCCAAAATGTATAATATTCCTAGATGGTTTTCTTTTAGGAAATATTTACCTTGGTGAGATTAGTCCACGTGTTAATGCTACAGAAGTTCTTGCAATTGGCATGAGTTGCATAGTTTTCTGTGAAGGTGAGGTTTAGGTTACTTGTAGGGAATAGGTTATGTTTTTGTTTTACATCTGAGGCTGCAGCTGCTGTGGCAATTCTGTCTGGATTGAACCAAAGTGTTATCACTGTCTAAACCCAAATATAAAATTATGCCTAGTGTTATAGAACCTGCTGCCCCTGCTGTGACCCTCAAACACAAGGTATAAAGATTCCAGACCTTGAGTAAGTGCACCACGTAAACCAGTTGATGGGAAATGTCAAGGAGGAGGATGCTGTTCTTCTGGCCAACAGGAGCTTCTCCCTCCACGACAGGCTCCTTGCAATAAATCTGCCTTTGGCCAGGGAGAAAAATGGTCTGGTTGCTAAATAAAGTGTGCTTTTTGGGACACCCAAGTTACAAATCCTGCTGAAGTAAATATTTGTGCCTCCTACATAGAGTATAACAGATTTGATGAGAAAATTTGGGAGTGATTGCTTCATAGCACCTCAGAACCTAGTGGCTAGAACGTGCTTCTAGGAGTTAGATGTTGTAAATCAACATGGGGAAGGATATATATCTACATCCCAGGTTTCCTCTCTTCTGCTTTGCTGTGTTTAAGGGCTGTTTAAGTACCTTCTAGTAAGCAAAGCAAGCAGTCCTTGTTAATGAACTCTCCTGAGGTCAAATCTTCTGGCCTTTGAGTGCACTGAGAAGGACCAACACCACAATTTCACTTCCTTGGGACTGAGACCTTATAGAGTTAATCAGATACTGATTGCAGCTTTGAATAGTCTTGAATTTTTTTCTGCCTTTATCAGTCAATTCTCTCATAGACCACCTCCATATAAATGAATATACAGATGTCTAAAAAATGCATTTTGTTTAATTTTACCAGTCCCTGTTGTGATATTTCAAATATTTTCATCAGTCTCACCAAGAATACAAATACTGCACATGCAGTTTGCTTATGTACACAGGAGACAGTTTACTGAAATTCACGTTGAAGTTGTGGATATAAAACTTTAATGGATTTTGCCCAACATTCCAACACACATTGCTAACAGATACCACAGTTATGAATAAAAAAAAATGGATGGAAAACTGCAGGTTATGGACCAGGCTGTTAGATTGCAAGGGTGTGATCTGGAATATAGCCTAAAATTTTTGGCCCAATTTTTGAAAGTAGCTATGACATCCCAAGAGGAAAGAGATTGTAATTCAGAGCCACGCTTACGCTCTGGTTTCTTTCTTGATCACCTTTTGGTCTCAGCTCTGTTTTCTGGTGTACAGAGAGGGAGGTTTTCCCACAGCTCTCACCCTTGGCAGGGGATCCCTTACATATTGTAATGTGATGGTGCATTTACAGCACCCCCCCAGTCACTTCCTTGGTTTTCTGCCTTTGGGTCTCTTTGCCCAAGCAGAGCCTGGGAAGATGCAGGCTGTGACAGAACAGCGTGAGGAGTCACCTCCTTGGAGGAGACAGATGTCAATATACTTAGAGGGTATGAAATCAGTGTTGGTAAACTTTCAGACATCACCCACTGCTGCCTTGGATTTATTTAGAGATATAACAACTCGACCCAAGCTCAACCCTAGGGAAAGGTGGTTGTGGGTTGGCAGTCCGTGCCACATTCACTATGTGTCTTCAGATAAAGCTGTCAGGCAAAAAAAAAAAGCCTCTTTGAGAATTGTGGTTTCTTTTTGTCTGAAGTGTTTCCAAGATCCTTGAAAGACATAGGATTCTGTAACCATTTCTGTAATATATACACGCCTATGTAGTAACTTACTATTTCAGAATATATTGTATATTATTTACTCTTCCCTTAATTGTTTTCCTTTCTTCAGTTGAAGAGGTGCCATGCTCTGTATTTGTTGATTTAGATATAATCCTGTTGCTAATCCACTGCTGGAAAATTTTGATGGTTTCCTTTGGAAAAAAAAAAAGGCTTTTTAACTTGGTATATTCAGGGCAATAAGGATGTTGGTCCTATTTTCTCATTTTATATCCTATTTCTGTAGAATACAGAGTACCTTATTTCCCACATTAATACACAGGTGAGAGGAACAGGAATAAGACTGATTGTTTTCTATAGAAATATAAAATAAAATACATATTTTTTCTCATCTATCTGTAGCAACAATATGGTAAAGGAAATCCACCTTATGACACTTAGAAGCTACTCATTCTCCACTGATATATGTGGGGAAAAAAAAAGTGGCATCAGTTTTGAGGGCAAACAGGATGGGCCATTCTAGCTACTGCCAATCTAGTACACATGAAAGATTCTAATTGAAATGTCATGAGTATTTTTAGAGTTCAAAGGGTGTTATCTTGCACCAGTGGAACAAAGTTCAAACTGAAGCTCTGATGATATTTTAATCCCTTTGCTAACTGTGGAATAAAGATTATTTGTTTGTTTTAACTTAAAACAAATGGGATATTTTAAAAATAAAACTATTCAAATGTGTTAAGTAATTCCTGTAGCCATAATATTGACCTACCAGACTGCTAGACTTATGATTTCAAGTAACCTGATGCTCATGAGAATTATAGTACACATTTTGTAGAAAAATATCTAAAAATAAAGATATTAAAATGGAATTGTATCTGGTGTGTGCAAGGGTAAGGGGCTGTAAATAGATATGGATTAGTTACTTTACAAAAAGGTAGTTATATGCAATAGGATGGAGAGGAATCAGTCAGTGATCTCTGACTCAGATTGGAAAGGAGTTATGTCCTTGCTGCAGGTGATACACTAAGATCTAGTAAATATAGGCTACCTTTTAAACTAGGACAACAGGAGCTCCTCCAAAATGCAGAGAAAAAAAAAGGCTTTTAAATGTTGGCAGCATACAAGCCTTCCATTGTGAATTTTAGAAACCTACAAAACTTAATTTCTTTCTCAAAAGATAACAGATTTTTCATCAGGTTCCTGGAAAGGTGCCATTTTGGAGCCCACATGCTTTTTTCTTCCTTCTTTATAGCAGGAAGAATAATTAAATATTTTTTTTCTTCCCTCCCCCATCCCATGCCGGATAGTCCAGAATTTTATTCAGTAAAATATGGTCACTTCTGTGCCAATTTGAAAAAAATCCAGTTTTGATATAACCGCTTTTTGAGGGGGATTGTTTGGGGTTTTTTTGTTTGGTTTTTCAGTTTTCTTTTTTTTTTTTTTCTTTTGCTTTGGTCTCATCTGGGCCTGCCATAAAATTTGGAAATGTGTGAACTTGTCTTTCCAATTAAATAACTTTATTTCTCCTAATTGGTACACTAATGTGGATATGGCTACCACTTAAATAGCAGACCCATCAATAGCATCTCTATCGGGTTCACAACCAGATGGTGGCAAATACCCCACTTCACTCAGATTTCAATAGTTAATCTGTTTCAGAAGCCTCAGGATGAGTTTTTCAGTGAGCAAAAGATGTTCATAGGAGGATTGAAAAGAAATTAAAAAGCCGTTGCTAAATTAAAGGGCTGGGTTTTGACATTTCAAGACATTTCCCACCCAGAAAATGTGTACCTGTCCAGATACAACCCCTGTGGCACCTGTTGCTCACAAGTGCTGTATTTCTCGTTTCACCAAGCTCAAGCAGGTTTTCACCAGCAATTTGAAAGGGAGTTTCTACTGCCTCACAAGGAAACCTGCCACTGCCTTTTCTAAAGTCACAAACATAAAAGTAGACCGTCTTTAAAACGAGGCAGTTATTAAGTGGAGAAATGCAGGGTGAATTCTTAATCCACAAAGCAAGGGAGATTTCCAACAAGATTTCCAGATAATCATATTTTCTCAGATGGGTGTGCTCTGAAACAATTCTTTTTGTATTGCAGGCTGTATCTTAAAGAGAGAGCGATACGGTGGTGCGTGATGCAGTAACTCCCAGTTCTGTGCCTTACCTTCTTTATTGTTTGTTGTTCCCAGTGAATACAAGACATTGCAGGATGCTGAATATTGCCCAAGTCTACACAAATTACTGAAAATCTCAATCACATAGATTTAGAAATTAACACAAAACTCTTCCTCTGTAAATAGATCCGGGATCAAAAGCGATACAAATAGGAACTTAGTACTTAGAAAAAAACCTGTTCATAGTCAATGAACAGTTTACTTTATTGAAAGGGTTGAGCTGCTGAGACAGACAACAAATTGCCTCTATCAGTTATTGTTGTAGAACTTCCTGAAAGGCTGTTATCATCAAAACAAGAGTCTTCTCCTACTTTGCTAATGTTTGCAAGAAACTAAGTCACTATTTGGACTTCCAGAAACAATTGGTGTAAATACATTTAATTTGAAGTGCAGTTTCAACTGTCAGCCTGTACCTTTTTTCTAAAGCAATGTTTTTACCTTAAAAAATACATTAGTTTACTGCTCTGACTGGACCATTTATTTGCAATGCATATTAAGAATTCAGGTATCAAATATGTAATGTTTATACTTTACAAGTATAAATTGAATCATTTTTTGCTTCATTTTGCCTACTGAAAGATGTTTAATACCTTAAGTTTTATAAAGTTGATACCTTTAGCCATAAAACAAATAACTTGTATTCACTTTTGATAGGAAAAAAAATTTCCAACAAAAAAATAGTATTAAGTGTTTTAACTTTGTTACCTTTAACTGTCTCAGAGGTCCTTCACTTGAAAATTGAACCCTGATTTCATCACCACTCTTGGAGACAGAAACTTGAATGAACTCTTTGAGACAGAAACTTGAATGAACTCTTTGAGAAAGAACTGAGCCAAAACACTGGACTGTCCATGTGAAGCAGTTTAACAATGCTGATTAGCAGGATGTATTTTGTCTCTTTAAATAATGTTAGTGAGGAAGAAATACATCATGGCTTGCCATGTATCGGATTTTAGGGAAATAATTTACCCTTAGTGTGCAGAAGTCGTGAGAAAACTATGCAGCCTGTCCCAAGACTGCCAATTAACCATTAAGTTTTGTTATGCCATCATTCTTCTATGTATTGTACTTATTCTACCTACCTCCAAAAACATTTTAAAGGCAGAAAATGTGTCTGCTAAATGTCTTCTTCTACTTGAAGATATTGACTTGCTTCCTATTCTGCCTCAGTTTTGCAAGTCATTTAGACTCTGTGCCTTGGTCTTCCATCTTTAAGAGGACCCAACTGGCAAGAGGAGATGAAAGGTGCTTGGATTTAGTGTTTAGAATCACAACAGGTGGCACCTTTGTCCTGCTGTGTTGTGTCCAGGCTTTATCTTGGACCTTGAGATAGCATTGCAGTTATATGCTTACCACAGCCTAAAGCAGGAGGTCTGAATGTGCTCTCTGCCTACTCCACGCTTAAAACCACTCTTTAAGGGCTCATTTTTACACTAGAAAACAGCAAGAAAAATATGAATTATGGGGTTTGTCCCTGCTCTTATAAGTTGAAGCTCTCTTAGGAAGGCTCTTCTGTTGAAAGAGAAGAGAAATTGTAACCAATATATTGAAAAGGATTTTAAGCCTGATCTAGGCATAAGTGTACCTGAGATTAAACTTCAGTGTTTCAGCCTTTACTGAGCAAGAAATAGTGCTGTGCATCCCATCAGCAGGTTGGCAGTGTCTTCTTTCTGATGACAGAAATATCTTGCTTCCAAATCAACAAGATGGCAATGCCACTAATGGGGAAATACTCTTCTTGCAGGTTGGCTTCTGTAGACATGAGGGCAGTTATTTGCATGGAGCAGCTAAAAGAAATTGAGGAAGAGACAAGTAATGGCACAGAGTGTACAGGATACAGCCTATGTGGAATTTTCTGTGTATTTTATAATGCTAAGTGAGTATTAACATCAGTTTTGAACTTCTCTTTTGCTGGAAAATGTAATTGAACACATGGTTGCATCACCTATTCCATGGCTATCAATAGTACCTATATATTTGTGAGCATATGGAAACTTTAAGACACATTTTGATAATCTTTTAGTCATGTTATCCAGTCAGCAAGTAGCTGCCTCCCACTTTTCACTGACTGGATCAAATGAAGGTAGCAAATGAAGCATTGCCACTCTGATCTTAATGCAATTTTTGTCTGCATACTTCCCCAAATTTTTGTTCAGAGATTGTCAAAAGAACCTTTTTCTAGCATTTCTTCTGATTCTGCTTCTGGAGTGCAGCAGTGTGAAAAAGAGGGGGCAGCAGATTAATTAGCGAGCAAGCGAACCAGTTAATTAATATTACAATTAAATCTGCCTGAGGTATGCTTATAGCATCCTTGGCACTTTTCAAGTAATGAAAAAGTGTTTGCTCTCTCCCTCCTTCTCAAAGCACCACTGAAAATGTGGTTTGTCTGAAACAATGCTCTTGTGAAGTTGGTCAGAATGAGGTAGACGAGTGAGTTACCATGGTGTCAGAATTATTTTGTGTCCTATGATAGGGCTATTCTTCTCCTGTTCACAGGACTGAAATAGAATAGAAAATTTGTAATTATATACAATAAGCTGCCAAGAGATCAATTTTGTTGCTTTTGGCAATCACTAATGATTTTTTATTTTGCAAGAGCAGCATAATGTTTTATTTCTGCCCCCATTTTTCATAAAAAGTTAATTTGCATACATTTCTGCAAGAGTGAACCATGTTACTATGGGGAAAAAAGCTCTAAGAATCATCTGCGACAGAGGGAATTTACAATAAGTAAAAAAGAGGAAAGAAAAAGATAAATCAAATCATATAACCCAATTTTTCTTTCCTCTGAAGGTAAATCAGTGTCCTGTTTTGGGCGTCTGGTCATCATAATGTCAGCTGGGGCCTAAATCCCCGTGGAAGAGCCAGGATCAGTGCTGAGATCTGAACATACACTGCCCACGGCTGGTGATGTCCCCAGTGTGGTACCCAAGCTCCAGGTCCAGCACAGCTCCACCCTGGGATTCACTGGGGCCGGATAAGCAACGCAGCAGAGAATATTGAAAAGAGTTCTTAGATCCTTCCCTTCAAAAAAATGGTCACTTCAGGCTCTGGGCTGGAAGCAGCCACTCTCCTGGCCCTGGAGTTCAGCACCTTAATCAGACCCTATGCTCACCATACAAACCTTGGGAGGCAGCAGCAACAATCCTTTCTAATGCTGTACTGATGGGACTGGGACAGCAGGAGCCTGAGCACCACACTCTGCTTTTCCCACCAGGATCAGAGCCAGATCTTTGTTTCTGGACATTCAGAAGGATACAACTCAGGCTCAAAGGGAGTGCTACTTATTTACTTTATTTATTCATTTATCTGTCCCTCTGTCTGTCTGTCTATCTATCATCTCTTTATTTATGATCTAAACATCAATGCAATGAGTTGGAGTAGAAATCATTGGAGAGGGGAGGAAGGAAGAACAATGGGTTTAGCAGCCTCACAAAGGTTACAGTATTTCACATCTACCAGTGGCAGTGCATTTTAACAAGCAAATGAAGGCACATTCTGTCTGTTCATTTGAGAAATGGAGTAAAGGCAGAGCAAGTTCATCTCCCCTTCCATTCCCTTCCCTTCTCTTCTCTTCCCTTCCCTTTTTCTTTTCCTCTTTTTCTGCGTCTCTTTTCCTTTTCCTTTATCATTTTCTTTTCCTTTTTTTCTCTTCTTCTTTTTCTCTTTTCCTTTTCCTTTATAATTGTCTTTTCATTTTCTCTTTTTCTTTTTCTCTTTCTCTTTCTCTTTCTCTTTTCCTTTTCCATTATCATTTTCTTTTCCTTTTTTCTTTTTCTTTTCTGCAAAATCTGTTTAACCCTTGGGCCTGTGCCAGTGGCCAGGCAGTAACTTGGCCAGGGTTTTACAGCTGAGGAGTTTGCTCTCCAAACACTAAAGAGATCCTGCTCACAAAATGTGTATCCAAATTTGCTCTTCTTTCCTACATTCCTCGTGATATTTATGTGAAAAAGATAAGTGGATGCATTAATGTGGGTTTTAAACTATATAACCATGGTTATTTGCAATGCTTTTGTCAGAGATAACAGTTGTAGTCCATATAAACACCTACAACACAGACACAAACCATTGGGTAGAGCAAGACTGAATTTCACTGCTTTCATTAATCTCTCTTCCGCTGCATCTAAAAGGCTTCCACAATTGTTGCTAGAATGATACACAAGTCAGGAGAGAACTAGAGGCAGCTCCATAAGAAGATACTAAAAAGTCCAAAAGACAAATATTTAAAAGGACTTCAAAAACCTATTAAAGGAAAAAATCCTTGAAATTTCTATACTTTGTGCTTTCACCACTTAGAGCAAAATTTTAGTTGCCTGTTTATAGTCTGAATGTGACTCCAGGACATTTCTCTGCTGTTCAAACCAGCTCATTTTCCCTTGCTGATCGCTTTCTCTTTCCACTGGGGACCAGGACTGTAACTCACCCTGACCAGCAGAACAAAGCATCTTGTCTTTCGAATGCTGAATCAACCAAGCAGTGGTGAGATGGTTATATATTTCAGTAAGACTTTCCCCATAAATTTCCTATTTTGTTGGGACCACAGAGCATGAAAGAACCTGCAGAAAGGAGAAGCAGGGCCTGCAGGATATGGAGACTGAATGGGCTCTCTTCAGGGTGTGATCTGCCCATGTCTGGGCTACCCTCAGCCCACTGGGGACACTTGGGCTGCTATCGTGAAATTATCTCATCCCGGCTTTCCCTTTGCTCTGGTAAGGAATTTGGAGATTTGCCTTCCAGGTGGGTTTTCCACAGCCCTAGGTATGAACAGATATAGTCATAAAACTGGTTTTCAGTACTTTTATTTTCTAAATTGATAAAGATTGACTGGACTTGCCCTTCTCCCTTAGGCAACTCTCAGAGTGAGCAGGAACCGTTGTCTGGAAACTGAATCCTCAGAGTTAGTATTCAATCCATTATATTTCATCTATTCCCACTACTTGGCAGTTGTTGTTCATGTTCTAACACTATTTTAAAAGGATATGTGCAATTTATGACAAGCAAAAAGTGTGAATGACTGAATCAATGCCATCATTGATTTCACTGAAAGCAGAATCAAATGCTCAATCACACTGGACACTTTGGAACATAATCCTGCAGACTTTATTCAGATTAAATCCCCTAAGACAACACTGGGGAATTTTGGCCTAAGCCTTTCATTATCAGTAACCTAGATTTCCATTGCAAAAACCATTGCAAGACTGCTATTGGCAATTAAATCTGCTCTTTGCCTGGGATAAAGGCTTAATACAAATTGTTTAAAGCGAATCTGTCTTAAATATCTGTTTGGAGGGATGAGGTCAGGTTTGATGATGCATCTAAAGACCAGATAGGATGTACCCAATATATTTTTGTGCTACGTCAGTCAAACAGTACAAAATACAATTCACAGCTGAGGCAACCACTCACTTTGTAGGTCAGAGTAGCCATGGTTGATTTTCACATCCACCACTTCATCAGATATTAAAAATTAATTAATATATCTGGTAAACTGTAAACTGTGTCTTTTACTCATACTTGTTCCATAGGAGAGGCATTTTTTGTTAATTATTCTTTTATGTTCTTGGAAGTATAATTACATTACAAAAAATACAGGGTGGCTATAAATCTTATTTGATTTAGGTAAGGAGGAAATGGCTAGTCAGTTGAAAATAGGGTTTTACTTAAGCAACAGCTCTGCAAGAATAATTTTTGATTAACACAAATTGCACAAAGCAATCTGAATATTGTTCCTCTATTGGAAGTCACAAATTAGTGCAACTACCTATACAGATTCTAACACACCCGTGGTGTACGTGCAATGATGCAAGGCATTTTTGCAATAAATACACTTTGCATATGACATTTAAAGCAGTTGATTAAGGGAAAGACATAATTAAAAGTTGATAGAAGTGTTGTATTTCCATTTATGCTCTTTCTAAGTTTTATAATTGCGTTAGTGTTATATAAATACATTCCACAGTTCCCACAAGTATTAGGATGAACTTACTGGATTATTTGGTGTGAAAATGTTTTAAACCATCTCTTGAAGCAGGTTGCTTAATATGAAAGCCTTAATATTTTAGAGGTAGTTCTATTTGTCATTGCAGTGCTCTTGCCAGCATAGAGTTAGAACACGACTAAAGGGTATCTGTGAAAAAGACATGGTCAGGTGTGTCCTGGTGCAGTGAATGCTAATATGCCTTCAGTAGAAGCACATTATGCTTTTATTTCTGACTGTACACTGAATTATTTACACCTTCAAGGCAGCTGATTGAACTGCAGCATCAGTCAATTAGCAAATCAAAAATTTATATGATTCCAATTTAGCATGGAGTCCTTCTCTCTTTTTTTTTTCTTTTTAGATTTTCACCCTGACAGTGACAAATTACTCCTCTGCTGGCTGAGATTGGAAATTAAAAGCATTTAGAGTTGCTCATGCATTTATGCTAATGAGAACTTCTGATATGATTTGCATGCAAAAGAGGACAATCTGAAAGCTCATCAGTTTTTCATGCTTCCGCATTTTGATGTAGTTGGATTTTTCCTGTTTTCTGCAGAGCAGAAAGATTTTTCTTGGGGAAACAATACTCTATGTGAACAAAAAGAGTTTTTCTTTTAAGTCAGAAAGTTCCTATTTTTTTTTTTTACCCTCCAGATTCTTGTCAAATCGTTTGCTTTGCTGTTTCAGAACTGCAGCCCACATTCATTAGCATTTTAGATGTTTATCAAAGGAACGATCCAGTATCTGCCATGCAAGATTATAGCTCAAGCTTCATTTTAAATTCAGCAAGAAAAAAAGACCCGAGGACAGATGAGAAGAGGGATGTGCACTCTGACAATCTTCTTCACAGATACACCAGAATTAATCCTATTTAGAGCAAAATTTGATTAATCACCAGAGGTGGCAGCTTTAAGTTTAGTAAAATAGTTAACTCTGAGAAATTTTGGGGACTTCTTTGGCACAGCCTTCCTGGAATGCAAATAAAGAAGCCAGGCAACACAAATGATACAGCAGATGATAACTTCAAAATGAAGTTTTTAAAAGCTCTTGTTTAGTAGAGAGATTGCTGCCATTTTTAGGTGTTTAATTTTGCTCTCCAATTTACCATAACAAAAGACAACACAGCAGATAAAGGTCTGGAGGTAGCAGAAAACCTCATGTACTTGTTTTCCTTTTGCAGTACGTGGTTTTGTACATTGCAAGTAGTATAATTAAAATAATTTGCCAAGTAAAGGAAGAGAATTGTTACCTGTGTGCCTTGCTTGAGAAGGTTGATCAGGCTATATCTGTTTATGTCTGAGTTTTGTGAATGTACAGAGTTTTTGGTTTGGAAGTGATCTTTTTGACACCGGTAATTTGAAAGACCCTACTATTGTCCTGCATTTACAAACACTTTTCAGTGCTATAGTACTTTCTAAATATTGACATAATCCAATAATTCTTTCCTCCCTCAAAAGCTACTATTTAGAATTTTAATTGTAATTACTCCTTCTATCTTATCGTTCAATTGATCAAGTTCCAATGTATTGTTTAGTAAAACAAAGGCAAAATATACGTGATGTGTCTCTTACATCTGAGTTAAAATAAGAAATGAAATTCAGATCATAACATATTCAAACCAGAAAACACTTTCCACTTTGGATCAGATTTTGCCCCCAGGTACGTGCAGCAGCACTGAAGACTTGTCAGGTTTCAGAGGTGCTGCAGAAGAGAATTTCACCCATTGACTTCACTTGCATTGAGAATACAATGCCCTGGCTGTGAAGTGCAAAGACAGATAAAAACAGGTGTAGACTATGCTTTGATAACATCTCCTGTCTTAAGGCAGTGTTCTTGCTTCATGTACTTGAAAATAAAATATCTGTTTCTTCTCTAACTGCAGCAGTTCTCTTTTTCCTTTCACTGCATTGGTCTCCAGTTCATGGAGGGGATATCTCCCTTCATCCCTTGATGAGAAAGGGAGGGTTGAGGCAGGGTGATCACAAAAGGGGAGGCAGAATGAAGAGCCAAGAGACAAGATCGGGAGAGAGAGGGCTGTGCAATGTCATAACTCAGCCTCTCCTGTCCTCCTTGGCACGTTAGAAGTTATGGTACAACGGAAAGAAAGGAGCTACCTAAACTCTCACAGTAACACAAGGTTGGAAAAGACCTCTGAGACCATCAAGTCCAACCTATAACCCAACACAACACCAACCCATCATCCCTCCCCGGTCCTTGGTGCTAAGTTTGCCTGCAACGGGCACCGTGAAATCAAATAAATGTCTGCGTGTCCTTGCTTCAGCCCTGCACCTCACCACCTGCTTTTAACAGCCACCTTGGAAGGTGCCAGGCCAAAGCCAGGCACTTTGCAGCAGCACCTTCTGATTTTAACTCTCTGAGGCTTTGAACTTTTCAAACAACTCACGTTCCTTACCACGGGTAGAAGTTTCCTTTCTTCTCCCTCACCCATTTCTGAGCTATGCAAGGGAGGTGTCCTTGGCCATTAAGATTAGGTCTCAGTGACAGTGGCTGACTTTCCCTTTTCCTCTCACATCCATAGGAAGCCCCCAGGCTCTGTGGGTGTTTCTCTGTTACAGAAGAAGCACAAAAATGGCTCAGAGGCAGTATCAGCAGGGAAGCAGAAAAATCTCTGCTTTCCATTATCTTATTAAGACAGAGAACCTTGAAAACTCCATGAATGTAAGAATTACACGAAGTTCCTCCTTTACCAAACTCTTCACATAACACTGGTTAAAAGATAGTGCCAGAAGAATTACTTTTTCCCTTTCTTTCTCTCACAACTGAGCTTCATTTGCCAGAGTTACCTTAATCCTTATTGAATGACTCTTGGATTGCACAGACTGAACGCTTTCATATGTCTCGCCTTGCTGTCCTTCCTGAAAAGCACTGTTGAGGTAACTTACCAAAACTCTACGTTAGGAACATGATTTTCCTAACCTGGTACCTCATGCAATGCGAGTTGTCTCCAGAGCCTGCTTCCTGTTCTCTGCTGAATCTCTCTTTGTCTGTATGTAGAATTGAAGATGGTCTAAACCTAAAGACTACTTTCTACATTTCAAAAAAGAATTTACAAGCCTAGTATTGTCTTTTGTCCTTGCAAAGACAGGTCTATTGCCCATTCTGAATACACTTCTCTTCAGCAAGAGGATTTGTAAAGGTTTCCATTTGAAGGCACTCCCAAGTTTGAGTGAGGTGTTTTAGCTTCATTATCCTCAATGATCGTCACCTGTGGTAAGGAGGAGGTTTTTGCCTTTGAGTTTTTTTAATCTAAATTGCTCCTCTTTGAAGAGCCTTGAAACCAAAGATTACAAAAAGAAAAACCCCAAAAAACCAAAACAAAGAACACCAGTATAATTTTGGAATAATTTAGATGGTAGCTCAGTCTCCCAATGTAAAGCAGTTTGTTTCTCTTCAATGGCAAAAAAATATCAGTCTTTTTTCCTTACAGTCCATATATATTGAGCTCTATTACTTTCACTCTGTTGGCAAAACACCATTTTCACAGGCTCTTTATGACCTATTTTTGGGAGCAAGTCAGTTTGTCTCCATCCTTCAACAGACACCTTTGTAAATCACCTTTTGTCCTTCAGGGAAACAGGCTATCAAAAAGCACTGCCAGAAGCCTCTGATCTGGAGGTGTCATTCATCTTGCATTATTTTGGGAATACTCTTTTATCTTCCTCCTGGTCACCTCTTTGTCAGTGCAGATTGTAGCTTGCCAGGCTGATGAGTTCAACTAGCATATCTTTTGAGCCCTGAAGTTGTTTCTCTTCAGGATTTATGCACTCATATGCTGGTGGACAGCCTTCCTTGGAGCTAGTTCAGTGATTTAACATATCCATTCCCAAATGCAGCAAATGAGCAATAATTACTTTGTGAACCTGAGAGTGCTTCAACTATTAAAACCACTGTCTGATGCTGTGATTGTAGCCATCATCTCATGTCCAGCAGGAAGGTGGGGAAATCTGCCTATAAATTTAGGTGTCTGCTTGCAAATACTGTCAGAAAATTGCTCTGCAATCATTTATTTTTCCTGGAGATTTCCTGGCACTTGCCATTTCCCATTTATAGACCAGTTTAAGTCAGTGATTGTTGAATTTTATGAGTGCCAAAAATTCCACATATGGATTTCTATCTGGGCTGCTTCTGTAGTGGACTTAACTGGCAAATTATTTGCTTTCCTCTGTTCTGGTGGGAACCATAATGTTGTGAATTCTTTTTTTTGCCTTCATAACACACAAAAATAGAGTATGACAAAAGGAATTACTGGGAGTAATTTTCCATTCTTCAGTTTACATCTTAACACCAATGTAGACAAAGTCATGAATAGTTATAGGAAGTACTTTAGAAGTGTTTCATTATATTGCCATGTTCTCTGTGTGAAACTCCCCTTGAAGTCAATAAGAGTTGTGTATGCTATTCAGTGGCATAATCAGGCAATAAATTATGAAAACCCTGCAAACACCAAACACAACAAGCCACAAACAAACGACACTAACAAGTGACAAAAATACCCAGTGTTATGCCAGTAAAAGACTTAAAGTTAATAGTTTTGAATGTGATAAAATTCTTAGGGCTGGTAGGACTTGGCAACCACAAGCAGATGGGTCAAGAGGAGAAGCTCACCTCCTACACCTGCCTATTGCAGAATTTTCAGCCCCTTCAAATCAATGAATCTCAGCTGTAACTGCAGTGGAAAATGAGGTTGAATGAAGACTTGCACGCTCCACCATTGCAACATTCTTCTGCTCCAGGACTCCTTATACATGGCTTTGTTGGGGCTCAAATTTCATTTTCAGAAGTGTCTAAAAGAGATATAAGATAACATTTTAAGTCAATGGGAACACTACATGTTTCAAATCACCTCCCAGAAACATTTCCTCAGGAAGAGCTAGCTGCAAAAAGTGCCTTTGAAAGTATACTCTTTTCACAGCACATTTGAAATAAAATGTTGATATAGAAGTTCCCAAAATGACCACGTTAAGCCTGAAATCCAAAATGCAATTTACTAAAATATTCAGAAGATCTTGACATCTACAAAAGGGACTGAGAAATGTGAACTTTGTGTTGGCTAAAATTGACACTCTGAAATTGTCCCTCAGATCTTAAAAGCCAATTAAGAATAAACAAAGAATCCCAGAGGCCTGAGATTGCTCAAGGCTTTAGAGCTGAGCCTAGCTTACAAGAAACAAGCTCTTTGTAGAATACAGCCCTGCTTCTCCTTGGAGCACTTGTAATGGCAAGATGAGTGTGTGCTGAGATGACACTGCAGCTATCAGAAGCCAGCAGTTTATAGAATCATGGAATCTTTTAGGTTGGAACAGGCCTTAAAGATCATCAAGGCCAATTATTAGCTTAACACTGCCAAGTCCACCGCTAAACGAGGTCCCTAAGCACCACATCTACACATTTTTATACCTCCAGGGATCGTGACTCCACCACTTCTCTGGGCAATCCATTCCAATGCTTGACGACCCTTTCAGATAAAACCTTCCCTAGTGCAATTTGAGGCAATTCCCTCTTATCTTATTGCTTGTTACTTGGGAGAAAACAACACCCACCTCGCTACAACCTCTTCCCAGGCAGTGGTAGAGAGCAATAAGATCTCCCCTCAGCCTCCTCTTCTCCAGACAAGACATCCCCAGTTCCCTCAGCTGCTCCTCGTAAGCCTTGTGCTGCAGACCCTTCACCTGCCTTGTTGCCTTTCTCTGGACACGCTCCTGCCCCTCAATGTCTTTCTTGTAAGGAAAGGCCCAAAACTGAATGCAGTATTCGAGGTGTGGCCTCACCTGCATTGAGTGCAGGTTACAATCACTTCCCTAGTCCTGCTGGCCAACACCAACTGTGTCAGGAAGTTACCAACTTCCACACACTCCAAGAACATCCTAGACAGTTTCCTCTCTGCTATATTGTATTTCCAGCAGAAATATGCTAGTCTGAAGTTCCCCATAAGAGCAAGGGATAGCAATTGTGAGACTTCTCCAGAGGCTTATAGAACATTTTGTCTACCTTTTCATCTTGGTTGGGCAGTCTATAGCAGACTCCCACCATGATTTCTGCCTGATTTGCTTCCACCTAATTCTTACCCATAAATATTCTATTGCCTCCACCATTAAACTCCAGGCAATCAAAATACTCTGTAGCATACAGGGATACCACAAAGCAAGGGAAATCTGCAG
Organism: Dromococcyx pavoninus; assembly: GCA_033558185.1. Taxonomy (NCBI): domain Eukaryota; kingdom Metazoa; phylum Chordata; class Aves; order Cuculiformes; family Neomorphidae; genus Dromococcyx; species Dromococcyx pavoninus. The sequence goes on from JAUMJL010000161.1 coordinate 1,851,907, forward strand.
CCAGTGCAATGTTTCTTCCGCCTTTCCACTCAGGGGATGAACTCATGATACTCCTTTGGGTAGTACAGGTCTCTGTATCTCACTATGAAAGCATTCTTCACCAATTGCAGAGATGCCCAGGCTGTAAAAGAGGATGTGGATCTCCTGCTGGCCCTCCTTTTAGAGCAGTGGCAGACTGGCCAAAAACCATTTGGACTGATTCAACCTCTTCCGTCACTTGCTTCTTTGTTGTTGTTTTATTTGAAAGAAGACTCATGTCCACGTTCTGCTCATTCTTCCTTATTGTAGAAAATAAATAATATTTCAGAACAGGTTTCAATTTTCCAATATCTTCCAGTCTTTCCCCAACAACAGCCACTGAATTACCAAGCTTCCTTGTCAGGGTTAAGGACGCTTGGCCAGTGGTTTCACCATTGGCTCCCCATTAGAGAGAAGGAGCACTCAACAGAAACACAGGAAGGAGTTTGTGAAAAGGACAAATATATCTTATCTGGGCTTGTTTAAAACTGTATCTAATACCATACACAGTATGTAAGACCTGAGATCTGAAATTCAAATCCGTCCTGTCCTGTGCCAAGTGGGCTGTCACTCCAGAACGATGAGTTGTACCACCGAGGAATACAAGGCTTGATGGACCTCCCTCCTCACAGGCCTTCTTTTCCCTCCTTCCTCAGGGGGAGGAGCAAAGGAAAGGGTTGTTTTGAGAAGCAAGGAGCAGGAAAAAAGCTGACAGGAGGCAAGGGAGAGCCCCAGCCATTTGGGGGGTAGAGAGGTGCACTCTCATTGGGAATGTCCTTTGATGCATCTGAAATTCTCCTTTCCCCCCTTTGGCCTCACCACTGCACAGCTGAGCTCTCTGTTTGCAGCAGCTATCGCTCCCATGATATTTTGGTTTCACTCAAAAAATGTGATTTTGCAGGCAGATGATAAGCATTTTTCATTTCTGGCAAAGTCAAGGGTTTTTATGGAAAGAAAGCGCTGTAGTAAATACTGCTTTCTGATCGTTTATCTTTTGTGTGCAGAAAAAACATGGAAGTGTGTGTTCTTCATTGATATTCATTTGGTCTTTCATAAGTTACTTAATTTTCTTCAAAAAAATAAAAGAAAGATTGAGGGAGAAGGGAGATAAATAGTATAATTTCCACAAAATATTTTATAGATGGGTACTTTTTTCCACAATCCAGTGGTGTGGACAGCAAGAAAATGTCTATTACTGTGTTAACAATTACAGAAACACTCTCCTTCAGTCTACAGTTTCAAAAAGAGAGTTCACATTTTTCATGTCTGAAGAAAATTATTGTGGACTCTTAGCCAGCAATAGACTTAGGTTCTACATCTACTTGAATTACTTTTATGTGTGCCAAGACAAGTATGGCTTACCTTTATATTTCTGTTTACCATTTACTGGTTTATATTGTCACAGCCGTTGTTTTATGTGGAGGGGAACTTGGAGTATATTTTCCTGTCCAACTGCATGTGCACAGTTGGCAACAGCTTTAGTGCATATACTCCATAAACCCTCCTAAACAGACTGGAGGGCCAGAAATGTAATAGAGCACTAGGGATGGACATGTGTGTGACTGCTTATAATTCTTAAAATTGTAGTTCATTCCTGCTCCAAGGTAACTTAATGCCTACTCCATGATCCCGCTTTTATCATCCGATTTTCAGGACACTTGGGCTCACCTCAGCATTTTTTGTGAGGTACTCGGTGCCCAAGCTGTGCAGAAAATCAGAATTCTGGTTTATGGGAAAAAAAACCCTGTGCATTTGAAGTTGGTTTTGTTAACTATTTGGATCAAAATGGTATCTTCAGATATCTCTTACAAAAATGAGATGGCAAGACTGGGACATCATTCAGCCACCAGCAGGTCAAGGTTTAGCCCACTCACCTACATTCCTTACAGCATTGACCTTATTTTTGGCTTCTCCCACTCCATGGAAGGGTTTCTTGATGTTTACTCTGAGACTGGTGGATGCTTTCCTCCCAAGAAGAGCCTAAGAAACTTTGCAAAAGTGTCCTAGCCAATTGTATTTACATCATTATCTTCAGGCTTATTTCTCTGGTATTTGGAAGGTCTTCCATGGACATCCTCATTAAGGTATATTCTCAGAAAGAGTATCTTATGAAACTTCTGACCAACGTTTCCAGAGCTACCCAAGATCTTGGTTTTGCTTAGTACACTTGAGATTTGATTCCTCCCCAACCATTTTTGTGTCTCCCAGGAGGGTAACCTCTCAAAGGTGTGCTCAGAGCAAAATTTGTCATCTGCTTTCTGAAGAACTCTAGCAAATCTCCTCTTTGTGAAGTTGATGAGTTGTTTTGCACTTGTTCTTTGTCTAAATGAAATATATTAATCTCAATCACGCTCATTGTCTCCAGTAAAGGGGTAAGAGGTATCATTTTTTATATTTCCCTCTTGAATTTATGTAACTCTATAGTTCAATATAGTTGCTGGTTAGTTTGCAGTGACTATTTAATGAGTAAATAGAATAATGGTGAGACAGGGATGCTTCATTTGTATTTATTTTCTGCCATAGCTGACAGTTAGAATGATATCTTCTCCGTCTTTCTTCTTTTGTTACAGCAGTACTAATCATGCCACACAGAAACACATTTGTCATTATATGTAATTATGTGCAATGTGTTTACATTATAATATTTTATATTGGAGAGGCATAGGTTTCATAATGTTTTTACTCCCAAATCCTTTCTGCTACAGATTATTTCATTTATGCATATTTATAAATGATATTTAAAAGTACAATAGGACATTAATTATAACAAAATGGTGATTTGGAAATAGAAGCAACTAGGCTACTGATCTAGATGTCTGCCTGTTTTCTGACACAGAGGCAGCATTTTGTTAGCACACGGAAAGCTTTCCTTTGACTCCTTTAAAGTACAGATTGACCGCAAGTTATTACAAAAGATTACCATTTCTTACATGGTTAAAACAGGTCTGAGCAAACCTTGATCTTTCAGAAACCTTTGGAAAGACCTGTTCCTCTGTGGACCTGTTACTAATCCCACCAGTAACGTGATTTCACCTCCTTCTCCCCTTTTTTCCACTTACTCCTTGCTTTTCTCCAACCCAATTAGATTATCCATCAGGCTGTGAAGCCCAAAGAAGTCAAAATTAAATTGCCTTTTATAACAAACTAACAGTGGAATTATTCAAGAGCACAACCATACCTACAGAGAAACCCCCAAGGGTGGATAAAGAAATCAAAGGTGTCATCAAAGACTCCCTGGAAGTTCTGACAGTGTCCTCCACAGAAGTGCCTCCTGGTGGCACGCAGACGGGCCCTGATGGAGCCTTCAGGTGACATGGCAGCTGTGGGAAAGTGGAGGACCCACAATGAGAGTGAATTATGGGGTTGAGCAGTGCAGAAGAGAGGCAGAAAACAGAAATGACCACAAGTCAAGCATAGCTCCTACGCTTGCTGTCTCAGCAGTAGGAAGAGGTTATTTAATTGAGGGGGGGGTAACAGTGCAGTTGCAAATGCAGGGAAAACGGTGCTGACAAGGCAGATGTAGTCAGTAGGTTTTAGCAGGTTAAGGCAAACTTCATTATTCAGGCAATGAAGGGATGTTCTAACTAGAGTCATTTTTCTATGTTGATACCTTACACATTCATCACCATTAATTTACTAACAGATTGTGATAAATATTTTATCTACATGTGAAAACACCCTCAGAAGTCACTTTTGTACAGTTCAGGCAACTTGCAGGAGAAACACAGAAGTGAAAGTCCTGCAGCAGTTTAACCAGGTATCAGTAGCTATTTCAGGTCTTATTTTGTACAAAACAGAATACATGATCATTGTAAAGATGGCAAAAGGGCTGTTACACACTACTTACTGATAAAGAACATTTTCTGAGCTGTTTGAAATGATTTGGGGATGTACAGCATAAGTACAGCTCCATAAGACAGCTTTAAACAAGCTACTTCTGCACTTGAAGAAATGAGCAACCGGGGAAAGTAAACGTTTTACCTCCACGAAACATGTCCAAGGAAAGATCAGAGCACCTCAGCTATTGTATGGCCATGGAGATGACACCCCACACCTTCTGAACTGTAGCATAACCCTAAGATGTAGCACATCCTTTGAATATTTTCACCTCAAATACAGACCTCTGCCTGCATACAGAGGATTGTACCAATGTGAAGTTTGTTTCTGCACACACAAGTGACAGACCTGCTCCATCTATCCGATGGCTTTCCTCTGTTAGCTTTGAATCTTAAGGATGACCCCCTCTGTAAAAAAAGGAAAAATAATTTAAAACATTTTACTGCAAATACTTTGCTAATGAGCTTTATTATTAATCCAATCATGCTGATAAAAAGCATTCAGTGTGAATACATTCTCAAACTAATTAAGGTTTGAGGCTTTCCTTTTCCTTCTCTTCATGAAATCAGAGAAACCAGAGAAGATCCAAGAGCTGAAGAGATCTCTGAGGAGCACAGGAGAAAAGCTGAATCATAAAAAAAAAAGAAGAGAAAATTTTGGAAGAACAGCAAGGTAAAGGAAACTTTTAACAAAAAATGATTTCATAGCAGGTGGGAGAGAGAGAGTTTTAAAAATGCAATTATCCATACTTATACTTCACTGCACATTTTTCTGGTTTGGTTTTGCATTAATTTACTTTAGAAATATTGCACTGCAGGTTTGACTGCTTGTTTTCCAAATAAGTTTGAAGAGCATGCAGGAAAATTCAGCTAAGCAACAACATCCTGTAAAATTTCCAGTGGTCCAAGTGATCAACACAGAGAAGGTCAAGATAAATACTTACAGAAACATGGAATAATTTATGTCATCCCATTCTGGCTATGGGAAATGTGCCACCAAAATCTGGAAACTGACTGATTTTTGAACTTCAAAGGACAATCCATTTTTAGGTATTTACCCAACCACATATTTTGTCATGTTCTACCTCTTCTGCCTCACTTAGCTTGCTGTGGCAAATCATTGCATGTATGCTAAACAGAGAAAGCTTATTTTTTAAACATATTTGTAGGGTATAAAAATTAACTTTTAATGGAACACTAATATTAATCGTCTCCGAATGATAACAGAGTTCTGTGGTACAAAGGAAATATAAAAGGAGAGGATGGTAAGGGATGGTTGAATTCATACTATTTTCCTGCTATATTCCACTTGTTCTTTTCATTTCCTTAACACAATTATTTAGTAGCAGCCTCTGGTAAAGTTTTACACCTAAAGCATCGTCATAAAATATTTAGAAGTCACTATATTTTAATACTGCTGAGTAAGTACTTTATTTTTTCTCTGCTGATTATAATATGGAGCAATATTCTTGTATGAAAGGCTAAAGAACAGTACAGTCTTCACACTTAAAATTTAGCAATAATGTGCACACACACTTTTGAGGGAATGTAAGGCTTGAAAAACCAGGTACCACCAGGAGGTACTCTGGCAGGTTGAAGTCTCCAGGGAGTAGTCCACTGTAGAACAGAGAAAGTGGAAAAATGCAAAGCTCTGCCACTTGGTGTCAAGAAGTGCTCTCTGTGTCCACTTGGGGAAGAGTTGCATGAGGTGGGAATTGCCTGCTAATATTCAACAGACATTTACAACTTTCCCACATCCACTTCTCTCTCTTTTTTTTATGCCTCTGAATGTTGGTGCCTAAAGAATGTTTCCAGACTTTTCCTTTATTTACAATGGCTTCTCTGGCAGTAAACAAAGAATTCTTCATTATGCAACAAATATTACCAACAGGTTTTGTCTGTGGCAGGTTGCACCAGTTATACAGAAAATAATTCATCTTCAATGCTCAGTCTTTGGAAAATAAAAACCGGTTCCAGTTTTGTGTGCCTTGTCTGGCTAATTCCATGCTTGTGTTCACATGATATTAGGCTGAGATCTGATTTGTTAAGAGAGTCATGTGTGGAAACGAATGAAGGTATTCCCACCCCAAGTTCTTGGTGATGTACAAATATTTTAAGTAGAAACTCCTCCTTCTATCAGGACAAATCTGGAAAACTGGGTGTTTCTACCCTCTAGTGAATGAAGAGAACAGAACACCGTTAGTTCTTCTGTGTGGGAACAGGGAAATTTCCTATTTAGTTCTGACAGAGAGGCCCCCTCCAAACTGCCATGGGAGGGCTGAGGCCTGGAGAGACAGTTCAGACTGCAGACAATAGGAGGGAAAAGCAGAATAAAGCTCAAAGGGATAAAAAAAACCAGCTAGATTTTAGATATTAACAGGAGTTTTGAGAAATGAAAAGTGCCCTCTGGTTCTCGTGGCTGGTATTGAGCTTCTGAGGCTGGAGGGCTGCTTGGTTTTCCACAAAATTTCAAACTATAATGAAATATTCTGGATGGAGGGTTTAATGAGTCTGTTCAGCATTTCTTTTGATCATCAAGAATGATGTCTAGATCAGCTTTAAACAGAATAACTTTCTCTGGGAGGCAATAGTTCAAGAGCAAGTGTGGTGCAGAGATAGGTCAAAAGCTGCAAAGTTCCCCAGTCCCCCAGATCCTAGGAAACAGCCCCCAGCAGCGTTCCAGGCTTGGGGAAGAGTGGCTGGAGAGCTGCCTGGGGGAGAAGGACCTGGGGGTGCTGTCTGACAGCGGCTGAACATGAGCCAGCAGTGGCCCAGGGGGCCAAGAGGGCCAATGGCATCTTGGGCTGTGTCAGACACAGCGTGGGCAGCAGGAGCAGGGCAGGGATTGTGCCCCTGCCCTGGGCACTGGGGAGGCCACACCTCGAGTGCTGGGGTCAGTTTGGGCCCCTCAGCACAAGAAGGACATTGAGGGGCTGGAGAGCGTCCAGAGAAGGGAACGAGGCTGGGGAAGGGGCTGGAGAACAAGGCCTGTGAGGAGAGACTGAGGGACCTGGGGGTGTTTGTCCTGGAGAAGAGGAGGCTGAGGGGAGACCTTATTGCTCTCTACAACTGCCTGAGAGGAGGCTGTGGTGAGGGGGGTGTTGGTCTCTTTTCCCAAGTGACAGTGAAAGGATGAGAGGAAATGGCCTCAAGTTGTGCCAGGGCAGGTTTAGAGTGGATATGAGGAAAAATGTCTTCACTGAAAGGACTGTCAGGCCCTGGCACAGCTGCCCAGGGAGGGGGTGGAGTCCCCATCCCTGGAGGTGTTTAAAGGACAGGTAGGTGAGTTTCTTAGGGACAGGGTTTAGTAAGGGGACAGGTACGGTTGGACTGGATGATCTCAAAGGTCTTTTCCATCGAGATGCTTCTGTGATTCTAAATAAGCAAAGTCTGTGCTTGGGAGCACTCAAGATTGGGGCAGAACACAGCTCCAGCTATGTAACACTTCATCTCTTCACTATTCACATTCAGAGGATGAACACCTGCAGTCCTTCCTTCTAACCTCTTAGCTCACACTATGCTGCCAACAGCACCTGTCAGCAGTCCACAGGCCTTTTATTTCCAACATATGCCAGACACAAACATATTCCTTTTGTTCTTAACCCAGCAAAACAGGTTAAACCCTTCACCTTGACATCAGTGATGTTAGAGCAGAATAAGTTCCAGTGGAAAGTGTGATATTCAGATGTGCTGACACCTTGAAATAGCTATGAAAGAGCACATCAAATCATTATCCAGCTGCATCCTGATTGTCATTAAATGTGGTTATTATTATTATTATGTTTTTCAGAGAGAAAAGGATTTTACAGTGGCAGAGACATCTCTCCCAAATCATATTTTGATTACGTGTCATTATAAACTTAGGTAATTATGGTTATTTGAAGTGAATGCAAGTGTATATTTTTCAATATCTTTTGGGTTTGCCCCAGCTCTCCACCCCATCCTGTTTTTGGACTGCTAGAACAACTGCTGTAAAGTTTTTTTTTCTTCCAAGCCTTTTAAGATTTGCTGATTTATATCATCAGCACCTTTCAGCCAAAAGCATGAAGAGGTTGAGACTACCAGCTGTGGTGTTTAGGCAGTCTAGAAATCAAAATATTAGAAATAAATGAAATGAGTTCTCAAGCAATATCATGTTTGGTTTTAGTTTATAAAGTATTTTGGAAAATGATATTATTTTTTCACAAAAGTGATGTCAAAACCCCCGGTTTCCAAACTGAATTACAAAATAAAATATGATTTTAGAGTTTGGACCAAAATCAACCATTTCACATATCTGCCATATCATAAATATTGAGTCATCTTTGTTTCAAATGGAATTTTTAAAAGATTTGTGCAAATAAACACATTTCCATGCATGTCCATAATGAAAAAACATCCTGTTCAGACGGCACTATTTGAAGACTTTTTTTTTCTTTTTCCCCAACTTTTAAGTGCTTCAGGAATTGATGCTCATGGTTTTCATCTTCTACTGACTGTAAAGCAGCTACACCTTAGTTACAAAAGCATAAATAAAGCATAAATGTTCTTTGGGCTCTAACCTTGTTTCTTAAGGAAAGGAGAAGAAAATGGAAACTCTCCCAGCCCTGGAAAGGTGTTTTTGTGTGCTGTGTGTCTACTCAAACCTTGAAAAGAGTGATTTGTTTTGATACATACAAAGGTGGCCAAGAGGGCCAATGGCATCTTGGGCTGTGTCAGACACAGCGTGGGCAGCAGGAGCAGGGCAGGGATTGTGCACTGGGCACTGGGGAGGCCACACCTCGAGTACTGGGGTCAGTTTGGGCCCCTCAGCACAAGAAGGACATTGAGGGGCTGGAGAGCGTCCAGAGAAGGGAACGAGGCTGGGGAAGGGGCTGGAGAACAAGGCCTGTGAGGAGAGACTGAGGGACCTGGGGGTGTTTATCCTGGAGAAGAGGAGGCTGAGGGGAGACCTCATCACTGTCTACAACTGCCTGAAAGGAGGATGTGGCAGAGCAAGTGTTGGTCTCTTCTCTCAAGTGATAGTGACAGGACAAGGGGAAATGGCCACAAGTTGTTCCAGAACAGGTTCAGACTGGATAATAGGAAGATTTTCTTCACTGAAAGGATGGTCAGGCCCTGGCACAGCTGCCCAGGGAGGGGGTTGAGTCCCCATCCCTGGAGGGGTTTAAAGAATGGGTAGATGAGTTTTTGAGGGACATGGTTTAGGGGATGATGGGTGCAGTTGGACTCGATGATCTCAGAGGTCTTTTCCAACTGTAAGATTTTATGATTCTATGAATTCAACAGGAATTCAGCACCCAGCCAAACTATTGCTCAGCTGCCTCGACCCACTGGAAAGCACTAGGCTGCCCAAAAAAACCCCACAGTAATTACTTGGAAAAAGTTGAGCTGAAATAGTAACTATATTTTCCTCAGTTAAATAGAATAAAAAGCCATTTTTCACGCTTTTGGGGAATGAGGCACTGAAATGCAAAATTATATGTTTCCATGCTGGAAGATTGCAGGAGTGTCTCAGGAAGATCACGTTGATGTGACTGACAGAATTAGCTCTCTCAGATCTCATCTTCTACAGAAGAAACCATTCTCCTTGCAGAATGGATTCAATATTTAATGACCATCAAGGCATCTTTGTTGAAAACGATGCCTAAAATTAGAGTGCTAGGACTTTGAAAATAGTACATAGCCAGTCATTCTGTTCAGGTATGTCACATATTTATTTCTGACAACACCTTTATTTCTTTCACTCCTGAAATGCATTTTTGTTGTGTGTATAACAACGTGCGAGTAGGTTTGTATCAAGGCACACACCATAAATTGACTTGCTGAGTTTAATTGGAGGATTTATGATCAATGTCTTCAGACCTTGCTTTCCTTCTTAAGAGCTGAGATCTATGAAAGAAGCAGCAGCACAGACTGAAGGAGCAGTTGTTGCAGTACCTAGGACTGCTTCTCAGAAAATCCTGCTTTCCAGTGCTGTGCCTGTCCTAGTACCACATGGCCAAGAAAATATGGTTGATTTGCTCTTAATCCCAGAGCCCTCCTTGTGTGCTTCCTGATAATTGTGCCTTCACGTGTTTCAACACCTGTGTAGCAGCGTAAACTAGAGTTATTACTCAAAAAATGCTTTGGATTATTTCCTAGAGAATCTGTGGCTTGTAGTTTAGCTCTGGTGAGTATCTTTGAATAAAGTCATTACTTAACACGATTTTACATGCCAATCAAAACCTGGATAAGTGTAAACCAGTCTCTGTATGTGCATAGAAACAGTTTTCCCACTTAACTTGATCCCCTTCAACTGTTAAAAAAACATTGGGTAATCCTATTGGTGAAACTATATTTTAAAGTGAAGTAAACAGTAGATAAAAAAAAAATCTCCAGGGACAAACAAAATTACAAAATGTTTTCAGTAGAGATATCTAGAAGTCTGGTTTTTTCCTGATCTGGGTTACTGCCCTATTGTGTTTAGCCATAGAGAAATAAGAAAAGAGACTGTAAAAATAGTTCTGAAGACTTATTAATAAGCACAAGATGGCAAAGAATGATGGATTACCACAACATAATGTGTCTTCTCAGAAGACATCACAGAGAAATAAATCATAAATATACTTGACAAACAGATTTAGGACAAATTCTAGACAGATGTTTGACCATCGTAGTTCTTTCCAGCAGCATAGGCGGAATATTCAGCTGAGGGCTTCAGCCATACTGGTGAAAGGGAAATCTCCCTGTTCATTCCACAATAAGGATGTCCACGTGAAGAGGCAGAGTAGCAATTACACCCATCATAGACCTGCAACTATAAGTAGCATTGATGATCTAGGGCTCTTTAAAACTTGAGGTTTGATTATGTGCTCTTGAGAGAGGAAATGCAACTCCCAGTCAAGTACAAGCCCAGCCCAGCTGCCAGGATGAGGACAGTCAAGTTTCCCAGGAAGGTGAAAGGTTGGAGCCTTCTGCTTGAAATGTGTGGTTCTCTCTGCAACTGCTTCTCCCTAAACATCTCATTTCAAAATGGTTTTATTTTTCTCAAGCCACTCTGCATCTTTCCTCCAAGTGCAGTTTTGCAAATACATTGTCCAGGATTTCCTACTCCGTTCTTAATTATCTACCAGCCAGCTTCCTCCTTTTTAATTAACGTTCAAGTTTTAGCAGCAGCTTGAACCGGGTCACTGTTCACACGTTGAAACAACAGATGCAAAGGGTTTCATGAGTGACAGGATAAAAACCAGGCACCATCTTGGCATGAAGCTTCAGAAAGATCTTAAGAAACCTCTCTGCTTTTCATATTGAAATCTATTCCACATCTCCAAGTACTGTATATACTGTACAAATGCTTCATTTTAAGTCTGCCAACACTGCCAGTCCAATTTGTCAATCCTGGATTTCTTTCTGGTAAGTGCTACAAATGTACGACTCGTCGCTGTTATTATGTTCCATTAGAACATTTGCCAGTTTTGAGTTCTGTCAGATATATGTGATAGCATTTGATGAATCACTGCTGAAACGATCCTCTACAAACAACATCCAATTTCTTGGAGTGCTTTTAGCAGTATTGATAAGTATCTGGGGTTTAAATGCAATGCTGCCTCTACACACTCTGTCATATTGCTTATTGCAAACATTTGGAATGAGTTAGGTATCGACTATTTAATTAATCCTCTTGGCTCATACTTTTTTCTGTCAGTCAAGGATTCACCAGTCTAGTCCTACAACGATATTTAGTTAGAGAAAAGGTGGCACACTGACTTGTGTGACTGATTTGGTAACACGTTCCCAGCATCAGGGTGCTCCAAACACAGCCAACCTTCATTTGTTCTTGAGGTTTGCAGTCTTTTCATTTGCAGAGTGTGTTCAGCATCTGGGTTGCTGCAGTAGACCAGACATGACTTCTCAAATATGCACACAAACTCTCTTGAACAAGCCATTGATCCAGAAAATTTCCTGTAGAGCAAAATCCACAAAGCAGAATGCCTCACCCTGTAAGCATAATTCCTCAGATACAGCCTTGTGTGAGTCTTAAGGGAGGGAAAGAAGACAAAAATTAAGAACAAAAAAAAGAGGGAGAGGTGCAGCTTTGGAAACAAAATAAGGTATCTCTCTATTCTGCTTTTTTTGGCAGAGCTGAAAATATTTCAACTAAAAAGTAACAGGATTTTTGGAAGGATTTCTATAAATCACATTATCATAAAAATTTATTTAAGTAGCAAGCAGCGAGGGCCTTCTAGGGCATAGAAGAAGAAGAAGAAGTCACTAAAGACTTATATTCTACAATATATTCCAAAAGTTGTATTTTCACCTGGTTGTGCTTGTAATTACACAGCCAATACATTTTTTGTTACTTCCTTGTTCCCAGGGAGTTTTGTCTCATTTTCAGCTCATCATTTACTCATTTGTATTCATTTCCCTTCCCTGTGGACTGGAAAAGACCTCAAACTTATGATTGTTGTTAATTCATTGCATTACCAAAGCGCCTTGGAAAGCTGGTGAAGAACCAGTCTCTGAGACAGTGAGGCCCTGCCCAAGAGCAGGTGAAAAAATGGACCCTGACCCAAAAGTCTTACTTATCAGAATTTAAGGCAATACCAGTGCAAGGACAAAAAGAAAGGAAGATGACAGACAAGGGAATCAGCTTTGTTTTCTGTAACAGAGAGGGAAGAACCAATCAGGGGATGAAGAAGAATCCCTTTTGGCAGCTCTTTGAGAGACAGATCTTAGAGAGGTAGGAGAGCAATCATGAGAGGTTCAAGAGGTCAAGAGAGATGGCATTTTAAGAGCAGGATGGGCTGTGCTGAGAGTGCCTCAGCTCAAAGAGAATAAAGACAGACTGAAAAAATAAAACATTGAGGCTAAAACTGCACCATTTTTAGTGAGTGTTAATTCAGTGCTCTGTGAAGCATTAGGGTTAATGGGTGTAAAAGAATAACAAGATATCAGCCACATCCAGCAAACTCAGATTTTTCCTTAATATTGATTAAGAAAACATTTAATAACATTCTGCTTGTTTTAAATTCCAGTGCTTTGTTTGGACAGCTGAAAATGCAGCAAAATGAGATATATTTGACTTAGATGTTGAGGAAATTATAGATCTTTTTTAAAACACTAAATTGCCTTCTGTCCTTTCTTTGCTTTAAAAAAAATAAGACTTTTTTTAAATCTCTAAGCTGTCCTATTACTCTTTCTGTTATTAATTTTTCCTACCACCCATCATAGCATTATTCTTGTTAAGAAGCCTCCCATGAGCAATCCCATTTCTTCCACCATTCTATTACCTCCTTTCTGGGAACAAAACTATTTAGTTTTCTGCATTATGGAAGAAACTACTTCTGTAATAAAGGTCTTGAACTGACATATAAATAAATTTACCACGTATCTGTGGTGCAATTCAGATCAGAATCAGGAACACCTCTTCTAAAAACCATTTTTTTCCCAAGTTTGAGCTTTAACCTCATAAGCTTTTTTTTTTCTTTTCCCCTCAAAGGGCAACTCTGCTGCCAAGAAGCACTCACAATTCTTTTCAAGTCCTGTCTAGCAAAAAGTATGAAATAGAAATGTAGAGTGCAAAGGAAATGTCTCCAAAGAAGCAATAAAACATCTCTTATACAGCTATTTTAGACTAATAAAATATACCCCTGGCTTCTCCAAACAGTTCTAGCACGTTTTAAAGCTACTACCTCCCACAATTCAGCTTTGAGAATTTCCCTTCAGCAATCAAATTACACCTCCTTCCTCGCACAAAGAGGTATAATTTTCACTCCTGTGCCCTGATATAACTTGGTCATGCTGTGCACTCATCTAAATCACATCTGAAGTGCTGTAGCCTGTTGTAACAAAACAGAACACTAAGAGTTCTTACTCACTAGTAAAGTGTCTCAAGGCAACTTGAAGTTCCCTGGCCATGTTTTCTTCTTTCTCCAAGGCTCTTTCCGGCTACACTTCTCTCACTGATGAACATTTAAAACAGGCACAGACCATTCAGTCACTTCACAGCCTTTGTAACCACAGTCCTTTTCAATTGATGTTACTCCTCTCAGTGAAGTATTTCTGGCTTTTACTTGCAGCTTTTTGCTTCTGATTTGGGTTTCCACCTTGTTGCTTGAATCATATTTTACCCACTTTCTGGTTTTTTCCAGAACTTTTCCTCCTGTTTTCCAGTTTGCCACCCAAAACCCTGCTGCTCCTTCCTTTGAGTGAGGCAGTTAGGACACAACAGTTAAGTCAGTAAGCAAGTGGGGTGTAATCAGTAGGGTTAGAATAGAGGCAGCCTTGGAAATCAGAGCAACTGGTCCCTTAGTTGCTTAGATGATCATTGAGGTCCCTCAGTCTCCTCAGTCAGAGCATCACACAGTCCTTCCCAGTAGAAAGGACCATAGCTAATAGTTTTGAAAAGGGAGGGAGGGGAAAAAGAAAATGACCACATTTTTCTGTATTTTAAACCACATTTTTCTGTATTTTAACTCAGGACAATCCTGCCCTTATTTCCAGGTCTGATCTAATCCAAGATAATTCCTTGAGACCTTTCAATCAGCCAGAGATATCCAATTGTCGGCTTTGATTTAGTCCACTTTCACTCAGTGGGTCCTACTCTTCTTTCTTGCTTTACCTTTTTCCCTGCATTAAGTAAGACAGACAGTGTTGTTTAAAACCCACAGAGGAAAGAGCACTTTCCATCTGCTTGTAATTATGGCAAAGGGAAGAAGAGCTAAATCAGATCCAGTAAGTGCAATGGGAAACACAGCAGAGGTGTGGTTAATAGCATATAATTTTCAGGTAAATGAAGTAATATTAACAAATCTGCATAAATTCCAAAGGTTGTGGGAGACCATGGGCCATATCCCAAAAAATCAGTAACTATATCTAAGGTATCATCTTCCCCTGCCTTGCATAGACTTTCAACAATGTAAAGACTTGACATAGCAGCCCATATTAGTTTTTGAGAGAGTCTTAATATTCTTCTGCAGCTGACTGATTTTTTTGGACATGTCTGCATGTTTAGCCATTGCAAAAAAAATGTTGCAGCATGGAAACACACCTTATGGTTGCAAAAGAACACTTACACCATTGCAGTGGCGGTAAAACACACAGCAGTTCCCTCCCAAAACGTGAAAAGATCAGATACTTAACTGAGATGAGGGCACCAAAACTTTCAGGCACAGATAAAAGCATGAAAAGAAATTTTCTTTGAGCCAGGTAAAGGAATGATCAAAGTTCCTGGAACATAAAAATGGTTATGTCGTAACCTCAATCTCAGAATGAAAAGATCTGAAGGCAACAATCACCCATATCTGCACACATGGTATGTTCCATACAAATACACTACCTTCAAAGAACGTTGAATAGTCAAGACAGAGCATTTAAGAATCAGAAAATGTCAGTGCAGTAGAATCATTATTGTAAACCAACAGAAGATATAGCCTCCATTAAATAATTCATGCAATAATGAAATTAGTTGAAGGAGTAAAATCGTCTCCCGTAGCTTATTAAGTAGACTGCAATCAAGTAATCTCATCTTGCCAAAATGTGATCACAGCTTAAAATTCAGCCAAAGGTACTAAGTGGAAGATGCCTGGGGGAGCAGTGATTACCACAAGGTTAACAAATTTTATTTCTTTCATATGGTGTTGATGATCATCTACAGGAGAAAAGGAGTGCAACCATCCACAAAGACTTCAACTGGAAGAAGCTTTGGATCCCTTTCACTAGAAGGAACCAACACCCTGTGAAATATAAAAATAGAGATGAGAAGTTGCCTTCTGAAATCTAAAGCTGTTGCTAGAATGTGCATAAACAAAAAATTCTGCCAATTTTAAGACCTAAATGAAAGCGCACACACACAAAAAAGAAATCTGAAAGGTAAGCTGAAATGTGCCTAATAATTAATTAGCTGATTGATGGTGCTGAGTATGCTGTACACTCAAGCTCCTGCCTCCCTAACAAGACGCTTTATTAACAGACCAGTTTACAATAAAAATATATCTTCACTTCTCTGTTCCCTCAGATACATCTTTAAAAGAATTAATTTTTCATTATAATGAAGTATTTCACTGATAAAAGTCTCAAGTGGAAAAAAAAGAAGCTTCCATGCATAGTGCTTGACTTGGATTAATATTCATCGAGTTTTATCACTTACGCAACCTCGGTCGTTCACGCAGCATTAAGCTGGACTACTGACATTTCAAAGGATTTGCCAAGTTTTTGTAAACTGACTAGAAGTTTAAAGAAGCTGTTTTCCTCTCTTTAACTGGGTTTAATATCCTACAAGATTCCTTGCAGACTCAGATTGGATAGTTCGCTAATTGCAGTATGGTTTCAGTTGCAAAGCTGATGTAGAGGAGCGATACGTGGATGATCAAGGTCCAGAGACCTTTTTCCTGTTCAAAGGAAACTGTTCACCATTTATTTCTTTCAGAAATGAATACAGAAGTCAGGCATTTGATGTAATAGATGGGACAAATAATCTTCCTTATTTTCAAATGCCAAAGACCATAAAATAACACAAAACCCTCATAAAATTTGGATTGGCTTGAAAAATGTGTAATGTATTGAATGTTTTCAGCTCGAATCCTGATGGCAATATATTTTGTTTTACTCCACCTGTATTTCAGCCTTGCAGTGATCCTACTTTCAAGAATGCAAGGCTCGTAGCAGCAGCGACCCATCTTCAGCAGTCAGGAAACGGGAAGCAGACGTTCTCTATTTCAGGAAAGAAAGGCGCAGGAAGAATAGACTCTATTTCACTATATTCTATTATTAGTCACTTTATCACATTTAGAGAAGATATTGGCAATTCCCAACTTGTAAGATACAAATAGGACAAGGTAATTTATTTATATTTTGGGAAAAAAAAAGATTTTATCATTTTTCTGGGTCTGAGCCACACGTGAATGAGAATAGTATTTAATTAATGGTTTCTACCCAAACCAAAGGAAACCTCACATTCCTATGTCAGAACAGTTCACCTTAAATTTTCTTAAATTTTTAAAATCTTCAGATTCAAGGGCTAAGAACTGGACATACATTTTAGTGCCAAGCAGGAAACTGAAAGGGTGTTTATTTTCACACAATTAAATAAAAGAACACATTGCTTCAGGGACAGAAACACGGCTGCTTCACTTTTCTCAGAGTGCTTTTGCTCAGAAGTTTTAAAACCAACCTGATTTTGTCTTCTTAAGCCATTGACTATTTGACAAGATATTCTAAACAGGAAACTGAATCAGACAGTACCTGTGATGAGGAGGATCTCGGTATAGATCTCCATCTCAAGTGAGTGTCTGAAGGACATGGTTTAGAACGTGTCTAGGCTCACAGCTACACACTCTGCCATCTTGCAGACAGCATTTAGGTACGTTTTTTGAGCCACAAATCCTTTCAACCTTCCAAAACGCAGTAAAACCCACACCAATCATAATGAAATATTTTATTTTCAGACTAGACATCAGGAAACATTTATTCACAGAGAAGGTGGTCAAACACTGGAAGAGGTTTCTAGAGGGTCGTTCAGTGTCTCAAGTCTGTCAGTGTTTAAGAGGCATTTGGACAATTCCCTTAATAACATGCTTTATCTTGGTCAGCCCTGGGTTGGTTGGGCAGTGGGACCAGGTGATGGTGTAGGGTCCTTCCATTTGAAATATTCTATTCTTTTCTATTCTATTCTGTTCTCTTTTGACCTGATATCAGGTTATTTGGGTTTTTAGTTTGCTTAAATGGTTCAAATTATAATTTTTTTCAAGACTGGCAGAGAATTTTTACATTTCTAGGTGCAAGTGACCTGCACTGAAGCTTTATATGTTCCTCAGTACTCAGAGAAAGATGGAGTTTGGGGGTATTTCTTCCACTAAAAGCAAAAAGGGCCCACAAGTGTGGAACTACGTACCTCAAAGTTTAGGTCTGCATGGTAACATGATATTGACTTTCCCCATTCTGTCCTGATGAAACAATGCAATTTCAGGATGATATATCAAATTCCAGCAGTCAAAAATCCAACATCTGTGGATTTGCAGGGTTTGAGAATACATAAAACCTGATAACGCCTGTACTTAAGTGATAAATTTTGGCTTACTAAGGTTAAGCATAATGGACAACCTTATTAAAATTACAGTAGCACCAGTAAACTGAGAAATCCTGAAAATATAAATGAGTAGAAGTCCAGGAAAGCTGCGATTACAAGCACTATTAATTTGTTTATTCAATATTCTTTTTTTATCATACCTTGTTTATTATTTATTATTGAAGAACTACTGTCATATTCATGCAGCTCTTTAAATCCTTTAAGTCAGGCACTTATTTTTAAATCATATGAAATTTGTGATCTTTAATTTACATTTAAAAATTAATTGCTTTCTGGGAACTTGTATTCCCTGAAATGTAGATGGTTAACTTTAAATTCATACTACTGTAATGTAAAGGTAATCTATTTTTACTGATATAACATGTTTCTTCAGCAACAGGTGTTACTTGCTAAGTCATTGTTTCTCAAGTGAGTGTAGAAGTCTTATTAATCAAGAATACTGGTCACCATTAAGTTCCTTATGCCTTTATCCACAATGAGCAACGATGATTTCTTCAGTGATAAAATAAATCTTCATTATCTACAAATAAAGACAAAAAATGGACTTCACCTGTCAGACCTTATATATGTAAAACTCAAGGCTTGTGTGCTTTTGCACCAGAACTGAATATGGCTTTGCAATTCGCTTTACCATGGCAACTAATGGCATTAAAATATCCTACAAGCTATGCAGAACAGAAAAGCTAACTGCCTACCTTAAAAAGAAAAATAAGTCTGAAATTAGATATAGTGCATGTTAGGAGGGTGTATTTGAAAATATTAAAAATTGTTGTTTATTCCCAGATAAGGCAAACTGAATGGTTTAAGAATCACCCATCGTTAGAGTTCATTAATTTAAATACTGGTGTGTTAACTCAATTTATACTTGTGTGATTGTGTAAGGTAATTGTAACTTGAGTCTGTTAAAATTATTTTGCTCTGTTGTAATTTGAGCTGAGTTTGACTAAAATAAGACCTTTTTGTAGTGTTTATCTTGTATGCTTGCTTCCAGCCTCCTGCAGACTGCCCTTCTCCCTTTTACCCAACTAATGCCAAGACTCCTGTGTTTTCCTACACTCGTATCCTTTCATTCCCCATGTTCATTTTCACAAGCCTCTACCTGCTTTTTGATACCCGATGCATATTTTAGATCTTACTCCAACTCTGCCAAAAACAGAGCCCAGGAAGGCATTGATCACAGAGGTTTTACTTGCGGTAAATGTCCTCAGGAAAAGCCTGGTACAGCTCTACATTCCCATTTCCATTGGGGATAAAAAGAAAGCCAATGGGAGGGTTTCTGCACCTCCTCTGAGCAAAGTTGATTTGATTCTTCTCAGCTTCTCTCTTGGGACCCAGCAGCTGAGGAGGAGTCACCACTTTTCTCCATCCCCAGGCAGTCCCTGCAGCACTTTCGTTACAAACATAGGTCCTGGATGTCTGTGCTAGAGCTTTCAGATTCCTACTCCATCAAAACCAGTCCTTATACAAACAGGGTTGATTTTTTTTTAATTATTATTTTTTTTTAAAAAAAAAAGCCCATTCAAGTTTGTCACCACCTTTCCAAGCTTAACATCAAACATTGCTGCATGTTGGCAGCAACAGCCAAACACAGAGATTTTCACAACGCTCTTTCCATAGGAAGTTGGGTTGAATGCAATTTTTTCCTGCCTAGTAATTTTTTATGCCTGAAGTGCTCCTAAGACAGAAGATTATGTTTAAACTAGAGTACATGGAAGAATGTTTGGAAAGCCCCACAGGAACATAAAAGAAGATTGTTCAATGAGCAAGAGGGGAAGGCATGAAAACCCTTGGTAGAGACATGAATTCCTGACCGAATGAGGCTATGTGTCTGGTATGTCTGGAATGCTTAATATCCAACACACTGGGCAACAGCTGCTCAGGGAAACATCTTAAACAGTGAACATCTTTATTACAACGTGTCCTTTCTCCATATTCTAGCAGGACTATGCACAACATAAATAAGTTCCAATGTTTATTTCTATATTTGTGTTCCTAACATTATTATAAGGCATGTATTTAGAAGTAAAAGTGTATTCTGAAAATCCTTTCTGTTTTACAGTGCAGATATTTCATGTTCTCTGTATCCAAGGTGAATTCAAGGCATGGTCTGTTCAATGTGGAGCCTCGGTGGTGATGTTTTATCACAACCAATGTGCATGCAGGAGAAATACATCCAGCTTCTCAGTATTATATAAGAAGCACAGTTGGCTCTCATGCTCTTGCTCTATTTAAACATTAATAATACACATAAAACACTATGGTCCAATATCAAGTATGGATGTTTTAATGGGATGTCTAAATCTCAGACATGGATGCTCAAAGCAGCACTTAGGTCCACAGAGTGGGCATTTACACATCTAAGTGACCGTGCAAGTACCC
Source organism: Dromococcyx pavoninus (assembly GCA_033558185.1). Lineage (NCBI taxonomy): Eukaryota > Metazoa > Chordata > Aves > Cuculiformes > Neomorphidae > Dromococcyx > Dromococcyx pavoninus. The sequence goes on from JAUMJL010000161.1 coordinate 1,872,187, forward strand.
AAATGTGCAATTTGGATATCCTATTAAGACCCCTGCATTTGAAAATTAGGCTGACTTCCCAGCATTTCTGGCAACACGTTGCACAGTGATTCTGGCAAAAGTGCAGGGTTTTAATTCAACTGCACTAAGGGGGGTTTGATTGTTTGTTTAAAAAAAAAAGAGAAATATTTGCAATTATAGAAATAAATTTTGCTGTATTTCACTTCCAGTGTTTTCTACAGTCTTGTAATTAGGTACCAAGACACCAACTGAACGTTGCTGCCTGCAGGCCAGTGTCCTCAGGAAAAAGAAATTCTAATGAGCATATATTGCCATATTTTAGTTGAAGAATCATAAAATGCACAATCACAGAGTGTTGCAGGTTCAGTACCCACTGAAGCAAAGGAGTTCAATCAGCTCTCTGTTTTATGGACCCTTCAATTGGAAGTGGTGTTCTGTGTTGCACATTGTGACTACAGCTATGAAACAATATATGTAACATTTTTCTAATTCTCTACACAACCTGAGTAGAAATCTGAAAGCCCAGCAACCTCAGCAGAGCAAAAGCACCGTGAAAGCATCTGCCAGACGACTGTAGACAGAGTAGATACAATTAAGATTATCCACAGCTTCAGCATATTTACAGGAATGACCACAAAAGTAGAATGAGCCATTTTAAAAAGGTCTCCCAATTTTATTATTTCATGAGGAAATACAATATTTTTTTTTGCCATGAAGTCTAAAACTTTTCCCCTTTCTTAAAATAAGGAAAATGGCTCGAAATAAAACAATCCAAAGCCAAAACAAAAATCATAAAGAAAAAGAAATCAAATATATTGTGTCACTTAAGTTTTAGAAATAAAACCAGAAGTGCCTGCCCTGTGACAGTTAAGCCAAGATTCAGCTCTATTTCAGCTACTTTTAAAGCAAAGCTGTTCCAATGTGCCTTTGTGGGGTTTGACATTTTTAACAGAAGTCACCAATTTATTGCTGCAAGCTATTGTTTTAAGCTCCTATTTCAGTCCTAGTGAAGTACTTACGTACTTGAGAGAGGTTATTTTTTCCCCCATATCATAAGGGGATAAAATATGTTATTTCTCAGCACAAACCTTGCCTGTATTTCACAGTTTTTTGTCTTGTCAGTCTAACAGACATCTGTAAGATAAAGGCTCTGTCTCAGATTTTGCATGTTTTTCTATATCCTATGTTCTATATGGTCTTTATCAGGTTCCAGGAGTTTTCATCTCTCATTTACAAGATCATGTCATGCCTTTTGTAAGAGAATAGTGGCTTTATCATTTATTTTGCTTTAGATAGAATTTCCCTTTTCAATTTAAGTCATTCTCTCCAACTGCTTCAAACAGCTCCACTTCCAGCATCTGTTAAATGCATTGCCTTTCCTTCTTTATCATGCACAGTTTCTATAGCATTTGTCTTGACTTTGACTTTCAAACCCCCTCCTTGTCTTATAGCAGGGTTACATTTATTCATACCCCAATGAAGAATGTGAGCTCTACATAATGTTGATTTGTAAAGTTAAGCTAAAATAAAAATCATAACAAAGAGAATGCTGACATAGGTGTGAAAAATTGAGTCAAACTCTGATAGGTTTCAGTGTGCTAAAGCTCAGGCTTTCTTCTGTGTCATCTTCTCTACAGTTTTTGTTTGCATAAAGCGTGTCTCATTCAAATACATAATTACAATTCATCTTTTCCAGTTCTAGTGTTAAACTGGAGGAAAGAATTAAGTGGCCAGGAAGAAATACTTTGTGTTCTCAACCAAAATTCCTCTGATCATAAATCTGAATACACCATCCTATGCTCAAGTGCAAATGCAGTTTCTTCCTAAGTTTTTTCTGTATTGGTAATTTAATAACTCTGAAAAACACTGGAGTTTGTTCTGTGTTTGCTACGTTTTAAGGCATCTGCCTGTAAAGCTTTAATTTCACTTCTCTCTTTTCATTTATAGGATGATGCAAAACAGTGATACAAATCTTCATTATTTGTTTTGTGTGGTATTTTAAACTCTTTAATCACAGTAAAAAGGATCTACAGAAGATTTTTGACAACTCTAAACCCAGTCTATTGTAGTCCCATACCCCCCCATTTACAACTCCAAATACCTCTAATTATCCATCTTGCTAAGTCATGTCCTTCCTTTTGCAGTCACTACCACACACCATAACAGTGAGGAAAAAGGTGAATGCTGTTAGGAAAAGAAACACTCTAAAAATAGAGGCTATTTCTAATATTTTGGAACATTTTTCTGATGTTGAAAATAATTCAGAATTTATTACTTTTGCTGTAGCAGATTAACTGTATTTAAAAAAATACAATAAAGCACTGGAGAAATATCTTGACCTTAAATGAAAAGCAGAGTTTGCATCTCCCTCTATGGTTCACACCTGCTTTCCCCTCCTCACAGGCTATTTCTTTTTCCCATTCTACCTCACTGTTTGCAGAAACTGGGTGTTAGGAGAGAAAAGACATTTTGCAGAGCAGGAGATTACAAATTTACAGGATTATCCTAAGTGTGACAGTTGTTTTTGTTTCCTTAAAACTTAACCTCCTGAGGCAATCTCTGAGGTTTTTCCCTTTACCAAAAGGCCCACTACTCTGAATACAACTGCAGCTACAATACTTCCTACAAATATGGTCATTACCTCTGCTAAGTCTTTGAAAGAAAATAGTAAATTGCCCCTAGTAAAAAAGATTAACTTTGGTCTCTGCATTCCTTAAATGTGGCTGTGGTAGAAAATGGGGAAAGAGAGCGGAAAAGCAGGTTAGAAGAGAAGCTGGGAACAGCATAATTAGGTGAGGTGCCATGGGGGGAAAAAAAGACATGTGGAAGAGGAATTGTAGGATAATGAAGGATGTAGTGAGTAAGAAAGAAACAGAAATGTGGGAAGCAAGGAAGAAGAGATATGAAAATGGTTGCATTCTATGATCTCAAAGGTCTTTTCCAACCTTTTCTATGAAAACTGGAAGGCAGGAGGCTGAGTGTGGGGTGTGGCAGGGCTGGAGGGAAGATAACTCCTAAATTTACTGCAAAGAAGTTGATGTGTAGATGTTTTTAATGTTGGTTGTGGGTTTTTTGACAGCCAGAGGGACTCTCGACTTTTAAGTCAATTTAAGACTGCATTTGGCACTACTGAGAGGAGATTCAAGAAGTGCTAGTAGCATCAAAGAGCAAGACTTAGCACTTCCTTTCACACCCAAAGCTAATATTAAAGAAAATTGGGAAGTACAAAAAATTTAGACACAAAGATACAGTGAAATCAATATTAAGAAAGTTCTGTACAAAACACATTATAGGCTGAAAAATCAATTTTGGAACTTTCAAATACCCTGTAATAAAATATTGCAGACAAATGGAAGAATACTTCCAACCATGGAAGTGTGAAATACCTCCTTTATATATATATATAAGGAGATACAGTATTGCAATAACAGAGAAATACTTACTTTATCAACTAACATTAGGAAGACAATAAAATACCTCTATACCGTATCTAGAAATATTACAGAGACTGGTAAATATGTGCTCAGAGAGCATTCTGTGAAATACCTATAGGACAAAGAGAAATAAAATTGCCTGAACTGGAAAAAAACCATGTATTTTATTAACTAACAGTAGGAAAATTGTGAAATACAGGAGCACACATAGAGAAACACAATGAGCTGAAAGACATACAGGACCTAATCCTGCTTTCCTTTATGCTAAAGTGATACAGTTCAAGAGAATGAAGTTATTCCTGATCCACTCAGTGAAAGCAAAACAAGAATTTCTCCCATTGAGTATATATTATCTAGTATTTGCAAAACAATAAAAAGAGGTTTGGAAGCTGGGAATACCTGCTAAGCTTACAGTAAAGTTCACTTTTGAGGTATTAAACTTTAATGGCCTCTCCATGAACCTTCCTCTGACAGACTGTGAAAAGTCTGTAAAGCAGCTGAACCTGTTCCAAATAGCAGTTGATTTCCTTAAACAAAAGTTACTTTTGTAGCCCAAATACAGACTTTGTGAGACTGTTTTGTGCAACCCTTATGAATTAAAGTGTCATATTTTGCTGCAGTGCAAATGGAAATGACAATAAATAGTTTTCTTGTCCCAGTTCGGAAAGATCTCGTGCATTCCAGAAGGATGAATTTTTGTGACTGTTCTGTATGCTGTGTTTAAACTCTGGGTGTTCTTCTATGAAGATAGAAACCTGAAGTGAAAAAAAATGAGAATTTGAAGGCTGTATTGTCAACTCTTGTGATTTTTATTGAGAGCTTTGTGCTACGTGGTGATTTTCATCTGCTGAACTGCAGTTATTATAGGAAAATCTGTTTTCTTTTCCCTCTTCAAAATTTTTCTTGTCCCTATTGAGGTACAAAACACTTTAAGCACAAATCCTAATTCACAAAACCAGAGGCAAAAATAGAAAAATACAAATATAGTCTTTTAGATTATCTTGTGATTTTGAGGGAACAGACTAAGAATAACTGTGACTCCTCATTTTTGGTATCGTGCTTTCCTTTCCTCAGCATGTTATAAAATGTCTGACTTGGAGAACTTATGATCGATAACTGAACTCAAACTATGAGAACTCGTGGGAGGAGAAGTTGTAGTAGATTCTGTAGCACATTATTGCTTATTAAATACAGGATTTTCTACTTGCACTCACTGGCAAAACTGTGCATGTCGCTGCCTTTATATAAATAATATCATCTGTCCTCTCTTTTTATGTTTTGCCTGTTGTATAACACAGGGAAAACTTATGAAAGAGCAAGTGGCAAACAAGGTCTTGCTCACAATACAATTTCTAGTTAGACATGGGTGTAGTCAAATCTACCTGATCTCCAAAAAAGGCAAAGTTCAGCATCAGACACGTTTTCCTTCTCCTTACACCCACGTTGTTGTCACTGAGAAATTTTGTGTGACAGTTGAGTTCTACAACCAGACTGAAGGGTAGCCAAGACTGCAAAGGCAGCAATATTCATTTGGATACATAGTAGGCTTCATACAATCCACAAAACTATATTTAAAAAGACTTTTTAATTTTATCTTTTTTTTCTGTGTTCATGAAACTTCTATAGAACAGAAAGAAGCAGCAGCAATCTGGACAAAGGGGAAAAGATTTTCCAAAGGGGGAAGTGATATCAGTACATTAAGAGAGAAAAGAGCTTTTTCAGGAGCTAATGGAGGAAACAAAAAAAGAATGGTTTGGTCATGAAAAGAGAGCTACAAGAATCAGTGCAGGCGATGTGTAAATTAAAATGCATCTAATCTAGAATTGGTTTGACCAACATTGATGCTGGCAATAGACCTCAGTTTTCCCAGCAGCACTCACATATGTATTTCTTCCTCTCAGGGCATCCTCACCCAAGGGAATAAAGTGGTTTTCAGAAAGAAATACTTCCTTTCTAGCACAGTAACAGGTTGTTCCTATCATGAAGCATTTCCTCAGGCAGGGTAACACAATACACCAAGGGTTCTCAAAGAATATGTCCTGCAGCAGAACTCAGGAGCAAAGAGCTGCACCTTAACCAGATATTGAAAAATAGAAGCATGTGATGAAGACAAGAAGGGGGCAGGGAATCCCCACCTCAGTCTCCTCAAGAGAGGGAAAGAAAATGGGAAGGAAGCTGATGGATTCACCTTCGTGTGGGAGCTCATCTGCCTCTCCTCCTGAGGGCAGACAAATGCTCTGCCTCCTTTCTGGAGCTCCTCTCTTTCAGGTAACTGCAGTCAGTGTGCCTTCAGGGTGAAACTGCTTTATGTTGCAGAGCAGAAGTCACTGGAGGAATGGAAAACCAAGGCTCAGGTCCCTGCTTCAGTATTTTAATTGGCACAAAACAGAACAACTCCTCTGAATGCGAAAGAAACTCCTCCAGAGAAAAGTCAGGATATGTGAGGGACATTTGGAAGGTCAAGAGCTGAGTCTCCAGCCTGAGCCAGGCCACATATTCTGGATGTGCTCCCGTGTCTTAGCAGTGTTGACTAGTTTTCTGATTTTTGTCATTATTTCTACTCTGAGCCTGTAAAATCTTGGATGAAGGAGAAAGTTTGTACTGGAATTTTTAGGTTTGATGAATCATTTTTCTATGATGAAAAGCCATTTTGTCACAAAATTCCTGGCTAGCTCGAGTGGAGGTACTATCATCTAGTGTTCCTCTCAGACAGCCCTCCTAATTAAACTATTTTTGTACAAAATTCTGGGTATAGTTTGTGAATCACAAAGCTTGACTCTAGTGCCACATCACCACAGGGAAATTCTCCCAGAGGGAACTCATAATGCTGCGCTCCACAACCCAAAATTGTTATATAAAGCATCTACTCTTCCATATTGCAACAGACTGTCCGATTATCCCAGCAGCCTTTCAGTTCCTCAACACATGTAACAAAAAGGAGAGGGTTTTGTATGAATAGAGAGGCATTTGATCAAAGAGTTCCACGTGTGGCTGGACCTGGAAGTATTTCATAACATGTATTCATGTCAAACTTCAGAAAAGAAAAAGGTAAAATGAAAAGTAAGCAATTCTGATGTTTATTTGAAGTACACACAACAGATGTAAACCCGTGTCAAACCACCATATCGTTGCTATCTGGGGGGGCTGAATTGTTCTCTGACTCTTATGCCATTTTTGCTCTGTTAACAAAATGTATTTGGGGGATGAAATAGGTTTAAAACTTTTTAGTCAACACTGAAGTATGATTTTGCAAGAAAAACCTTCATGCAGTAATTAATAAATACTTAGAATGACAGCAGCCATAGCCATTTCTGCTTAAAGTCACCTGGTTTTCAGCCCACTGTAGCATGACAGTTTGCCCAGCAAAATGGGAAAAGAGTATTGGATAAAACTAATGTTATTCACCAGATTTGGCACACACCATCAGGAACGAGCTCGTTTGCCATAAAACCGCCTTCTCTGGATTTGATTCTTCCCTCAGGTCCATTCCTGCTTCCAAAGTGGGTGCCAACAATAATTTTGTAGCATTATTACCATTTTTGCCATTACCATTAGTGTCTTTCCCTTCCCAACTCATTTCCAGGGCCACTGTGTTGATGACCCACCCATCTCTTCATGTTTTAGAGCTCAAGATTTATGGGACCAACACTATTTTAATTTTCCCTCTATTGTTTCTTTCTTTTTGAAGGGTGACATGAACCTCAAATAAACAAATAAGCAAAGCTCATAAGAGGAGAAAAACAGTTAAAGAGACCTCTGGGCAGATATCTATACTGGTTTTATTTGTCACTACATCTTGCTGAGCTCTGTTTAGGTGTCCAACCATGCTGGTACCAGGGACAAAACAGAGCTGCTGGGTCAGAGTGAAGTGACGAGAGCAGCTTGTTGGAAAGGGAACACCACAACATTTGGCATCTAAGAGTGTGTGCTGAGCTTGGCATCCACCAAGGACCACAAAAGCACTATAGACATCCAATTTCAATATATAGTTCCAAGTGGCTGTATAAAATGTTCTATTGAAAATGTTCATAAGAAGATAATGGTGTATGATGCTTGTCTTCCAATTAAATAAAAGTGCTTGAAATCTTTATCTGTGAAACTTGAATTTTTAAACAAAATATTCACATGGGGGGGGAGCTGAAGTTATGAACTCTGCAGACCTTCAGGTGTCCAGCATCTAAGAGAGCATCTTTACCAAAGGAGCATCTGAGGATACTAACGAGGACAGAAAACACTGATCAGGTTTACTTGGTGGCAGTTTTTGCCACCATGTTTTTTTCTTATAAAACTAAGTTTATTTCCTCAAGTATGTATATGCTTTTTCAGTTCTACAGCTGAGAAAAAAAATACATGTATCTGCTGAAAGCTATCTGTGAGTAAAAGCTGTACTGGGCTGTGTGTTTGGATATACACACTATATATTAAATTATGTCAATATAACTTTTCTTTTTGCCACAGTAGCAAGTATTTATGATGAGAACAGCAGGTATCCTTCCATGGTGCATCAAAAGTTATATTGCATTTTCAAGGGTCTCTGTTACTATTTGCTCTCATTATAAGGAAAATGTATTTTCTACAACACTTGCTGTTGGTATGCAGCTGAAAGAACTGTTGTAAGTATAGAACAAATATTAGAGAATTTTAAGAATGAAAGGAGCTGGAGTTTAAAACTCCTTAATGCTGTAGGAAAATCTCCCTGGAAGTTCAGAATTGTCTATAAAGTTGGCAATAAACCTTTGTTCCAGGTCACTGTCTGGATATCAGGTTCTCCCCCACACAGATTTCCCTGGGTGTGTATAGCTAATGACACCAGCAACATCTGCCATCCGTTTGCCTTTTTGATTCCATACAGATTTCATTTCTGTATATCTTTTTAAAGGGACTTAAATTGAAACCTTACATTCAACACATTGAACTATCAGGTTGCAATTTCTGCTTTCAGATTTAGTCTCTACAATTAACCTTATTTTGAAAGAAAATAAGATTAGCTTAATATAAACAGGTGTGATTTGAAGGCTCTAAAATTCTCTTGAAAATGCAGTATTACCACAATTTCAAGCACTCTTTCATAAATGTTACCTAATTATCTCCTGGCAGTCAATTTTGACTCGAATTTTTGCGCTGCTTGTCTCAGAAAAGCAAAATGAAACCTGAAATCAGAAAACTTGGCTGCTTTCAGATGCCACAATAATAATGAAATTCGCAGTCTAGGTGGTTTCAGAGAATCATCAGAGGCCTTGAACCTAGGAGGCAGCCTGAGCCTCTTTGTAACTTGGCACTGAATCAACGTGCCTAATTAGTGCCATTCTAGTGGTGGCACCAGGAGAATCTGGGCTGCTTTGACTGAGGGCTTGGGTTTTTTTAAGATCTGGTGCTTACTTCTCAGAGAATCTCATGGGGAGGAGTAGGATGCAGATTCACACAGACTACAGGTAAATATATATTTGTTCATGCACTTATGTTAAGAGAAATTTAGTGTTGGAAGTTTTCTAAGCTGCTGCTGAGAGCCACCAAGAGTGAAGATAAAGTTCTTAATTCATTCCCTGCACAGACCCTTCCAGGGCTGATTTAAAACCCAGTCACACTGATCAAATAGAAGAACATGTGAGACAAATGATGAAAAATTAGTTTAAGCAGGTGTGTTTGTATAAGAGCCAGGGTTCAGTAATTAATTAGTGAGGGACTTTCTTAGAATGGAACCGGTCAGAGGTGAAGTGAGACAGACTGAAGTGGAACAAGAAGAAAGAAGTTTGAGAAAGAAGAATTGAGAGGACTTAATAAGTGATGAATTCTGAGGACATGGAGACCCCATGGAAAATCTGAAAGGCTTTGTACCTTGTATAACTGGGATAAGAACAGGATATAAATCAGCTTGCAACTTTGAATCTTTGCTATTCGCTGGGGTGGTGCCCAACTCTGGGTTGTGAAATTAAAACAAACCAACTGTTATCCACAAACTTTGTTGATAATTTTATTTTTTACACTTACAAGTGTAAAATCCCCAAGTTTTGCAGTACCACAAGTAAAGCTTGCTTCACAGATTTCCCTGCTGTATTGTCAGATGAAAATCTCAGCAGCTGCAAGAGAATAAACCAAGCAAGTACTTTTCTTAACACAGCCAACACTATTTAATATTGTACAGGGCACATGACTTCTCCTACATCATCTTCCTTGCTGTAGCATTACACTTTTATAGACTTAGAGGTGTTGGGAGCATTTTAACTCTAAGTCTCTGGTTTGTTTATGCAGATTCCTTCATCCTCTGCTGTGTAACTTTTGCAGTACAGTTCTCCAAGCTAGAATTTGCAAGTTTACCTCCCACAGCTGATGCCACTTAGCCTGCTGCAAATTGATGTGGATGGCTCTCTTGCTTTAGAGACTCAATATTTTCACCTTCACAGTACACTCAGCTTTCACTGGCCTGAGGCTTAGGAACCTGAGATACATTCTTAACTAGGAAACTCCACTTTGCATTGAACCATGTTATAGTCACACCAGTGGACTGAAATTTCAAGTATCCTAGAAAATTCCGAGTTGTCACTCTTTAGAAGGGCACTGGTTCCAAGAATTCCACATTTCCCTCATCCCTGCTTCATATTAACACTTGAAATTTCAAGTGTAGTTTCTAGCTCAACCGGTTAAAGTCAAACAAGCCAAGTACAGCAGTAGCTTATGCATGTTTTCTGTAATATTAATTATATGCATAGTAAAACTGTATTTATGTGATCATCTCCACACACCCCTTTGGCACTGCTGAATGCTTATCAATGTTAAGATCATGACAAAAATGCCAAAGGCTAGGAAATTCAATAGTAGGAGGGGAGCTTTGCCTTCTTGTTCTACTGTGAAGAAAAACGCAGGCTGTGACCTCAGTCTCATTTTCAGCCTCTTGGATTTTGGCAGTTGATGTTACAATCTTCCAAGCTATGCTTTAATCTGTGGATCCTTTTGATTTTTCTCTTAGTTACCATTTACAAAACAAGGTTTTGGAAAACAGTATTTCTGCTGAAAAGGTGACACCATTCAATGCATTGAGAGATGCTAAGACAGGGTGATCAGACACCTTATTTGCCTGTTAACTACCTTGGGGTGCTTTGTGACCTCCTCAAAAAAATATATATACTTATCATTAACCTAAGGTCTGTTATTGACCCCCTTAACTTCAGAGTGTTGTTTTATCCACAGTTGACATCAATACAGTGTGAATTACTGAAGCCTCTCTACAAAGGAGTTTTAAATGATGTAATTCCTTTCGCTATCTAGATGGCAGCTACCATGGGGAAATTCGTAGAATCATAGAATTCTCTGAGTTGGAAGGGACCCAAAAGGATTATGCAAGATTTAAAACAAAAATGAGGTTAACTGAAATTAACCCTCAACTGAAAAAGGACCCTTGGAGGAATTTTGAAGTTCCATTAAGTATGAAATAATTTTATTCCCATGTGGGAGGCAGAAACTAATCTTATGTAAAACGCTGTGACTATATTTCTGTTTTTCACTTCTCTTCCTGCTTTGGTTTTTCTTCACCTTTGCCAGATCCTGGGAATTGTTTCAGTGTTGCTTTCCAGTCTATTTCCTTTTTCACTTTCTTTCCATGGTGGATTCCTTGCAGTGCTCCTTGAAGAAGATGTTTGTTCTCACAACCTTCTCCCACAGCCTCTCTGAGTGTGCTTTTAGCTGCCTTCTGATTAACAAAAATGCCTCAGTCTTCTACTGAGCTTGCTTTACCATTGCCACGTGCCTATAAATGTAGACTTTCCTTTCTAAAGCAAACACTGAAATGTATGGATTATGCTTAAAAAACCCTCAGGAAAAAAAGTTTACATGCCATAAGATCAGGTTCCATGACAGCTGACAAACAGTGGTAAAGAATGCCTGTGATTATAGATTTGTGTGGAGGACATTGACCCCTGGGAGAGCAGGAATTTGTATTCACTAGAGCTCTGCCACCAGCTTTGCTTCAGACACAACGTTCTAAATTCCTTGTGGAGCTTCGTGTCCAAGAGCAGCAGCAGACAACACATTTCTCTTTATAGAGCTGGTTCCTAGAGGGTGGTTACCAAATTGGTTTCTGTGGGCCATGATGATGCATGCTGCTTGTCATCAGGGTGGTGGAAAACCACATGAGTCTGCTTTTAGTATTTCTGGCTGTTAAATTATGTTAGATGACAGAGAAAGGAAAAAAAAATCAAATGCTCTTCCTTAACATTATGTTTCCATATAATCAGCTGCTGTAAATACCACTGGGATGCTACTCTGTCAGCAAAGAGAGGAAAAGACAATCCATGAAACCTTTTCTCTTTTAACATGCCATCCAAGCAATGGAAATATTTGAAAACACCTGTTTGAGGAACTGCAGTGATAACAGCTCGCTGCAGGCAGCAGGGTGTTCACGTGGCTTGGGTACCACAGACACCTCCTGCCCCTTTCAGGGGAACAAGTGATCTGTTGTAACACTACAAAGCTCGCTTCTCCATGACCACAAGAAACTCAGTTGCTCTGCCAAGTGATATTTTAACATAAACGAAAGATTCTGCTTTCTATTATCGTTCTCTTTGTACTTACTAATGCCTAATTCTTGATTAGCAGACCTGGAAAGACAAAATAGATGTGAAGTGATGTTATAACAGATGTGAGACGTAGATTTTAGGTGGGTAAAAGCACTAAAAGGTCCTCTCATGAGCAATATATGGAAGAGTTGGGCCACTGTGACATTAAAAATGATGGTATAAACACCAACAATGTGTTAATGCCTTCCTGATATAACCTTTGAATAGTGTGTGATCCAGGGAAATCTGTCTGATAGGAAGGAAACTACAAATAAAGGTCAAACAAAATTATCCAAAACTGTCTTCAAGCATGTTAATGTTGTTAAAGTATTTTTAGGCTGTTTACTGGAGGTGGCTTAATGGAGATTTTAACTGTTGTATAGAGGGGTCTTCTGGTTTCATTATAACATTGCTTTTTTCATGGTCCTCTGCTCCATACTGTACTGTTAGTTCTCCTTTCATCCTTTTATACCATCCTCTCTCTCACTGTACACACTTCCTGATTTGTCTCCTGTGCAGGAACCTGCCTGCTTCCATCCTTTGCTCCATTTGGCTTTCTGATGGCTGACAGAATAGAATTTAATGACTGATGTAATCCACAGATTCATCTCAATACGATAAAAACATGAAAGTGAAAAGTACATTCCCAGAATATTTTAATCACTATATTTTAAACAATGTTTTAAGACATAAATTTAAGGCTGTGAAAATTCATACATTTAGTCTTAAATTACCTTAATTATTAGCATCATAAACAGATTAGAAAGCGGCACAGCAACACAAACATGAGTAATTTGGTTTGTATTGCAAATAATCATTCCCTTCAGCATAAACATACAGGACAGTTTAACCTCCACTTTTCAGGTGGTGTTGCTTCTCTGCTATGATATCATTTTTCATCCTTCACACACAGTACCTGGTCCTACAGCAATTTGAGATCTTGTAGCCAACCTGCCTTTGCCTGTACAAGGCAAAAAATATTTTGCCAGCATTTGTGTGATTGACCTTGTGATCACAAACCAAAATTTTCTGGTGGCTTAAATCAAAAGTTTTGGAAATATTCAGAATTCAGTAGTACTTCTGAATGAATGGGTAGACCAGTGTAATGGGAAGTGTGACATTTATGCCAATGCAAGGCTTTTATTTTGCTTTTAGCTCTTGAGTTTGGTTTTATGAAGCCTTCAGAGGTGATCTCTCACGTGGGTTTTCTTATGATGGGAGAGTTAGGGAACGTGAAATCTGTGAGAACGTTTTGGTGATGCCAATCTGGACTTCTCAAGCTTCCAAGGCAATGTTAGTGGTTTGGAGGAAAAAATCCTTGAATGGAAGGATCTCAATCCAAGAAACACATTTGAATTAGATATAGGAAGCATATTTATTTTAATTTTAGTGCACTAGTGATTTAAAAATCAGTACTCATTGTTATCAACAAACCATTAATGACACACAACTAAGTAATGTAACTCTTCTGTCAACAGGCTATGGAATCGCTGGCTCTCTGCTTGTCCTCTGATGGTCTCAGGAACAGATCTGATTTGAGATAAAATCAGAATATTAAGAAATCATTTGTTATGAGAGGGCTTTGCTGTGCTTTGAAGGCTGCAGAATCATGAATCAGCTGTTCTAAAAGCTGATCCACTCAAGAAAATAGTTACCTGAAAATGTAGTAGAGCAGTATCCTCTCTCACAGCTCAACAAAGAGCGTTGCTGGTAGAAATTCAAAGACATCATTCACCTCTATCAAATCCCACTGAATCTGTTGGTACTCAAGTTCACAGCTACTCATTTTGAGAAATAAAGCTTAGCTCTGTGTCAAAGTCCTGTAACAGTTGTTACCACAAAGCCATTGCATCTCCTGTTCACCTTAACTAAATATGATAGGTGTACTTAAATATTGTAGATGTTTTTTGGAAGATCTTAATATTTCTGTAAAGAATATTATGATTAAATAAAGAAAAAATCAAAAATTGTCAAAACTCCTTAAATGTATTTGTCTATTACAGAGAATAAGACAAACGTAGACTTCGTTTCTTTCCTGTTAGGAGGAGTCATTTCATAATCTTTTTATAGTACTTTTTATTAGCCAAGCATATGATTTCTCACAAATCAGTGTGTTCTGATAACCAGAAAAATTATCTTGGCAATACAGAAGAAGTTAAAACAAAAAAGGTGTTTTTAAACTTCAGTATTATCTCTAGTTTCTCAGTATTTTCATATAGGCACAACAAATACATCACTCAAAAAGAAAAATTGCAGTTAAGAGGTTAAAAAGCATTTTAAAATATTTCCAGCTCCCGAGCATTAATCAAGACACAACTATAAATATAACTATCAAATTAGAATAATTTGATGACAATGGCTCCTTTTACCATTTTTCTTCTCACAAACTTCTCACCTATTACTCATTTCTGAAAATCCTATTTTTAAGCTGCTGGATTTAAGTGTTAAAAGAGTTTGGAAACAATGAATAGCTGCTGTAATGCTTCAACAGAGGGAAGGGGGTTAAGTAGCACCTCTTTAGTCATGCCTGAGCTCCGTGATTTGTAAGTTTAAGTAAAACCTTTTAACATTATTTGAATACACCAGTTTGATATTTTTTTTCCAGTTAAATTGCTAACCAACTTGCTGAATCTCAAATTGCTCCCGTTTTTACAGGAACCATGCCAGGGTATTACAGACAAAATGGCTAAATTGGTTCTGGAGGGGACCATAAGCTGTTTAAAATAAGATTACATTTATTTTTTTAAACATCTTGTTTGTATGGATGTATGCATGATTTAGAGTGTTGGTATTCTGTAATTTAACTGTATGATTTTACGCCTGCTGGATTTTAGGATGCTCATGAAAATTAGGTGCCTGTTTCTCTCGTTCCTCTGATGAATGAAATTTCAATAAGTATTGTCTTAGCCCCTTTTCCCCTGCCTTGTGCTTTCATGCTAACCAGTTTCAATCATGGCCTGCTATCTTCTTTTTTCTACTTAATTCTCCTATTTGCATGCATCTTTACACCCTTTCTCGCAGCGCTCTCTCTCTTAATCTCCTCATTATAGTGCCTATTTCTCTTCCCCTACTTATTTTCTGTGTGATACCTGTTAGAACACCCTTAACCTTTATCCTTTTTGTATCAGCATCTCCACAAACTGCTGGAACACACTCAAAAACTGCAAAGGAAAGCTTAATTCCTAGGGAACAGAAGGCAGGAATTTGTGAGAGGAAGGGCTGGAAAACTGACTCTTCACTGTGGGCCTGGTTCACCTCCCAAAAGCACCTGCTGGTGGAGGGTTTATCTCTTTTTATATCACTGTGCATGTTCAAGGGAAAGCAGAATCAGTCCCCTTGTCTTCTCAGCTTTTAAGGCAAGCAGGATCAGGTAACACCTCTTCTAGCACAAACACAATGGTGTCTGCCAGAATTATGCTGCACCACATCTGTGTTTAACTTGGAAACTGTATTTATCTACAGAAATTTTAGGCCAGATAAGACACGAAACAGGAAACAGTGAAATCAGAGATGTTAACTATAATAGTAATCTTGGGCTTCCTGCCTGGCATTACAACGCTGAAAATATCATGGTTACAGACTGCAAAACATGATTTTAACAGCAAGGTAGCAAACAGCCACTATCTCTAAAAGTCTTCTTAACTTGGCTTTCTGGAACAAATGGAGGGTAGGCTCTATTTGATCTTTAAAATGAAATGGAGGAAAAAATGCCTTTCCCAAACAATTGGGTGATGCCTTTACCTGTGGTGATAGACACTCTGTTATTTGACACACAAGTAGATTTTTCCCTTGCTATAATTATATATTTAGGATATATAATTAACCAGTTTGAAAATTAGTGTCTCAGCTCTCACTGGATTCATACCCTTGTTTTGATATACAGTTTAAATAAGGACCCTGATATGTATTCTATTAATTCAAAATACACTGATTTCCTTCTCAAGAGTTTTACTTTAGAATCAAGGAAGGGCTGTAAAAATTCAATGGCCTGAGTAACTAAAGGCTGTTTAAAAAAACCCCTGCACTTGACTACAGAAGTTTGTGTGAATCAGTTTGCCTGCCACAAGGAATTAATTCTGCCAGAACGCATAGTCAATGATAAGTAAGAAAATAAAGCAACACCAAAGAACTAAACTGTGTAGAGGATCTGTTCTCAAATTCTTTCTATATTGCCACTTCCTAATGAAAAGGGCTGGATTCAGCTGTTGGGGTTGAATTACACCTTTGCTAAATAGAATATTTTTCATTATGAAGTTCCATCATCGCTGCAATCCAGGAGCACTCATCACAATATAATAAAAGCGAGGGGTTGCCCCCTAATAAAGCCTGTTGTTTCCATTATTCAAGATGAGTAGGACAGTTTTGAGGCTAAGACACTGGGCATCTGATGTCATCAATCCAGCAACAAAATTCCTATGATAACTCCAGCAGTTCTTTTGGATCAGAACCTCCAGCAGTGTAAGTGGTCATTGGTCCAGTAACTCAATGCTGTCAGTCAAATTTATGGCAAAGGTCATTGGGAAAAATATGGATGTCACTGCTCAAGCATGGATTTTTAGGAAACCCCAGGGTATTACACTACTGTCCACCTGCAGAGATCACAACTTCTGAATCCTCATCATGCAATTTGTCCTTCCATTGACTCTTCCAACCTGTTGTAAAAAAATCAGCATTTGTCTGAATGAAACTATCAACCATGGAATCATAGAACCATGGAATGACCTGAGTCAGAAGGGTCATGCAGTCCAACTCCTGTCCCTGCACAGGACACTCCCAACACTCACACCCTGTGACTGAGGACATTGCCCACATGCTTCTGGAATGCTGGCAGAGTGGGTGCTGGGACTGCTTCCAGGATATATATGTGGGGTTTTAGGACCTTTCCTATTGCTGTTGTGTGAGTAATCCAATATTTTACTCGTATTTTACCCACTTACAGACAATTACCATTCAGGTAACTCATTAAAAGGCAGACTTACGATGCATCTTAAAGGATTTCCATGTTTCTTTGTGCAAATAACATATATTACATTGTTGAGTTTTAGGGTATGAGGAATGAATTTGTTCAAAGACACCAGAAGATCTTTATCCTTTGACAGCGTAGCAAATCCTTTATTCTCAAATTACTCAGCAGGCATGGTTTTTCTAATACTTCCACCTGGTACTCTGTAACATGTTGGATAGATGTGACGAGCATCTTCATTTCCAACATGATTTCTTTGTCCTCTTTTATTGTGCTCAACAGCAAATAGCTTGTAATCTCCCTAAACTTTTCAATGAACCTCAAAGTGAAAACTACTCAGGCATATCTTATCTGGAACTGAGCATGGTGGGTCTGAATCCTGTAGGTCTGATCAGTATTTGTAGCAGAATTTTATTGGCAAATGATCCTATGACCTTTCGGGGGTCTAAGAAACACTGTGAAATATCATTGGTGTGATAACTCCATCCATAACATATCAACAGAAAGTGAGAAAATCAGCAATGCTCGTGTGAACTAAAATGAATTTTTCACAGCTCAAACAATCCATAACCTCTTCTCTTCAATGTTTTAAGAACGTTTCGCCTCTTTAGTGAAATAAGGACTCAAAATGGAAGAAATCGAATTCTCTCTCCTTCTGCTTTCATATTTTTACACCTATGTGCTCTGCCAAAGCATTTTTGCACTAAGAGGTATAATCCTGAACTCTCTAACACGCTCTGCCCATCTCATACCTCTGCCTACACTTCCATCTTGTTTTCTTTCCACAGTCAACACAGTAGATCAAACAATTATTTTATCTGGAATTGTCTGGGAAAATACCCATTCTTCCCTTAGACATCACTGTGGTGTTTGTTTATGGGAGTGTGAGTGTCTACTGGGTATGTGTGTGTAAGTCTTTACACTTGTGCCTGTGTCATTGCATGTGCTCTTTGATATCCCTCTGAAATCACCAGCGCTTTCATCGTACAGTTCAGTGGCTCAGAAATATGTTAGTATTGACCTCCTTCTTATATTGCAAGTCTACCATCATTTCTGCTTGTCTCAATTGTTTGTCTCTCTCTCACAGTGCTTTTAAACTAAAAGACAAATAGCTAGAGAGAAAAAGAAAATGAAAGTGGGGTGGATGAGCCCTGCTACTTAAAGGCCAGCAATCCCTTAACTCACAAATGTCCACTCCAAAGGGTTTTTATCAGTTTCTTTATAACCATTGTAACAGGACAGCTGATATCTGTTTTTTTGCCAAAACAGAGAGTTCTAGGTTTGTTTTCAGGTACAGTGACCTTAGTCTGCGAAGATCCCTCTCCACAACAGAATCCACCCAGGCTATGCCTTCTCAGCAGTGAAACCACTGAGGCTGAAGCAGGGATGAGAGCAGAGCTGGGAAGAGGGAAGGCAGGCAGCATCCTTTCTTCTGCTGTGTGTTGGGAACCAAATTGAAGGGGCACTGAGGAAATCAAAGGAAACAAGCAAAGGTTACCCCAAGCCTACCCTCCGAGGGTAACTGGAAATGAACCTGCACAACCCTTCCTGCTCTGCAGGGCATCTCTGCAAAGGGTCAAAGGGTAATCACCAGTATCTCTCAATCTTAGAACAATGAAGTCATCTGTAACTATCACATTCTGCTTTTGGCTTTGACCTCTCTAATCTCTGTCTCTCTCTCCAGCTTTTTGTTGTATATTGTCAACACCTAACTAAAGCTGTGGGCTGCTTGAGGCAGGATGATGCCTGTTGGTCACTGGCTTGCAGAGCAGTGGTGCTCACGTACTGACCAGGATCTCTGGGCAGAACCAGGCAACTAAAGCTCAGCTCAGCTTCAGCAACAATAATTAATTAATTTCCCAATGAACAGCAGAGAATAGCATTAAGGGATAGGAACACCTCCTTAAAAATAGTGAAGTTTAAAAAGGCATGTTTGCAAAATGATGGCAAGAAGTACAGTCAGACTAAAGATTAATTGTCCTGGTTTTTTCTTCGCATTTTTTCCTCCATTTATTTTAACAGTAACTCTCTATTTATCATCAAGCACCAAATTGTAAGCATATGAATTTATCTTTGTCTATTTCAGTATCTGACAGAGAAGTTTTCCTTTCATAAAAAAAAGCTATTCAGAGCTTCACAGTCTCAAGGAAATGCAAAAGCCCCTTCCACATCTGACCTGCATGGGACAACCCGTTTTCCTGGCTGTGTGAATACTGATTCCTATCTGACATTTTTCCCTTATTGCCTTGTGAGGCAGCTCTGAGCTCTTCCTCAGCTCCTGGCAGAACTCATTTATAAAAAATGTACTGCTGGGATGGATGTTTTAATTGTCTTGTTACGCCAGGCAACTTGTTTCCATGTAAATGGGGTTTTGGATGTTTCTTCCCTGTCCGTTTTCAATCCTTCAGGCTTTAAGAATTTAGAGAATTTGGACCTGTCCTGGTCAGTAGTCAGTCATCCCATTCCTCAGCCAGGGAAATGTGAATCTCAAAACTCATGAGTAAGAATGTAACACAAACAATTTCCTGGCACAAGAGAAGTTAAGAGCTGCAGGCACCGGCAAACACAAGGGTTGTGCCTTGGAGAGCTGTCTGAGAGGTCCCAGGTCTCGCCAAAAGCATCACAGACTGCACAGCCCAGTCTCCAAATGTATCATCTCCTGGCCTGCTGTGGCACTGCGGTCCCCTTTCAATACCAGCAGGGCTCAGAGCATCTAAAATGAACTCTTGTATCCCGTGGCACCTGGCAGTTATGATGTACCTCTTTATTGCATCCTAAGTGAAGTTCCCTATAAAGAAATATTGATTGAAGAAAAAACTCATAAAGATCAATGGCTTATGTTCCAGCTGTGTTTTATGTTGCAATAACAGCTCTTTGGAGAGTTGGTGCTGAGTGAGTGCAAAGTAATACCAGTAATTCTGTACCAAACTTCACCATTCTCACCACTGACTCATAGGCAGAAAATAGCTACTGTGGTCTTGGGTGATACTTAAAAAAAAAAGAAAGAGGGGGGCAGGTAAGGCGTGTTGTATGAAAAGGAAATCTGCTCCAAAGAACAAATGTCTCCACTATTAAGTATTATCCATATGAAAGACTGTGAGTCTCTTCTACCCAGGGGACAGCAGGACTTATTTTGCCTTCAGCAAGAAAGAGTTTTCTTTCAAAAATTTGCCTCTCCCATCCTCTGTCCCGGGTCATTCCCTCCCAGACACTCATCCTTCTCTGAGATCTTCTTCTCCATGCTACCTCCTGATCCAACTGCTTCCCACTCTCCCAGTCAGTGCTTTTCATCCTCACTCACCTCCCATTGCTGTCTGTTGCCTGGTGAAAGCAGTTCCACCGTGAGTCCTTCCCATCATCTCACTTGCCTTTCAGCACACGACCTACAAGTGCACTCATCGGGTGTTCCTGTGGGCCACCTGCATTTCTGATGGTCACCAAGCCTCTGCATTATCACCTGTTCTGTAGGTGCAGCCTTGCCACCTCTTTTGGGTTGAGACACTCCCCAAGGTGGCCAGGGAACAAATAGGCTAAAGAAAACCTCCATATGCCTGCTGAAGCAAGTCCAAACCCCCCAAAGGATCTTGTAGTCTTAAAGCAGTGACCCTCCAGATCAGGGGTGGGTGAAAAGCTTTGGTCTGATGTATCCATTCTGTAAAGATAATTATGGCTCTGACACTGAATGCATTCACAAAACCCAAAATTTAGACACATTTTTTAGATGGATTTATATCCACTTGAAAGAGCTTCAAAATTGGGGAAAAAAAAACAGGACTATTTTTAATGTAAAGCCATTGCTACCCAGTATGAAAACACTTTTGTATTCATATAAAGTATTTATTACATGTGAGGTTTTATAAATTAAGTCCTGCAGCACTTTTTTTTTAAAAAAAACACACAAAAAACCCCAAAACAACAAAACCAAACCCTGAAACTCGAAGAAAACAAAAATCAACCCCCCCCCAAACAGGTTACTTTGAATGCAATTCCGAGTATCCTGTGGAATATTTCACACAAAAGGAAACAAGATGTATAAATGTAAACAGGCTAATTGTATGCAGATATAAATTATGCATGTTGGTCTTATGAAAAAGCATCCCTGATTTGCAGGGGTCTTACTCAGCAGCTTTGTGTCTTGTCTAAGGGGATATTTAGTATGGCTGTGATGTGCAGAATTTAAAACATAACTTTGAATTCTGCAGTAGGAAAAATATAGCCCAACTGTGATGACTGCACTGTTGGGAGCAGGAGAGTTTTGGTTTATTTTATTTTATTTTATTTTATTTTATGGACTGTTCTGCTCATTAGCTCTGTTAACATGTGTGCATGCCTGCCCATGGATACAGTGCCAAGTAAAAGACTGTGTTAAGACTTAACGTCTGCAAAGGGATTAGGGTTATTTTGATGTTTCTTAACAGGGATATGTAAAATATTCTCAAAGTCACAAACCTTTTCATGGTTGAAGCATTTCTGATTAGTCCCAGACACAAGCAGCCCGGCCTGCAAAGGTGCTGAGCAGCTGCAGCTCCCACCAGCTGCCCTGGCACTACATGGGACCAGCACCTGTGAGGAGTCTGATAACTGGGACGAGTTCTAGAAGTGATTGAAGCAGGTCCTGCCCTGACAAAACGATGTCATTCACCTTTTTTTCCCCTCATTCCCCCAGAATTCCCTCTCCTCCAAGTAGCAGCAAATATCTGAACTCAAGCTGCAATATTCATGCTGAGGGATCTTTCCCAGTGGGGGTAGGTTTATGTGCCTGTTGGATACCGACTGTGGGTGTGACTCAACACCGGTGTTTCCTGTCTTTCTGGTGTGGGTTAGTGAAGTGATGCTGAAAGTGGAGGTTCAGGCAAGGATGTTAATGGAAACAAGTCTGTGGAAACACAAAGTAACACAGCTGAGGTGGAACCAAACCTCAAGGAACTCACTGCAGTCAACTCAGGGAGATATGGCAGGAAGATGTGCCAGGGCAGGGACTGGATATCAGGAAGAGGTTCTTCCCCCAGCGGGTGGTGGAGCACTGGAACAGCTCCCCAGGGCAGCAGTCCCAGCACCCACTCTGCCAGCATTCCAGCAGCATTTGGCCAATGCCCTCAGTCACAGGGTGTGAGTGTTGGGAGTGTCCTGTGCACGGACAGGAGTTGGACTGATGATCCTTGTGGGTCCCTTCCAGCTCGGGTGATTCTATGAAATGATAATCTTCATCCCAAATTTCTGAAACAACTGACACATGTAATCAAAAAGCCTGGAGCTATAATTTTTAATGAATCTACCAAGCCAGGGGTGATACTGGGTGATTAGGGAACAGCATGCAAGGAGGGAGCAAACCTACTGATGCAGACAACGACAGCCCCATGCATTTGCTTAGCCTTGCTTGGGCTATGCCTATTAAATAAAAGATATAAGAGTCCTCAGTGTTAAGTGTCAGTACAAAAGCATCAAGACAAGGTCTAAACACAGGCAGAGGAGTTCTTTCTTTTGGAAAAAAAAAAGTCACAAAACAAACTGCAGTCTTTATTACCATTTCTGGCAAATAGATGCTCAGTGAATGGCTCAGCAATAAAGCACCGAGAGCTCCCAGCGGTGCGCGGTGGTGCAGAGCTCCGTTGAGAGGAGCTACAGTTCCTAGGTATTCCAGCCACACAGACACATGGAGTTGCTGTTTCAGAGAGCTGGAAAAAAACTAGAAACAAGAGAGCTCTTTCTGACTGGTTGTCTATTGCTTCTTCTGCTCCATTGTGCGATGGGGCAAGAGCTCAGCTTGCATATTCACCTGCCATGATAAATCACATCAATTTGAGTCCCTCGAGACGGAGCTACTGGTGCAGAGAGCCACTAAACACTACCAGTTGCTTTATGGCACTACAGACATAAGACAGAAAAAGGCACATCGTGGAACTGAAACACAACCCTGTATCCTGGGTCAGGCTGGACACAAATGTGAGAGGAAAAATGGGATATTTCCTTCTCTCATACATCATAAATTCTCCCTCGTGGTGATGCGGCCTTTGCTAAGAGTCTGTACTCTATTAGTGCAAATTAGAATAAGCCTTAAATACTTATTGCCATCTCTGACCCTGTCAGCTATTCTCTCTCCAGCAATGGCCAGTACCAGCTGCTCTAAAAGAGAAAGAAAAAGCCTACAGCCAGCAGCTATTCAATAACAGGCCCTTAGGGAAAGCTTCTTCCTAAGTCTCATTAAATGTTGGCTTCATTCTTAAATTCCTTCTAAACTTCTCAGATTCTATTCTGGCCTCCTCATATGGTGTCTGCACTGTGGAGTGGGCTTTCCAGTATGGATTTTACTTGGCTGGTCCCAGCTCCTTCAGAGCCCACCCTCACAGCAGGCTCTGGCAGGGAGCAAGAGGCTCTCCTCGTTTGCTCCCTGTGACTGTTGGGGACAGTCACCACAATTCATGTTCCCCTGCTTCAACTCAAGCAAAAGAGGATTTCCCTTACCTGAGTCCTACTGATTGCTGTTGGTATTTTTCTGCTTTTCTTTAGGAAGAGATTTCTTCTCGGGCTTTGAAGGGTGTGCAGTTTCAAAGCCCTCCTCAGACCCTGCCCTGTCACGTAGGAAAGAGAGTGAACACATCTCACCAAGTGTCACTGTACATTTCAGAGCAGAGTTCACCTGGGCATTCAGGACACAGAAACGACACTCACGGATAAGGGGGACCATAAATTGTTAGCGAATTAAGGCCCTAAGGGTTGTTTAAATATTGCAGTAATCATCTTGTCAGGCAAAGTCCCACATTCTGCTAAGATTAATCTGACATTCATCAGGAATGGCACAATAGAAGGTTATTTAATTTGAATCACACTGGACTGAAAAACTGGCAGGAGGACAGAAATGACCCAAATTGGAAACATTCTGCAGAGAATGAACCAGTGGAGAAAAGCAAGCAGAGAGAAAAAAACAGTTTGAATGTGTTTATTGGCTACAGATACACTAATTACAACGTGTACATGAATACATAAACTTAAATGTGTGTGTACAAACATACAGGATGGTGGCAGTTTCAAGAGCATTCAGTATTGATCTAACTTTGTTTTGTTATCAAGTCTTTAGGATTCCACTTCAGCCTTAAATAAGAGTAGAGTAGGACTACTGGCAATAACTTTTGAAACACCTTTCCCAGTATCTCTTCTCTCCATTTTTACCCTCCCTCATAGTATTGAAAATATAAACAACCTCAAATGTTTTGCATATAGCCTGGAGTAAATATTGGTAATTAGGAGAATTACTTGCTCTCTTCATAGTACATGTTTGATTGCTGAACTTTTAAGTAGTGCAAGAAATGTATCTCCTCTTTTGGCACCTTCAGTTATAAATCCTCTCTACAGCTTTCCCAACATTACAGAGTTTTTCCATATTGTTGTAGTCTTCCTATATGTTCAAAACAATGACAAATCTGGTAACAGCTGCGTATGCACTAATGCTCTTCAGCCCTGGGAAAACAAAAAATAAAACCACATTCCCTTGGATCATTGACTTTTTTTAACCTAATAAGTCACTTAGCTTATTAAACTTGTCAAACAGCAAATACAAATAAAATGGTGGTTTATCTTGCTGATTATTCAACCACTGCACACTGGTGTGGGTAAAGCACACAACTGAAACATTCATCACTGTTCTCAGGATGTTGTATTCCACTTTCCCTTCTTGATTTACCATTACCAGGGAATGCAGTGTCCCTCCCTGCACACATCCCCACCCAGCCCCAAAGCTGTAGTTCTTTGGAGAAGACAAGTTGTAAATAAATAAACAAAATATCATTTGTACAGCAGTCAAATGGGCATATTTGCAAAAGGTTTACAATTCCTGAAGAGTTATCTACTCTATTTGTAAGCTATCAAACAGCAAAGATAATTCAAGGCTTTGAATACCAGTGTTGAGTATAATGAATGTGAATCAGATGAATGTTACCAAAGTGAAGACATTTTATCTATGCATTATGTCAGCTCATGAATCAGATTTGTGTAAACTGAGATCCTGGAATACAAAAATCATTTTCAGATTCAAATACAGCCACACCAATATGTAATCATGTTATATATAAACCAGAGGTACAATGGAGCAAACTCTCATACTGAGAGACCTTTGTTGGTGTCAGGACATCTACAGAACCAGGTTTATATGGCATATTACTGCCACTTCATCTGTACCCATCTGAGTAAATCAGCTGGCAGAGAGGGGCAGATTACCACTAATGGCTCTATTATGGAAAGAAGCTGCAACCATTAGCTATTTTACATATGGACAAAAGAGAATTTAATTGATGGCCCATTGCCCAGCAGACAGAGAGAAATGATGATTTTCACCTTAATGCCAGGCATTAAAAATTCACAGGCTGTGAAAGAAAGAAATGTTCATCCAGCCTCACTCTGCTTATGGGTCATTTTAAGCATAATTCCAGAAGAGAAAAATGGCACGGGGGGAACCATTCTGCTTTGAGAAAGCTTGAGTCCTCTGGGAACAAAAAAAATCTCGAGTTGCTGTGTTATGAAGCTAAAAAGCCATAGACCATGAACCTTTTATTTTCCTTAGCTACAATTTCATTGTTCCCAAATAAAATCCACACATTCTGAAAAGCATATTTTGTGAGTGTTTATATTTGCAAACAAGGAAAAAAGGAGGATTTTTTGAGACATAGTGCATTACAGTAATAATAAGATTTAATTCCACATATTTAAATACACGTGTATTTATGTATTTATGCACAACATTTATTTTATTGAGTGTATATGATAGATTTGTATATATTTGTATGTGTTTGGATTTTCATTTACAGATGTGCAAAAAGCCATTGCACTGTAGCATTGTATCCAGTATTTGTACTATTCTGGTAGGGCCAATCTGACATTCCATATTCAAGCGAGAAGGTTTTTCTTATCCCTCCTCTGGAAGACCTCTACAAACTTTGCTGTCTCCAGGATAGTTGCAGTTCTCTATTCATGACCTAAAAAATGGTGAAGGGTGAAATCACGGGGCACTCCAAATGGGATCTGACAGGAGAAGCACTCACCTTGGGCTGCATCCTGGATTTTGATGCTGAGGCATCTCTCCTGCTTCTTGCCTCCTCTTACTCCACCAGAGGACACTTCCACCAGGGCTGCCTGGTTCTGAGTAAATCCTCAGATCTTATAAGATCACGTCCTCCCTATATTCTGAAAGCAGGTTATTAATAAACTTTGAGATTGTTTTGGTGGTTACTAAAGGCTACAACAGCATCAAAAACTATATCCTCTGCAGGGCAAAGACTATCCAAATGGAAAGCAGAGTTGCTAATTGGAGAGAGGGACAAGAAAACACATTGTGTACGATGGTAGGAACTTTGCACATCCCCAGTTGATGTAACAGGATAACATTAATCTATCGTGACTGTAATTTATATTTTATATGAGCAGAGAGGGAATTGTAAGAATATATGAACCTTGTCTCTTTTATGCTCAGATAGCAAGAGTCAGGCTGAAAATCTCCAGCCACGTTGGTCTGCATACAGAAAACCAACTTGTCAGGATAGAACAAAGAGCAGGTGGCTTTTTGAATTGGAGACACAAGAATAGAAACAAGATCTGAAGTGATGCTGGAAGACACTACTTAGCATTGTAAAAACTGGACAAGGTAAATAAGGAAGGGAAAGTGTCTGTATGCAATGCTGGACACACTGCAGAGGGATCTGGACAGGTTGGATTGATGGGCTGAAAACAACGGGATTAGGTCCAACAAGACCAAGTGTCAAGTCCTGCACTTGGGACACGACAACCCCAGCAGCGTTCCAGGCTTGGGGAAGAGTGTCTGGAGAGCTGCCTGGGGGAGAAGGACCTGGGGGTGCTGTCTGACAGTGGCTGAACATGAGCCAGCAGTGGCCCAGAGGGCCAAGAGGGCCAATGGCATCTTGGGCTGTGTCAGACACAGCGTGGGCAGCAGGAGCAGGGCAGGGATTGTGCCCCTGCACTGGGCACTGGGGAGGCCACACCTCGAGTACTGGGGTCAGTTTGGGCCCCTCAGTACAAGAAGGACATTGAGGGGTTGGAGAGCGTCCAGAGAAGGGAACGAGGCTGGGGAAGGGGCTGGAGAACAAGGCCTGTGAGGAGAGACTGAGGGACCTGGGGGTGTTCAGCCTGGAGAAGAGGAGGCTGAGGGGAGACCTCATCACTGTCTGCAACTGCCTGAAAGGAGGCTGTGGGGAGGGGGGTGTTGGTTTCTTCTCGCAAGTGACAGGCAATAGGACAAGAAGAAATGGCCACGAGTTGTGGCAGGGCAGGTTTAGACTGGATATTAGGAAAAATGTCTTCACTGAAAGGGTGGTCAGGCCCTGGCACAGCTGCCCAGGGAGGGGGTGGAGTCCCCATCCCTGGAGGTGTTTAAAAGACAGGTAGGTGAGTTTCTTAGGGACACGGTTTAATAAGGGGACAGGTACGGTTGGACTTGACGATCTCAGAGGTCTTTTCCAACCAGATCATTCTGTGATTCTATGATTCTAATATTGGATGGACTTTTTGAAACATACACAGTATGCATATGATAAGACATTAATATATCCTTGCAGAGGAAGACCTGCAGGAAACAGAGGGTTGGAAAACCATTTATAGTAATGTCAGAAGGCACTGTTTGTGGATGTTGCAGAAAAGTGAAGGGAAGTGGTAAGACAGAGAAAAGAAGGCCAATGACAGCTTCTTCCAATTTGCTTTTCTTTTCCAACATTTTGCCCCAGCAGCAGGTTCTGGAAGCAGAAGTTGCCTTCTTTAGTCTGGACTGTACTGTTTTAATCCATAAGACTTGCAGACCAAAGGCAGGTGATGGTGGCTGCCAGCCAGCCTCGTTACTGGCTCCTCCAAGGTCCTGGAAGAGGTTCTAGCGCTGCATAGGCTACAGTGGTGATCCAGCCCAGGTCTGTGGTGAAAACAGTGCTTGGAGCCTCTGCAGTGCAGCTTGAGGGTGGCTGGGTGCCCACCCCACTCCTAACAACTGTTCACAAACACATCCCCAGCGGACAGTTTCATAGGATGTTTTTGTAGGGTCTGTTGCTATGAGCCTCGGGTGGCAGAAACCAGTTTTCTCTGTCCCTTTTGTTCACTCTGGTCCTTTGCCAGCAGGAAAGGATCAAGGTAAACATTTCAACTCAGAAGTAAGAAAAATTGTGCTTATTTCTTTTAGGTAGCCAGATGTTGGTAACTCAAATCAAATGAAGGATAGCCTGAGATAATGGGTGAGGAAAATATTCATAGAAACATAGAATTACCCAAGTTGGAAGGGACCCAAAAGGATCATCGAGTCCTGTGGGTGTGACTCAACACCTGTGTTTCCTGCCTTTCTGGTGTGGGACACATATTACCTTTATCAGAACTGATCTCTCCACCCATGCTCTACATTCTACGTTCACACACATGGATAATAGTTGAGTATATATTTACATGAGGTGCTCAAACATCCAGCAGTCATTTAGAGTTTCTGGTAAGGAGGGTCACATCCATGCAGAATCCTGCAAGAATTAGGTACAGATGGAAGTGGGGAGTTTGTTCTTTTCTAAAGAACACATGAAAAGTGAATCTGTGTATCCATTTTAAAAACACTGATGTCTCCAGAGATTTTTGATGTTAGCATCGGAAACAGGAAGGCTGGAGAGAACAGCCAGCAGTAACAAGGAGCAATAACCATGTGGCCTTCTCCTAGTCTTCCTTTGTTCCCTTAAACGAGATATCTGATCAAAGGCTCTTGCAGAAATGCTAATGAAACCTCATTTTGTTATTTCCATGGAATCCAACACTCAGGGGAGGGATAGATGGGCAAGAAGGGTAGATCTGCACTCGCAAGACGATGTAGGAGCAGGAGTTTGCAGTCAAAGCAGTGCTGCCACAAGTCAACATACCCTGATTTTTTTTTCCAGCTGTTCAAATTTTAAACTTCAAGACTTGTATTTTGCACGTTTTCCCAAGCAAAAATTCCTTCTGGAGCTAGTGGAGCTAGCTAGGAGCTACCTCTAAAGTAATTGTAAGAGACAGGAAACTGAAAATCTTTTAAAGTCACCCTGATCAAAGGGGGAATATTTTCACAAAAGAATGTTGGCTAATAAGTTATTTTCCTGCTATAAGGAAGACAGGTGCAATTTCATTTGTATTGGTTTACCTCTTTCCCCTTGGCTTTGATGCTGCAGTCAAGAGGACTCGAAATCACCTAAACTCTAAAGAATGAGAACTTCCTTCATTACTCCAAGGCTATTGTACTCAGAGTGTATAAAAATTACTCCTAATTTTCTACATGTTTAAGGACAGGCTCATGAGAAGCCCTTCCAAAGTGGATGATGCCATATAGGTACAAGAGGTACCAAAATCAGAATTTCTGCAGTCATGGTAATAAAAAGACACTTTTTGGGGTAAATGAAATTACAAAAGCATTCTGTGTCCTTGTTCATTTGTCTTTTTAATAATAAGGGTAGAGAAGTCGAATTGTTTCTGCTTTGATATCAAGATTCTGTAGGTTAATCCAAAAAATGCTCTTGCATTCCTATAGGTAGTAATGGCCAGTTTGTGAAACCATTGTTTGACATGAGAATGCACTGCTTCTCTCTCTCTCCAATATTTTAGCTTGACTTTTACTGGTACCATCTGATCACATGTATCTTGATAGTGTAGTTCAGTTGCTTGTTCCTCTGCTTTAATTGTTTATTCCCTCCTACAGATGATATATCCTTATGATGCTTCATCCAAAATCACATGAGTTTTTTACCTTGTCTTCTAAGTATTACAAGAGCTGCAATGATATCAGCGTGACGTCTGTTTAAGTCAATGTTGGGTTTAAATTAAAATTTCATAAGTGTGTCCAGCACAGAATTATACAACATTGCATAATACAGTTTCAAACTGTCTATTACAGGTCTCTTTAAAGTATATAGAGATAGCTAGTGATTAAAGGCTTTTTGTTCAAGTCCCCCATTGGTTTAGAAAACTGTGAGGAAAGAAGTAATTTCAATAAACCTTATATGATTAGTCTAAGCATGCCGGGCTAATAGATATTCCTGAAGCAAAATTCATACTGAGATTTTGTAGGACACAATTCACTCACAGATGTTCTCTGAGTTTTAGAAAGCTGCATACTCCACAGTGACAACTGATCTCTAGTTAGGGAGTCAGGATGAAATCTTCATACCCACTGACTCATTTCACGTGTTGTCCACTGCAGGGATGCTTTCCTTTCCTCTAGAAAGCTGCAAAGTGCTGGACATGCCAAGGCAGAGCCTCAGAA
Organism: Dromococcyx pavoninus; assembly: GCA_033558185.1. Lineage (NCBI taxonomy): Eukaryota > Metazoa > Chordata > Aves > Cuculiformes > Neomorphidae > Dromococcyx > Dromococcyx pavoninus. The sequence goes on from JAUMJL010000161.1 coordinate 1,902,385, forward strand.
TGGAGCAGTGAGGTATATTTCTGCTTCATGAATTATGCCAAAGACTCATTTCTTATTAACTCCTCAGATCCCCTTCACTGAAGAAAATTACACCAGTTCTAAGTTTTTGTTCCATGAATGCATTCAGCTCCAAAGGCACCAGAGCTGAAGGAAGAGGTTCTTCCCCCAGCGGGTGGTGGAGCACTGGAACAGCTCCCCAGGGCAGCAGTCCCAGCACCCACTCTGCCAGCATTCCAGCAGCATTTGGCCAATGCCCTCAGTCACAGGGTGTGAGTGTTGGGAGTGTCCTGTGCAGGGACAGGAGTTGGACTCCATGGTCCTTGTGGTTCTCTTCCCAGCTCAGGCGATTCTATGACTCTATGAAAATTCAAGCTGCCACCATTATTTTTAACTGTTCCTGTTTAATAAGGCCATTTGCACAGAAGTAGGTGGCTCCTGAAGCCATAGGGTCTCCCCATCACTGCAGACCTCCTTCCAGAGAACAACCAACAGGACATGCTTGTCCCCTACATCCTGACAGCTGATAGCACCAGCTCTCACATCTCTTCTAGCAGGCAGGGGCCATTAAGTTTGCCTGCATCTCAAAAAGTAGAAGTCTTTGTCCTCAACACTGCCTTATGCAAACCCCTTAGCTCTGGGGGAATTAAAAAGCCTACCAATTTGTCAGGTTTATTGAATTAATTCATTAAAAATAAACGATTAAAAATGGAAAAAATATCTTACTTCCAGCAAAGCAAAGTAAGTTCCCAATTACAATCTGTGAAAGACAGCTCACCAGAACAGTGTGCAGGCAAGGGAATGCAGTCCCACAGCACCCCTGGCATCAGGCCCTTGCTCTCACTCTTTGTAGGATTTGCTCTTCCTTCTCTCAGTGCCTCCAGAGTTGGAATTCTCTGAGTGTTTTTGAATGCAAAAGGAAGTTTTCATTGCCACAGCTCCTTTCAAAATTGATGCATTTCTCCAGTGGTCGCTGTGTTTCTCTGTGGTGTGCTGTGAAATGGCTGTTTCACACTTGTGTGAATGTGAAACAAGTTACCCTTAAGCCTCTATAACATTTCCTTTAATACAAAGAGGAGATATTGGAAAAGCCAATTTACTTTTCATATTTACTTTTCCTCTTGAAAATCAAAAACCCCGGTAATTCTCAACTCACACTGTATTTTTTTTTTCTGTACAGCTTATTTTTTTTCTTACCAGTGTGAAAAGGATTCAGAGTTTATTGGTGCTTTACATAGATCACACAAAACCTGTTAAAACCCATTGTTAGTCTGAGGTTTAGTCACACCTAACTAGACTGGATGCCACAACTCCTAATTTAGTGCTAAAAGGTAGAGATTTTCCTGCCTGTCTTTTTCAACGCAAAAAGATACATGAAAAGATGTAATGTTCTCTAAACATAGGTTATGCCAGAATTGAGACTGAGCTTTTTTAACAAAATAGTTATTTGTCCTACATCTTTAAGATAAAAGCATCCAAAACACATTGAGGAGTAGAGATAAAGAGATCTTTAGATGTTTTCAAAGTATCTAAAGACCCTTTGACAATTTAGGCAGATTGTTTGCAACTCAAATGCTGATTAAAAAGAAATTACAGAATATATGCTTACAGGAATCAAGTACCAGGACTGACAGTATAAGTAGGAAGTGTATTCGCTGCATACAAAGAAAGTTGTGTTTTGGAACTTCACAACATCACTGTAATGCAACTATCAGGATTAATTCTCATTACTATTAGACGTGATCCACAGTCATTGGAAAAAGTGAAACGATTCTGTTCAGCAGAGGCTTCCAGTCCATTAAAGAGCAACATTGCAAGATGAACACTACCCTGCACTAACCAGTTTCTGTCTATTGCTTAAAATACCATGAAGTACAAAATAATCCACTACACCCATCCACTAGATTCTTAAACGTGAGGGAAAGAAAAGCATCACCCCATATATTTATCTATAAAAGTTGGTTCTGCCTTTTCTTCCCTGCTTTTGTTTTCATGTGAAATCAAGAGCAGCTGTGCACACAGTGCCAGGAAAGTTGCTTTAGTGATTTTGTGGATCATCTTTCCCTTAGAGATGAGAAGATACTAACACTTCCTTGCATGTAGTGTCTTTCTAAACTGTCCTAGATGCTTGATTAATCATCGTTCAGTGAAAAAACCTTCATGCCCTGCTCCTCGTTTCTGTGAAATTTAGCTTTCTGCTCCAGCTCCTCTTTTATTAACCCTGATCTTACCTTGCAAACGATACAAGTTTTTGCCCTTCTGGAATTCTCAAATTATATTCAGTATTTACGATATTTGTGTGCTGTGAGAAAGTTTTCATGCATGATTTAACCTGTTTACCTTTTCCCCATCTGATTTCAACAGCTCAGATTTCATAGGTGCCTCTGACTCAGCTGAAAGAGATGGATTGTCTCTACCCAATTGAGGCCTTCAGAGGAGCCATAAGTACCAAGAGAAGGAAAGGGAGAACAGAAGAAGCTCCAGAGGACAGATTTCTACTTAAAAAATTGAGTTAAATGTCTTTCAGAGCTACCATGCAAATGAAAACAAAATGGAGCTGTATCTGTATTTGATTTTTTATTATATATCTCACAAAAGCCTATGAATATCTGCTATTTTTTTATTCACAAATTTTTATTCAACCTTTATCTTTTATTTCTAGAATTTAGAGTTCCAATTCACATTTCTTGTAGTAGTTGTTTTGGTTTTTTTCCCCTAGGAAGAATTAAAACCAAGGGAAGAATCAATCTGGTTAAGGCAGGAAAAATAATAAAAAAATAATGGAAAACAGTTGATTGAGACATTCTAACCCATCTAAATATATTGTCCACAATATTTAGCTTTATTGAGTCTAAAGAAAAACAAATTATCTTTTCTATTGATAAGTAGCACCTTCTATGGAGAAACCTCCCTAATGTAAACCAAATATTTCAAAATTAATTATGTTAACAATTCTAAATACATTTATAGAAAACATGTTTTAATCATAAACAATGATGCACTGAATGTTTCCTGGGTTAAATAACTTCATGTGGGTTCAAGCCAAAACTTTTTCTGATGAAATGGTAAAGGAATTTTGTTTCCCCTTCTTAAATCAAACACGCAGATTCAACAGCTCTACCTAAAAAATCTTGTGAGAAAACATTCTTTTGTTTAAAATTTAAAACCCACAGAGCTTTTAAGAGCAAATAAAGATTGTGCCAGATGCTGTACAAGTCACATATCACAGTGCAGCACTGATCCCTGCTCAGCCATACCTCAGTACAAATAAATAATACGTGGAGGTGAAGCCTCCAAAGGTTCCCTAGCAAAACCAGGAAATGCCTGATTTTATATTCCTGATATTTCTAAGCACATCACTTACATAAAATAAATCCAGACTCAAAATGAGAACGTTTTCAAGCCTTTCTTTCTCATCATGATGAAGCAGAAAAGGCAAAATTCCAGCTTTCCACCCCACTGCAAGTCACCTTTAGAAGTGCTCGTTTTTCCATAGCCTCAGCTCCTGTTCAGTTAATTAAGAATGACAGATGCTCAACATCTGGAGAAAATAAGGCCTGATTTAGTGGCCACGTTGCAGTGGTGGAAAATTCAGACTGCACGTTTGGAGTTTCAAAAAGTTTGAAGTAGATATTTAAGCAAGTTGAGCTGCTGAAAGAAATATTACAAAGTGATGCCTCGAGGAACAACACAAGAAGCCTTGATTTCACTTAAATGGTGAAATAGCATAGGGTTAACTCATTAACTCGTTAATTGAGCTTTTGCTTGCTCATTTGGTGCATCTTGCCACCATATTTGCATGTTTAGGGGCAGATTAAAAAAAAGAATAAAAGAAGAAAAACTCATACAATCACAGAATCATAGAATGGTTTGGGTTGGAAGGGACCTTAAAGCCCATCCAGTTCCACCCCCTCTGCCATGGGCAGGGACCCCTCCCTCCAGCCCAGGCTGCTCAAGGCCCCATCCAGCCTGGCCTTGAACACCTCCAGGGATGGGGCAGCCACAGTTTCCCTGGGCAGCCTCTGCCAGGGCCTCCCCACCCTGAGCAGGAAGAGTTTCTCCCTAATGTTTAACCTGAATCTTCCCCGTTCCAATTTAAAGCCATTCCCTCTCATCCTATCACTCCAGACCCTTGTAAAAAGTCCCTCCCCAGCTTTCCTGCAGCCCCTTTCAGTCCTGGGAGGCTGCTGTGAGGTCTCCTCAGAGCCTGTTCTTCTCCAGGCTGAACAACCCCAACTCTCTCAACCCCTCCTAAAGCAGAGGTGCTCCAGCCCTGGGATCATCTTCATAGTCCTCCTCTGGACCCACTCCAACAGTGCCATATCCTTCTTATGCTGGGGATTCCAGAACTGGACACAACACCCCACCTAGGGTCTCAGGAGAGTGACGCAGAGGGGGAGAATCCCCTCCCTCCCCCTGCTGCCCACGCTGCTTTTAATGCAGCCCAGGGCACAGTTGGCCTTCTGGGCTGTCATTTCACATTGCTGGTTCGTGCCAAGGTTCTCACCTATCAGCAACCCCAAGTCCTTCTCCTCAGGGCTGCTCTCAATCACATCATCCCCATCCTCTATTCACACCAAGGGCTGCCCTGACCCAAGTGTAGGATCTCGCACTTGGCCTTGTTGAAACTCATGAAGTTCTTACATTAAATTAAAAATCCAATTTAAGAATTAAATAAAGAAGAATAATGCTGACCAAAAGTGGGTTTACCATTCTTTTGGTGTGAGCTCAGGAATCATCAAGCCCTGAAGCCATCCTGCACTGTTGTTTGGCCCCAAATACTTTCACTATAGGCTTCCTTCTCTTGCATTCTTGAGGACAACCTGCTACTGAGGATGGTCCCTTGTGCCCAGAGTGGGCTCAACTGTGAATGACTGCAGTGATCATAGATATTGCAATATTGCAGATGCTACACCAGGAACTCAGCCCAGGATCTAAAAGGTAGAGTGCTGATTATTTGCAGGTCAGTTTGAAGACTAAAACATGAACTTGGCTGCAAGTTTTCTGCATTTGAAAGTTTTCACTGTGTTACCAATGATGTCCTGTATTTACTCATCGAAGACTCCATGGGAGATCAGGGGTCTTCAGTGTAAAGACACTTCCAGGGTCTCTGCTAGGGGGACACTTCATCATATTGGATGCAGGTGGCCAGTGATGGAAGCAGGGGGCAGAGGGGCAGAGGTAGGGTGGGAGCAGAGAGTAAGGAAGCGACCGGGTGGCTGTCTGGCAGGTGGTCAAGGTCAACCCATCACAGCATGTAAAGGTTGCACTGTATCATCTAATTTCAACTCAGCCAAGGTGTCATGACGCCTCCAGTGGTTGTTCTGGTTTAGTCTTCTGGGAAAAAAAAGACCCAAAACAAACCCAAAAACCTACCTACCCACTCCTCAAATAAAAACAAAACAACAAAAAACCTCACTAGCCATTCTAGCAAACTGCTTGACAAAAACTGTGCTGTTTATCACCTATTTAGCTTCCATATATTAAAATATATTGAATAAATACTACCAAAAATATTTAGCAACAGGGCATTATCTACAACAAGCTGCTGGAAATAGATTTTTTTGGGACTGTCCAACATTTTGAAAAAGAGATAACTAACTTTAATCAAACAACCTTTTCACTGTTGTATAAAATTCAGCCACAAATAAAGCTTTTATAAAATATGCACATAGCTTATTCTCTCCCCTAGACTCTTCTGCCTTGCTGGAAAATATGTCTTCTGTGGTTTTTTCCATTTTGGTCTAGATTATGGAAACAACACTGGAAAAAATATAACCTTCTGGTATTTCCAGCTTAAGAACTACTTCAATTCTCTAGACCAGTAATTATCTAAACAAGTCCACCTACTGCAAACACATAGTATTTGCTTTAAAGAGGGAGCGTGGGACCATTGCAGCTGCCAGGAAAACTCTTTCCTGTGCCCCTAAACTCAAAAGAAATCACAGAGGCTGTCGGGGGGCAAGGTACATGTACATTGTTTTGAGTGTTATATCCACAGATAAACTGAGTTGAAAAGAATCAGTCCAGAGGAAAATGAAGCATCTCAGCTCTTTTGGAAGAGATCTTGCTGCAAAACTAAGACAAGCATAATTGGCACAGATTTGTCTGCTGACAGTATTAAGGTCATGGATTTTAATAGAGATTTCCTTCCACTTCTGGTAATTTCTATTTAATCCAAGACATGGGAGGTGGAGTTTTCTGGGTAGCAAGGATATTACGGCAGTTGACTGAGTTCTGGGAATGCCATGGAGCAAATTTAGCCCATTTCCAGGGTTATGCATTGTTGTTCAAAAAGAAGGGAAATGGTAGGGTTATATATTTTATTTACCACTCTTCCTGTTTCTGAAAATTGCAATATATGTTTTCCCCAAACCAGGTGTTTAAAAAGACATCCTCTCCAGACCAGTTTTAGTGGATAATATCCATTTAGATTTTAGGTGTCAAGCGTTATTCCTATTAAGAAAAGTCTAAGATTCAGTTTCTTAAAATTTCTGAGATTCAGTTTCTTAAAATTTCTGAGATTCAGTGAAGGCAAACCACTTTGTCACCAAAATTTAAATTGTTCCTCCCCTTGCCAAAAGAGCAGTGGAAACTTTTAAGCAGTAAATCTACAAAACTTGTTTTGCTAGATCAATTTACACCATATCATCTGTTGGACAAAAAATAGCAAGACAGAAAAGAATAATTACTCTTTGGGAAAAACCTCAAACATAAGAGTGTCAAAAAGGTTTGATGTAAAAAAATATTTATATAGTAAAGCTATTTAGCCCAAATTAGATGGCTTTTAATTAGTTAAATTAATGGAAACAGGAAGAAAAATAAAAGGTTGAGCAATATTTTACAGGTAAAATTTTCAACCTGGACAGTGAGGGAATTAGGAGAATTTGTAAAGGAAAAAATCCTTAATGTCAATAACATTTTTTTCTATAAAAGCTAGTGTTTGAGGCAATTTCAGCTCTCTTTTTAGAAGACTAAGTGAATTTCCTCCTCATAGAGAGTCTTACCTATTCCATGCCCCCCACGCAAGATCAGCTGTGCTTGAACTATTCATGACACTTTGTCACCTGCCCCTGGAAGCTACCCCAGGAGGAAAATCCCTTATCCTCCCTAAGCAATCCATTTGAAGGCCTAACTGCCTTCACAAATACAACGCCCTCACTTTATTTTAATATTTATAATTTTAATCTTTTGTGCAATTTAAACCCTTTTCCCCTTGTCCCACTCAGCGAGGATAAGAAACACTGTTTATTCTTCTTCACAGCAAGGTTTTTTGCAGATGTCAAGACAACTGCCTCCAGGGAGTGCCTCTTTTCTAGATTACTTGAACTTCTGCTTCAATTTTTCCTGAAGGTGTGGGGTTTGGTAGTATTTTAGGTGTATTCTGCTTTCTCTCACTTTTTGTTCCTAAGAGTTGTGCCTCTCATTTCACAACTGTTCTCCCACAAGCTGTCCTGTTGCAATGGACTGCTGAGAAGTTCTTTGAAGGTGGGGTAGGAGCTGGCAGACCACTTGTTAACATCCCAGTTTTCTGAAAGACATTGGGTGTTTAAAGTCCTCCACCAACAAGAACTTTATCACACCTGATCTATCAGGCTGGGTGTTCAATTCCAGAACTCAGTGTCAGATCACCCCTTCCAACCTTCTGTCCTTGCCCAATGATTTCAATACCTTACATAATAATAATAATCCATAATACCAGCGAGGTTTGGGATTGTTTTAACTCAAGTCAAAATAGGATGTATCTGTCACGGGCTCATTTGCTGCTTTTATAGAATCATCTGGTTGGAAAAGACCTCTGAGATCATCAAGTCCAACCGTACCTGTCCACTACTAAACTATGTCACTAAGAAACTCATCAACCTGTCTTTTAAACACCTCCAGGGATGGGGACTCAACCCCCTCCCTGGGCAGCTGTGCCAGGGCCTGACCACCCTTTCAGTGAAGACATTTTTCCTAATATCCAGTCTAAACCTGCCCTGGTGCAACTTGTGGCCATTTCCTCTTGTCCTATCACTGTCACTTGGGAGAAGAGCCCAGCACCCCCCTCCCCAGAGCCTCCTTTCAGGCAGTTGCAGACAGTGATGAGGTCTCCCCTCAGCCTCCTCTTCTCCAGGACAAACACCCCCAGGTCCCTCAGCCGCTCCTCACAGGCCTTGTTCTCCAGCCCCTTCCCCAGCCTCGTTCCCTTCTCTGGACGCTCTCCAGCCCCTCAATGTCCTTCTTGGAGTGAGGGGCCCAAACTGACCCCAGTACTCGAGGTGTGGCCTCCCCAGTGCCCAGTGCAGGGGCACAATCCCTGCCCTGCTCCTGCTGCCCACGCTGTGTCTGACACAGCCCAAGATGCCATTGGCCCTCTTGGCCCCCTGGGCCACTGCTGGCTCATGTTCAGCCGCTGTCAGCCAACACCCCCAGGTCCTTCTCCCCCAGGCAGCTCTCCAGACACTCTTCCCCAGGTCTGGAACGCTGCTCAGGGTTGTTGTGTCCCCAAGTGCAGCTTTACTGCTGTCCAGCCCCCAGCTTCCAGGTACCACATTCCCTGCCATGTTTATGTGACTCCCTTATGTACCAACGGCTGTTAAGGTGGTGTAATTTATATGTCATCTGTTTAACAGCCTCACAAAGTGCCCCATTAGGTGAGAGTCATGCTGCCTTGCACTCTGATCATATCCTGACTCATGTGCATCTGTGTAATGCATTCCTTTCCAGCACTGTTGAACTGTGCTTAGCCATCAGAATGATGCTTGTTCCAGGTCACCTTATTGTAAAATTCAGGGGTTTATATTGACAAAGCTCAAATCAGATAAATCTTCAAGCAGGAATGGTTTAGCAACACTTTTTTTTTCATTGTAATAGAAATAGTTTTACCTTTGTTTCATCTTGCTTAGCTTATTAAAGGCACACTTAATGACACCACACTAATGTCTGCTGTTTGTGTCCCTGCTGGTTTGTGTCCCTGCTGGTTTGTGTGGCTGGACAGTACAGCATTGCTCTTCCTTCAAAGAGGTGGTGATTTACAGACCATACCAAGGTCTCTTTTAATGCTCCGTATGCACAGGGCAGAACCCAGATGGGGATCATTGAAGTCTGGCAGGATTGTGTCCATGGAAAGGGCCAGCAGAAGAGACCCTACCTCATGGGTTTTATTTTATTTAAAGGACTGATCAATTAAAAACATTTTTACTGCAACTTTTCTGTGCACAAAGACCCTTCATCCCTTAAAACAGAGTGTGTGATATAAATCAAACATCTCCATTCCCACAATGAGGGTATTTCTTTTCCTAAAAATAAGAGCATTTGTAAGAGAATCTTGTTCAGTCATTTATAAATAGTCACCTCTGTAAACCAAGAAATAACCTTGTTTAAAAAAGTACCAACATTGTTGTTCTGTTGTCACCCGCTGGTAATTGAAAATGTGTTTCTGTCACTTCCTCCTAAGACAGAATGTAATTCTTTCTAAGATCTTGATCTTAAATTGGCAAAAAAAAAGTCAGTGATAAAGCAGCCAGAAGTTGCTGCTTGTTCTTTGCACTGGTGATATTGCTACTGCCCTTTCTTATAATCTAAGACATTATTCTTACTGGCTTCTGGAAGGCAGCAGTACAGTCCTATTTTTTCTTTTTTTTTTCCTCCTGAATTGGTATTGAACACTGCTTTGTACTGAAATGAGAGGACCTGCACTACAAAATAAACAAACAAAAGCCCCAAACCCCCCAAATTCATATAGGGCCAAATCTCGAAGCTTTAACTTTGTCATTACTCGTACTAATTCAAAAAGGATTTTACCCAAGTAGATGGGATGAAGAATTAAGAAAATCTCTGTGATTAAGGCAGGGCTTTACAGTTAGAGAAATAACAAACCCTCTGTTCCTCCACTCTTGCTTCATGGAGTTAATCTGATTTTGCTTTATCTAGTCTTGTGGAATAAAATAATAAGAGTGTTCCTCACGCTGTCTGATTGATCTGCTGTCCTGAGAAAACAAACAGGCTTGTAAAAGGAGAACTAGAGTTGTGGTAGCACTGAGAAGTACAACTTTTTACCTTCTGGACTTATGGAGTCTCCTTCCAGATGAGACAGAGGAAAAGCGGCACCGTAGAGGTGCCATTTGCATTCAGTGGGGCCAATGTGCCTCTTGTGGGCCACTATTAACCACCTGAGGTAACCATGAATAAGACAGTTTATTCCCAGATCAACCCCATAGATCCCAAATGGCTATATAACATCTAAAAATTGCATTTCCTCCCTCTGGTTTAAATATGGACCCTCTGCTCCAGGCACTTTCCTCTTGAGGAACAGTGTCTAACAGGCAACAACATAGTTCAATCCAAAGAAGTAAGAGAAGGAAAGCCAAGGGAAGGATTCTGCTTAAACTTAGAGAAGCTGAGATTCATCACTAAAAATCTGTCCTGAAAGGGCTGGTTTTGTTGGATGATTTATGGTAGCACATTAGCCAAGTCACGAACCCTTGGCCAATAACGTGATGGTTTGTTATTTTTTGTTTCTGTATGACCATCATCTCTGCCTTTGTTTTCTCACTCTCACTCCTCACACACACACTTCCCAGGTACTTTCAGGATCCTTGAATCTTTGTTAACATTTTTTCTTGATTGGTCCTGCAGGTTAGACAGTCACTCCCAAAATACTTCAAATTTAGCACTCAAAAAATTGGCTGACTTGAAGGCTTGGTTTTCTATCTTTCTGCAGACTATCATGCAGGCAATAAAAGTTTCTCCATGACTCTACCAGTGTATCTCACTCGTCAAAAAGCTGCCTCTGGGTCACGGGGGTAATGCAATTCATTCCCTATCACCCATTCCACCCTGATCCTCTCGCTGCTGGGAGTGTGAAGAGGCTAACTGGAGTCCCAAGGAAGATTTTTGATGTGGACACGTGTCCTTTATGCTCTAGACTGGGACCAATGGTTCATATCCATTAGGCCAGCAAAAGAAAGCAATCAGACGGCAATGATTTTCAATCACTGCTGGTTCAGGGTTAGATTCAAACAGGTGACCTGGAGGTGAAATGCTCCACATCCCATTACTGATCCTCTAAATTATTCTTCCCCCACAGATGAGACTTGACACACATAAAAAAGCAGCTTGTGAGGAACTGCAATAGAAAAACTGACGCAGTTCATAATAGATGCGGAGTTTGTCAGCCCTTTATGCCTAGACAATATTGTTATAGTACAACGACAGGGCAGAATTATTGATTGTATCTAGTGGCTCATAACTGAGTAACCACACACAGCATACCCAGTTTAGGAACTGATTCAACTGCTTTACAGTGAACGACAGTTTATTTTACTTTATATGAAGAAGACGCTTGCTAGAACTTCTGTATTTTGGAACTACTTAAAAATAAGGAACACCTGATAAAATCTTCTTCCTCAAAACAGAATTTGTTCCTAATCCTTTTCTGCCCTTATCCACTTTCTCCAATAAATTTCTAATGGCTGGAATAATTTTTCTGAAAATTTGGCTCTGGGGTGTGATCAAATCTGAAAGGGAGAAAGGTGCTGTATTTCCTGGAAGATTTTGTAGGAGAAAAAGAATGGAAGAAAATTAAAATCTAAAGTGAAAACTGTTGTAACAAATACTTTGGGGGACTGGGTTTAGTAAAAGAAGTGGGAAAAAATCTCTACTTAGACGATTTCCTTTGCTCACTAGACAGTTGCCTGCCTCATTGGAGAGGAATAAACATTAAATACAAGATCTGAGGCAAAACAAGCACTTCAAAGGGCTTGCACTCTTTCCTTTGGAGTTGCCTTTCTGGTGCTACAAGACTTTTAGCAGCTCTTTCCAGGGCTCACCCCTCTGACCCAGCAGCCTCAACACGTGTTCATCAAAGGTGCCTCCAGTCCGAGATCATGAGAGAGCAGACCTGCTTCAAACACACGTCGATAGCCACGTGTTTGTCACAATAGTTTGAAACTCTGAGGGTCTGAGCAGAGTAACTTTTTGCAGATTTGTGGGGTTTTATGCTTACAGAATAGCCAAAGAGAACTTCTATTTAGTGCAGCTTTTTCTTCTCAGGGAGTGGGTGATCACAAGGCAAAGTAGTGAAGATACAGCAAAGGGCTTTTTCTCTACAATTCTCACCTCTGGCAAAGAGCTCAGTGCAGCAAAGAAAAGGCACGTAACGGAGTTGGAGGAGCAAAAGTGCTCTGCTCTAAAAATATGTGACAGTGAGTGATGCAAAAGGAGGTAGGTAGGGAAGTGAGTGCTAGTAACACTTTCAAGGATCAATCAAGTGCTCATCTTTCTGCTATCACTTGAATTGTAGTGCCACTCTTACAGGACTTTAGACAACTGTAGCTGAAGTGCTTATCAAATCCAACGGCTCCTCTTTGCAGAGATGCATGAAAAATAGAATATGGGAAAAATAAATTGCTTATTCCACCTAAGAAAGGCTGGGTGAGTCTGGCATTAAATAAAATTTCCTTAGCACAAGAATGCTCGTGTGCTGAGATGCCAGGTGGCCTGTCAGAACTCAGCTGCAGATTGGCTTTGAGGTGTATTGGGACCTTGGTTATACAATTGAGTCAGAGGGAGCAAACTTCTTCACAGTATTAACCAGCCCATATATAACTTGTAGTTTCTCCTCTAATACTTGCCTAAAATGAGCTAAATCATTTATCTCTCCACTGACTACAGAAGGAACCTGGACAGCCAGCTTGGAATAGGCAATCAATTTTTCAATAGCTTATATTAGGGAAGGTAGAACCGACCTGTAGAATTTCACCTATAACCAATATCCTACTAAAGTTTATTTTACAGGATTAAAATTAGACAGCTGAGGAGGAGAATTTTTCCAGTAAGTTTTGAAAATAGATGGCTACATAGCAAGACTGAGACAAACAATATTGTTCCAGACTGATGGTGACCCAGGGGAGAAGGTTTGCATTCAACAGCAGCTGGATTGTATTCGAGGGGTGGGGAACAGGCTTCTAAAAGTTTTATTCCATATGTGAGTGAAGAGTAGAAAGTATGTCAGGGAAAAAACCTCCTATTTTGACTGTGTTATTTGCAATATTATCATTTAAGAGCCAGCACGGAAGGTGTGAGGGAGGGAAAGATGTTAACAGAGAATTTAGAGACGCAGTGTTGCTGTGGACAGGAGAAACTTTACCCTGTACTCTCCAGCTGTTTCAGAGAAGCACTGGGGGCCTTTTTTATGTCAGGTTGCAAAGATTCAGCTGGGACAGATTCCAAATAAAGAGTTTACATCTCTAAACTAAGCTTAAGACTGCCATAAACTTGTTTGTCACTCCAGTGTTGCCACTAGTAGTGCTTCTCCTAGTAGCACAGGATCTATGTTGTTCAGCATCAACGTTTATCAAGAATGAAATGAAGGTGATTAGAGGATAGGAAAGGAAAAAAAATGAATCAAAAGCACTATTTAATATACTCAGTCACTCAGGGAATAAAAATATTTCAATGTCCAGGCAGCCACGTTTCACCATTGGTTTAATTGGTCTACACATCAGAAAATTGTCATTTATTTAGCAGGGAAGTGTTTCTGTGTCAAAAGCAGGATATGTTTTGGGCTGATGGTGGGAAGAAAGAAAGGCATAAGGAAGAGCCACAGGAAAGTAGACTGAGAAATAAGAAAGCAGAGTGAGATTTTGCAACTCAGATACTGACTGCCAGCTGCAAAACATCGTTACCTTGAAACAGCACTGTGCAGTGATGCTCTTTGTGTTCTGGAGACTCAGGCTTCACTCGTGGCTGCAGACAGGAAGGGAAGAGCACCAACAGAAAAAAACCCTGTGATATTCTGAGCAGGAGATGCTATTTAGATGCTTTGCTTGGCCCAGGCAGCAGATGCAGAATTGGACCAGGAGATTTTACTAACTACTTTCTATTAGCTCCAGTTTTTTCCCTTTATATTGCAAAGTCTGATAGTGATCTTGGCCCTTCTGTGGCTGCCTGGAGAGATTTTGTGGAGGGTGAAGGAGACAAGATAGGCAACTTTCAGGTTTCATGCAGTTCAAAGATTAAACTCCGTGCAAATCTACAGACACTGCAGCTCAGCCTGGCCCTGTGTGTGAGTACTGGCATTGCTGTTTGTAGTCAGTCAGCTTCAGAACAGTCTGTTCAAATTCCCTTGAGGAATCTGCTCAAGAAACACCTTAGAACAAAGGGGAAAAGCTAAATATTTGAAGTTAAATCTAATTCACTCTGTGCAGGGTGGCTATCTGGCCAGCACTGTCCATTTTTAGTCAGTCTTGGATATTGTCACACCACTTCTTTCAGTACCTAAGAGTAAATAGGTGAAATACGCAGAAGCAAGGGAATTAAAGCATATATTGAAGATGTTACACATCATGTGCTTGCCTTTGACAGCTTTAATTTTCATGAATTTTGTGATCTTGTTCACCATATCCAGCATACAGATATATGAAGTGGAATTAATGCATGTTTATTTCCAACTGACGTACTATAGCTGAATTAATACAAGCAAGCACCAAACCCCATCTCATCAGAACATCAAATCACACTCGTGTCTCGTGAAATGAGCAAGTGGAAGCACAGACCAGTTTTGTGTAACCCTATTTATGGGTGTACTCTGTTACCCCCATTGTTTGTCAGCAGAAACTGAGGGGGTCTGCTGGAAAACAAGCAATGTGAGCAACCTTTTTCAAGGCCAGCAGTTGAGATACACTACTACACGATCATATCTGCTTAATTCTGGCTCACACAGCTAGCACAATATTTGCCAAGATCATGAAGTGCCCACAACTTAACAGCTTCCTAGCCCCTATGTCCAGCCTCCCCCCTTCTCTGCCACACTCCTTACTGTGAAAAGGAAAATATTGGAAGGTTTTGAGAGGCTCCCCAGATTGACGTCTGCTGTTCGATACCCACCTAATGAGCTGCTTAACAACTGTTACCAGAATTAATGAGTCAAGTCACAGTTGTAATTACCATATTGCAGATCACAGTATTGTATTAGATTACCATGGACTTCTATTTAGGCATATTTATACCATGACGACTGTTTAAAATGTGCACCAATGTTTCAGCAGATTGCATTGCCTCATAGCCCATATTTATTAGGCTAGGCAAGAGTTATAGAGTCTTATCTTGAATTCTTTGGTTCCAGCTTGTGGGGATCGATGAGGAGCCAATCTTACTGTAAGAATATCCAGGTATTGAAAAATGTACAAATGTTAAAAAAAAAAAAAGCCCTTTTTCATGTGTGTAAGCACACACAAGAATCTGATGATGAAAACTGTAATCTGGGGCCAGAAGCAGATGCTTCACTCTCAGGGTGTATTAGTGTAACTAAGCATAAATTACTCTGGCTTAACTCCTACTTTAAGAGAAAAGTGGAATGCCCAGAATAAAAAGCTCCCAGATTTTAGGATAACTGAGCATAGTTTCTTTATTTAGAGTTACGTTTTCTTCCGTGTAGAAAGAAGTAAGAAAGAGAGTTCTACACAACAACTTCCTATATATTATCTTGAAAAGACCATAATTTCACCTTCCTCCTACTCCACTCTCGGTAATGAACAAATCTTCTCCGCTTCATGAAATCAGATGATGTGGAAATAGTCAGGTTTATTCTGCATTTGAGTTCAGCTCCTATTCGTTTAGCACTAATAATGTTTTAGTGATATAAATCTATGTGTGTGTATGCACACTCACACACACACAAGACACCTGAACGAGTGCAGCAAAGCCAGATGTTCAAGGGCTACAGCTGTCACCCAGAATCAGATACTACATCAGAGAGGCACTGCCTGGAGCCTCTCCTCCATCCCAGTCCCATTCACCTTTCTGCAGCCCCCAGCACCTCACCACACCTGAGGAAGAAGGTTTGTCCATCCTACCCCATGCAGGCCATCAGCAAGTTACCAAAACCAGGAGGTGCACACATTGTGTGATGAATAACTTTAGAGAGATTTCCAGTGGCTGAGCATTTGGAGTACTTATCTGAGAATCTTCCAAAGGCAGTTTCAGAGTGGTTTATCTCACGTCCCCCATTTCATTCTCCAAAGAGAGCCTGTTAGCTCAGACAAACGAGGCAAGTCAATAACATCCACCCAGCCAGGATATATTGAGCCAATTCAAGGGTTCGGTGATAGCAGCTGCGGTCCTGCCTGTGAAATACTATGGTTGTTGCCATTGTGCACTGAGTCATCAAGCCCCTTTTATTTACACTTTCATACAAGTGCTGGAAAACACTGATTTATGATTCACTGAAAGCTGAGAAATGGGGTATGGGCATGTTCAAGAAAGAAACACACACACACGATTGCACAGACCAGCAACCCATCTTCCGTTTGTCCAGGAGAATTTTAAGCCACACAGACCTGAAACAGATTGACCTTTTATTACTTCTGAATTGAGGACAGATTTCCCCTTTAAAGGCTTGATGATATTGTTGGGTTTGTTTGCTTTTTATGATTTCAGAAGATGCCATGGTAACTTGGGCAATGAATCCGAGCTCAGGCTGTTTCATGTGCTGAGTTTAAAGCTCTGAATTGTACTTTGCAATTTTAATCAATCTGGTGCCTGGAAAGTTACACTATTATATTTACTCTTGAAGAACATTTATGGCAGACAAGTTATAAGGATTGATATTTGGCAACATGCTTCAGATTTGTCCCATTGGAGAACATGGTGGTATTCTGGGAAGTATGTGATTCCTGGTCTTTTTAGAGAGCTTGGTAGATTAATAATATCTGAAGTTCAGCTATAAAGAGCTGCTCTTCTGTCAAATTCATTCTGTCAAGCATTTTCAAGTGGAATATCTTCTCTGATTTTTCTTGGAGTAATTTAATTATTTGGACAACTGTATGGAGACTTTCATTCATTTTCTCTCGTTTGTTTTAGTTGCTCCTGCTTCAGCAATCTATGGACCTGCTCAGGAAAGAGGCACCTTGGTGCTAAACATCATTCACAGTGGAGTTACTGGAAGGTTCTGAGACAGGTGCTTCATGTGAGGCAGTGCCAGGGTGATTTTCCTAAGTGAGGAGCTTCAGAGCACCTGATGAACACTGCTGGATGGGAGAAAACAGATTCATTTCAAAGTATTATTTAGTAGATCCCTGTGAAGAGAGGGAGGGAAGGAGGAAGGAAGGGGTGGGAGAAAGCAACCAAGAGAGAAAGGAAGGGAGGAAGGAAGAAAAGGAGGGAGAGAGGAAGGAAGGGAGGAAGGGAGGAAGGGAGAGAGGAAGGAAGGGAGAGAGGAAGGGATGGAGGGAGGGAGGGAGGAAGGAAGGAAGGAAGGAAGGAAGGAAGGAAGGAAGGAAGGAAGGAAGGAAGGAAGGAAGGAAGGAAGGAAGGAAGGAAGGAAGGAAGGAAGGAAGGAAGGAAGGAAGGAAGGAAGGAAGGAAGGAAGGAAGGAAGGAAGGAAGGAAGGAAGGGAGGAAGGGAGGAAGGGAGGGAGGGAGGGAGGGAGGAAGGAAGGAAGGAAGGAAGGAAGGAAGGAAGGAAGGAAGGAAGGAAGGAAGGAAGGAAGGAAGGAAGGAAGGAAGGAAGGAAGGAAGGAAGGAAGGAAGGAAGGAAGGAAGGAAGGAAGGAAGGAAGGAAGGAAGGAAGGAAGGAAGGAAGGAAGGAAGGGAGGAAGGGAGGAAGAAAAGGAGGGAGAGAGGAAGGAAGGGAGGAAGGGAGAGAGGAAGGGATGGAGGGAGGAAGGAAGGAAGGAAGGAAGGAAGGAAGGAAGGAAGGAAGGAAGGAAGGAAGGAAGGAAGGAAGGAAGGAAGGAAGGAAGGAAGGAAGGAAGGAAGGAAGGAAGGAAGGAAGGAAGGGAGGGAGGAAGGACATAATCTACTAGTTAGTGTGTGTTATATCCCCCTTTCACCAGTTTTAATTTTTCTATTAAGATATTAATCTATTGATTGAGTCAGAGAAATCCTTGACGTTTTCCTGTGTGACAGCAAGTGCACAATGAGATTTAAGAAACTGGAGTGAGAGGTACTCTAAAATACATTGTCCCTACAGATTCTACAAGTCTGCCCCTCCCTCTCCAATTTAGAACTGCTTAAAAAAAAATTAGAGAGAAAAGGTTTACAATTATCTGACCAGACATTCTGTGTGTACTGAGTACAAGCAAATCTGGCATGTGTATCCTTATACTTAATTCCATTTTTAGGCACCTAATTTGTTTCCCCATTTGATGATATCTTCAGCTGAAATCGTAGGCTGATGGTCCTTTTGTTTTTTTCTCCTGCAGTGAATGTAATTGGACACTCTTAACCATAGCACAACTCTTCTAAATGACACAGAAAGTAAAAGAAGGCTGCAAAATTAAAGAGAAGTCACTCAATAGATCTGTAACTACCAACTATAATAAGAAATTACATGAAAATAGAAATGAGTAGGAAAGGTTAACCACCTAAGACAGGAAATTATTTCAGCGTCGGGGTGTGGGTGATGGGGTGGGGGGGAAGGAAAGATAATCCCTTTACAGATACACTTCTGACATCAGCTGTTTCTCAAAAGCAATAGAATAGAGCTAAGAAAAGGAAGTTTGTAGGACTAAAAGATATATTTCAGACTAGAGGTCAGGACTCGAGTCCTGGTTCTCATAACTAGCTTTCTACCTAGCTCAGAGCTCAACACCTATTTCTCTTCCTCTCTGTTTAGTCATAAAGAGTTTGTATAATTCTTAATGCCAAGCTCTCCAGCCTGGAAGCTGCACATGGAACCAGACAACAGATAAATAGTCCACTCACATATCTCAGCTTTGTAGTCACTTTGACAGTGATTGCTTCATATGGCAAAATGAACCAAAGATGAAGTCTATGTCCAGTAGTTATGAACACAAGATTATGACTCTTAATTAAGAGTACAACAAACACCTGTAGATACTTAAGAGTAAATCAAATTTTCAGTGGGGAGGTCTCATGTGAAAAAGTGTGAGAGATGAGAAGTGAAACAAATAATTCTTTGAGTGGCAGTATTAATAAACAAAATCTCTTTCTTGGGTAGATCATCTGTTATTCTGATAAAAAGTCAGATTATAAAGGCAGTAGAAAGGGCCCCTATCAACTTTAATAAAAATCGTAGAAATAAACTAATTTCTTCACTTCTATTTATTTGTTCAATTTGCTTGAAAGTAGTCAATAGATTCAAGAGTTATCAGGAAACAAGCTCCTTTAAGGCAACACACTCAGCCAGGGTGCTTGTACAAGGCTTATTTTCTTGGGAAATCGGGTTAAAATAACCTACAGTTGCTGTTTCCATTAACTTAGCTTGCACAGTTTGTAGCATGTATTCCCAGAAGAGCCAGTCAGCACAATACATGGCCAGTTCCTGCTCTGTGTAAGTAACAGTTCCAAAATGAAGAACAATTTATTTTAAGACTTTGGACATCCCTCTTTTGCAGCAAGGTGACTCATATAGGTCAAGTTTATACTCACTGTAGCTCTACTAAAAGAAAAGAAATGGTTTCAGGGATGAATTTGTCCTGTAAGCACTCTCTTGCACTTGTCTCAGTTTGGGTCTGAGTGGTTTTGATTCCTTAAATCATCTCAGGATGCTTTCTTTTAATAGCTTAATTATTTTTTTCTCAGACTTTCCTCTCATCACAGCACTGGTAGCACAGCATTCTCCTTTCCTGGGCTGAGTATAACCACAGCCAGTAACACAAATTCAAAATAAATGGCCATTGCCCTACAGTAAGCATTACATTTACACATTCTATTTCAGCTATTTACATGAAGTCAGACACCTACTCTTTACCTCTTACAGCCTCCGTGAACTCAAGGAGGTCACAAAGGGATAACAAAGCAGTATTTGGCCTCTACTGCTTTACTGGTTTGTGTTAGCACATGCAAAGAACATTGGGCTGCAGCCTGCAGGCATGTTGCTATTGTTCCCAATTCTCCATGGTTAAAAATAACTGGTTTGTGTGATCTAAAAAAGAGAAAAATTAAGTTGAAGTAGCCAGGACACAGCTAATGTCTGTGCAAAATATGTCTGCAATGCCCAAGTTTATTCTTCACTTTTTAGCTATTGCAGTTCTTACATCCTGTCAGAGAGATCAATATAAGCATCATATTGTTTAAGAAAAAAAATGAATTTCAATTACTTGCATTAGAGTTAATTAGACATTAGTTTTCCCTTCTGCATTACAGAGGAGAAATACCATAACACAGGGGTCATATCAAGGAGAAGGAAAAGATGTTTCGTAAATCCCTCTGGATTTTAGCAGGGTTCTTCTTGCACAGACACTGTTCACTCTAGTTGTCCCCACATTTCAATCATTACTTCATCTGGAACAGGCATGAGGTCCTTCCTATGAAAAATCAGGGGGGTTTTGGCCAAAAAACCTGTTGTAGTACTCAGGTGTATAATTGAAGTAGATACCTCTGAGGCTGGGCTCAAACGAGAAGTCTTGTATGGAGCAGACATGATGATTGGACTCTTCTCACCACAGACCCTGTGGCCAAGTTGAAGTCAATGCAATCATCACTCTACCATGAAAAGAACAGTATAAGATCTGAGAACTTCAGTCTCTGGTCCATCCTGAGGGGACCCAGCACTCCAGATGTGTCTTAAGAGAATCACTCCTCTTAAACTGTCTTCCTGATGCAGCCCAGGATGGTGTTCACTTTCTTCACCACAAGGACACACTGCTGGCTCATGGTTAGCTTGTTGTCCACAAGGACCTTCAGGTCCTTCTCTACAGAGCTGCTTTCCAACCAGTCAGCCTCTAGCCAGTGCTGTTGTGTGGGGTTATTCCTCCCCAGAAGGAGGATTTTGCACTTCCCTTTCTGCAACTTCTCTGTGTTCGTTTCTCCAGCCTGTGGAGATCACACTGAATGGCAGAACTCCCATCCACTGTATCAACAACTCCTCCCAGTTTTGTATCAGCAGCAAACTGACTGTCCTGTCCTCCACATCACTAATGAACATCTTAAGCAGTACTGAGCCCAGCATCACACCCTGGGGTACTCCACAAGTGAATTGCCTCCCCCTGCACTTCGTGCTGCTGGTTACAATCCTCTACCATTCAACCTCAACATCCTTCAGTCATTTTTCAACCTACCCCACTGTCTGCTTCTCTAATCCATTCTTTGTCAGCTGATCTGTAAAGTAGTTATTAGAGACGGTGCCCAAATCTCTGCTAAAGCTGTCACAAACAGCATCCACTGCTCTCAACTCCTCAACTCTTTGTACCAGACTACTGGGTTGATTCAGCGTGACTTCCACTTTGTCATTCCATGCTGACCACTCCTGATCTCCATCCTGTCCTTTGGGTGCCTGGAAATGGTTCCCAAAATTAGCTGCTCCAGGACCTTTGCAGGAATTGAGGTCAAATTGACCCCTGTAGTTCCTCGGATACTCATTATTGCTGTTCATGAGCACAGGAGTGACATTTGCTCTCACCCAGTTTTCAGGAATCTTTCCTACTTACCACACCCTTTCAAAGATAACAGAGAAGTGGTCTCTCAGCAATACCAGTCAGCTCCCTCAGCACTTGTGAGCACAATCCATAAAGGCCCTGTAGGCTAATGTTTGTCCAGGTTGTGTGCATGCTCCCTAACCTGCTCTTTATCCACCAAGAGGGTAAGTCTTCCTTGCTCCAGGCTTTCCCCCTGGTCTTGGGCCTAGGATTCTGAAGGCCAGTCTTACCAATAAAGGCTGAGGGGAAGGTGGCATTGAGGTTGTCATCACTGAACTGTAGGTGCTGTAAACAGCTTTCTCCAACCAGATGAATGCCTGTCTCTGGATCGCGGTTCGTGACTGTCTGTAGGATCAGGTGGACCTTGCTGTGTGTTAAACACTGACCACTTGGAGATATCACTGCAGCCAGAAACATAAGAACATAACTGAGGAGACTGAGAGGGGATCTCAGAGCTGTTCACTGCCTTCTCCCAAGGGAGGGAGGGCAAACAGGGGCTGAGCTCTGCTCTCTGGTGCCCTGGGACAGGACTGGAGGGAATGGCAGGAAGATGTGCCAGGGCAGGGTTAGACTGGATATCAGGAAGAGGTTCTTCCCCCAGCGGGTGGGGGAGCACTGGAACAGCTCCCCAGGGCAGCAGTCCCAGCACCCACTCTGCCAGCATTCCAGCAGCATTTGGCCAATGCCCTCAGCCACAGGGTGTGAGTGTTGGGAGTGTCCTGTGCAGGGACAGGAGTTGGGCTGATGGTCCTTGTGGGTCCCTTCCAGCTCGGGTGATTCTATGATTCTACCATAAGAAGAAAGAAAACCAAAGAAATGTTAAGAAAACAGAAAAAAAGAAGCTTCTGAAGTATCTGAATGTGCCTTCTAGACCAGATGAATGGATGCTGGAGTTTGCATTTGGCTTCAGGCCATTCAACTTACCTGCTAAAGCAGCTCTCTGTCTTCGACTCTGTCTAGCAAACACCTTCCACAGGCATGGCAGCCGTGCAAGAGAGGTAACACAAGTACAGACAAACTAAAATAAAACTACACTAACTCAAAGCTGCAGGCAGGGCCATAGTACACCTGTACCATGCTGGGAATAAATGATGTCCCCAGTAGGAACCAGTGTCCTTCCATGGAATGTAGGGCAGATCCCACTTGAATGGAAGATTAGAAAAATCAGCTAAACATCAGGATTTGAAGAGAGTACAAGATGGACATTGTATAAAAACCAAGGTAGATGAAAAAAAGCCCTGATTTTACTTTTACAAGCTAGGTATCACTCCATATTCGGGTCAGATTAGTACATTCATGCAGGGGAGAATGCAATCCTTTGAAACATCTCAAAGCTTCCAGAGTTTTTTGCAGTGCCTCAGTCATCCTCCTGCTGTTCACAGGCATCCCTTGCCTGTAGACTTCTCAAACGTTGCTCCTCAGAGACTCTTGCCTGGCTCTTGGCTAGAGAGCTTCTGCATTGCTAACGAGCAGACTTCCTTCCATACTCTCATCTGATCCTATTTCCTACCATCCATCCATTCAATCATATCCTGCTTTGAACTTTTGCCCTTTTTAACTCTCTATGCAGGTTTACAATCCTCAGACATAAAAATACACAGATATACCTAGGTTTATCTACCACAGCCAGAGCAGCCTCAGGGATAGTGATTTAATGGCTCCTGTTCTGAGGATAAAGTTGTTTATAAATATGGATGTATCTGGGCATACCAGTGGGAGGCAACTACACCTTGACCCCAGGTGTCTCTCCAGGAGATCCAATTCTTTTGGTAAAGCATCCTTCTAAGTACGTGTACACACACGGACACACGGACACAGACATGGACACAGACATGGACACAGACATGGACACAGACACATGGACACAGACACATGGACATGCACACAGCAGCTGTTCAGGTGGGCACAAAAGATGAATCTTTTCCACTGGTATGAAAAGGTTAGAAAGATGTGAGTCATATACCCTGATTCATTTAATCATCTGAGCTGTCACCTTCCTTTCATAGGAATATAAATAAATACAAACAGAAGACCATTTTCTCCCAAAAACTTATTCCTTGTGAAATGGGAAGCCTGCATCTTTGGAGGAGGCTGTCTGGACAGACCTGCTTCCTCTTTTCAGTTCTTGGAGGTTTGCTGCAAGTTGAAACAGGACACCCTGGAAGTTCAGCCTTGGCAGACAACCCAGTCCAGTCTACAAAACCAACAACAATAACAAGCAGTTTTTCACATAGATTTTTTTATCTCTCAGACTGCAGGTAATATCTTCTGCTAATACTACAGCATTCCTCCAGGCTGTATGTCAGAATTGGGAATGTTTCTTTTCTCTTAATGCATGAGACAGCAGGCAAAGTTCATGCTGTCTGCTCCAGAGGGGGTCTGGTGAGGTTGCAGGCAGCAGGAGCAGCTCTCACTGCAGAACACACACCTTAGCCTCCAACAGCTTAAGCAGGATAATTTGGTGGTGTGCTAAAGGGCTTTGCAATCTAGAGTACAGTTGTGAATGCCACTGAATGGTCAGATTAAACAAACAGCACTGTAAAACCTGTATCTTCAAAGATAAGAAACCAGCAAGTGACATCACCTTTCAAATTACCTGAGTAACCGATCAAGTACAGAGAAGAAGAACCTCTTAAAATCATTAGATTTTGTTAGCAGATGTACAAATAATTAACTTCAATTTATGCAGCCAGGGAATAATGTAGATTACAGATTTCAAAGTCAGAAGAACTATATTGCAAAGGCAAGCAAATGCTGCTTAGAGAAGGCAGAGATCTTCTATTGATTTTCAGGTAAACCAGTCAGAACCAGACCAGGATGTTGTAACAACAGGACACTGTTGTTACAACTGACACCAGGGCCAGTACCTTACTTTTCTCTATCAAGCCTGGAAATGTTCCTCCTCTGAGCTTCCAAATCACTGCCTTTATTGCTATTTTTATGATAGTAGTTCCCAATATGGTGCAAGGCAGTTTACAGGTATTGGAAGACGAGTCCCAGTCATCTCAGCTTTTTATTTGCATTTTTAAAGGGTAATGCTAAAATGTTCCTATATACAAAGAGGATAATAGATGAGAAGTCGTACTATTTTCATTTGCACAGAGGGATAGGCACCTACAGACACAAATGAAAGGAGATAAACCTGTTAAGGCTTCTGAAATCAAAAGAGGGTGCTAACACTTGTATATGAGGCAAGGGGGGTGGGAGGAACCACATCTTTTGAGCAAAACACTGGACAAACCACTGCTGAAGAAACCCTTTCTTTTTGGTATGGGAATCCATGAGGGAGACAGTAAAAAATTAGTGAGAGGCAAAAGGGGATGCAAAAGGGCTGAGTAGAGTAGCTGACTGAGTAAAAAATCCTGCAGTAGCATGAGGATGACTGAAAACCAATAGCTGGAAATAATAAACTCCCAGAAAGTGGCCTTTACCAGTAGAGAAGCAAACTGACAAGTATTCTTCTCAGGTTGACACCGTGGACATGTTCTCATTCCTGGCTCAGCTGAGATGACCTGTGCCTGGTGATAAAAGGTTGTTCATTACACCTTCTCATCTGGCTTTGAGGATTGAGAAAGATAGAGACTCCATATGAGGTTTCAGATTCTTCCACACTACTGGAAAACAATTTAAGACTACAAAAAGGAAAAGAAGGACAGAGGAGTTCTTCACTTCCCAACTATCAGTTGCCTTGGTATCTAGATGATCTTCTAGGCTTTGTGCCAAAATCTTTATGTGGTGCTGTAGAAATGCAGAGTAATCTTTCTTCACCTGAGAGTGAAAATTGGTGTTAGTATAAAGAGAACAACCCCTCCAGGATTTACTGTGCTCCAAGGACTTGGTCAGCTGTGGCAATTTGTTCCATTATGACTACAATATACTGATGGATATGTCTCTAAGATTAAAATCTGCTGTTACATCAGTGTAAAGCTAGCACAGGGCAGATACAAAGATTTAGTTTTCATATCTGCCTTGGTATCTAAAATGTTTCTGCATTTAAAAGACTTCTTGAAGTAAGCCAGTGTCTGTTTCGAGCTGTATTTACATGGAGGACTTAATCTGCTCTCAAATTTCACTGAGGGTCTTTAAAAAGATGTGTGGCTACTTGCAAGCTTTTTAGCTGACCTATAGCTCGAGTGCAGTGCCCCAAACCTAGCACACCTTGACAGGTAGTCCAGGACTCAGGTGGCAAGTCCTGGCTTTCCAGAGCATCCCACGTGGATGGACTCAGACCCGAACTAGAGTGGCATTTCTCCTGATTAGACTCTCACCACATGAAGATGAGCTCTGAAAACCAAACTTGAATACACAAACTGCTCCACCTGTCCTTCTGCCCACCTTGCCCAAGCTGGTAAATAATAAAGACTTCCAGAAGTTTCATAGAATCATCTGGATGGAAAAGACTTTTGAGATCATCAAGTCCAACCGTACCAGTCCCCTTATTAAACCGTGTCCCTAAGAAATTCATCAATGTGTCTTTTAAACATCTTCAGGGATGGGGACTCAACCACCTTCCTGGGCAGCTGTGCCAGGGCCTGAACAACCTTTCAGTGAAGAAATTTTTCCTCATAGCCAGTCTGAACCTTCCCTGGTGCAACTTCTGACCCTTTGTCCTATCACCTGTCACTTGGGAGAAGAGACCAACACTCGCTCTGCCACAGCCTCCTTTCAGGCAGTTGCAGACAGTGATGAGGTCTCCCCTCAGCCTCCTCTTCTCCAGGCTGAACAACCCCAGGTCCCTCAGTCTCTCCTCACAGGCCTTGTTCTCCAGCCCCTTCCCCAGCCTCGTTCCCTTCTCTGGATGCTCTCCAGCCCCTCAATGTCCTTCTTGTACCGAAGGGCCCAAACTGACCCCAGCACTCGAGGTGTGGCCTCCCCAGAGCTGAGTTCAGGGGCCGGTTTCCTAGGGGCAGTTCTGTTTGTCTCCAGCCTTTCTCTCCAAAAGTGGTCAAAGGTAATTCTTGTAACTTTTTGGTACTATCTGCACCCAAGGCCACCACAGGCAACGAGAGGAAGATCTGCCAAATTGCATACTTTATTAATCCACACCCTATAATAATGCAGTTAACACCTCAATCAATAAGGTGGATTGTGGTTCTCCTCAGACTGATTGCTCAATGTTTGGATTTCATCAGAATTTCTGAAGTTGGAAAACCAGCAGAAATGAATTCTTGCTGCCTTGCTTGTTTCCAGATGCTGTCATGTTTCATGAATGTTTCCTTGTTTACAGAGAGTTCAGGTTAAAAAAAACATAACAACTACAAGTCCAAAATACCATGACAATAAGTAAGAAATTGTACACCTTGGTATCCATGCAGTGGTTTCTCCTGAGTCTCTCTTTTATCTGATGTTTTTCATTGATTCATTTATTATGTAGACAACTCTCCAGTATTAGATTGTAGACTCACCACATCTGTATCTGCCAGCAGACATCAACCTCTCAAGCTCTTTGTTAAATAAAGAAATGCAGGTCCAAGCTGAGCTCCTTAGTCCAATGTAAGTAACTTCTGTGAATTAGAACTGAGGTACCAGGTTGAAGTACACAGTAACCAAGCTTGGTGTGCTCTGCAGATAAAGTGCAGGTCAGGAAGCAGTAATTGGTGATAAGAGCCTCTCCTTACTGCGTTGTTCTACAGTACAGAAACAGAGCTGAAGCAAACAAAACAGCAAACACAGGGACACCTTACTCAAAATAAAAAAGAAAAGAGAAAAGAGCAGCTTGGTGTTAAAACTGGATTAGCAGATGATACTCACTGGCTGCTCTGCAATTTCTGTAGAAGCTCTTCTTCAGGAAAAAATAATATTACCTAAAAATAAATTAATAAAGTCTAAGAATGCAGAACTAGGCCTGTAGCCAGGCCCCTGAATCTTCTGGAGGAGGACTCTTATTTGAATCAATCTCCATAAAACTGATATTGTTGATTCTGTTACTATTTATGTTTCCTTAGCATTTACAAGTCTGACTAAAGCCCTCTTTTAAACAGGTGTCAATCAATTCTGCTTGTATCAAAAATAACCATCACTAACATCTTTCTTGAAGGGTGCAACATCTGGAGACAATTAGAATGTTAAACTTTTTCTGCTCCACAGAAAGAACAGAAAGAATGACATAAATGATAAAATCCATTGCCCAATACAAGTTACAGTCCCCACCTTTTTCTCAGTCTGAAAGTGCATAATACCTGAAACAGATTATTTCTGGCCGGCCACTTGAACTGCAAGAAGTTCCACCATCTCATCACTGTATTAAAATTCATAGCTTGAAAAAAAACCCATGTATGTTTACTATGCTGTGTAAAAGAGGCTGAGTGAACCCAGCTCTGAGAAACAGTTTTTACCTTCAGCCTTCTTTCTTTACATTTATCCCTTTTTCTTGTTTCACACTTAATTGCAATAAACGGCTCCTTTATTGCACAGGTGAGTGATGAGGTTGGGTTATACCCTTGACTGGCATTAACTTTGGCTACACTTTGGGGGAAGGTTGCATCATTGTTAAGTATAGGATTTTTTTATAGTTCCAAGAGAAGTGAGAAACCAGAAGATGTGGTTTGAGTGTTCAACTTTGGTGGCTCTGAGTATCCTGAGCCAATTTCAAGACTACAGAGCCCCTTTCCCTTTACCTTCATGGATTGTGTCCTGGTGAGCTGAACAACACGGTGATTTTTGCCACTTCTCACACTTCTAAATGAACCCTTTCTTCAATCAAAGATGATGAAGTGAAATGAAATTATGAAAGGCAGAAAACATAGAGCCCAAAGTGTGACCTAGGAATCTTAATTTTCTTCCATCATTGCTGTAACGGAATGCAAGTCTGCAGCAGCGGGGGTGAAATTATAGTACAAATTACCATGCTATGCCAGATAAATTATTCTCTGCAGCATGGTTATTAAGTGATAGATAAATAACTAACACTGTAGGACTGATTGACAAAATATAAGTGACCTGGAGCTAAGCAGGGCACCATGAAAATAACATTGCAGCGCCACTAATATTTTAACACTGAAATGAGATTTTCCAAAGCAGAAAAATCTTAAAATAGTGCATGACTAAGCCAGCTACAAGTTAAACAGTTACTGAAAGCTCTTCTGCTGAGAACTCCTAGCTTCATGACATGTCTCATGAAAGCATTTCTTAAATGCAAATTTGGGTGTTGGTGCATGTACTCTGTGGAGGACATGAAACTGAGATTTAGACTCTTGCAGTGAGAAAGTGACAGCATTTTCCCCTTCAAATGTGTGTTAGCAGCTGGCTACCCTCTTTGACAACAGCTTCAAAGAGAATGTAGGACATGAGCTCAGAGTTTATTCAGTGAAATAGTGTCCTCTAGGTTTAGAAGCAGAGCTAAAAGAGAAATGATTCAGACTATTGCCAGAGCAAACCCAAGAAATCTCCCACTACATGGGTTCTCTGGAGACTTCTCTCCATCATTGCTACGGTTGGGGCCTGCTAGAGCTGCAACCTTTCTGTGCAAAAGGTTGTTGTAGTAGAACAACTTGTGTCTTGTAATTTGTGATTTCTCAAATTTACTGAATGCCTTCTATTGGAACTTGTGTTTATGCAAAGGATGATGCTTGTGTTGAAAGAAAACAAGTCATCCCTAGGAGAGAAGAAATCCTTACACAACCAAACATAAGGGCACCACACTAACAGTAGGATTTTTGACAAAGCAAGCAAGCTGGGCTTACAGCAAAGAGAAGAACACCAGCTTTTTAGGAACTGAACATCCATCTGACATTGGGCAAAAAAGCTGGCTGGGAAAGAGACAACATGCACCATGTTCCAGAGGGAAAGACATGGTCGATTGCAATCATGAAAGTGTATTTTTTGCATCAGAAAAACACATGTCATGAAATACAAGTGGTGAAAAGCATACATGTTCTTAACCCAGAATTTTACATATTTTCTCCTGACTGGAAGAACTTGCTCTGAAACCTTTGTGTTAGGTCTTTCATCCCTAATGTGCTGTAGAAGCAAATTGTTTATCTGAGTGTATTCAAAACTGGAGTACAGGAAAGGGAAATACTGTAGAGACAACTCGGCTTTCAGAGCAGTGGCAGCTGAATAGAGGTCTCTGGCCTGGTAAAGATAAGCTGCACATGGGATTTAACACCCAGGTATGTGCTCCAAGCACCATTCTGTTTGGGGTGAGGAAGTGTAACCAGTGCACAGCTATAATAGGTGAGGAAACGAGCCAGCATTTTGATACTGCTCTTGATTTCAGTGAAATGCCTCCTCTCTGAGGAGCTCAAAATACTTCATAAAACAGCACTGACATGATGCTTGGAATGACACAGAGACATCTTTTTCCTGTCTCTGTATGTGTCACTACCCACAGCAGACAGAGCGTGTCACAGGTAGAAGGAAGCTAAGAGAGACCCACTAATAATTGCACATTAAAAACCTTAAGTCTGTCTGGTTAAGTATCCAGGCAACTCAATACAGAATTCCAGTAGAAATAAGAGATGCCTACTATAGATTAATAGAGAGTATCACACCAGAGAGGGTTCCTGTGTCATGCTTCACACACAGTCATGGCTTCTAATCTTTCCCAAATACAGAACAAACTGAAAAAGAAAGTAGAGAGAAAGGCAGAGATAAACACAGGTAATTAAAGAGACTCATCCATGAAATAATATGAATGTTCTGGATGTAGACAAGTAGTCAGAGCACTCAATAGGGATCAAGCTGAAGATCAGATTCAGCTACATCTGGTAGGAAGCTGGCCTGTGGGTAGAAGAAGCTGCAAAAATGAGGCAGCTTATCTAGCTTACTGTCTCCTTAACACAGAACAAAACGCTGGCAGGTGACAGTAAACACAAAGAGATTGAAGAAGATGGCTCTCTGGAGAAAGGCCCTTGTCAGAACTTTTAGAACACAAGAAAAAGAAAGGCAGATTTTTGTTTTCTTGTTTTCAAGTCAATTTTGAAACTGAGTGCAGCTTTGTAGGGAAGAGAATTGTTCCCTGGGGGAATTAGGGAAGTTGTAGAGTTCAAACAGAATGAAGAACAGGGGGGAAATCGATATTTTTTTCTCCAGAGGATTATTTTCAGTAGTTGGTGCTCTCTAGGATCAAGACAGAAATTAAAAAAAAGCCCCAAACAATAAAAACCCCAAACAAAAACAAAAGCCCCCCACCCCTAAGTTCTTAATTGTTGAAAAAAAATTACAAAGGCTCAGTCACTTGGTAGTGAGACTTCTGGAGTTTTGGACTAAAGCTGCTGTGTAATATTTCATGACAAATCTAGGGAACATCTAGGAACAGAAACTACTTGAGGGAATGTTCCTTCTTTCCTTGCATCTTGCCTCATCATCCAGCAGTTTGCCTGTTTGCTCTCTAAATGCACCCAGAAAAAATACTGCAAGGTCATGTAATCAGCTCATATCCTAGTTTGTGTATTTGCTGTCTAGAATAACAGGGCTGATCTAAGGCTGGACAGCATTTCCTGACCTTTGGAAAGGAATACACTTTTATCCCAACCAGTGAGAACCCCAATACAAATAATAATCCAGATATTGAAACCCAATTTAACATTTTCCCTTTAGATCTACTTCAGTAGCTACATTTTCTTGCATCAACCATCCAGGTGGAATTCTACTCCCTGCATAGCC
Source organism: Dromococcyx pavoninus (assembly GCA_033558185.1). NCBI lineage: Eukaryota > Metazoa > Chordata > Aves > Cuculiformes > Neomorphidae > Dromococcyx > Dromococcyx pavoninus. Next base: position 1,933,352 of record JAUMJL010000161.1, read on the forward strand.
CTGTAAAGTACAGAGCCTATAGCTCTGCCCTTAGTTGGTAGTGGCACGTTGAGAAACACTGATGATTCTGTAAAGTCTTGCTTGCATACAAAGATCATTGCTGTCTTTAATGTTCAGGTCTCCTGAAATGGCAGGAACTTGCCTTTCATTCTCCCCCTCCTTTTTTCTTCATGTTCCTCTCTCCAAATGAAATCTTTACAGGAAAAAAAATCAGCTGGGAGCAGGTGGTTTTAAGCAAAGCAAAGCATGCTTTCTGCTTCACTGGACTATCTCCTCTCTTCCTGATATCCAGTCTAACCCTGCCCTGGCACATCTTCCTGCCATTCCCTCCAGTCCTGTCCCAGGGCACCAGAGAGCAGAGCTCAGCCCCTGTTTCCCCTCCCTCCCTTGGGAGAAGGCAGTGAGCATCTCTGAGATGCCCTCTCATAGCTCATGATGACCCATAGTTGCTTTCTTTGGATGCCAAAAGAAGAAATGAAATTTGAATAAGAAAATAGCATTATTCCTCAAGCTCCCCTCAATTTCTTTTACAACCAATCTTCAGGATGGACAATCCTCCAGAATAATTTCTACAGCTCCTCATGGAAAGGAACTCCAAGCTGACTCGCAGAGACAGAATTGCTTTAATGGAATTCTGAATTTAATTCTGAAGTCCCTGCTGAACCACAGGCACCTTCCATCATTGCAGTGTCCTCAGTGACACGCAGGCTGTGTCTGAGTCACCATACAAAGCTCAGGATGGCCTGTGCATCCCACTTGTCCAGTACCATACCCATACTGACCAGAATTTGTGTGCTCCTGTTGAGTGTCTGGGGAAAGATGCCAATATTTGTGTGTGCTGACTCAGTTTCTGTTTAAGAGAGTGACTCGTGGCGTTGGGGAGGGCAGAAATACTGCGTTCTCAGGAAGCAGTGGTTCAGAGCAGCAGCAGAGAGCTGAGACCTTAGCTCCAAAGGCAGTGTTAGGGCTGGGCCACAGCAAGAGCTCTAGGGTGAAAACTGAGTCAGCCAAAGTTGCTTCTGGAGGTATATATGGCAAATTAGCAGCTGGGATGCAGTTTGGAAGTTTATTGTTCATTTTCACCCAGAAGAGGTAAAATTAGTCCCATGTCCAAAGATCCACAAGAAGTCTGTAGCTATGAGAAAAGCTAAAGCCACATCAGGCCCCTCCAAAACACAGTATGTGGAGCCTTCCACCTGAACTCCTCAAAATGATTTACAAATGTTTTTTCTCTCAGCCCCTCCACTGATGCTGTAATAATGTTATCTACCCAAGCAGACATTTCCCATGCAACTAAGCACTTCAGCTCTCCTGCTCGCTTGTCAGAAAAGCTCCCTGTACTGGTGCTTGCTGATGCTTGCAACAGAATTTCATCATCCTTACTTGAGTCCCACAAAGGGTGGAGGCTAAGCAACCTTTCCTTTACAGGCAGGAGCTATGGCCTCCAGGGATGAATCTAAACACTAGATATAAGTAGGTTGGTTCCTCCTCGAGGCTCAGATTTTTGCTCTCATCGCTGCTCCCAAGGCTCTACCCAGCCTGACTCCAATTCCTCCCTAAATACCTGGAGTTTTCCACACTCTATGGATGTTTTAGAGCCAGGATGACCCAAACCCAAATATTTTTGCTGTGTACACAAACCTTGGTAA